>JAGPOW010003685.1:73912878-73963329 GCA_030014935.1 Caiman crocodilus
ACTTTGCCTAGGATGGAGGTGAGACTGACTGGCCTATAGTTGCCTGGGTCCTCCTTCCTCCCATTCTTGAAAATGGGGACCACATTGGCCCTTTTCCAGTCCTCCGGGACCTGGCCCGTGCGCCACAACTGCTCAAATATTACCACCAGTGGTTGCACAATGACATCAGCCAGTGCCTTCAGTATCCTCGGATGGAGCTCACCAGGGCCTGCTGACTTAAAGGCATTCAGTTCATGGGACAGATCTCACAACTGCCTGATGCTATTTACTAGAAGCCATATCTGTCGTATGTCCTAAGATAACTGACTGGGCTAAAATTAATAATTGTAAACAGAATAAAGGAGAGTCTCCAGCACACTATTTAGACTGACTCAAAGAAGTCTTTGAAAGACACTCAGGAATAGATGAAGCTACCCAAAACACTCGGAAAGCAATTGCAGCCACATTTGTCCAAGGCCTACAGCCTAACTTAGAAGACCAATTGCATAACATCTGTGTGGGCTGGCAAACAAAACCATTAAATTAGTTATAATTGCCAACCATTGTTTAGCATGTTAGGAAAGAAAGAAAGAAAATAATGAAGCCACATTAACTGCTTTGCAACTTCAGACCTATCACTCCAGAGGATGAGGTCATGGAAAAGGGAATTCACGAGGCCAAGGAAGGGGACGCAGGTGCTGGCAAATTAATGTTTCCTTCGTTGACCGTTCTTCCTGTTTTTACTACGATCAAACCAGTCATTGGAAAGGTGAATGTCCCAACAGACCATCTACCTCTGTCCCTTCAATGGGAAATTCTGCAAATCAACACCATCAGCAATTTTCCCTGCCTCTTCCCCCAAATTCTTTATCTCAAAATTAGGACCGCCTGAGGGATAGTAACTTCATCCTTTCACCACTCTTACCCATTGATCATTCTGGACCCTTTGTAGAATGTACCATAGCAGGGAAAAGGGTAACTTGCCTTGTTGACACAGGGGCAAGCCATTCTGCTTTGCGTCTTTTTGATCTTCCCAATCCACCTCTTTCCAATGCTATTGTTAATGCTGTCGGCATTTCTAATCAAGTGGTTTCTCATCCTGTAACTCAAATCTTGTCCGTTACTCTTGGTCCTATCTCTGACCACCATGCCTTCCTTTTAAGCCCTTTTACCCCTGTTAATCTTTTAGGTCATGACCTACTTTGTAAACTCGGTTGTACTATTTATTGTACAGCGGATGGAGTTTTCGTTGAAGTACCAGCAGAAAATGAATGCACAGTTTTTGCTGCTATGAATGAACCAGCAATCCCACCTATTTCTACAACAACCCTGATTTCAAGGAAGAAATCCTTAAACAGGTACCCCTATGGTTGCAGCAAGCTAATGAAGTGGGGTAGATACACACTGCTAAACCCATTAAAATTCATCTTGATTTGTGAAAGCAGCTCCCGCACATTTTCCAGTATCTTCTCAGCAAGAAGGCTGAGCAAGGACTCGCACCAGTCATTTCTTCCCTCCTTCAACAAGGTATCTTTGTCCCCTCTTCTAGTCCTTGTAATACTCCAATTCTGCCAGTTAAGAAACCAGGCAAAATTACCTATTGCTTTGTGCAACACCTGCAAGCCATTAAGTCTGTTGTTTTACCTATTTTTCCTGTAGTACCTAACCCAGCTACCATTCTTTCTTGTATTCCACTGAAAGCTTGTTTCTTTACTGTTGTAGACTTGTGCTCTGCTTTTTTTCCAATTCCTATTCATCCAGATAGTCAGTTTGTTTGCATTTACTTATAAAGGGAAGCAGTATACTTGGACTAGACTCCCACAAGGGTATAGAGTCCCCTTCTATCTTTTCACAAATTTTGAAGAAAGATTTAGATGACATTCAGTTCAAAATCTGTTCTGTCATTATCCAGTATGTCGAGGATCTTTTGCTTGCCTCACCTTCCTTTGAAGCCTGTAAAATCGATTCTCTGCACCTTTTGACCCGTCTTGCTCTAAAAGGCCATAAAGCTTCTAAAGAAAAACTTCAGCTCCGCTTACCAAAGGTTCATTATTTAGGTCATGGCATTTCCACCGGAGAACATCACCTTTCAACTGTGCGAGTTGAAATAATTCTTAAAATCGGTCGGCCTACAACCGTCTCTCAAATGCGCACCTTCTTAGGCATGTCCAGACATTGTCGCCAATGGATTTTGGGCTATGCCTCAGTTGTAAAACCCTTGCAAAATTTTACCTTAAAGAACACCCCTGAACCCTTGCAGTGGTCTCCAGAAGCCAAAAACACCTTTTTTGTCATTAAGGTTGCCCTTTCGCAGGCACCTGCACTGGGACTTCCTGATTATTCAAAGCCTTTTACACTCTTGTCATGAAAAAGATGGCTTTGCTCTGGGGGTACTTACTCAATCCCATGGAGATAAACATTGTCCTATCGCCTACTATAGTACAGCCTTAGATCCTGTAGCAACCAGGTTTCCACCATGCCTTCGGGCAGGTGCTGCTGCCGCCATTCTTGTAGAATCGTCTGAAAACATTGCTCTAGCTTTGCCCTTAACTGTTGCTATACTCCACTCAGTGACCACACCTCTTTTAAAAACCAAAAACCAGAACCTTTCAAATGCTCGTTTAACTAAGTATGAAATTCTGCTACTTTCTGCGGCCCACGTTACTTTAGTTCGATGCTCTGTACTTAATCCGCTTCCTTGTTACCCGCACCTTCTGATGGCAAGCCTCATGACTGCCTCGCTGTTACTGTTCATTTAACTTTACCCCAGGTTGATCCTAAGGACATTCCCATTCTGAATGCTGATCTAGTCTTGTATGTTGATGGGTCCTGCCTAAGAAACTCTTGTTGCAGGTTACACTGTATGTTCCCAGCATGAGATACTCAAAAGTAAATTTTTTCATCTGTCTATTCTACTCAAATTGCTGAACTTGTTGCCCTCACTCGTGCCTGTACCCTTGCTAAAGGTAAAACTGTTAATATATATACAGATTTGGGTTATGCCTTTGATGTTGTCAATGATTATGGGCAATTATGGAAACAACATCAAAGGCATAACCAAAATCTGTATATATATTAACAGTTTTACCTTGAGCAAGGGTACAGGCATGAGTGAGCAATTGTTTTTTTCTCATGAGCAGTCTCCTATTGCAACTTTTCATGATGTTGCACTCCTCCAAGATCAGGCCACAGATTCTGAAAAAGACACCTGGAGACTGCATGGGTGCATATTACACCCTGACCACCTTTGGTGCTCCCTAGACGGCCACCTGGTTGTGCCCAAGGTCTTACTTCCCTACCTTTCTCGTGTGTACCACAGAGTGGCCCATGTGAGCAAAGCGGGGGGCTGATCGCGGGTATTCAACCTGATTGGAAGGAAAATTTGGAACATACCATCACTCAGCACTACTTCCAGGCTTGTCCTGTGTGTCAAGCCCATAATGTAGGCAAACCTGTTAAAATTAAGAAAGCCGCACATCCCCCACCTTGGGCACCATTTGTAAAAATTCAGATTGACTTTATACAAATACCGAAATGTAGTAAATAGCAATATGTACTTGTTATAGTTTGTATGTTTTCAAATTGGATTGAAGCCTATCCTACGGCAAGGGCCAATACTAAAGCTGTCACTAAAATCCTTTTAAAGGACCTTATCCTGCGATTTGGAATACCATTTACCATTAATAGTGACAGGGGATCTCATTTTACTGGGCAAATTATCCAAGCAATATGCAAAGCCCTGCAGATTCAACAGAACTTTCACTGCCCTTATCACCTAGTCAGCAGGCACTGTAGAGAGACAAAACAGGATACTGAAAAATAAATTAACAAAAATCTGTGCTGAAACTGGTTTAAAATGGCCAGATGCTCTACCATTAGCATTAATGAGAATAAGATCCACCCCTAATCGGAAGACTAGACTCAGCCCACATGAAGTCCTGATGGATACCTATGCGACTTCCATCCTCTCCACCCTTAGCACCTTCTCAGATTAATATCCACTTAGCTGATGATCTTGTATTACAATATTGTCAAGGATTAATGAAATGTGTTAAGGCCTTTGCATCCCTAGAGAAAATAGCTAATGCTACTGCCATTGGTTTCTGTGAAATAAGTAAAGAAATGAAAGAAATGAGACAAATGACTCTACAAAACAGACTCACCTTAGATTATATATTAGCTAGCAAAGGAGGTGTGTGCGCTTTAATAAAATCAGAATGCTGCGTTTAATAGCACTAGAAGCATCTGGTATATGAGTACCAGGCCGAAATTATTAAGAAAGAAGCTGCTAAACTACACCGAACCGATCAATGGAGTCTTTGGAACTGGTCTGGCGGACTTGGGGCCAAATTATTTTATATCGCAATCATAGTCTTCAGGTTTATTCCCTTTCTACAAGTACTCCTTTTGTTGCTACGCAATTGTAACCTTAGTGCATCCCACAAAAGACGCAATAGATATGTCTAATGGGATGCTGGGTCAATTGGGGTTAGTCTCACAATTGTTCTGAAGGGAGCATTGGAAGATACTCTACCTAAGAACAAGTCTCACTGTGCCTTGAAGGATGTATAAGCCAATCTGTTCTCCTATTGGCTCACTTGCAGTCTGTTGCCCAACACAGTTACAAAATCTCATCGGTTGTACTATAAGTACAAAAGTGGGGGGATGTGGAAGAAGAGAATCCCAGGCCTTAATTTCTGTTTATGAAGTGCATTGTAAAAAATTTTCCATAATGCTGAGTAGGCCTATGAGGTCAATAGGTCGATGTCCTCTTGCAGCTTTCTGGTTCAAACCTGTTTGATTTGTTATATCTTGTGTCATGTGACCTGAATTGAAACATATAAAAAGCTTGTTTTAACTGTCTGTGTGGGCAGGGGCGGGAGGGCTCAGTGTCCTCTCCTGCAGCTGCTTGTATAATAAAGAGTCTCTGACAACTTCAAAACCAAACAAAGTGAAGCTTGTTTCTTCCACAATCTGGAGGCCTTTCCTACCCAAAGCACTCCCCCCACCCCTGACCCCCATCTCTCTGACACACCCCTGCTGCTGCCTCCACCCATCCCTCCCCCTGGTCCAACACAATCCCACAAGCAGCTTCTGGGAGTAGGACCCACCCCCACAACCTGGGGCCACATGTTCCAGCACTGGTGTGGGTATGGAGAGCACACGCAGTTGCCCCTGCAGCTGCAGCTCCCGCTAACATGTCCTGTCCCATCCCATGTGGCAGGCTGGGCATGCAGGGTGTGAAATTTGTGAGGGGGTTGTAGGGTTTGGCAGGGAAAGGGTGTGGGGATTTCTGGGTGAGTGTAGGGTTTGTGGGGATGAGGGTATGGGGCTTGTGCAGGGGCTCGGGTTTGTGGGTGTGGGGGGGCTGCTCAGAAGGGGTGGGTCCCTCGCTCCCTGAAAGGTGCAGCTCTTCCCACACAGCTCACTGACAGCCCCCCCAATGACCTCCCCAACTGGGCACACATGCCCCTCCATCATGGCCTGCAGCCCCCCACAGCAGCAGTGGCCATTGGGGCACTCAGGGCCCTCCTGGCACAGCCCCCACCATGGCGCAGGGCAGCACAGCTCAGCCCTGGTCGCCTGGCACCCAGGGCCACCTGCACCACATCACTTAGGCCCAATCCAGCTCAGCACAGGGCCATGCGCCTTTGGGTAGGATTGAGCCATTCAGGCTCTGCATTGAAAAGCCAGGTTGTGGGCTCTTTAGTTTGAGGCAGGGGAGTGAAAAGGGGGTGGATTGCTTTTGAATTCTGGTGGGGTTTATGGGAAAATTTGTTTTGTGATACCTTCTTCTTTTAGTATGTTCTGTTTCTAGAACTTCTTGTTCTTTGTCGTAAGCTGCCCTGAGCATTTTTGCTAATAGTAAAATTAGCAATACACTTGATCTGAGCCTTCAAGAGGCGTATACATAAATAAAGATCCACACTGCATTCCCTTCAGAAAATCTGTAGCTCTTATAACTTACCATGATTAAGAGGCAAAAATCCCCACCTTTTTAAATTAGAAGAGGGGCATTTTAGAAGCTGACAGATCTAGAAATTTTCTTTTTCCTTGAAATTTTCAGAGGCAAAAGAGGCTCTTGGCCTGAAAAGAACATATACATCATACAGACTGAGGTGTAGGCGACCTGTATGTCATCTATCTGCATTTTCACCAAATTTTACAAATTAAATATGCCTGACGAGTCCCTGCTTGGGGAAGTAGGGTGTTGCAGGCTGTTCTCCCTCATTAGGATAATAAATCTAGCTCTTTCAGGGCACAGATATTTATTTATTTAGTTTCTATCCCTGGGTACTCACAGCTATTGGACTTTTTACCATCATACATATATAGTTTCTTTACAAAGGAAACAGGGAAACTTAACTTACTGGAAATTTTCTATTATTCTAGGCCAGGGGTAGTGAATCTGTGGCATGTGTGTCACAAGTGGCATGGGCAATTTCTGGTTTGGGGGCAGGACAAGCAACATAGTGACAGGAAGATCAGGGAGCAAAGCAAAGCAGTAGATTGGGCAGGGAACACAGAGCAGGAAGCAGAAAACAGAGCAGCAGATTGAGGAGGGGAAGGAGATCAGAGTAGCACTCAAGGAGGGTGCAGGGCTAAATTGTGGCATGTTTGCCAGAAAGGTTGGCCCCAGTGATGTAGGTAAATCCTCAAATCCACCCTACAAGCACAAGTTGTAATAACAATTAGAAGCCTTAAAAGAGGTTGCAGCCCTATCCCTTTTTCTCATTGGGAAAAATGAATGTCTGTTTGCTGGTGACTAGAATGAAATTCAGAGGATCCTGTGCCACAGGCATGTGCCTGTATTGATTATTGGCTATTACCAATAAACCTTCTAGTGAATTGTCTATGAGATAGTTTTGGAAGTAATCTCGAACTGTTTAGATCTTGAGGCCTGGCCACCCCCAGGCAGCCTGGCTGACAGCTCTGGTTTTGCTTACTAGGACCCATAGTACAGGTAAGAACCACTGTGATAGATCTACAAACTTTCCTGCTTAAAAAAAAAGTACTATTCATGTTTCTGAACTCATGAGAGCACATAAGGAAAAATAATGCCACACATAGAGAGAGAATATGTCACTTGGATTCCTCTGATCCCAGCCATGCTTCAAATAAAGGGATCTAGTAGATTCATTTAAGAACTAAAAATCTCCTATGATTTTACTATAATAAATTTGTGAAGTTTGTATCTGTGGCTAGGTGGAATGGACTGAAAAATATCCATGAGACACTGAGACAATCCTCAGACTTTAAGGGCAGGAAATAGATTCCCAATTTTCACTCTCTTCTTTTTGTATTTACATAAATATAGGATCCATACATAGCTCTCATGTTTTTTGTGATAACCTTGAGAATTTATAACAGCTACTCCATTTTTATTACCAGGAATAATAAAGAAAATGGGAATGTAGAGACAGACACATATGCTCACTCCTAATTATAGTACTCCCATTTTAGACCTTTTAAACTCCATTATCAATAGTTTACCAAGAAACAAATCATTGGAAACAGAACCTAAATCATAACCCTTGATTTAAGTGCTTTGGGCTTTTGGGATCTTTGGAAATCTGCAGCAAATCTCAACCTAACCTAAATTTTGCTGACTTGTGGCTAGGACTAATGGAAAACATTGGCTATAAACCAGCAACTCCCAAAAGGTATGCCACATACACTAGTGTGCTGACAGAAATGTGCCAAAAAAAAAATGGACTGGATGGGACCCCAGGCAGGTCAATCCCATGCAGATGGAAGGGGCCACAGTGGGTTAGCCCCACATACCTGGCTCAGGCCCACAGACCAGATCTGCAGACCAATGAAGTGAAACATGCTGCCAATTTTAATCTGGAAAAGGTGTGCCCCAGGCATAAAAAAATTAGGAAACACTAATCTAACCATTCCCAAGTGTTGAAAGCCAGATATGGACTTTCTGGTTTTAGCTAGTATCTACATACAGTTTAACCGAGACCATGCTATATTCATGTGTTTGACCTGTGATCTCCCCTGGTTTTAAGATCTATCTTGGAAAGAGTCCCAGTCTACCATGCTTTGTAATGGTTACCATGTCTCCCTAGTCTGTTCTATCTTACGGTCATGCCCTGTCCCAGCCCTCTCTGTTTTTCTGTGCCTCTCCGTGTTAACTGAACTTGCTGATCAGCCAGTTCAATCTATAGCAGGATTACTGAGCTCCAGCTATACAATGACTATTCAAAAAATACAAAGGGTTGGGAAACATGACTGTGATGTGCAGAAAGATGCAGAAAGTATGGATGAGTATGTGCTTCTAAATGAACCTGAGCTCCTAATGAAAGGCAGTGACTGAAGCCAAGGGACAATGCAATGTGCAGACAAAGGGCTTCTAACCTGCATATTTAAGGTCCATTAAGCTATCAGTGCTGTAATTACAGACAAGACGTTCAGTCAGGTGACTTGTCAGGATGCTGAAGATAATTATTAGATTTCCATTTTGCAGTCCCCACCACACATGTTCACACACCTTTTAAGGCCCTTTCGGTAGCTGATAGCTCTGCCTTCCTCCCCCACTTCCTCCCCTAATCTGATCACTTTACTCATTTGTCTTTCCATTGTATAGCAAATATCACTCATGGTAGCTCCACTGAATCAATAGAACTATACCATATTTGTACCACCATCCAGCTGTGACTCTTAAGGTAGAATATTTCTCTCTCACCTTTGAAAACAGTTTCTCTCTTACTCCCCTCACCTCAGTAATTTTATAGTATTATGGTAATTATGACATGGGGAAGAGAAATTTCACTGAAATTACTCAGCACTGATAGTACTGTCAGTCAACCAAGCTGGTATTATTAGTAATAGCAATAGGATCTGCTCTTTTCTCAAGTGCCTGCCTTCATGATCTTGAAGAACCAAACCTGAAATCATACCCACTGTTACAATTACTTACCAAACTAATAGCAGTCCTCCATGATGAGCAAAATCAACATGAGTGGAGCCAGAAAGAGGAGCAGTACTACAGTGACCCAACTAGAGCAGAAATCTGTGAATCACAGAACTGACATTCCACCTTCTTCCTTGTTCATTGGTTCTTAAACTGTAGGTCATGATCCAGAGCCCCTACTTCTCATAACCCCATAATTACCCCATGTTCTTGTAGGGTAACAAGGGGCAGGGTTTTACCTTGGCTTCATTGCTCTGCAATAATTGTCCTGAAATTACTCTGCACTAAGTGAGAATTAAACTCCAGGGCAATTTAGCCCAATTTCATTCATCTTGGACAATTTAGCCTGATTTCATTGACACTTGTGGAATAAAAGCAAGAACAGGCTTAGGAACTGTTGAGGTGGCCATCATAGAAGACATTCTGGTTTTCTGCTACTCTGTCCTCTATTGATAAGAAACCTGATACTTTTATGTTCTCTATTTTTGTCTTCAAGAGAAAAATAGAGGACATAAACACATCCAGTTTTGTATCAATAGAGGGCAGAGGACAACCAGACTGTTCTCTGTGATGGTCATCCTAGGTACTGCAGAGCAGTGAGGTGCAGTATGTATCTGCCCCTTCTTAATTATGGGAACACAAACAGCTACTGCTGTATAAAGTTGTGCAAAATTGTCAGTCTGTTAGTGGGGTCACTATGGGAAAACATTTTAATACCACTGCTCTAGAACATCTTCTCTAAGAAAAGGAGCTGCTAGGGCCCTTATGGAAACAATTGTGACTGTGCTGATCTAAAGCCCCAGGCTTGGCTGAGCCACTCCAACTCCACCCAAGTGTACTGGGGCTGGTTTAAGACCTACGAACATCCCAGTTACACAGGACATCAGTAATTCCTCAACATACACAAACTGCAGCTTCCAGCAATAGAAGGGCCTCAATGACTCCATCCTCTCCTGCTGAGCAATTCCACCAATAAGCCCTGATCAGGTGTGGTGCTTGTCAAAATGTGGTGGTTCTGTGAGATAATTAGGAACTCTCTCTCACTGAAATAGATCTGATTGTACTCTGTAATGTATGTGGCATACCTACAGCTGGCTTTCCTGGAGGAATGAAGACATTTCTAATACAAAACAGTTACAATTTATCTGGCCAATACATGCAAGAGCTGCTTGGTGCCTATGAACTTTTATGATAGCTCATAAAAACTTTGTGCCCACACCTCCAGAAGAACAAGAGGAATATGGCTGTCAATAGTTTGTGGACATGTGCTTCACACATAACTAGACCAGAGGATGAGACACAACTTTCACAAGCCATTCTTTCTAAATATATGGGTTCTACACAGGGTCTCTTCCTGGCCTCCCATGTATCAGGCTTGTATGAGAAAGGTATTTAAAGGGCACATCTACATGTCGCCCTACAGCAGCATTGTTACTGCCCATACTGCACTGTGGTACGCAGTTAGTTTTAGCCTGTGGTGCACAGTTAGTTTTAGCCACTACTTCACCACAGCAGTGCGTTAAAATGGGGGAGCACACCACTGTGGTGAACTAGCTACTACTCACCTGTAGCCTCGGATGATCACCACATTGCTGTAGCATGTCATACGTTGCCATAGCTCAGGGGTCAGCAACCCCCAGCACATGTGCTGAGCACTGCACATGAGGTCATTTTGCTTGGCATGCCACCGCCAGCCTGGGCTCTAGGTAGCTGCTGTTAGCCACGAAGCACAAGCTGCTCCTAGCAGGCAGCTGGGCAGCTGCAAGCCCTACTAGCAGATCGGGCTCTGTGGTTGACAGCAGCAACCCAAAGCTTGGACTGGCTGCAGCCAAGAAGCTGCAAACATCTGCTCCCAGCTGCAACATTAGTTCCATACCAGCGGGTGCATGTGCACCTCGGAGTGGATGGTGGGAGGTGGCCTGAGGCAGCACAAGCCCGGCCTCTCCCCCGCTGCTGGCACAGAGCTGATGACTGAGCTCTGGAGCCTAGTGCAGCTGTTTATAGCCAGCCTGAGCTCTGGGCTGCAAGTAGGCTGCAGACAGCTGCCCCAGGCTTCAGAGCCCCAGCATCAGCTCCATGCTGGCAATGACTGCACATGGACCTCAAAGCAGATAGTGGGAGGGATGTGCTGCCTCAGATCCTATCCCTGAGTGTTGCACCCGCCGGTACGGAGCCCAGGGCAGATGTTTGCAGCCTCCTGGATGCAACCACCCCAGGCTCTGGGTAGCTACTGCTAACCACAGAGCCCTATCTGCTTTTCAGCAGAGCTTGCAGCCACCCAGCTGCCTGTTGGGAGCAGCCCAGGCTTCATGGCTGGCAGCAGCTGAGCCCACCTGACTCCCACCCCGCCTGCTCCAAGCCCAACATCTGGTTTTGTGTGTTTGTCTGCCTGTCTGGTTCTGTGTGCGCACGCATGTGCCTGGTTGCAGATATTTGTGTAGATATTTCTGTTCTGGGTGTGTTCTGGTTCTCTGTGTTTGTGCACATGGTTCTCTGTGTGCATGTGCACGTGTCTGACTCTCTCTCTGCTCTTCTTTTTCTTTCTCTCTCTCTCCCCTTTCACTTATTTATCTCTTTTTCTCTCTCTTTCATTGTAACATGCTCAACAAAAAAGGAATACAGAACAACAAAGGCAACATATATGATTATTAAATATACTAATATGCAGTACGTCCTGCTATGTACCCCTATTTTGTTTTTCTGGCATGCCGGCACTCCGGCACCTTCCAAGGTAAAAATAGTGGGTTTTTTCGGCACTCTGGCCAAAAAACGTTGCCTACCTCTGCTGTAGCATGTCATATGTCACCATAGCGTGTTGCTGCAGCAACATAGAGTGATGCGTAGGTGCACCCAGAGGAGCACTTCTGAGAGAAGAATGGATGAAACACACTGTGCCACATCATGAGGGTCTTTTTAAAAACGAAATAAGAGAAGACCTGAGAAAGTTTATCTTTGAGCCTGGTGTCAGGGAACAGAAATGAGGGAGAAGAGCACAGAGCTGTGAAGGGGAAAAAGGTGCCCCCTGCTGTCCCATGGAATCTGTCACAAGGCAACAAAATCAGGAATACACTGAAGCACCAGTAGTGTTTTATTTGAAGGGTTTCTTTTGGGAAATCCTGAGCATTCAGGACGGTTTATTTTTAAAAGCATCTTGCACCAGTAACAGGTGGAAAAAATCTTTCTCTGTTTATGTGTGTGTAGCTTAGGGGTGATTCCCATCCCTACACGAGGAGAGTTATGCACCTAAAGCTCCTTGCACCAAGATGAGAATAGACCCCTGAAAGTTCACACCAGGAATGGTCTAAGCCTTTTGGAAGCTGCAGAGTTATCTCCTCTTCAGTGAAAAGCCAGGCAGTATGGGACTGCAGCATCCCTAAATGAATGCAATTCGCTGTGGGACAGCCCTTCATTCAACTGCAAACAAACTGGCCAAAGGGATCTTACAGGAATGGTGGGTCTGCTCAGGCCCAGCCAGAGAACTGCTCTAGTTTATCTCAAGGTTTCAGAGTGGGACTAGCTTGCTTAAATATGTATATCATAGTCATTCAGTAACAAAAGTGAGGACCGAATGTGGGATCTTCAGTGTGGTCTTTTATCACTTGACCTACCACAGAATCCCATTAGTTGGCAACAGGTGGCTCTTAATCTTCTATGAGCATCAGTTGCTTGACTTGATGGAGAAACATAACTGAACCAGTGAATTGCACACACGCAGGCTCCTTTTTAACTAAATGCGTCTCTTTTTCAAAGTTAGATACAAGATGCATAAAAAGTGGCTTTGAAGCCTTTCCTTATAAGTCTTTATAATAAAGACATTTAGATTTTGTTAAGTTATTCTCTTCCTTTGTTGAATCTTATCTTTTCTTTTTTTTTATGGAAGGGCTTGAGTGATTTGGTGTATATGGGGAACTTTTTAACCATTAGCAGAAGAGATGCAGGAACTCAATAGAGAGTGCTGATCTTCAATTTAGGTAAATATGTGTTATCAAAAAGCAAAAGGCTGAATATTCTGGTAGGCCAAAAAGTTTATATTAGTCTGATTTTAAAATAATCTCTTCTGTTATGAGTTGTAAACAAGTCTCACTTCTTTTGTATCTGTGACGTTGTGCTCTTACTAGTTTTCTAGTCATTGACTAGTAGTGCCTGTCAGTTTGAAGACTAGCCTTGGTGGTGGGCCTGGTTTCCCATCTCAACCTCCCACCCGATGGTGCCCTAGAGTTACCATAGCTGCAATTCAGGCTATATCCAAGAAATCCTAAAGTTAAGGAGCATGGCAGCTCCAGCCCCAGCTCCAGGTCCTGGCCAGAGCTGCCACCAAGCACAAAATGAGGGGCTTTTTGCTGCAATGGACTGTTTCTGGGGGTACATCTTCCTCCAAATTATGGGCTTGATTCCATACATTCCTTTATGCATCTCTACCAATCAAGGTATTTCAATGCGGAGGCTACCTAGTGATAAATGCTGCAGAATAAACTGAAGTATTCGATGTCATTTTTACCTTAGTCTTCACAGGCAAGGTCAGCTCCCAGACTATTGCACCTGGCAGTAGTTTGGGCAGGAGATGAGCAGTCAACAATGGCAAAAGTACAGGTGAAGGACTATTTCAAAAAGCTGGATGCATATAAATCCATGACTGGATGCAATACATGCAAGGGTGCTAAAGAAGTTGGCTGATGTGATTGCAGAGCCACTGGCCATTATCTTTGAAAACTTGTGGCAGTCAGAGAGGTCATGGATGGCTAGAAAAGGACAAATATAGTGCCTACCTATAAGATAGGGTAAAAGGAAGATTTAGGGAACTAGAATCAGCCTCAGCTCAGTCCCTAGAAAAATCATGGAGCAGGTCCTCAAGATCCTTCATTTCTAAGCACTTGGAGGAGAGGAAGGTGATTAGGAGCAGTCAGCATGGATTCACCAAGGACAAGTCATGCTTGACCAAACTGATAGCCTTCTACGATGAGATGACTGGCTCTGCAGAGAGATCAGTGGACATGATATACCTTGACTTTAACAAGGCTTCAGATACAGTCTCCCACAACACTCTTGCAAGTAAGTTAAGGAAGTCCATGTCGGATAAATGGACTCCGAGGTGGATAGAAAACTGGCTGAATCATCCAACTGAAAAGGTAGTAATCAGTAGCTTAATGTCTAGCTGGCAGCTGGTATCAAGTTTGGGGCCAGTTTGGTCTATATCTTCATAAATGATCTAGAAGATGGTGTCACGGCAGCCTTCACCAGGGGGAGCCGTGATCCCCCTCCCCCCCCCCCCCCCGAGGTCCCTTTTGTCACTTCAAGTCTGGCCCAAGGCACCCTCAAATTCTCGCCCACCATGTCTTGGTCTTAAATATAGTTGGGAGGCTGCCTTTATACCGCCCTGGGCACGGTGTATCGGGACCTCTGTCCCCACGATCTCCTGACCCCACCGGGGTGTCTCCCTGTGTGATGGGTGCCTTCCAGGCACCCTGGCCCTAGGACCACGCGTGGCTCCTACCAACCCCTAATACCATGCCCCAAGCCTCGCAGGTGTACCGGACATTGGTGTGTTTGAAACTGCGCCCGCTCTCTCTGGCCTTCCCTATATCCTCACCTGCTCCAGGCCTTCTCAACAGTGCCCCCTCTCCAGGGCCACTTAGTAGTCCACCGGTCTTCTCGGCCCACCGCACGGCTACCCTCTACTAAGGCCAGGCGTACCATGTTGCTATCCCCTTTTGGATCGGGGACCACCACAGCACTTGCCCTTGTTTAGGAGGCACTATGCTGCTAACCCCTGTCTCTCCCGGGGTCAACCGCAGCATCCAGCCTCTGGCCAAGATCAAACACCACGCTAGCCTATTACCAGCTTGACCTGCCTATCCCAGGCTTCTCAATGCTGCTCCTTCTTGGGCCTCTCCAAAGGTTGCCCCCTCTCTGGGGCTTGCTGCGCCCACGCTGGCACTGGGGTCCCTATATGAGGCCTCCAACCCCTTATAACCAGTGGTTTGAGTGAGGCTACAACATTAACACAACTCAAACACAAGCCTCTGGCCATAACAGCATAAGCCTCCTGGCTACAACTGAGCATCATCGCTCCAGCCTCTGGAGCTCTTGTGAGCTGCACTCACATTTCTGTCTCTCAGAGCTCCTGCCCCTCTGGCTACTGGCAAAGAACTGCCAGCCTGGCCTTGGCTCTGGGATTTATAAGGGCCAAGCTCTGCCCCTTCGGTCAGCTGACTCAGCAACCCTCAGCTGTGCTGCCTAATCAAACTGCTAGGGCTTTCCCCAGCAGCTTTCTCCTCTCTAGGAGTAGTGCCGTGAGGTGCACCCTGACAGTTGGAAAGGAGTGCACCCTCAGCAAGTTTGCAGATGACAGTTTCCCCTAATATCTAACCTAAACTTTCCTGTCTCACTAGGAATAGTAAAGTACTGAACAGGTTACTCAGTGAGCTTGTGAAATCTCCACCCTCCGAAGTTTTTAAGACCCACCTAGAAAAAGCCTTGGCTGCAATGATCTTGTTGGGGATGGTCCTGTTTAGAGCAGGGTTTTGGACTAGATGACCTCCTGAGGTCCCTTCCAACTCTCATTTTCTATTATTCTATGATGCTAAAGCATTCAGCCTGAGAACAGTATGTAAATGACTATTCCAACCTAATGATTTCATTTGGCTGTTTGGAATTGGCTATTACTGCTACATATCACTTAAGTCACATAGTACTGGCTTTCTTTTGGTCCTAAATATAGTTGGGAGGCCCAACTTTACTTCTCTGGCTTGTCTCCAAACCCACAACAAGCTTTAAGAGTAAGTATGCAAAAGCTTCTGAAGTAAGCTTTTATGTGACTACACATTGGTGTAAATCTCTCTGACGAAAATTAAGCCATAATTTTTCAACTTTTTCTTTCCACTGAAAAAAGAAAATTTAACTAGACCAAACGTTTCACAAATTTATTTCAGTTTCACTGGATTTCTCATTCCACTGAACAATTGTCATGTTATGTTTTGATGTTTCTAACATGAGATTTCTTCTCATTTTAAATAAATAATAATAATAATAATAATAATAATACTTCCCAACATTCAAATAATACTTTTCATTTATGCTTAAAAAGACATTGTATTTCATCTTAAATAATTCTGATTGTATTTTTATTGAAAAATTGTCGTTTCGGCTCAAAACAAGATTAGATCCCAAGAACATGGGATTAGGCTTTAGGGGGAAGGAGAGAGCTGGTTCTCTTTGGTGGGGGGAGACGGGGGTTAATTTTTCAGAACTGCCAAAGAATTAAAAGCCACATTAGATGTAAATCTCTGTTTGTGACAGTCTTTGGGAAGGCTTGCACAGAGTGAAGAAGAGGGGATCTAAATTCCAAAGTGATTTCCCAGTTTTCACTTTACCTAGCATTTCCTTTCCTTCATCAGTTAATGAGGTGAGGAGAACCAGCTGCCTTAATATTTTTTGGACACTAGAGGGAGCTTGGAATCTGACTAGTCATACTGAAACAGTGCTGGAAGGAAACTGCTTGAGAGGAAAGAAAGACTGGAAATCAAGTGCTACTGACAGGTATAAGGGTCCTCGTTTTCATCACTGGCAAAACTAAAAGGGGTGGATTTAACCTGCATAGGAAATGAAGCATTCAGTTCATAAGGTATTGAGGGCTCTATGAGAAAATATCTATCCTAGGTACTTGTGACAGGGTGAGCCGGGGCCGCCCTCAATATGGCCCCCGCACCCGTCTCCAGGCAACCGCCCACCTACTCGCCTGCCATGTCTTTGCTGTTAATTGGTTCCTTAGTGGGAGGCTGCCCTTTTTACTCGCACTGCCCCCTCCACTAGGGGATGTTGTCTGCAACTCCTTCCTCCCCAATACCGCAGCCCAAGCCTCACGGATCTTGTGGCCCCTCTGTCGTTCTCTCTGGGCCGTCTCAAGTGCTGCCCCCCCCTTCCTGGGGTTCACTATGTCCCCCTTGGACTCCTTGCATCTCCTGCCCCTTCCCTGGGGCTTGCTGTGCCCCCACCGGACCTCCTAATCCTCGCTCTACTTGGGCTCCTCAATTCTCCTGCCCCCTCCCTGGGGCTTGCCTCTCCCAATATTTGGCACCCTTCCTTTGGGTGCTTGTCATGCCCCCTCTGGGGCTTTTCAATGTTGCCCCCCTTCCTGGAGGTGACTGTGCCTAACGTGGGCTCCCTAATGACTGCAGCCCCCTGTCGGGGACTCCCAATGCCCAATCTTGGGCTCCTTAATAAAATGGCCCCCTTCCTGGGGCTGGCTACGCCCCACTTGGGCTTCCCTTGTGGCCCCTCTCGGGCCTCCCAGTGTTGCCCTTCTTGGGCTTTTCAAATAGTGCCCCTCTTGGGCTTCTCAATTGTTGCCCCCTCCTGGGATTGACTATGCCCAACTTGGGCCTCCAAAGGAATGAGGCCCCCGTTCAGGGACTCCCAATGCCCACACTTGGGCTTCTCAGTAATGCAGCCCCCTTTCAGGGACTCCCTGTGCCCACACTTGGGCTTCTCAGTAAAATAGCCCCCTTTCAGGGCTCCTCAATGCTGCCCCCTTCCTGGGGCTCACCGAGTCCAACTTGGACCCCCTTCTCAGTGCTGCCCCCTCTCTGGGCTAGCCCTGCTATGCCCAACTTGGGCTCCTTATCAAATGCCCCCTCTCTGGGGTGAGGCCTCCTCCTTCCCCTTATAGCCTCACCCAAACCACCGGTTATATATAACAGCAACAACACAAACACAAGCCTCTGGCTATAACATAAACATAAGGCACCTGGCCACCACAACAAAAGCCTCTTGGCTGGGCCACAACATCATTGCTCCAGCCTCTGGAGCTCTTGTGAGCTACACTCACGTTGTCCCTCGGCACTCCTGCTCCTCCAGCTACTGACAGACAACTCCCAGCCTGACTCTAGGCTTTATAGGAGCCAAGCCTTGTCCCCTTTTGTCAGCTGACCTTCTTTGGTTGTTCTGGCAACCCGCAGCTATGCTGCCTAGTCACTTCAAGGGCTCCCCCTCTGGCAGTTCTTCTTCCATGCAGGCACAGGGCAACCGGAGTGTCCTGTGACAGTACTATCCTGGTCCACATTATGTAGTATCTGAGTACCTTCCAGTCTTTAATAGATTTCTTTTCACAATTCTCTTACGATAAGTTGCCATTATCCTCATTTTACAGATGGGGAACTGAGGCACTGCAAGACCAAATGACTGATCCAAGGTGACATAGAACATCTGTGGCAGAGCAGAGGTGAGTCACCCGTGTCAAGTTAACCCCTTAACTGCTAAGACGCCATTCTTTAGGAAACTAGCTAGCTAATATCAGAATCCTTATTTGGTCCTCTATTTTTGTCTGAGGCCACCATAAAGACTGTATATGAGAAGGAAGCTTTGTAAACATATTCATTAAGATGTCTTACATTACAGGACCTTTACACACTATGCTATAATAGTTCACACTACAAAATTGTTTGGACATTCACAGCAACTACTACATGATATTATTGTTCTGCCATGGCTACCATATATATTTTACACAGAAAAAGCCCCCCAAACTATTTTAAAATAGTATTAGCAAGATTGCAAAGCCAAATCCCCTGCAATTAGAAAATATTGCAATTCAAGTTACCTTCATTGCAATTTAGGCAGCCTTAATTCAGCCCTCCTCTTTTGCATGTACGTTTTGATAGTCTTTAATTTTATTATCACATAAAATGATACCAAAGGACCCAAGGCACAGGATGAACTGTTTTGGCTGAATTTCTTTTAGTTTTTAAATCAGCCCTGAGCAGACACCCAGCATGGTAAATTCCATCTGAAAGACTTCAAATTATAAGTAACCAAAAAGAGTTGTTAAAAAGAGGAGTGTTTGGCAACCTAAGTATAAGATGTTGCTTCCAGCTCTATACTTTTCACAGTGGAGATGTGACACCCAAGATGAGCAAACTGCACTAGCTCAAAAGGTTTCCTTTCTAGCTGGCTGTTTAAAAGGATTTTCTCCCTAAAGACACTTTATGTTTTCTAGCCAAGTGAGAGTACGTGCTAAGCAAGGACTGACACTAGTTTATCTTAGGAGGGGCAGTTGGAGATGGTGGATAATTCATTAGACTGGAGTTGTCCAGCTGATGGCCCAAAGGCTGCATGCAGCTTGGGAGGGGTTAACCTGTGCCCCACATCTCCAGTTCCTCTGGCTGCTGATTATCTCTTGGGTCTGGCCGCCACTGCAGGTAGGATCTCCAAGCTCCCCTTTACTTCTCTGGCTTTCACTTCTGGTCCCTGTCTAGGGGGCATAGCAGGGCAGTGCAGCTCAGCACAGCCTGCAGTGCTGGGGAGCCTGTGACACAATGGGGCCCACAGCCAAGGAGGTGAAGAGAGGGCTCCTTGTCTATGCTCAATGGAACGATGATGGGACACCACTTGCCCATTCAGTGCCAAGGAGCTGCGGAGAGCTGTAGGCCCTGCCAGAGTGCCCCCATGGTATGAGGCCGATGGCAATTAAGAAATCGAATATCCCTGCCTCACACTAGGAGTCAAAACATGTCCATCTGCTTCTGTCCTGGCCTGCTGCGTAACTAGAGGCAAGTCCCTGTTTCAGTACCCATAAAATGGGAACTACTATCCTTGCCTCCTCTGTAAAACATCTCGAGAACCACAAATGGAACATACTATATCAGAACTAGGTGGTATTATTTAGTTTAATTTAGTCTTCCCCCTCTTTCTGGGCTCCTCAGCTGTCCAAGGCTCAGGTGCTGCATGATCCCTGTCCCTGTCAGAAGCAGAATGACTGATGGCCTCCACTGTGAGACTCTCCACTGTGTTGCCATTGCAACAATCAGCATTTATCTTGCCAGAAATCTCCCTGCCCTCCCCCATAAAGATGCCTTAATATTAATGCATCACATTTTTCAAAGGCAGGAATCTAAATTGTCTATTCAAAATTTGCACACTGCAGCATAGCTCCCACATTTGCAGACAACTCTGGGTCCAACGACCTCAGACACACACAAGCACCAGTGCCACAGCACTTCAGCCTGGTGGGTGAAGACAAAATAATTACTTTGCTTTTTTGATTTCATTCAGAGACTACCCATTACCTGAAAATCAAAGGCAAGGAGAGGGGAGATTCCTCTGGGGACTTGGTCTTGATTATCACAGTTGCATAAAGACTGTCACAAACATATCAATGAGTGAACAAAGAACCATCTGAAGATGAAGAAGGGACAGATACATTGAGAAGCACAAGAAAAAAGCTAGATCCACTAGCTGGAATAAGATCAGCAGAGAGGATACATACCTTACTGTGCATTTGTATGTGTGAGGCACACATGAATGCATGCACTGTAGCTGCATATACTACATATAAAAATTACTTTGCTTTCTAAGTACGGAAATGGAAATCAATTTACTGAAAATCATGGTACTTTGAAGACCAGGCTCATTTACGGTGACCAATTTGTTTCTCCACATTATTTGAAAGGGTTTTAGCATGCAGCCTTGAGTCCCATAGCATCACAAGTACCTGAGACTTGGAGAGAGAGATGGGGGGGTGGGGAGGAGAAGGCTTATCACCATGGAGACAGATGAGAGCAAATGGTCACACCATCAAAAGGAAGGAAGAAAAGAAAAAAGGCACAAATAAAAGGAGAGATCTCATTAAACCCAACACTAATTTTGTAATCAGCAAAATAAAGGTAGCCTTGAAAGCCTGCTGCTAGAAGACACAGTACAACAAAGAGGTTGCTGGCAGCCAGGTGTAATTTCAGGTTGTGCATTGCATGTGGGTTACCAGCGCTCAGCTTTTTCATCTCTTTTCTTCCCAAACCTTCCATCCTCATGCAGGGTGTCAGCTGACTACCTGATCCAAATATTCAGCAATGCATAAAATAGCTGGGATGCTTGGCTTTGTTGTAGGAAGTTATTTGATACAGAAAAGTTTCTGATGGACAACGTACAATCCTACCCATGTAATGAGAATCAAGAATATTGTAGCACATAATCTGAGCTCTTGACATACCATGAACCCATTACATGAATATGGCCACAGCACCTGAGCACTTTACAGTCTTTAGTACAGGTAGTCCTCGGACTTACAACGCAATTGGTTCCTGAAAACGGTGTCTTAAGTTGAAATGTTGTAACTCAGAACCAATTTTCTCATAAGAAACAATGTTATAAATGGGGTATTGGTTCCTGAACCACTACCCAAGACCCTATTTTCACTGAAAATACCCGAGAATTTTGTACTTGATCAATTATAGATGAGTAATATAGTTACAGTAATGTATTTATATTGTAAATAGCAAGCATATTGCTTTGGAAGGATTTATTTGAGGTGACTTTGCTGGACTTTTTGAAGGGCTCTTGGTTGGACATCTTGAAGAGTTCTTGCCTGGAGTCTTTTCAGGAGTCTTGGCTGCAGGTTTTTCTGGAGTCTCGTCTGCTGTCTTAAAGAAAGTGTCCAAGTAAGTTTGGACAGATGTTCTCCAGGGAAATGAGCAATGCAGCTAACTTATTCTCTGGCATAGCATGGCATCGGATCAAGCATTGTAAAATTGAAACTGATGTCATGAAGTTGAAAGAGGGTGTCAATTGATAAATGTTGTAAGTGAGAAATGTTGTAACTCGAAACGTTGTAAATTGAGGACTGCCTCTATATCCATCTCCACAATTTGTTCCATTGTAAAGATGGGGAACTGTAGGGTTGTTTGTGCCATCCCCATGGTACGCCAAGGAGGACTTCAGTGAAGAATACTCTCTCTGCCTGATCACTCCCACTCCATGTGGGCCAGATCCTGGAGATAAGGCTATGCAGGCACCTTGGAACAACCCTGAGCACACATGCCACTCAAAGAGACTACATGACTTGCCTATGGTCACATACAATGCCTGTGGTAGAAGGGACTTCAGTGCAGGCCTCCTAAATCTCAGGCTAGCACCTTAACTGTCTGTGCCTGTGTTATTTTCATACAACACCAGAATTAGCATGTCAGAATAATATGGAGACACTATCGTTTATTGAAGTAAAACAACTAGCAAACCAGAAGATATTCCAGCAGCTGTACTAACTCCAGCCCAGTTCATTTATTTACCAGGCATGGCCCCTTCCCCTGGAACTCTGTACAGCCCACAGATACATTCAGTGGCCAAGTTACTGAGTATAATACTGAAACAAACATGTCATTACAAAGAAAGAGCACAAACAACATCACTTGAAGCAAAGGTCTAAGAGTGATGTAGAGAGTGGGAAAGCCCTGATTTGAGACAAGTGGAGTGGAGGGGCAGAAATAGTTCAAGATTATGATGGTTTAATGGAAAAAAATAAGGTCATCACAGGTTTGTGGGTAATGGTGGGGACAGGAATTAACTCAGCTTTCACAGTATAGCAGCTAGAGATGGTTTATACCTTAAAAACAATTAAACCAAAACAACATACTGTTGCCACCCTGGCCATTTTGTCTCTGTGCTTGGTCTCTTTATCCCATCCTTTTGTCTGTGCTTTGTCCTTGCAGACTGTGAGCTCTTTGAGGCCAGAACTGTCTTTCCCTTGATGTCCAGCACCTTTAGGTTGACATTGAGCTATATCTACTATTGCATATAAATAGAAAAAATCGCATGGAAAAGATGTTTATGCACTATATTGTGCACCTCTGTGTTATTACTACATTTTAACCTTAGCGTTACCATGCCTGTCCACTGGATCTAATAGCCAGTAAAGTGAATGGGACCATTTTCATTTACATTGTTTCTATTACACTAGCCATTAAAATCCTTAACTTTATAGGCATTACACATCTTCAGGAAGAGACAGTCCCTGCCATGAAGCAGACTCTCCAAAAAAGGTGGGAGAAGAGAAAGAGGTGCAGTAATATTCCCCAGGTCACAAAAGAGGCCAATGAAAGGGATATAACCCTCATATTCTAGGTCCCATGCCTATGTCCAACGCACTAGACCATACACTATGAACTATATGACATTGCAGTATATTATCTTATCCTTGGATTTGATCTGATGCCACTTGAAAACATTGACTTTTAATGAAGAAGTTAGGAAGACAAGATAAATCTAACCATGTTGAGGCTCAAACACCACTCAGATGAAAAGTAAAAAGCCCTTATCACTCCTGAGTAGTCCTTCTACATATACTATGGGGTTGGGACAGGGAAGACAATGAATAACAGGATTCCTATACAATGTGTGTGGGAGAGCTGTGTTCTGGAGGAGGAGAAATTAACTAATATCTAAAAGTATCCTGCTAAACTTTAAACCAGCTGTAACACAGGTGATTATATAGAGATCAGTGGTCCTGCAGTATTTTCCTTTAAGATTAATGCAGTGAAGGTATCAAGCTCATGGGAGGGAGGAATTTGCTGTGAATTTTATCAATATTTTAAAAATCACATTCAGAATTTTTTTAATTGCACCTGGTGGCTGAGATGAGGCGCCTCCGTTTTTCATAATCCATGAAATCTGAGTGGAGTTTGTTGTGCACAAATACGTTGGAATGATACGGGAAATTACACTTCTTGAACATTATAGCTCAAGTGTTAATTGCATAATATACTTTTTTTCTTCATTCTTCACATGTCATATTCATAGAAAATAAAAGCGCTAAAATAATACCTAAAGCTTTCTACAAATTATAGCTAGAAATAAGTAGCTTCCTGTACATGCCATAGATGCTCTAAATTATATGCAGCTGCAATTGCCCTGGAACAACTATTACAGCAACTCAAGATTCCTGAAGCGTCACCCACCACATCATGACCAATAAATTTGGACTTACACTTAAACCATTTGTATTGCCAGAGTGGTGAAGGGTGAGAGGTCTGGCTCCAAAGCTCCATTCAGAAGTGGGAATGAGGACAGAAGGATCCTTGTACACTTACACAAGATTATGAAATACTCTACTGTATGAAGAGGTCTGTTAAAGTTGAGTCAAGGTTAGCTAGTTATGCTGTTCTGTAATCTAGAATCTGTTGTCTAAAATATGAGTTGGACATAGGTAATGGGGTTTATATATTTGGCTTTTGCTCACCTCATCAGATTCACTCCAGGTCAGTGGGGACTGGAAGTCCTTGCCATCTAGTGGCTGTTCAGTGATTCTGTTCTGTCAGTAAATACAGGTTTATGTGGCTATGACACTAGCCATTAAAAGCTGCCACAGGCTAGGCATTGTACATCTCTAGTAAGAGACAGTCCCTGCCATGAAGTACTTACAGTCTGAATGGATAAGACAGCAGGTGGGAAATGGAGAGATGCAGTAACTTGCTCTCTCCTATGTGGCAACTGTAGCCTACATGATGGGTCACCTGGCACTTTTCACTCATACCTTCTTCATTAGAAAGGAAAATAAAAACAAAGACTAACAGCAAGGAAGGTCTGGAACAAACTGTCAAGCTGCACCACTAGAGCAAAGGCAAAGTGAGCATACACTTGTACAGACATGAGCTAAAAGGATAAGGAGACAAAACAGGGAAACGAGGTTGAGGCATGCTGGCAAAGATTAATGGTGTTTTCCGGTCCAATATTTCAACATATCCTACTCTCACAATAGTTTGCAAACAAAACACATCTCTGGCTTTCTGAAAGCCAGCTGGCAGGGCTGTTCCTTTTTTGCTGGGGACAGCACACAGAAATAGTTCAGATCTGTGTAATACTGTTATTTAATAATCAGACAAAGCTCTCTTAAGGCCTAATACAAACTCTGTTGGAGCCACTGAGGATCTTTTCACTGCTTTGGGGGGCTTTGGATCAAACTCTTATGGGCCATGCCACAGTTCTGATTTCAGTGGAAAATGATTCAAGAAGCAGGAATATTAAGAAGACCAGCATGGAAGGAATCTACTTAAAATCATCAACTGGGAGAACCAAATATACAGCAAAGTGAATATACAGCAGAGAAGAAGATTTGAAGGGAATGGGACTCTTTAAACTTCTGTTCAGATCGCAGAGTTGGGACCAGGAGCGGCCTGCTGTTGGGGCAGGGGAACATTGCCCTGGTCAGGCTCCGAGCTCAAGGCCTTCTGCAGCAATAGTCAGCTCTGAGGGTCAGAGAGCAATCTCTCAGGCCCCACTCTGACTGCAGAGCCAGGGTCAGGAACTCTTTGAACCAGAAGAGCTCCCACCCAGCTCAGGGCTGGTTGGGACCTGCCCCAGAACAGGAGAAGTCACAGCCAGCCCCAGACTGCACAGGGATGGCTCATTGGGCACAGGGCTTGTCCCCATCAGCCTGAGAGTGGACAGCTCTGCAGCAGCAGCTCTCCTGCCCTGTGCACATCAGGACCCCTCCTATTGTGTCTGGGGTCAGGAGGCCAGCTGTCTCCCCCAGCTGTCTCCTGGCCCCATGCTTCCTAACTGCCCCTGGGCTAGCACCCAGGGGGAGCCTGGAGCTCCTCCAGGCTGCAGCAGAGGGGCAAAGCAGGGTGTGCATAAGCATGACTGTACAATATGTAGTGCCACAGACATATCTGTGGTGCCACATGCCTCACATTCTGCTGTTCTCTGTGCTGCAAAGAAGCAGTGCAGGAGTGTTTTTTGCTCTCTGAATATCTAAGGGTCAAAAAAACATGCGTAAAAAAAACAGAGTGGTGGACTCAGGGGCAAGGTGCTGGCCCCAGTCTTCCCTACCCCCCCGGGGTAACCTGCTGCATGCCAGAGGGCAAATGGCACAAGCATTCCCCAGGGACAACTAGCAGCAGCACAAGGTGTATGGCTGCTAATTACCCCCAGGGAACCAAACATCCACACTCGTGTGAATGCAGCCATTGGAAGCAAATTTGCTCCCAAGAGGGAGCACGTGCAGATGTGCTCCTCTAGTATTTTTACAGTAAGCCTACTTCAAATTAATAGCATATGTAGACACACCCTTGGTTTCCTATTAGAGAAATAACACTTCCTTCTAACCATAATCAGTGAAAGATGCAACATTGACTTTTACTAGCAAATAAGTGTTGATAAAGTGCAGTTGCTAGGCACACAAGCATGCATGTATGTGCACAAACATGTACAAACATCTTTGTTCCTGACATCTTCTATAGTTCAGAAATGTGTTCAAGTTGTATAATTTAAAACTGGAGTTCAGTGTGATTGTAAAGGCAGCCTATAGCACAGGGTAGTGATGAGGACTGGAATCCAGACCTGGTCCTGCCCTGGTCTTGCCCTGAGAACTTGGGCAAGTTAGTTCCATTTAATGAGCCTCAGTTTGCCCATTGATAAATTGGGCTAATTATTACTCATTTATATGAAACTTTTACAGCTGTAGATGAAAAGGGCCAGATCAGTATTTTGCTTTATTGTGACTTCCTTCGCTATCATTATACCATGAACTATATCACGTTCCTAACTTTTGAATAGAAGGCAGAATAGAGATATTCCTAACTTTTGAACAGAGATCTCCAGAACATTGCTTTATTACATGCCTTCACTCAGATTAATCTCTGCTTTGCAAAGGGCTAAATGCATCAGAAATCACTCCTTGTGAACAGTCAGCTGAGACAGAGACCATTTAGCAGCATCTAGAGCAAAGCCTTTTAAGCCAGGAAAAGCTTCTCTCCACAGAATTATAAAGAGCAAAATCCCAAGAATCTTACTTAATGCATCAATGAAAGAAGTCAAACTGCCTTTTGCCTTGGTCCATGCCATACTTAGCCAGACCACAAGTCCCTTCAGTCCAGTATCTTGTATCTCACAATGACAAAGTGGATACTAAAGACTAGAGTAGTTGTGTTGGGCCTATCCAGACTGATCTGCCTCCTGCCTTCTACTTTCAGCAATCTGGAGGGTGGGGAATGGCCAAACTCTGGACACCATTTGATTGTCAAAAGGGGTTAATCTGGTCTTCAATAGACCATTCTAGTGCCCAATTTGAGTATTAATCATGTGTAAGGAGATTCCCCTTTGCACAGCGCAGAGACTTGGAAAGGTGCCTATGCAAGGCCTTCATTTTGAATATCACTTTTTGAGTTCTTGTTGCTTGAAAATGGACAAAAGAACAGATTTTGCTTCAAGGAATTAATCTGCACTGTCATTCCTCATTATTGTTGTATCCAGCCATGAAAGCCCCACAAGATGACCATTGGGCCATGGATGAATGGGAAAGAATTGGAAAACATGAAGAAACTAAAAGAGAATAACAACAAAAATGGTGCATCCATGGCACTGAAGAGATAGAACTGAAAGCAGAGGGTTCACACAAAGTTTTTCTGAAGGTCACTTTGCAATATGGTAACTTATGGCTTTGCTGTCAGTCTCCATAAAACCACCTCTCATAACAACCAGGGGGAGAAAAGGAGGTTTGTTTAGAACCATTAGTGCACCCCTCCCCCACAGCCCCATTAGCAGGCCTTATTAAACCAACACAGACAAAGAGCAAAGATGCCCCTTGTTAATGGAGAGTCTCCAATAATTGCTCTGCTCTGCCGCTTCTTTTGGGGCCTGAATGGTCTTTGAATAATGTTTCTCTTTCTGTGGTTGCAGACAATGCCCTTACAGACTGCTTTAAGCAGTGCCAATCCCATTAGCAGAAGAATAGCAGAGCTTTCTGGATGTGTGTGTGTGTGTGTGTGTGTGTGTGTGTGTGTGTGTGTGTGTGTGTGTGAGCGTGCATGTGTGTATGTGTGTGTGCGCATTAGTGGTGATGACTGGCTTACAGTGGGAACTAGGTCTAAATATGCCCACTGTTCGCACTTCCCAACATAAGAAATCAAAGCAGGAAAATGTTCTAGTGAAATTCCATTTCAGGTACCTTCTCCCTGTTTAAACAGGGTCTAAGCTAAGTGGTTTTAGAAAGAAGGTGCCTGCTACTATTCTAGCACAAGGATAGGAATATCTGCTCGTCAAAGGTAGGAATGAAAACAGCATGAACATAAGAAAATATGAAGGTGCTGGACTCTGGGAGCAGGGGGAGTAAACTGACTTTTAGGCACTCTGATTGAGTCTTTTTCTGTCTTCAGCAAGTAAGAAGTAAATTCCACTGAATGGAGTAAAAAAGTTGCATTCAGAATGAGATCCACTCTTTTCCTGTCTTTCCCTCCCTCCTCCTATACAGTGGGTATATCTACATGTGAAATTAATTTGACTGAATGAACTCTGGCCTAGTTTGCATTGGAGTTCATTGCTCCTGGGCACAGCATTTACATGTCTGCATCATAGGACTGCAGCACATTGAACTAGGGTGGTGCAGCCCCAGCTGGCAGAGGGCTGGCATCAGCCTGCCAGCCTGGGTCTGTTCTGACCTGGCTCAACATGCTGTAGAGGGGCTAGCTGGGGCACAAGGGCATTTCAGTGTGGTGCTAGCCAGCAGGCAGCCCCTACATGGAAGCACCCTCATGCCCAAGCCAGTCCCATCAGTGTCTACAAGTTTGTTGCAGCAGAGTAAATAACTCCACAGTAGGATAGTACTTGTGTTTGGCAGTGCTAACTACAGTGGAGTTAATTGGTTTACTCCAGTCTAATAGGTCTGCATGTGTAGATGGAGTTGTTTTACTGCAGAGCTAAGTGTGGTTGGGTTACTGTCTACTCCACAGTAAATGTCTTATGTAGATGCACCCAGTGGGTGCACCTACATGTTCATTAATGCACAGTAGTTACTGTGCATTTAGTTTAGTGATGGGTGATCAGTCGTGAATGAGTAAGATTGTCTTCCAAGGAACTTTGTAGTGAGTCCACAGGTGGCTACATAGCCCAATTCTAGATCCACATGTCTTGTTGCAGTGAGACAGCTGTTTCCAGAAGGGATGGGCACTGTGTTGCTGTGTTGGATGTTCTGATGTTCTTTTCGCCTGTTCCTCTTTTCCTCTTCTGCCTGTCGACGAGCTGTTTCACAGTGTTGAGGTTCCTCACAAAAAGCCTTTTCCATTTTGGTTGGTCCAGAGCAAGTGTCTCCCAAGTGTTAATGCTGATGTTACACTTCTTTGTGTTTGCCTTCAAGTTGTCTGTGAAGTGCTTTCTTTGCCCTCCGCATAGTTCTTTCAGCTATGAGAAAAAGAATCTCTTGGGAAGGCAGGAGTCTGGCATGCAAACGTGACCTGTCCAGTGAAGTTGGTTTTGGATGATCATGACCTCAACGCTGTTGGAATTTGCTTCGGCCAAGATGCTGATGTCTGTGCATCTATCTTCCCAGCTAATCCAAAAAAATCTTGTGATCCTTAGTTTAGTGCTTGCTTAGTGAAGTACTAAATAAATGTGCAGTAATTACAGTTGCTGTGCTTTAGCACCAGTGCATGGCTTTTTAGTGACGCTTATTGCGCAGTAGTTTAATACTACTGCACAGTAGCATATTAGCACAGTTTTTGACTGGCATGCTACTGTGCAGTGTTATTAGGCTACTGCTCATTAAGTGTCTCATGTAGACATGCCCAGTATGTGCTTTAGGAGCAGTTGATTTCAAGGTGGCATTCATCCAGCTGCCTGTGCTAATTTGCAAAACACAAGACAGAGAAATAGATGCTGATGTATTTCTAAAGGGTTAACTTCTCTTTGTCATTCAAAATGAATATGAGGCTAATTAGTGTGTTAAATAGGTGACCATATTCTAAACTTGGAGAAGTCAGCATACCTCTACTTGATTTTTTCTCTTTGATCTTTCTTTCTGTGTAATGAGTGAAAATAGTGTATATCAGGGCTAGCTCCAGTGTTTAATTTAATCATCTGATGATATTTATTTTCACAAACCTAAACTTACAAAACAATTATCAGGAAGGTTTTATCTTGTGCCTAATGCATCAGTTAATAGCCTTTCCATGAGGTAATAGCTTCCATGTAGGGAGTCAGTAATTAAAATGTGTGAAATAAAGGCTTAGTCTTCAGAGGAAAGGGACATGGTGATGGGCCAAATCCTCAGCCAGTGTGAATTGGCTCAGCTCTTTAATGGTGGTGTTAAATTAAATAGTTCTCCCTATACATGCCAGCTCAGGATCTGACCAAAGGTTTCTGTGAGATGTACTTAGCTCAGAGAAGAGTGGTTCTAATCCTTACAAAAAGGAGTCAAACTCTCAAATTAAATAATGGTCTGGTCCCTGGAAACAAGAACAGCATTTTGCAGAAGTGATAGGAGGAGATTAGATTATGAGGAACAGAATTTGCTTTTAGCTGTTAGTCATACCAAAAATAAACTAAAGTTTCTATTGTTTTAGTTCACAGTGGGTGCATCTACATGTTCATTAATGTGCCGCAGTTCCTGTGCATTTAGTTTAGTTCTTCCTTAATGAAATGCTGACCGAATGTGCAGTAACTACATTTACCACGTAGGAGCTTCAGCGCATGTTTTTTTGTGATGGTTACTGTGCAGTAGCCTAATAACACAGCTCAGTAGCTTATTAGCATGGCTTTTGACCAGCACCCTACTGCACAGTGTTATTAGACTACTGTGTAATAAGTGTCTCATGTAGATATGCCTGGTGTTACCAGGCAATGATGCCCTCTGTCTCTTTTGCTGTTTGTCCTGGCTTCAGAGCTCAAGTAATAACTTTTTTAAAAGGTATATGCACAGAAGATTGGAATGTCTGAGGCTTTAAAATAGGCGGCAAATAGGCAAAAAGTTATTTCTGTGGATGGGTGATGTAGATCTGGAATTATATGTTTCTTTGTAATAAATGAGTCAGCCACTAGGTGCCTTTGTGTACTGTAGACTGTTTCAGACAGAGTGCGGATTCTGATAAGGGGGACAAAGCTGGAATGCAAGCTGTGTAGAAGCTTTGTTTGCTTGTGCCTATCATTGTAGTTGCATCTTTAATCCCGTTTAAGGTGACGTGATTTCAGGACAGGATGAAGGAAAAGCTTAAAACATCAAATTGGTATATCTGGAACAAAGACTCTTGAACAAACAAAAATAACTTCTGCAGATCAGCAATGAGCTGTTAATAATTTGCCAGAGCAATACATAGAACAGCTGCTATTCCATCATTTGTCGGTAGTCTGTTCAGGTTGACGATTCAATTCTTTCCCCAGGCACACAGAATGCCAGTACCATATGTGACCATTAATTACATGTTAAACAAAAGGAAGAGAGAATAAAATACCAGCTTTCAGAGCTACCAAGTTTTTGTTATACTGGGGAAGGTGGAATCCATATGGGTTACAAGGATAAAAATCACAATTAGAAATGAGAAGACACTTAACCATCCCTGGAAAATATTGTGGATTTTCTGTTTTTTCATAGGACCTAAAAAATAAAAGCCTGAGGCAGAATTATTTTCTAAGGATCTATGTGCCTCTTCTATATGCAAATTGTACCCTGTCCATACAACAGAAAGTGCCATCTGTCTCATTGGCTTCCCCCTCATTCCCTAGGACTCCACTGCGAAGTTATGTCTGTTGCTGGATGAGAAGAGTTTTGGACATTAAGAAGAACAGAACTAGGTGACATATTTTCCATCATGGCCAAGGGGAACCTAAAGAGATACCAATTCAGTTAATATTTTTGAGGAATGTATGTATTTGGTTATTGTCCAAAGCATTATATGGGTTCACTTTTTTTAAAGGCATGACCAGTAACTCCTCAGGAGCAACTCCTCCTGACTCTTAATCAACCTGGCCTCAACGTTTTCTTACAGTCTTCTACCCACATCTCAACTGTCCACTCTGCTAATACTAGGATAATTCTATTAAGAAAATACTTCTAAAATAAGGTATTTTGTGGTTACAGGAAGAGATCTGGCATTTCATTGTAGCTTGAAAGCACTTCATATCTACAAGCCAAAAGTGAAATATGGCCATATTTCAGCAAGGTAGGTAAGCATATGTGTAACGGTAAACACAAGAGCAGTCCCATTAAAGGCAGTAGCTGAAATAGGTAGTGTCTGTGCCTGAAAGCTTGCTATTGAAGATTTTTTTTTGCAAAAATCTTGTTGGTCTAATGAAAAATATCAGCTCTACTATAAGTCCTGTTAACAGGTAGGCATTATGCTTATAATTTTTTCAAGGCCAACCACATACCCTGCTATATTCTACTATTTGCATCCAAGTGCAACCTGTTGGCCTACTGTTGCCAGTTCATCCCAATGCACTATGTATTCAGGCAGAGTTAGAACACTTGGCACAAAACAGAGCAGTGTGGTGCCTTACAGATGGACTAACTTGTTCAGAGGCTAACTCATGCAGAGTTAGTCTATAAGGTGTCACATTGACCTGCCTTTAGTCTAACTTTAGACTAGCACAGCTAACTTCCTCTCTCTACTTGGCACAAGAGTTATACTCCTTAGCTACCACTAAAGCTTTGGCAAGGCAAGGAGCTATACAGAGAGCCTCTCCTTCTGAAAAGCTAAATTAAAGTGATAGATAACTTCCACTGTCATCTGAGAAAAGAATGAACAACAGGAATAGCAGGGTTAGTTACAACTGTAATGAAAATAAAGATGAAATACACAAAGTGAGAGCCTTAAATAGATATTCTGACTACATCCTAGGAACCAGTCATGCATTTCTGAGGAAAGGGCTGGATTGGCTTGCAAACTCTGATAGTGTACTCCTTGTCACTGAGCAGAAAGATACATTCTGTTTGCAGTGGTCAGAGTCAGTCATAAATCACTTGTCCTCCTCACTGTCATTGGAATCAGATGTCAGATTGCAAAAACTATTTATGTGCATTATGCTAATGATACTTTTAGGTATATATAACTTTCCTTTGTTATCTCATCCTTCAGCTTGTCCCTTTCCTTTTACTCTCTCACTGGCAATTTTGCAGTAAAATTTACAATTCTTGTCATGCCTTACATACCGTTTAGCAGTGCATTCAAGACATGCTTAATGCAGACATGCACAAAAGATAGATATATATATCTATCTTTCGTGCATGTCTATATATATATATATACACGTTTATATATATATACATATATATATACATATATATGTATATATATATATATATATATATATACACATATATATATATATAAGCATGTGTGTAATGGTAAACACAAGAGCAGTCCTATTAAAGGCAGTAGCTGAAATAGGTAGTGTCTGTGCCTGAAAGCTTGCTATTGAAGATTTTTTTTTGCAAGATATATATATCTTTTGTGCATGTCTGCATTAAGCATGTCTTGAATGCACTGCTAAACGGTATGTAGGGCGTGACAAGAATTGTAAACTTTACTGCAAAATTGCCAGTGAGAGAGTAAAAGGAAAGGGACAAGCTGAAGGATGAGATAACAAAGGAAAATCAGAGAACTTTCGATGGGTGTGAATGAATTTGAGTCAGTGGGGCCTGATGAACTTCATCCCAGGGTACTGAAGGGATTACCAAAGAAATCTCAGAGCCCCTGGAAATAACATTTACAAAGTCATGAAAGACAGGTAAGGTACCAAAGGACTGGAAAAGGTCAATGTACTGCTCCTTTTTGAAAAAGGTAAAAAGGAAGATGCAGGGAACTATAGAGTGGTTAGCCTCACCTCAATACCTGGGACATTACTAGAGCATATCATAAGAAAATCCATTTGCAAACACCTGGAGAAGGAAAGGCTGATCATGACCAGCCAGCATGAATTTACTCTGAACAAATAATGCTAAACAAACTTGATCTCCTTCTTCGACAAGATAACTAGTGATGTGGATGAAGGGTAGGCAGTGGATATAGTGTATCTGAATTTTGTCTGTTCAGAACAGTTAAAGAGATGCCTCGGCACAGCTGTGTTGAGCACATTGCGAGCATGGATGCAGGGATTTTCTCCTGTAGCGCGGGAAAAGTTTCGGTGCACAGTCAGAGCCTGCCAAAACCTTGCGGCTGCACCAGCGAGTGCATGCTTGCGATTGGCTCACGTTAAATTATGCATATGTGTTCGTCGGCAATTGGCCTGCTGACTGAATAAGAGGCTTGGGCGATGCCCGCCTAAACTGGAGGAGAGATCCCGTGTGTGTTTCCAAGCCACGAAGGAGGCCTGATCAACCAACAACGAATCCCTGCCGGATTCATCCGACACCCCATCCCCTGCGTGAGTGTGAGCTTCTGTGTGCCTGTGTTCCTGTTTGAGTTTGTAACTTCAAGGAACGTGCCTACAGCCTAAGGACTGTAAGTAAAGATTTTTTTGCTTCCAGCAACCTGCATGTCTAGTGTCTCAATTCCACTCCATGAGCGGCCCCATTCCGCCAGTGTTTCTCAGCCCCCACAAATTTCAGCAAGGCCTTTGACAAAGTCCCACATGACCTTCTCATAAACAAATTGGAGAAATTTGGGCTAGACAAAACTACTACGAGGTGAATAGACAACTGGCTCAATAGCTGCAAGCAAAGGATAATTATAAATGGATCCACATCAGAATGGCAGGAAGTTTCAAGTGGAGTCCCACAGGGCTCTATCTTAGGCCCAGTGCTGTTTACCTTCTTTATTAACAATTTGGATGCTTAAATGGAAAGCTCTTGAGCAATTTTGCAGATGACACAAAAATAGGAAGGACTGAAAATACACTGGAGCACAATTCAGAAGGATTTTGACAGATTGGAAAATTGGGCTGCAGCAAAGTCTGAAGTGCTGACAAATGCAAAATGCTACATCTCAGGAAGAATAATCAAAAACACAAATACAAATGAATGACACCTGGATGCATAGCAGCACTACAGAGATGGATCCAGCAGTCTTGGTGGATCACAGACTCCATATGAATTTGCAATGTGATGTAGCTGCAAAAAGGGTAAATGAGATTTTGGGCTGCATCGATAGGAACTTTAGATGCATAACACTGGAGGTGATAGAGCCCCTTTACTCTGCACTGGCTAGACCTCAACTAGAGTACTGTGTGCAGTTTTGAAACGTTTTAAAAAGAATATGAAGAAATTAGAGACTATCCAGAGATGGACAACAAAAATTATAAAGGGCTTAGAAGGCAAGTCATATGAGGAAAGGTTGAAGGAAATAAACATATTCAGGTTGGGGAAGCAGCGGTTAAGAGGAGACATGATAGCAGTCTTCAAATAGCTGAAGGGCTACCACAAAGAAGAGAGAGAATACCTTTTCTTTTTGGCTGCAGAGTATAGGACACACAGACCAATGCCTTGAAATTGCAGGAAAGTAGGTATGGGTGGATATCAGGAAAAAAAGTTTCACTGTTAGAATAGCAGGCAGTGGAGCCTGCCTAGGGAAGTTATGGTGTCTCGATCACTGGATGTGTTCAAGAACAGTATGGATAAGCATTGGTCAGGGATGATCTAGGCATAGCTATACCTATGCTAAGCCATGGGTACTTCTCAGGCTTCTGGGCTTTGCTGGTTGCCGCATGAGGCTGAGAAGGATTTTTTCCCCTGCTGTTGCTACATGCCAAGATTTTTTTTCACCTTCTTCAGAAGCATTGCACATACATACGGAGTCCATAGTGGGTCAGACCAGTAGTCCATCTAGCCCTCTATCCAGTGTGTCCTGTCTCTGACAGTGGCAGAAGTGGGCGCTGACTGCAGCCATGGCTGGGGATTTTGACTCACCCGAGTGGGGGTGATGTTTCTGCTGAGACTGAAATCTGAAGGGTCCTGGATAGAGGGTCTTGTCTCTCCTCCCAGTCAGACCAATCACCTCAAAGGAATTTTCCCCCATGGTCAGATTGGTATGGACTGTGAGGAGTTTTGCCTTCTTCTGTAGTGGAGAGGGGTGGGGCACAGCTGGCCCTCTTCCTTAGATCTCTTGGGTATATTCTGACAGCGCTTGCAGCAATGGGACACTGACCACTGTTGTCTCCCTGCTTTCCCTGTGACAGGTTAGGTTGGGTGACAGAGTTAATTGTGTGGTCTTAGTTATAGGTTAGACAAGGATTTGTATTGGATAGTTTGGATAGGGGTGATCCTGCCTCACACAGGGGGTTGGATTAGATGACCTCCAGAAGTCCTTTCCAAACCTATTTTTTTAATGGTGCTATGAAAATCTACCTTAAAACAACCTGTTACAAATTCCATTTTCCAGTGAGAAAAGGGAAACATTATATCACTTTTGGAGCCATTTAATGGAATACAAGATTTGTTTTGCATAAACATCTTTTTATATTAATACCAACTAGCAAATTATACAAGTCTGTTGATTGGTCTTCATGGAGATCACCACTTCAATGAAGTGCCAAGCATGCCTCTAATGTCAAACAGAGCTGGTCAAAATATTTTGGAATTCAAAACTTCAATGGAAATTTTTGTCTACATCTCAACATTTCACAAAAGTCCAATTCTTTGCTTTTTTTTTTACTAGTTCTGGTGCTGCACGAATAATACAAGTGAAATCAATAATAATAAAGTAAGTATCCTGTATCACAGCAGGTGACAGATCAAATCTACAGTGAAACTCTTTTCAGGTTTTATATAATTCAGCACAGTGCTCAAGTTGCTAATAGTCTGCCAGTTCTTAGGGGTTTAGTCATAAATGAGGTCATACGTGGTAATTCCCATTAAGCTGGCTCTCCTGGAGTCATGTGGGTACCTGAGGATCTTGGTGATCATAAAAAAAGGGTAAAATTATAGCTATCCTGTTTGCAGAAGACATTATGAAAGCATGATTTGCAAGGGCTCAGAAAAGGAGGGGAGGAACAAGAAATAAACAAAGAGATCCTCAAATCTGTTTTTATTTTTTTAATTGGTTTTTGAACACTTAGGTTTGGTCAGATTGTTAATAATCCACCCTCCTGGATGACCAATGGAGCTGGTGGTATTGTCCATCAGGAACTGAAAGTCTTTTTTGGGTGGCCAGTGGTTTTACGGTTCATCTGTACCCCCACAATCAGAACTGCCAGCTCTTGCGAGAAGCTCTAGTACAGACAATCAAAAAGCCCAAGGGCAAATCAGCTCAACCTTTGCAGTTTAGTTTAAACAACGTAGAGCAGTTGCTTGCGGAGTAAGCAAGTGAGCAGACATTCACTTTTGGTTCTGGAAATGCAGCCACGTGCCTGCAGCAACCCAGGCCAGAAGCTGGGCAGTTAATACAGCATGTCTCCCTGCTTGGCCAGAGCAGAGAGCTTGAAACTGGAAAAGTTCAATAAGCAGCTCAGTCTGGTACTATAGCCATCCAGGTTTACCATAAACGGGTTTTGGCCATTTTGAAAGCAGTTTACAGGCACTGAACTTCTGTTGGGTTCCACATCTGAACCGGTTTCCTCCGATGCCTTAGTTCGGTTTATGCGCAGCTTCTGGCCCTTGATGGCTTGCAGTGGGGGTCCTGGCAGGGGACGTCGGAACCGGGGCTGGCCCCACCTTGCAGGGGGAGGGCTCTGCTCTGCTCTGCCCAGATGAAAACTGGACAGAAACCAGCTGTGGAGTTGCCCCAAGCACTCCTTCGGTAGCTGGCTGGCTCTTTCCAGAGAGCCGGAGGGTCCTTTTTTTATGGCCTCACGACTCCCTTGCGGGCTGGACGCCATGCAGTCCCCGCGCTTCCCCGCGCAATCAAGCGTGCCGCGCGGGGCTCGCTCCGGCCGCAGGCGGGAACCTTGCTGTCGCGGGGCCTGTTTCCCCGGCTCGCCGGGGAAGGATTTGAGCGGGACGCGGCCGGGCCGAGCCGGGCCGGGCGGGCCGAGGGGCGGCGCGGGGCAGGGATGCGCAGCGCCCGGGAGCGGCGGGCGACCGGGCCGGGCAGCGGCGGCCAGGTAACGCCCCTCCCCCCGGGCGGGGCGGGGCGGTGCTTTCCAGCTGTGCGCGCTTTTGGGGCAGGGAGCGGCAGCCGCGGGCGCCGGGCCCTGGGGGCTGTGGGCGGGGGACGGCGGCGGCGGCGGCGCTGCAGGGAGGTGCCCGGGTCGCACACCCCGCCTGCCTCGGCCTGGCGCGCGGTAGGGAGCGTCGTGTGTTTGTGTGCAAGTGCGTGTGTACAGGTGTGGGCACGTGTGTGTGTGCGCAGGTGTGCTCAGATGTGTGTACGAGTGCATGTGTATAGGTGGGTGTGCACTTGTGTAAGGTGGACACGCATGGGTGTGCACTTGTGTGCAGGTGGGTGTGCATGGGTGGGTGTGCACTTGTGTGCAGGTGGGTGCACATGTGTGTATGCAAGTGTGCATGTGTACACGTGCAAGTGCATATGCAACTGCACATGTGTGTGTGGATACAGGTGTGTGTGCACATGTGTACAGGTGGGTGCACATGGGTGTGTGTATGTGCACCGGTGTGTATAGGTGCACATACAAGGGTGTGTGTGTACAGGTGGGTGTGCATGTGTGCGTGTGTGTGCCTCTGTGTGCAAGGGTGTGTGCATGCTTGTATGCATGTGCAAGTGCATGCCCATGTGTGTATGCACCCATTGTGTACACACGTGTATACATGTGCACCCCAGCATATGCATGTGCACATATGTATATACATGCATGTGCGTATGTGTGTGTACCCCTGAATACATATGCAAGTGTGCATACGTTTGTATGATGCGGGTGCGTGCGCATGCACGTGTTAATGTGTTCAGCAGTGTGTGCGCATATCCATGGGTGCATGTGTGTGTGCAGGCACATGAGTACATGTGGGCATGCATGTGCCTGTTCAGCTGTGTGTGTACATGAGTGTACACATGTTGCGTGTTTGTGCATGTTCAGATGTGTACGCACTGCTGTACAACAGCCCCGTAACTCTCTGTTGGGGGTCAGCACATCCCAATGTCATGTTTTTCTTTTTGATAATAGAGTTTTTTCTTTGTTGTCCTCTTTTTTTCTTTTTAAATGTCCCAGCACCCAAGACCCATTAAACAGAATCACTAACTGTAGGATGAAATAATCCCGGTAGGGTTATGCCCAGGTATAAATCTCATAGGTATACTACATGCTACAGTCACTAGCCTTGGGGAAGTAGAATAGAGACAAAATATTAGGTTGGCAAAGAGAATGAGTTGTATCTGATGTATTTACTGGTCCTCAGAGAAAAGAGCTTTTAAGGTTGTGCTTTTGCACTGATTTAGCTACGTGTTAAATGTTCCTGCAGTCTGAGCAGTCCCACTGAACTGAGTGCAATCGCTTGTGGTGCACAAGAGATGATGATATGTAAATTGTTGCAGGAGCAAGACCACGTCATTGCAAACAACAGTAGCTTCAGTTATGTAGCGTTGGTCTGTCCTGACATTCTTCCTAAATCAGGATTGTGTATTTATTAGAGCCCAGATTAAGAAATCTAGGAACCAAAAATGTAGGGGAAGATGCTACATAATGTAGCTGAAAGATCTAATTATTCCACAGAAGCCACCTACCTCTGTGGCCTTTATCACTGCAGTATCTGACAAACTTTGGCAGCCTAAGAAATAATATTGGATGTTGCATATAAATTAATCAGCTGTTACTGGATTTCTGCTGAGCCCTTGCAAAGATCGCTTGAGATAAAGGTGTAATTTACTGCAGTAAACTATGAAGACTGATCTGTGAGGAAGGAACAGTGCAGTAATGTGGTGTTGTAACTAGTCCTCAGGACTTGGCAGGTTTTCATAAGGTTGACATAACCTCAGAAGGGAGAAGGGTGGCTATGCAATTTTGTTGACATTTAAAATGGCATTTAGTTGTTTTTCTCTAGGCAATAAGAAGTGTTTCATTGCAATAGCCCAGATGAATTGAGAAATCAGATTTTTTTTTAAGAAATTGTTCTTATTAAGTAGCATGTTTTGTAATAATAGGTTTATATGAGCTTTAAGACCTCAGTTATCTTCTAAGGCAGTGGGGGGTCAACATATTTGGGAGATGTGCCACAAATGAGCCCTGAATCCCCCATAAATTCCACTTCAATCCCCTTCCCCTGCCCAATCTGTTGCTTTGCTCTTGGGTTCCTTACTTGTGTTCCATGTCCAATCTTCTGCTCTCTACCAGGCATTGGACTGCCTGTCCCATCCTTAATCTGTCACATGCCACACTCAGAAGCTGCTAATGCCACTTGGCCAGCTCTGGTCTATAGAGTGGTCCTCGAATACCATCTAGAGTAAAGAGAATTGTCTGGAGCCTAGATAATAAAGTAATAAAAAACAAAATTATTTATGTTTCTATTGGATAACATTTCATCTAGAAAAGTCCCACAGTGCCTTGGGCCTGCCTGCAATCTCTGGGCCTGCCTGAAACATGTTGAATGCCATATCTCTTAGTGCTCTGTTCACATGTGTCACTGCTGAAATGCACCTTTTGGATGGAAGTTGCATCAGGAGGACACTTGTATTCAGTTCAACAGCAGCAGAATACCCCAAGTAGAAATTCTAGTATTCTCCGTCCAGCAGAATTCTTGACCCGGCTCTTAGTGATATCTCAGTTTCTGTTTGGGAAGCAGCACTCGTGAACCAGTGAATCTCTTTTTACTATCCAAGAAACCGAGTTAGGATGCGTGAAGGCCAGTTAAAAGATTTTCAGCTTGGTTTCCATTTGGGGAAATGTCTCATGCTATTTTCAGAGCTGTTTCTTACCCCTGAAACAGTGCTGAAGCAGGGAGAACAACAATCAGTAAAACCTTTTCACAGATTGTTTAGTTCTACAAATATTTTGTTAGTATTTAGCTGCCATAGAGGATATGCCAGCTTCCTCCACTTCTTGGACAGAGATAGTCTGGTTCAGGATGGATTTGATTTAAATCATGATTTAAATCACTGGTCAGAAAACAGATTTAATCTTTGTCTCTAAAAAGTACATTCTTGTTCAATATCCTTTATTCATTTAACTTCTTGAACCTTTGCACTTTTAGAGAGAGGTAAGGGCTTGATTCTGTGTACACAAACTTGCAGAGAATCAAGAGGGCCGATAGGTAGATAATCAGCTCTGCTCTCTCATCTCCATTTACTGCTGTTAATAAGGATATTATCTCTGGAGACACAAATCCAGTTTGAGAACTGAAACTAAGCATCACAGAGATGCTTAATGGGATCTGCTAGGACTGAGCCCTGAGTCCCATTGGGGACAGTGTTTTTCTTTAATCTTTACTAAGTATAGAGGAGCCTCTGGGAACCCCATAATATTAATCCCCTAATATTAGTCGTTGGGCTGTTGTGACCCAATTATAACACTGTGAAAAAGGTTACATGAGTATATTGTCTCATATAGTATGTAATTAGAAATTATAATCCCTATTCCATGATAATATCTTTGTGCTTTAACATAGCTTAAATTAAAACTGTTTTTATATAGGTTGGTTTTTTTTAAGCATCATAACAAAAATAAATATAAATATTAAATCAAAAAAATATTTAAATTTTTTTAAATGGGGGGGGCATTATTTTAAAAAAAAATCATTGATTTTTATCCACACTGGCCTGTTTAAGCAAAGGACCAGTCACGGCAAGCATTAGCCAGGGTTTGGTTTTTGTTTTTTTAAATACTTGGTTCAGTCATTTATACCCATCTCCTCCTGCAGGCTCAAGGATCCTTTTATTAATGAAACCCACAACAGTGTCTGGCTGACATAGCATTATGGGACATACTTTTCTTTGTGCTGATCTCAAAAGGTCACAGCCTGTTCTGTTCTTCTGCCTGCAGTTTGCCTGCCTGGCAAGATATACAGGGTTTTTAACAGTCAAGGTCAATGTGACAAAATGTGAGTCAAATGTGTGCACATGCACACACCCAAGGCAAATAAAGTCATCATCACCAGGCTCCATTCACAATTGCCTCCAAAATAATGGGTTTGGAGAACAGAATGGCTCCAAGGACTCATCTGAGCTACACAAGGCAGAAACCAAAGCCAGCATCCCTGTTTTAACAGGATTATGCCAGGTTGTATATAGGTCCTAAGACTTATGGGTGGTCATGTATAGTGAACATTCATTAAGGCCCTAATTCAGAAAGGTGTTTAAATATCTTGCTGAAGTTATTGGGACTGCTCACATATTACAGGTCAGGAATGTGTTTAAGGACCTTGTTGAATTAGCGCCTAACTCGGGGGTGCAAAATGCAGCCCACAAGGCCATTCTACTGGGCCGGCGGAGCCCCTAAAAAGTGTAGAAAATGAATATTTAGCTGCCCCTGGCTGCCTGTCACGCAGCCTCCTATGGCTTGCAAAAACTCTGTAAGCAACCCTCCGCCCGAAATAATTGCCCTCCCCTGACCTAACTGCTGAATGCTAAAACTCCAGCACAGCCCTTCTTGGCTTCACTGAGACTACTCCCATGTTTAAGTACCTGGATGCACTGGTAGCATAGACTGCCTCATGGGACATATCCCCACAAGTAGGAACATATGTTACCCCAGGGACAAGGAGCAGTGGCGCACCCTTGCACATCACCTTACCCTGGATGGGGTAGGGAAGGCTGGGGCCAGCAACTGTACTGGCCCCAGTAGCCTTACCTGGGGGCCTCTGGGAGCTGCAGCAATACTGCAGCAGGAAGCCTGGCCAGCAGCTGGAGTGGCCAGGCTCTGGTTTTGGGCATTGTGCACTGCCACCATATGTACCACCCCACTTTTTTAAGGCATGGGTTTTTTTGACATCAAATCAAATTAAATCATGATTTAAGTCACTGGGCAGGAAGCCTCTATTTAATCATTGTTTTCTATAAAAAGTGCATTTTAGTTGTTGAGATCCTTTATTCATTTGACTACTTGGAACTTTGAACTTGTGGGGAAAGTAAGGATTTGTCTGTGTCCACAAACTTGCAGAGACAAGAGGGCTGATGGGTAGGTAATCAGGTCTGTTATCTGTTACCTCCATATACTGCTGTTAACGAGGATGTTATCTCTGGAGAGGACAAACTCTCCCTATGCCTGAAAAAGGGTATTTGTGCCCAAAAACTTGCAAAAAACCAATTTTTACAACTATTTAGTTAATCTAATACAAGATACAACATCTACCCAAAGAACCTTGTCTGCCCATGATCTCTGGAGAGAGATCAAATCCACAGTTTGAGAACTGAACCTAAGCATCACAGAGATGCTTAATGTGATCTTTTAGACTGATCGCTGAATCCCATTGGGTAGAATGGTTTCTTTAATCTTTACTAATCTATAGAGGAGCCTCTGGGAACCTGTTAAGATTGGGCCTCTGATATAGTCCATAGCCTGCTGTGACCTATTTATAAAACTTCTAAAAAGGTTGCGTGAATATATTGTCTCAATATATCATTAGAAGCTATAATCCCTATTCAGTTATGATATCTTTGAGCTTTAACAGATCTTAAATTAAAACTAACTTTATGTTATTTTAAAACATCTTAAAATATGATTAAACCAAACATTATGATTTAAATAAAAAAATATGTTGGGTTTTTTTTATTTCTTAAAAGAATCAATGTCATTTTATCCACTCTGCCCCAGGGTCCCCCGTGGTCAGCCCCCCCATCCTGCACTGCAAAGTAGCAGCATTGGGAATGCCTGTGCGTGGTGTGTGGCACTGTAGGTGGGTCTGTGGTGCTGCATATCACACATCTGCACTCGTCTGAGCGTGCCCTCGATGTGTGTGGCTGTGGTGTTTGCATGCATATGGCAAGATGAACCATATAGCATCTCTTCTGTAACACTGCCTTTTCTTCTGTCTTTGTTCAGGCCCACTTCTCCATTCCTCAGTCCCAGCCCAGCCAGAGTAGTTTCCAACAGTTAATTACTGTAAAGGAGGAAATGATGCAAGCCCTCATTTCTCTTGGCATTCTTTGGCCAAGAGTTAAGTGTGTGTCAGATCACTGCAGGGCAGAGTCAGCATGATATGGATCTCTAGAAAGCTGTACACAAATCAGTCTTGGGAAAGATTTTTTTTCCCCAATCCTTGATCTCTGCACATCATATTTCCTCCTTCCCCTTCCCAGTCACTTCTTTTGATACCTTGGGCTCTCTGCGGTGTTGCTGTATGCTGTTCATGTTTTATTTTACATTAGAAGTAGCTGTATATGAATTAGCATCTTTGAAGGCCTGATTAACGTAGCATAAGAACTTATATAGGTCTATCTAGCCCACTACCCTCTCTTTCAATGGCAAAGAGGCAATGTTAAGTGGAAAAGTGTTTAAGGACATATCCAGAATTATCCATCCCCTGCCCCTCTTCCATTACACCTTCCAGCATAAAGAAGACTAGGAAATCCTAACTTTGAAGTTGCACCCCACTCATATTTAGTACCCACTGATAGGCCTGTCCTCTGTGAATTTGTCATATCTCCTTTTGAACTTCCACAGCATCTTATGGCAATGAATTCCACAAGTTAATTACACACTGCATGAAAAAAACCTTCCTTTAGTTTGTTTTATACCTGCTTTCTTATAATTCCATTGTATATCTTTTAATTCTAGTACTTGGAGAGATAGTAAATAGAAAATCTGTGTTCACTTTCTCCATGCCATTCATTATTTCTATAGTCTTCTATCATATCCCCTTTCAGTCAACTTTTCTCTAAACCTGAAAAGTCCTGACCTATTTAGTTTCACCTTGTACAAAAGGTTCTCCATACCCCAATCATGCTTGTTCTTTCTCTATGACTTTTCTGCCTTCTGCTATACAGTATATCCTTTTGGAGGTGGAGGGACCAGAATTGCAGGCAGTATTCAAGGTATGGCATACAAAGCATACAGTTGATTTATACGGTGGCATAAACGTCATTTTCTGCTGTTTCAATTCCCTTATTAATCATTCCTAAACTTCTATTTGCCTTTTTTGACTGCTGCTGAATATTGGGTCGAAGTTTTCAGGGAGCTATTCTAAAATCTCTTTCCTTGATATAAAGTCCATCACCACATGTGCATGATTAAGAACTTGTTATTTTGGAAGGTACTTTAAAAATTAATGATTTAGCAATACTGACTACTGCAAAGACTGACTGTGATTGAGGTCAGGGATACAGGACTCATATTTATTTTCTGGGCAAATATATATAAAAAAGCAGTACTGGATGCCTTGTAAGTGATTTTTATCCTTTTGGAAGCAGATTCCTTATCATAAAAGAGAAGGAAATAGTTTGTGGACCTGCTTCCTTTTTAGACAAAGTAAAGGAGAGTTATGGTGCCCCTCAATTAAAAAAAAAAGAAATCTACTTAAATCATGAATCTATTATTTTATCTCAGTTCTTAATGGGATGGTTCAAGGTTGGTGCTTAAATAATTGGCTTTGAGAGGCATTCCTTATACTTTATACACACAAGTACTTTCAGGAATGTGTTTGTCTCTGAAGAGCAGTTCATAATGAAGGAAGACCAAGTTGTAGTTAGATCTACAAGTACATGCTTGTAGAAGAAGTACAAGTTATGTGCTTAAACCAGTTTAAACGTGCGGGTCCCACTATATTGTATTAGCTTTAATGTGCTTTGTGACAGATAATTCTTTTATTACATGCCGACAGCACCTATCGCAATTACACCTTGATCTCAGATTGGGGTCTTCTCATGAGAGGCTCTCAACCTAGGAAGGACAGGACCCCCCATTGCTAGATGGGTGAAGGATTCCAGGTACCTGAGGGAGAGTCCTGGGGTCATCCTGATATACAGGGGAGTCTGGTCAGAAATATGTTTAAAACTGTTGCTATGTTGGTGCTACTGCAATACAGCTAAAATATCAGGCACTATTTTGTTTTGCCAGGAAGATCCATGCTGCAGCCTAGACTGCAAAACATACTTTTCATTTCTCTGCCTTTCTTCCCTAGAGCTCAGATCTCTTTGCAAACATTAATCATTCCTTATAATCCCTGTGAGATATGTAAATAGTAGTAGCTTGAGGCACAGATTTATTTATTGTACAAGTGTGGACAACTCGCAAACAAGAAGTGGCACTGCATATTAGAACCCAGGAGTTCTTACTTCCAGTTTCATACTGTAACAACTCAAATGTTTCCCAAACTGAAGCTCTGAAAGCAGTTTCTTAAATATACTTATAGCTATTCAGTCTTGGACCTACCAGCTTTGAATGACCCTTAAGTACTGTTGCATAGAAGACTGCAGTTATTAGAGACATTGACCTACATGCATCTCATTTAGATTCCAAGTGGTATTTTGATCTGTGACCCACACGTGCAGCCAAAATCTTAGCAGCAGCCAAAGGCATAGGGTGTGCTGAGAAGTCTGCATTGATTGTTCAAGGTGCATCAAAGGAAACATAGGTTATGGGTCAAAGTACCTTAGGGCCTCATTCATAAAAATGGCATTTTAGTCCCCAAACCAAAGCATTCACAGGGCAGAGTTTTTGGGTAGTGTGGGCAAAGAAGTGAGGCTGCCTTTTGAATGAGATGTGAAACTAAGACCTTTTCAGTATAGCTACCATGGCAGTTTGTTTAGTACAGTAATTACTCTGCTGTTCTTGGTTTTGTAACCCATGGGCTGGGTCAAGGCAGTCTAGTCTCTATAAATACCATAAAATAGGGCCCTTCTAGCCCTCTTGCCACACTCCTGCATTGTGGCCCCATCTATACCTAGTATAATCCCAGGAGGAGACTTCCCCCAACCAGCAGGGGAGGGAACAAGCAACAGGATGGGATCATACAGTCAACATCTCTTTGAGATGTATGGGATGGTTCATTCCCACTGCTGGTTCAGGCTTTGTGCAGAAGAGGAAGTTCCAGTGATAACATGACCCAAGAACCTAGAGCATAGAGATGCTACAAGTCCGGGACTAAATTTGACTCCGCCTGTCCCAGTTCCAACTTCTGGATTCAGCCATCTCTCGTTGCAGTTGCAGTTAAAATTAGTCTTTATTTTCTTTTCTAAAAGTTGTTCTTGCTCGTGTAGAAAGTTTGCAAGGCATCCACTTCAGAAAGTTCTCTCACTACTGGGCAAACAATCCATGTATCCAAGTTTAGGGAAATGGCAGGGGTTCATTCTGATAGAAAGGAACTGTATGAATAAGAGCAGTGTCTCACTTTTCTAGATCCCTGGCACACAAAGGATCCATTTGCAATCCAATAATTTGTTCTTAGCCATTATTGTGCTGTTACATCCTTACGCATCCTCCTAGAAGTTTGTCCCTAAGTGTTATTCCTTAAGGGGTGGGGGCAAATTATTGTCTCAGTTAATAAATACAATTACTCACAATTTTATGCTTGGACAGTCAAAACTATCAACTATATCTGCTTGGACAGCACATCAACTATATCTGCTTCAAAAAATCAGGCCAGATACAACAGTTCTTTCTTTGCCTCCCCCCAGTCCCTCTTCTAATTCTAGGAAAACACTGCAGTTTCTTGAATACCTTTTTGCTGTAGCTGTTGCTAAATGCTGACTTTTTCATGGTAGCCTGCATCTGTGTATTCCCACATAAGATATCCATGGCCATGTGATGAGCACCATTTGCTCTGTACTTTATCATTATTTAAATATTCATATTATCCCAGCAACTGGAGGTACTTTTTGCTAAACATAGCAAGACACAAATCCCCGTGGAGTGGTGACAGTCTAGTTATGCCTGCAATATACTGCTCCATCTCTCACAATGCTCATCTTCCAGGAGTGTGTATGATGATCACCGAGGTATCCCCAGTGACATTCAGGTGCTTCCCCTGAGCAGTGAGTAACTTTAAAACCCAGAAATGGGCATAGGAGATTCAAACCATTCTTCTAGAGCATGTCACTACTGAGCATCTATGGACCCTAAGTTCCCTCTGCTTGGTCATTGAGCTCTTAAGTCCCCTTCCAGTCTTCTCTAATCTTCAGTAAGTATTGTGCCTTGTGCATATTTTATTTGGAACAACCTGACAATTTTAGTCCTGGCTTCATACATCCAGGTAGTATGGCAGTTGTTAGCTCATGCCAATAAAATCTTTCTTTGTGCTAAATCTTTCCCCCCTTCATTCTCTCACTTATACCTGTGCATATAATATCTCTAGACGTATGGAGGGAAGCACTTGCTTGTTTTCAGCTATCCCAGGTCCAGTTTCAAGATGTTTTGCCAACAGTTTACCTTAAGTACAGTGCTCCTACTGCCAGTACCGCAGGGGCTAGTAGGACTGACAGTTAGGGTTGTTTCATGTTCCCCTTACAAGGCCCCATTTTCAGTTGCTTGTTACTGACACATTTGGACTATTTTAGCTGAAGTTTTCCATGCCAGGTGTCTGCCCCAGGCTGATTTCTGTGAAAAATGTCTGCCACAACAGTTTAGCCAGTTCTAGTAATAAAATAAATTATCCTAGAAATGATTGAAAAGGAAACCCATCATTCAGACAAAAGGAACAAATGCTACTGCTTTCCCATTGTCAAAGGCACGAGTCTATTAGATGGTGCTAGAATCTACTTTCACTTGATCCAAGTTCACCACAGAAACCTGAGTATAACCCTTGCAGCATGCCCTTATCAGAAGCCTACTCAAGATATATTTAAAGAGAAACAGTTTTCACAGTATCCAGGTCCTAATGATAATTTATGCACACTACACTGCACGTTCCATTCTTAAAAGATGGGAGGCTAACTTGTGGCACAGATGCCACAAGTGGCATGGGCAGCCTGTATGTGGCTTGTTGCACATTGGAGAGGGGGCAGGCAGTGCAGTGGCAGATAGGGCAGAAAGCAGAGCAGCAGGGGGCAAAAAGGAAGAGTGGTGGATCAGGCAGGGAAAGGGGATTGGAGTGGAACTTGGGGAGGGTGTAGGGTTTAAACTGTGACGTGTCTGCCAAAAAAGGTTGGCCCCCATTACTTTAAAGAAAGCACCTAATCTGTATATAAAGCAAGGATTTCCCAACCACGACTGTTAACATGTCCTTTGATAACTATTTGTCCAGGAATACAGAATGTATCATAAGGTGGCAATGTTGCAATGCCACAGTATGATGCAGCAGCATGGCATCCTCAGCTGACCATGTGACTCAACATCACTTCCTGGACATGAAGTCATTTTGAAGGTGCAGTTTTGTAAGAACGCAGGCTATTGTGTGCTACTGGACATTTTACAAGACCAGGACAAGTTTGCTGCTATGTGAAATATGGCCTCCACTATTCAATGATAAACCTTCGGAGTGTAAGGGTATAATTCCTTGATTATATATGTATTCTATTTGTTTTTATGCTATTTTATTCCTGTTTAAAATGGAGAACCAGGTCAGCCTGTTTTTTGTGGCCTCTTTTGTTCCTCTAAGCATTGTGGTGACAGGTCAGAAGCCTCTCTGTATTTGTGGCTGTTTAGATTGCTTGAACTTTCAGCAGGGAACAGGGTTGCACTTTTTGCCAACCCAAGTGAAATGGCATCTTATGGGATAGTCTTTAGCTTTTATTGTTTGGCATCTTATTATTTTATGGCTGTTTCTGTCTACGCTAAGTGCACTTGTGTAAAGATCACCCCAAAAGGCAATGCTGATGGGGTATTTGAGTACATGGAAGACAATAAATGGAGGGTGACTGAAGGGTCCCCATGCAAAGGCTTCCTGCTCTCTTGTTTGTCCTGGCTGAAGAGGTTCAAATGAAATTCCCTTAATGTTATTTCTTATTCTACATTTTTCTTTCCAGGGTTTGAATGTGTTGCCTCTGTTTTTACCTCAAGACACCAGCAAGAGGAGATTTGAGGCAGAGTATTATTTACTAACATATGTCTTGTAAGAAATGGCTGCATTTTAGTGGCAAATGTTAGGGTGAAATCCTGGCTTCATTGAAATCAATAGCAAAGGCCTTCTCTGACTTCAGAGGACACCAGGATTGCCAGATAGATGTCAAGATGGGCCCCAGGGTTGCTGTCCAGAGTTGGATTAGGATTAAAATAGGGTCTAGTTCAAGCCTCAGTCATATTTTAATGATTCAGTTTAGCAGCACCAACATCTCACCAATTGATCAGGGAAGACTTTTTGATCCCAAATAATGGAAGTTTCCCCAGTGATAACTACTTCCAATAGACTTGTGCTACAGTTGACCCCCCAATGGAAAACTGGTTCTCTAAAATTTTGTGTCTGACCCAGGCCTGTCCCAAGAGAGAAAGGGACAGGATGGGCATGAATTAGTCCTTGCAGATCCTAAGTGGGTTAGATGTTGGGTTCTGGTTTTGTCTCTTCTCAGACCATAAGTAGAGATGTCTTTATTTTCCACTGCTCTCAGAGTTAGTGTAGTTAGCTAACTGCAGAGCCATTGCTCTCATCTCATTCTGATTCTAAACCATGTTAATACTGATTTTGCTCAGCTCTATGGTTTTGATTCTAGCCCCACATCTACTTAAATCAGTTTGCCTAGCTAAATATGATTTCCAAAGTGCACACATAGAGCTGGATACAAATCAAGGCACTAATCACAAGAGCTGTCTAACATAAAGTGATTTGATGATCCATTACAAATAGCTAGAAGGGCAAAACCTTATATGAATGCTTGAAATGACCATGGTTATGTGCATTATTTTTTTTTTTTAAGTACATCTCTTGTTTTTAGAAAGTTTTTAGAAATACCACCATCTGTGAATTGTAAGACAGGTCTAGCTCTCAAAGTTGATAGAAGGCCCCTTCTTTTTAGAGTGTACTCCATTTTAAACACAGAGCCTTGGGAAGCTCTCCATTTACCCAGGGTATGCACTTACCCAAACTCAATATAAACAGTGCTTATTAAATACACAGCACTATGGGCGACCGTTCCCACCCGATGCACGAAGATAGGCAAAGGTGCCCAGAAGCCCCCGTGGCTTAATAGGGATATTAAGGGGACCCTGAGAGCAAAGCGGGAGGCTTACTATCTTTGGAAGAAGGGAGCAGCCTCCAAAGAGGAGTACTCTTCTTGTGCTCGGGAGTGCAGGAAGGCTGTTAGGAAGGCCAAGGCGGGAGTAGAGCTTCGCCTGGCGACTAGGATCAAGGACAACAGGAAGTCCTTTTTCAAGTATGTGGGGGGCAAGAAGAG
>JAGPOW010003685.1:73963429-74079451 GCA_030014935.1 Caiman crocodilus
GGGTCCTGTGACCCTGGCACTTGTTCCTGCCATTGGCGGGGGGTCAGACTAGATGGCCTGCTCTAGGCCCCTTCTGACCCTAGGCACTATGAAACTATGGGATCAGGGGCCCTGGAACTGACTAGCTCTCTTCATTTTCAAGGCTAATCAACAGTTTAAGAGCTGCTATTGGAGAGAAACAAAGATTTTACTAGCTTCTGTCATTGTCAAGGCTTGTAAACATCAGCTTGGAGAGCTGCTGCATCATCACGGTTTCTGACTCACTCAGTTAAAGGGTGCCGTTCGTTACAAAGACAGAATTTGTATGCAATGCCCAGGTACAGTTAAGCTATAAAATAGACAGTGAGGCAGAAAGATGCGAGGCATGAAAAGGGTTTATGTACTTAGATATACAGATAACCTGGTTGTGTTTCAGCATAAGAAAAATATGATAAATTGGGATGAACATCAGTATGCAGTTAATTATGCTCTTATCTTCTGGTAATTAATTATGTTTAAGTGAAACACTATAGGGAAAAAATTCACTATAGTAAAGGGAAGTAGGAGCGGAAGCCAACGAGTTGTTGGGGAATGGGAGAAGTTCACAGGTAAAGTGGCACAGGCAGCCTTTGTGTGTGGCTTGCAGTAGATGGTGGAGGGGACAGACAGGCAGCACAGCAACAGAAAGCAGATCGGGAGGGAGCACAGGACAGGAAGTAGAAAGCAGAGGAAGAGATTGGTCAGGGGCCCAGAGAAAGGAGGAGAAAGCAAAGCAACAGACTTACCAGAGGAAAGGGACCAGAGTGGCAGTTGTGGAAGGTATGGAGCTAATTTGTAGTACACCTACCAAAAAGGTTGGCCCCCACTATACAAAATGATTAAAGCGTTTTTTGCTTTTGTTTTAATTTATAGTAATCCTACGGCCTGATATCTTAAAAGCCAAATCTCAACCAGTTAAGCTAAATGTAGCAGTTCTTCTTGGTGGTAGCAGTTGTAGATTTATTCTTCAATGTGGACCTGCCTCCACATTGCAGGATTAAAAGAAAAAATAAAGAATGTGTAATGTTTGTGTATGCTAGGATCTGTTTTGCTTGGGGAGGGAAAAAATGCGGACTAAGGGTACATCTGAACGTCAACATGCAGAGATCTTGGGGCTAGCTGAGAAGTATAGCTGTCAACATGGCACTGTGTCTGAGCTAGTATATCTTTCCTTGCAGACCTAAGTAGTTCAGGCAGGGGTACTATAGTAATGCTGCTGCCCCGCTTCTAGTACCCAGGCTAGTTTGGACTTAGTACAGGTGTCTCTTCATGGCACTGCATTGGTCTGCATAGGCACAGTTTTGAATCATCATGCGTGTCCTCCAGCAGTTGCAAGGACTGTACTTCTACTAGTAGAATTACCCAGGCATTCTTAGATAGTTGGAAGAATTTGCCCAGGTTTCCTAATGATTTTGATTAATTTTAAATGCACTCGCCCCTCCACAACACAAACATTATGAATGAGTGTCAATTCAAAATGACACAGCAACTGAACCTGGTAAGATCAGGGCATGCCCCCTGGTGATAAATTAGCCCTTTAACATACCAGACTGAGCATAAAGCACCCTTTAGGAGAGGACTCTGAGCCAGTCACTCCCGGTGGGAGAGGGAAGAGTCTCTAAACCAATTCCAGGCTTTTTTCAAGCTTCCCTGATCTCCTTAAAGAAGCCTGCACCAAGCATTTCATAGATGGCAATGTCACAGAAAGCTAATAAATACCACTTTTCACTGTAGCTCAAAAGTTTATCCTAGGTAACAAATGTTATCACTTTGGCTCCCCCTTATCTGGTGCCCCACTCTGCTCTGTACAGCTTACATATTATCACTCCTTGAATTAGGATCTCCACTCAGTGAACAACAGAAGCCCTGTAGGCTTCATAGTAACACTGATGCCTGAAAAAAATAGAGGGCTTCAGCTGTGGGAAGTTAGGGGACTAAACAGTTTCACCTGAAAAAGGGTTTATTAAAATAGCGTTTTGCTTTACAGGAGTTCCTGACTGCTATGAACCAGCTTCACTGAACAGCTGAACTACAATCCCATCATCTGCATAAACAACACAACCCTGAACCATAACCTGGGGAAATTAAGCAGCCCATCTGAAGCCAGACTTTTCTGCAGGGGATCTTTGTCAGCAAAGTTTTAGTTAGCACATGTTTTGCCTCCCCAATCTAAGGTAAAGCAGTACCAGGAACTTTCGTGAAGCACTTATATCTTCTGTGCTTGAACATTCACGTGGTGTCTTCCTAGTGCATCACTGAAGACCCAGGTCTTCTGCAACATAGGAAATGGAAGCACTAGAAGTGGATGACATCAGCCCAGCCTTGGAGGTGACTGAAGATTTCTTCAACAGTTTTGATACCAAACTCGAAAAGATAGTGCAGCCATCTGAAGTGTATGGGGTGCAGGAGGTCCCTGAGCTGGTAGGGCATGAAGTGTTCAATCAGATCAAAGACAGCAGAGATCTGAGAAATGTTGCTTCTTTAGCAAAAAGCAGCCTTATTTGGGAAGGCTGCAAGAATGGCCTCTTGGAAACCAAAGCTCCGAAAGCATTCCCTGCCAAAGAATCATTTACACTACAAAGGGGCACAGCCCCAGACAACCTCTCCTGGGTAGAGCACAGAGAGGCTTCCAGTTTTAACATTTTCAATATCTGTCAGCGGAGGAGAGACCGACCCCGGTCTGTGAATGATATCCTGGTGCAAAATGAGGAAGCCGCTACTTTCAAGCCAGGGCACAACCGGTCACGCTCTGATATCAGCTGCATAGACTGGGGAGTTATTTTCACAGATGCAACTCTGCAGCAGCACAGTCAGGGTACCAACTGCACCAGAGTCTCCTTCCTCTCAAACAAGGGAGAGGACATCCAAGGGAACACTGGTATGTGCCAAGACGTTGGGAGTTTCACTGAAGTTGTTGGGTTTTTGGTTTAACAACCTTCTCCTGAAAGAGAGACTGATAGGCTAAAAGTTGTGAGCCAGGTATGCAGCATAAAACTACTGCTTCAGTGAAGCTTAGTTAGCTATCCCCATCTAAGGATCTAATTTTTTTTAAATCCAAGAAAGAAGCAAGCGTCAGTTTTTAAAATATGTGTTTTCTTTTGTGTCCTCCCCTCCTGCCTTCATTGCTGTGTTAAGGAAAGCTAAACCACTCAGATTTATTTATACCAGAGGGGTCAGTTTCTGATCTGTAGTGTTATCTGGTTCACCCCTATTAGCAGAATCTGGATTGGCTTAGCCATTCTCCCAGTGGGCTTGCAAACAAAAGCAGTTTTCAGAGAAAAATCTAAAGGTACATTGAGTTGTTTAACTTTGTAGAGACCCATGCAAAGTTTGATTTTTAGTTCTAAACTACTGTGTACTGTTTCCTTAAGAACAATGGCTACCCAGTTCAGAATGAACAAATATTTAACAAAAGCTCCAGAAGGACATTTGTGCTTTTCAGTATTAATACATCTCTGCCAGCTTTGCATGGGCTACAGGAAGTCTTGTTATCAGATTGATGCAGATCTTTTGACCAAGCCACAAGTGAAATAACATTTCAGCAAGCTGTACATTTTCCTTTTCCTTTCTCAGGCAGAACATTGGAAGAAATTTTGCTGTCGTCTTCAGAAACACCAAGTTGGTGTCTTCTCCTTTATTATTTATTTTACAGGTGCCAAAAGTGTGTTGCATGGTTCTGGAAAACAGAGTCCCTGCCAGAGCTCTGACTGTCTAACCCAGGGGTGCTCAGCCTCCAGTCAATAGGCCAACTACAGCCTGTGGAGCAATTGCATCTGGCCTACAGGGTTCCCTGCGAGTTGGAAAATGTAGTGGTGGGGAAGTAGTAGCCATTTCCCCCACTGCCAAACTCCCATGCCTCCAGCACAGCTGGATCTGAGCTAGGTCATACCTCCTCTCCATGCCACTGCGTAGTCAGTGACATGGAGAGCAGGTATGACCTAGCTTAGATCCAGCTGTGCTGGAGGGGGTCAGGCTACACCCCCTTCCTTCCCACAGGGCCAGGTCAGGCTGGGCTGCCCCTTGACTCCCTTTTTGCAACCAAAAGGGGCCTTGCCGTGCCCACCCTGAGCACCACATCAGGGCCACAGGTCACATCTGGCCCATGGACAGACCGGGCATTGCCCATCCAGCCCATCAACAGAAAAGTTTAAGCATCACTGAACTAAACAAACATGCAACTTAACTGGTTTAAAGAAAAACAAAGAGGAATGGAAAGATGACAAATGGCCATAATAGCCAGGCTCTGGCATTTTATAGGGTTAAAAACATACCTTAGAGCCACCATTATTCAAAGAGAGAGCAGCTCCCTTTTAAGTACCAAAATAAAGGTCTAGCTTATAAGATGCATCCTTCCATGTTGGGGCAGAGCCCCCCTGCCAGTTTACCTCCGGGAAGTCCCAGGAGGTTTTCTGCCTTCAGCAGGGTCTCAGCTCAGAGGGGGAACATGTTGATGACTACATCTTTTTAGAGACTATATCCTGTTTCCTATTGGTTGCTGGTCCTGTTTCACCTTGCCTCCGAGCACCCATGGAAACATTGGAACTGATCTGCCTGTGTTCTCCTGTGTACAGAGACCAATTCCATCTTGTTGAAAGATGAGTTAAAACAAGGCGTGAGGAGGTTTTTGTGTGTCCATACAACAGCCAGACAGAGTCTGGTGTTTACTGGGCAGTGCATGTGTCCTGATGGCATTTTAGGTTGCCTTTTTTCCCTTTCCACCATCTCTTTTTAAGGTGACAGATAAGAGAGAGGCTGGGTAAGGCCAAGGTTGAACCAGAGTGGCTGTCCCTGGCAGACAGACAGAGGGAAACAGAGACAGACAGACAGGAGGAGGGAGTCCAGGCGAGGCCAAGGTTGAGTCAGGGAAGCCAAGCCAAAGTAAACATACAGGGGGAGATGGAGAGTGACACAGATGGACAGAGAGAGACACTGACAGAGGCAATGACACAGACACTCTGAGTACCTGGGGAAGGACTGGTGTGGGCCCAAGGAAACCTACAACTGGTCCTTACAATCAGAGGCAAAATGGTTTCTCATATTTCTCCACCATATGCTGTAAACCGAGGGTTTCAACCTTTTTGGATCAGTGTACCCCTAGCAGCTGGACATGAAGTGGTGGGGAGCAGGGTGGCATGCAGCCCAATGCAGAGTGGTGGCAGTAGCCTCCTGCAAGCTTCCCCTGCCCCCCACATCTGGCTGGGTGGGCAGCACCTGCATGGCAGCACAGCATGGTGTGTGGTGGCACTCCATCCCTGCTTGCCCACATGTACCCCCTAGGGCCTTCTAAGGCTGATTTAACCCAAGTTGTTTCCATATCATTAAATTTTACATCCCCCTTTCATTTAGGTGGGTATGCTTACCAGAATAAATACAATTTTATCTGCATAGCTTATTTCCTTAGGGATAAAAAAGGACAAATTGTACTAGTATCTGAGGTACTTTTATACCAGCCTCACAGCGTCTGGCTTTATCAGTATAGTTACATTGGTTAAAACATGAAAAAGTGAAAAACCTCTCACCCTTAAGTAAAATAATTATATTATGTTTAGACAAGGCCTTACCAAATTAAAGAAATAAGTTGTTGTCACAACTAGAGGTGCACTGATATATTTATTGGTTGCCTGTTGGATTGACACTGGTAAAAGGGAATTTTACATTATTGCCTACAGGCTTTTTTTGGCTGTTGTAGCTGATAATGCTCTCTGATAATTATGTCTTCTGGTTGGGGCCCTGGGTGCTTAGGTTTCCTCCCAGGAACCGGGGATACACCCCATCCCCTTACTGGTGGGCCGGACAGGAGTGGAGCAGCTGCCACAGTGTCCCCAGTGCTGGCATGGCACAGACTGCAGGCTGGGGCTGGGGAAGGCCCTATAAAAGGTGCCAAATGCTACAGACATGAGCGGGGTGAGGTGGGGTGCAGAGGGGAAGGCAGAGCTGAGCTGCCTGGCCCACCCCAGCATGACTCAACCTGCAGTTAATATCGGTTATTGGATCGGCATCAGCCAATACAGCTGGTTAAAATCAGCTATTGGTATTGGCCAAGAAAATCTTTATCAGTGCCCCTTTAGTCACAACATTCAGTCCCTGGGTTTCCGTTAGTTTTAGTTGCAAGTGAAGAAGGTTCAGGTTAACAAAAACTTGGACATTGATTTGAAAACGTAAGGCATTAGAGGGAGTCCTCTTGCTCTGTAACAGTGCAGCCTAGGAGCAGGCCAAGGAAGAACACTAGCAGGAGTTCTCTTGGAGGCCTGTGGGCCATAACAGATACCAAAGTGGGGTCTCTAGATAGCAGCTCCTGATGGAGAGTTTCTTTTTCCTTTTTAAAGCCTCTCTCTTATTTTAAGCCCTATTTTTTATTTCCCACTGACTGCCAAGGGATAGGATTTTTTCTTGACCTCTGTGCAAATCTTTGTGAGGACATTTCACTAGAATTGTTTTACCCTTTTTTTTGTTTTTTTCCTTCTTACCCAGAAACCTTTGCCACATATACAGTAAAATGTGGTTAATTCTTCACTGCCAGGTAGTTGGTAACATTAGCTAATAAGCCACAAATTACTAGTTAGCAGTAGGAGACCATTTTTAACTTTTAGTTGCTTGTGAAGTATATTCTGCATGCTATAAAATGATTCAGGAGAGAGTGATTTAAAAAAAAAAAAAAAATGAAAAAATGTTACAAAAATGAGGGCAAATTTTGTGCACTCTGGCTTACTAATTGAGCATTGTTTTGTTATACAGATAAATGCTTCATAGATCTTACTAGAATTCAGGGTACTCACTATGCAAATTGCATACTTAGTCAAGAGTACAATAATCAGTCAAAGACTTTTGCTTTGCATGCTTACATGTACTCATTGCCAAAATAGAAGATAATTCTCCAAAATGAAATAATTGATTATCAAGGTTTTACTAAACCAGAGAAACCTGAAAGATATCTAGTGTTTGATATAGCACTTGATCGGTGCTATAAAGGGCAAGGGTCAGTACCTTAAGGTCAGCCAATTATTAGGAACAAACTGTGTGTACATTTGCAATTAAGTAATTATACTTTACAGGTGACAAGTTAGGGCATTGAATCTCTGCCAGTGTCTTAACTAAATAAGATCCTAGTGACAGGTTATTCCAGTGATTTGACTAATTAGCCAGATTTTCCTGCATTTGCTGCCTCTTCAAGTGTAAGGTTCTTAGCTTTGCTTCTTTCCCAGTCAGGGCACTAGAGACATCTTTTCCACAGCATCAGTGTGGACCTGTCTAAGGCTTATGTAGAGGTGCTGTCAGTAAGATACACAGTGCTAAAAGTAGAAGAGCAGTGTTTTCCCACCATGGGTTAATGAGATCTGTCAGTACATACCCACCCCAGTAATTTGGCCTCCCCTTAGGTAAAAGGTACTAACAAGTCATGGACACATAAGGTTCCCAGGCTAAATAATGCATTAAAAATTAACAGTTTCCCCTAATACCAAAAAGCTGCTTACTCACTTCTAACTGAGAGTCTACATGCAGAGCCAAGGGCCTGGCTTTTATAGCTGTTCTGTTCCCAGAATTCCCAGTGGAGGACCAAAATAAGTCACATGACAAACCAACTGCAGTGAAGTAGTTAAAAGCTCCAGCTTCTCAAAAGTTACTGTATACTGAAGGTAATAGTTGTAGAAGAGAAGAATTGAGCAAGGCAAGGAAAGGGAACTGTATTAACTAGAACTTCTAAACTACATATCCCCCAAATTTTTGCTTGCTATGTTCTGGCCCTGTGGTAATTGGTGTCTTTAAGTAACTCGGTCAGAATCTAGTTGCATTCCTAGTAGAGTGCTATTTGCAGAGAGTCTTGTGCTTGTTTGTATCATTGAAAGGATAACTCTGAAAGTCGCTTTTCCAAAAAATATTTTGAGAGATGTGATATTTTCTTTTAGAGTAGACAACTTATTTTGCAGCATGAAAATGGCTTAAGCTGGTTGGTTTCTTCCTGTCACTTCTAGTATATAGCTTTTGAAAGACCAATAGCTGTTCTGTTTCTTCCTTTCCAAGCTAATAAAATAACTGGAGTTCTTATTGGGTTCTAAATATTTTGTGGAGTTCTGTGCTGCTATGGACTGGTCTCTTCTGTGAAAAAGAAAAAAGAAGAGTTTGGCCCAGCCATGTATACCAGTCCCAGGTAAATATATCTTATGGAAGTCCCTAAATAAGTACTGAAGATCCCTAAAGACTAAGTTTAGGTTTGATTAAGAGGAGCAATGGGGAAGTCTACTACTTCCATCCATAGTGTGAGAGTCCTTTCTGGGAGCCTTAATAGAAATTAAATATATTAGAGTGGTTGGAACTAGTCTCAGGTATTTCCATTTGCTCCTGATTGGATCTGTTTTCTGAAGAGGAATCTTCCTAGGAGCTTGCAAGTTCTTTTGGTGCTTTTGAGGCTATTCTGTTTGTTACACAAGAAAGCCTCACTCAAGATAACACTTATTTTTTATTTGTAAAGTGTGTACTACTGTGAGCTTATCTGGTCTTGTGCGTGTTTGTGAGTGTATTTCCCCTTTGCTATTCATAAAAGTGGAAGGAAAGGGTTTGAAAAATATGCTTTCAGAGGTAGCATCCCTTTATGCCCCTTGGCAAAACAGCCAATAGGTTATAAACTAATGCTGTTTGTCTCCAATTTGTGTTTGAGTGCAGTGGTGGGTGGAAATGACTTTGCTTTAAACTTCCGTCTTTGTCAAGTCAATCTTGTTTTCCTGGGCAGGCAGCCTGACCAAACACAGAGAAAATACTGTGTCCATAGCATGCAGTAAAGGATCACTTAAGCTCTTTAAAATACAATAGGTAAATGGTTATCTTTGATAGTCCTGTGATTATTTTTATTCAGATCTAGCCACCCCCTGAGCTGAACAGGTATTGTAATACTTCTGATCCATTATTATGCCTATGATGGTAGTGCCTAAGGGCTCCAACTAAAAAGGCTGAGACTGTAGTGTGTTATGTGCTGTACAAATACATAGAAACAGCAGTCCCTAAACCAATTAGAGTTTATAAATTAACACTCCAATCCAGCAAACATTTGTACTTGGCTAGTCCCACTGTTTTGGGGACTACACACGTTAGTTAGCATGTGAGTGGAAAGTATTTTCAAGACTGGGGTCTAAATGGATATATGGAAGAGAGACCGAAAATGCAGTGATTTGCAGAAAACCTCTTGGCAGGCCCGTAGCAGAGCTAGGTAAATAGTAGAGTCAGGAGACATCACTTGAAATGTAATGGCAAAACTAACTGACTGAAGTAGAGCCAGCGTTTCACTTTTTGTACAGTATTTAAAAAAATAATTCTCACCTAATTATTGACTAATAATTAGTCTGTAACTAATAACATCACAGGTTGGTAAAGGTGAAAACTAAACTAAATCAAGCCCTTATTTTCCATCATTTCTCTGATGCCTCCTGCATTTCCCTCAGCCTAGACAAGGAAGCAAATGAGTCACACTACCCATCTGTCCAATACGGATACCTTGGCTTGCCACCCTACACTGTTTTCAGTGCCTCTTGCCCACCTAGCAAGGCCTTCCCAACTGCCTCTGCCCACTTCAGCATGAGTTTTGCTCTGGTGCTGGTCATTTTAAAGGTGGTTTGTTGTGTTTTTGGCTTCTACAGGAGTGGAATCACAGAAGACCTGGCTTTTAGTGTCTATACAGTATATATGGTAATAGAGCTTTTTCATCATGGGAAATGCGTTAATGAGACTTTGTTTCTACTTGAATACCCCTTGCATGGTGGGATTAGTTGTAGTATACTTAACTAGGAGTTCTTTGTAAGCGCCTTAGTCCCATTCCCTCTTCCATTCTTCTGTTCCAAGGACTGCACAAACTTTGGAAATCCTGGCTGAGAACAAGAGTAATCCTTCACATTACACTGGGCAAAGAAGCACTCAGGTAGCGGTGAGCAGAGCAAATCTGAACAGTACAATCTAGGTGTGATTGTTTAACTGACAGTTGGTGAGGGAGACCTAAAAGGTCATCTTTAAGTGAATTTTTGGTTTGCAAAGGGTGGCAGCTCGGCAGTACTTGGAACTATTGGCATGGATTTACTCACAAAAATGGGTACAGTGTGAGTCAATGGGAGCGTGGTGCCTGCAATGTCAGAAATGCCTGTGATCTAAAGGGACCACATTTGGAGTTGAAGGGGTAATTTAGGCCTAAGTCTTATACATTCTCTGCTTGCTCTCATACCACTGCGAAATGTAAATGTCAGATAGGAAGCATTGGCAAATGGTAAAAGATTTTGGTCTCTATGAAATTGGGTCATGTTTTGGTAAGCGATTAAAGTTCTTGCAGACGGGTATCTACGCGAGTAATTTTATGCCTCTGTATAATGCCACTACCATTAATGACTCCTTAGAATACTTGTGTGTTTGCTAAGATCAGACTTTAAGAAATGAAAAGTTGTGTCTCTTGTGACAGGCTCCCTGAAGAGTTTCGATCAGTGCTGATCAGTATTTTCTGTTGGCATTTTTCTTTGATCAATAGCAGGCTTTTTTCTAAATAAAATTGTTCTGCCAAAGTTGAAAGTTTCTGTTTCTGAGAGGGGAAAAAATTAAGATTGAGCAAAAAAAAGTTGAATAAAATTGAGACTAGAAAAGGTTAAGTTTTCAGTTTTTAATGTAAAACTTTTTTTTTTTAAAACAAACATGTTTTAATTCTGTTTTAAAATTGTTTACCTCAATCTTGCCTGTTTTGTTTCTGATGTTGTTGTGTTAGGTCAGTAGAGGGCAGTGCCATGAGTCTGTTTTGACTTTTTACTTCCTGGAAGGTGACCAGTTGGGAAAGGTTCTGCACCAGTAAAAAGATGCTGGTGTCTCGTAGGGGCCTGAGGAGTGTGGTTCTGCAAGCGGATGTCAAGAGGATGCTTGTGCTGTTCCAGGTGTCAGAGCCTCGTGGGGCTGCTGCTTGGAACTCCTAGTAGGAAGATTATAGGTCTCCAATTTGCATCTTTACAGATCTTCCCCCAAAGCACTTACCTTTCAGTATGGCGTGGTGAATTCATCTAGAGGGGGGTGGATGTGTTGAGCAGTCCGGCAAACTTGTGAGATGGCTCACTACTACGTTTTGCTCTATATTTCTGACTGTCCAAGATACAAACATGAGTCCTCCTATGTTGTCGTGGAGATGTGAGGGATGCAGCACTGCAGCCTTATCTGACCAAGAGCCAGTAAATAAAATTGTTGGTGTTGGCTGCCTCATGGGGATAAAGAATTGGCCTAGAGACTGACATTAGAGGATGCTCCTCTACAAAGCATCTCCAGGTGAAAAGACTGTGTGCTTCTAGTTAGTATCAAATTTTCTCACCTTTCTTTCACTGGAGATGATGGAACTGGAAGAGATGGAAGAGAATTCAGTACAAAGAGTAACAGCAGAGAAGTTTACTGGAACAAATTCAATCTCAAGAGTGTAGGCACACAAGTTATGCAAGTGAGCTAGTGCTTGGAGCTTTTTGCACTGTTTGTTGCTTTGTTACTCGGAGTTGGGGCTCAGCCTCTGTTCAGCTATTAAGGCATGTGTTACCTTGTTAGTTCAGTGACTTAACTCTAACAGCAGCCTTGGAATTGACAGAGCTTTGTAAGTCTGAGCCTAGTATCTGACAGTTGCTTACAGATGCTCATGCTTTTCTGAACTAGGTAGTGGTCCAGAAAATGCTGAGTTGTTCTAAGGTGCCACCCTGTCCTGCCATATATCTGCTAATAGCACAGCAATGTCTGGGATTGAGATAAGGCAAAAGGATGAACTCTTGACCCCACGTATTGGACCATTTGTTAGTTGCCAGCAAGCTGGCTATGAGCAGCTTAAGTTATCTCATTAAAATCTCAGTATTTACTATAGGTGGCAACTGAAACTGATGCTGTAGTGCTAGGCATTGTTTATACACCTGTCAAAGATGGTCTCTTCCTTCAAGTGGTTACAAGCTGAGTAGACAACCCAAACATAGGGTGGGAGGGGAAGTGATTTGCTCAGTGCCAAGGCCAAGAATAGAATCCGAGTCTCTTGACTCCTAGTCCACTGCCCCATCCACTGCAATACACTGTCTCCCTAAAAACCTTCTCCTGACCTAGCCTGTCCTGGCAATGTTTCTAATCTGCTCACAATTTCTTGATCACTCTTACGAAACTGTTGATATAGGAGAAGCAAAGGAGGTCAGTTGGGAAGACCTTGCTAGGTGGGCGAGAAGCACTGAAAACAGTGTAGGGTGGCAAGCCAAGGTATCTACATTGGACAGATGGGTAGTGTGACCTATTTGCTGCCTTGTATGTATATGGGGTTGTAGGAAGGCTCTTTGGGGTGATACAGTAGACAAGTTTGTCGAGCAGAAGGGTTACAGAAAAACAATAGTGATGAGCTTGCATTTGAAGCCTGTCCTGAGGCTCTTCTGACTGAACTACTGGCTGCAGAATGAGACTCGGTATAGCATAGATTAGGTTTTTTGCTTTCTTCTTTCCTCTTTCCCATGAGTTAAGGAACATTAGGTATTTAATGAGCCAGACCCTTGTTCCCCTGGGGCAATGTTGGCTGGCTGTATTAAAGTTGTGATTGTATCTAGAATTTACAGGTTAGTCCCTATTATAATTATTTGTGACTTGTGTGTGTTGTTGGAGTCAATCTACCTCCCCTGATGTGAACTGTCCCTGTTTTAACTAGCCTTGTTAGTTACTTATTTCCCTTTCTTCCTTCCCTTTGAAGCAGAACCAGCAAGTGAATTTCCACACAAGTTGCTTAATTGGTCTTTAATTTTGTGTTTCCACTTACTTTAAGAGTGTTGCATGCATGTTTCCTGTATCAAAGATCTACTTGCGGTGCATGCATTCTCTGTCTGCTTCATGGCTGTGAGGCTGAGTCTTGGTTGTGATTCGTCTTTTCTGAGTGTATCACTCAGTAATTACTTGGGCCTGATCTGGAAGCATTTGGGGCTCGCTGTGCAATGGCATAAATGAGTAGACAAGGTACAAAGCAACTTCCTTTGAGTAACTCTTGATTTATGCTCTCATAACTGAGAGAAAAGTCAAGCCTCTGTTTCACAAAAAATGCTCATTGCCACTTTCAGGAAAACAGATAGAAAACAATTAAAAATCTCTACCACTTGATGAGCCAATTCATTTCATGTGTGCCTTACACTGAACTGTATTGTAAAATTCTAGCTTGTGGGCATTTACTGCAAGGCAGAAAACACAACTGATCTGTTGCTGTGGCTTAACAAATCTGATCCTTCAGTGCTAACTGATGTATGAGAATGAGTAGCTTGAATAAAGCTTCACTTGAAAAAGAAGCCTGTTTGTTTACCCCCTTCCCTTGAGCCTAATCCATTTCTTGAAATCTCTTATTTCATGTGAGGAGGTGGGATCGAATGCATATTTTTAGTGCCCTAAGTATTGAGGTGTAGTAGTTTTAAACATATTGCATACACTTACCCTGACTGCTTTAGCAGAGTGAAAAGAACCAGATAAACCAACTCCACAAGGATTGGACAAACCTGCAGTTTAAAGCAGCTTTGTCTGACATTTTTTTAAAGCAGGCTTTACCTTCCTTGAGGTTAAAGACTGAAAATAGTGAACAGCTAACTGAAAACACTTTATTTTTCATTAGCATAGGTATTTTTGCAAACTGCTGCCCAGGCACATAGGTCTCAGTGAAAAGTTACTTGGGAGATTTGTAGTGGAAGGCAGAAGTCAGCTTTAGCTCTTATACAGGCATTGTTTTTAGGAAGGAGGTGAATCCAATATGCTAAAGCCTGGAAAATTAATTCCTGCTCCTGTAAGATCAAGTTAACTGGGAAGAAGTTCCATTTCCTGACTCAGATCTTAGAAATAAGAGACTGTAGCCATTTCAGAGCAGTGTTTAGCACATGCCAATAAGGAGACAAGTGATAAGCTTGACACAGTGAACCGCAGAGCAGCACTGAGTGGCATGAGATGCAAGCTCAAGGTGCCTGTATTGCCTCGTTTTGGAGAGTTGGCATTCGCAGAGCAGGCAAGTTGTGCCTCACAGCACTGCTCCTGCATGTAATGCAGAGCTTGAGTAGATATGACCTTGGGCCTAAAGACAGTACATGAGTTGGCCATGGACATGCTTTGTGACCCTGGACAAGCTGAGAATGGAACCCAGGAGTCCTGACTTCTTCCTGTCTATTGCCTTTGGAATTCACTGCCTAATCTAACGCACACTAAAATTAAAAAAAAAAGAGGGAGAAAATACGTGTTCATTTTTAATGGAGTTTTTCAAATGCCATCCAGGGGGAAAAACAGTTATATGCAACTATATGCTATATACAGGCAATGAAAAAAATATTTCAGGTTTGCTTAAACAACCTCTGATCAACCCTCTTCCAAAGTCAATGGATGTTGGGGATGATCTGAGTATAAGGAGGAATGTTGAGTCTTAGCCCACATGTTTGGGGTCAGTTTGGTGCAAGAAATCTTAATGCACTGTAATAGAGGCTCCCCCAAAAGAAAAAATCTGCAGAGGGGCTAAAGCACAGTGCTATGCCCAGCCACTCTGCTTCAGTTTGTTTCCCCTTATTTTTCAAGAAATTATAGTTCAAAAAGGCACAGCCCAGATGTGAGCCATTTACTGTGATTATCTCCCTTTTTACTGTGCCTCAATTTAATTTCCCTGATGGGGAGGAGAGAACATTGTTTCTGTTTGTTTGGTGGATGGAAAGATGGTTGCTCTTAGTGGAAAGGTATTATCTGGCATATTGTGTGTTAAGGCGATGAGGGAGCAGAGGGTGGGGGAGGCACCTTCTGGTTCAGCCTATCTATGCCAGCCTCCTTTGCCCTGACCTGAACAGTATGAGACATTTGAATTTTAATCAAGCTGGCTGCTGTTTTTGTCCCAGTTAAAGTGGGAGCCCATGAAGCCAATTCATAGGAGCTTGGGGGAAGGGGTGGGGGGGTTGAATTGAATGCCTAGTGAGAGATAGAGACAGCCTTTCTCTTGCCCAACAAAAGACAAGCAAACCTCTGTGCAGCTGAAGGAGGGGGTGGGGTTGGGGATTGGTTATGAGTTTTTCTTATTATGGGGAAACTCAAACTATCATCTGTGCTTGATGGAAGTAAGAGAGAGTGCAGTTGGATCTGCAGAAGCACTACCTCTCTTATTGGATTAATAGAGAGGAAAGATGACTGTAGAATGTGTACCCATTATCTGCACTACAAAGGGAATTAGTGTGGGTTTCAAAGAAATTAATAGCTTTTGAGTTAGTGCAGAATTACTAATGAATGTCAAGGCCAGAGATGGAAAGCAAACAAAATTGGGCTTTCTTTTGCTTATTGCGTTTGGGACTTGAGTAGGTTTTATCTTTGCAATTTTAAGATTGAGACTTGGGGGGGGGGGGGGGTTTGTTAGCAGAAATATTCTTTAATAGCGTGTGCATCTGCAATTTACTGCAGGCAGTGAATTGATTTATTTACATGCTTTTCAGAAATGATAGTGCTTCAATCAGTGACATTTAAAACAAAGATCTGCCTGGGAAATCCATGTTTATGATGATAAATTGTTAGATAATGTGTTTTTATCATGATACATAGTCTTGCCTTAAGTTGTCTGAGCCCAGCCTAAACTTAATATTTTTGCTAGTGTAAACATCCTCTGGTATTCAGTTTAACTATGTTTCCTGGTCCTGCCTTAAGGAAAAGGTCACCTTTAACTAAACTTAATCTTAGCTGGACCACTTTTCTCATTCGGTACAGAAGCAAAGGTATGTCTTCACTTGAGAGCTAACCAGTCCTAGGTTGGCCTAGAGCTCTGGCTTAGCTCATACTCAAGTACATCAAGTAAAACCCCAAACCCTTCTCCCAGCCACACACAAAGTGTCTACTTTTAACCCAGGCTGGCTGAACCCTCATGAACTTCAGGTTTTGCTCAGCTACTAATTTTGTGGTACAAATGCAGAATAGAGCACTTGAATGCTAATATTCCTGTGAAGTCAAACCACCATACTTCCTTATATCTCCAAAAGTACAGACAAGCTATCTCAAAATTATCTGGGAAAGGATCATGGAATGGTTAAGCTTCAGCTTTCAGAAGTCCTAGTCATATGTATCACAGAATACAGTGTATGTGAGGACATGGTTGTTTGTGTGCAGCTTTACATCATGGCTGCTCACACAGGCAACCTAATCTGTGTAGAAGTCATCTGAGTGAACACAGCGGTCAAGCTGTCTCCATAATGGTGTCAAGGTCAGTCATCTTTAAAATGTGAAAGCAAGTCACAATTAACCAGTCTTCCTAATTGGCCAAGTAAAAATCAAATGGGACCAAGAATTTGTTCCTGTTTTGAAGTACTTTGAGTCACAGCCTCGCATGTATATGTGTTCTAACTTTCCTGGGCCTCAGAGGTCACATTGAATGTCCAGTGAATCTCATCAAAATCAAAGAAAGCAAAAAAAAAAAAAAATTATTTAAAACAACACAAAGTGATGTGGAAATGCTGTGTTCATAATCTATGGGTGCAGTTGTGTTGGTTTGGATCAAACTGGAATTAACACAGAGATCAAGACTTTTTCAATGATCTAGAAAACTTCTAATCATTTCTCTTAAATTACTTTGTTACAGATGGACCTGAGCAGCAAAATCGTGGCCCCAGTGAGGTTGGTGGCAAAGTGCCTATTGACTTCAGTGGGCTCAGGATTTTATCTTTTGGTTCTAGACCAGGGTGGGCAATTATTTCGGGCAGAGGGCAGCTTACTGAGTTTTGGCAAGCCATCAAGGACTGCATGACAGGCAGCCAGGGGCAGGTAAATATAATTTTTCTAAATTTTTAGGGGCACCGCAGGCTGGATGGAATGGCCTGGTGGTCCGCATTTTGCCCACCCTGTTCTAGACCAAACTTGTCTGAAGTTTGAGATGTTTGGTTTGGGCCTGTTTGGTGTCATAGAATCATAGAAAATGAGGACAGGAAGGGACTTTCAGAAGTCATCTAGTCTGACCCTTCACCAGAAGCAGGATCTTTCCTATCCAAACCATCCCACACAAATCCACTATCTAACTTGCTAGAAAAACTACCCAGTCAACCCTGACAGAGCTGCAAAGCAGACACCCTTACCCTAACCTGCCACAGGTAAAGTAGGGGGACAGCAGTGGCCAATATCCTGCTGCTGCAAGTGTTGCTAAAATATACTTAAGAGATCCAAGCAAGAGGGCCACATCACACCCCCCAGCTACAGAGCTTTGTCTTAACAAATGATGCTATTACTACTAACGGCCCTGCACCTCAGTTGCCTTGTATGTAAAATGAGAAAGTGCTATCTATGCATCTCTTTTTTGTAATGTTCTGCATGCTCTACAAATGAAAGTTGTTTTATAAAAGCTTTGCATTTTATTGTTATTCTACCTCTATTTTAATCTGCAATCAACTGTGTAAATATTTCAACCTCTGCTTTCAATATATATACAAGTTTCCATTGATTTATGTTGTACATGTGTTTCCGGAGAATGGCCCGTGAATCGAATTTGCCTAGAGCGAACCCACTTTACAATAGTAGGGATAGGTTCCCATCGCAGGGAGGGAGGGAGTGAGGCTGGGACTAAGGAAAGAACGGTGGGAGGAGCGCTGCTTCTGGGGCTGCACAAGGTGACAAACCAGGGGGAACAGAGTGGCACTGTCCCCAGCCCTGGCTATTAGCAGCCCTGGGAGTGGCCAGCACCAGATGCCTGCAGCTGTTGTGCTGCACCGTGCTCCACCTGTCCCCACTAACCTCTGGTCCTAGGCTGCACCGTGCCCTCGTGCAGGCAGCTGGTGTCAGCTGCTCCTGGAGCCGCTGCAACCAGGGCTGGGGTGAGCAGAGCCATGGCCCTTTCCCTTCCTCCCACAACCTTACCTGCTTGGGCGGGAGACATCTATGCTGATCTCTTATAAAAGTGAATTTACCTCACATATAACGAATTATGGGACTAAATATGCTCATCACATAAGAGCAAATTTGCATATAAAGAACCCGCATAAATCAAGGGAAACCTGTATCTCAAGCTGTTAACATGAGCCAAAATGACATACAGAATGAAGTGTTCAAAAAATAATTAAATAATTGTTTGATTTCTTCCAGAACACAAGCTGACTTTCCCAAACATTCTGAAGAAAGGATACCTAGATATTAGAAAGGATCATGACAGCTTCTGGCAACCCTGTTATGCAGAGCTCTCTCCATATAAACTCTACCTGTATTATCTTGACAGCAGTGGCAACCAGAATCTTCCTACAGTCTATCCACTTACACACTTCCAAAGTATCACTGTTACAGGCAACCTTGAAACAAAGATGGTGGACACCATCCTATCGGACAACTCCCAGTTGCAGTTGAAAGCACAGTCATCATGGGAGGCTTTGGACTGGGGGCAGAAACTTTGGGAAGTTGTACATTCCTCTGTGCCAGCTTTCATGAGGCAACAGGAAGAATTGGAAAACACCCAGAAACTGGACAACAATGATGACCTTGCCCAAATTCATGTTTTGCAAGAGAAGCCCGCTGAATTTTTCCAGCCCAGCAATTTCACTGAAAATAGCAAGGACTACCAAAACATTATCAAATCAGGGACTCTTTATAGGTTGACTGTACAGAATAACTGGAAAGCATTTACTTTTGTTCTGAGCAGATCTTATCTCATGGCATTCCAGCCTGGTATACTAGATGAAGACCCTCTCCTAAGCTATAATATTGATGTGTGCCTGTCTGTCCAGACTGATACTTTGGATGACTGTGACTCTTGCTTTCAGGTCATTTTCCCTCAAGATGTCCTCCGTTTGCGAGCAGAAACGCGCCAAAAAGCACAGGAGTGGATGGAGGCATTGAAATCTGCTGCAAATGCAGCCAGAAATGTAGGTCAAAACCTGCAAGTTACCCTTAGAAACAAATCGAGAGATTATCCCTTTGGAAAGGACCTTAGGAAGAGCAAGCGCCAGTCTGTGACCACCAGTTTTCTGAGCATCCTGACCACTTTGTCTTTGGAAAGAGGACTAACAGCCCAGAGTTTCAAGTGTGCAGGTAAGCCACCACGCTGAAGTGTCGTTCCACTCCCATTCTCTATGTGAGGCAAAGATATAAACACAACTCATGAACATAACTTGTAAGACTGCATAAACTTTTACACAATAAAGGGGCACTTATTTTCCAGTGTCTTAGCCGTAACATTAGTGGCTGATAACATATCAAATCAAGAAAACCAAATTGATTTTGGCTTGGTTAGCAGTTGGTTATGGAAATAGAAATAGAAGAGGTTATAAGGAGTGGTGCTGGATGCAGCCCTTCAGTTTCTGAGTTCAAATGCTTTTCATTAAGAGAAAATCTTTAAGAGCATCTCCCATCACACAACTTATATAAAAATCACTTTTTAAAAAAAAATAAACAAGATGTGTAGCTCAGGGGCAGGCAATTATTTTGGGCAGAGGGCCAGTTACTGAGTTCAGGCAAGCTGTCAAGGGCTTTGTGGGTAGCCCCAGTCCTTGACAGGCTTCCCACCCCCTGGTCGCTATCTTGCGAATGGAAGTCCTGCCCCCTAACCTATGACCTTTGTCTCCAGAAGACCCTCCCCTTGCCCCTGGAAATACTCCTTTCAGCAAGGGGTTTTGCCATCTCAGAACCAGAAAAATATCAAAAACCAGAATACCATATTCTAAAAATCAAACATCTACATTAATTTGATTTCCAAAAATATTTTTCTCCTAATTTACATGTGTTTGTGTAGTATAGATAGAGGTGATTGCACAGTAGCTTAAAATGAAATCTTACTCTTATATATTGTGAGGTGGGGGAGATGAAGGGATGGGTATATGTTTGAGGGGGGCTGTTGGTGTGTGGATATGTGGGGTGTGGGTGGGTATGGGGTTTGTGGGGAAAGGGTGGCTGGGGTGTGGGTCTGGGGCCCTGCATGTATGGCAGTGAAGAGGGAGGGGATGCATGTGTATGGTGGGGTGTGCATATGGGACTCGCCCTATGAACACACACACATACACTCTTCCCCCCCCGTGGGTGTGTGCGTGCATGCATGAACACACACACACACTTTCCTGGACTCTCCTCCCTCGTTGGGTGGGTGTGCACACACTCTTCCTCCTTCATGGGGCAGGTGAGCATGCACAAATGCATGCATGCACATCTTCCTGCTCCTGGCGTTGGGGTACCAGCACAGGCCCCATGCGCCCATGGTCCAGCAATGCAATGTGCAGGGAAGCAGTGAAAGCTGCAGCATTCAGAGGCTTCTGGTTGGGGGGCAGAGGGGACCTGGCTGGTCTTGCTACTGAGTCTTGCCAACTCCCCCTGGGTCTTACTGCCCCTGTCTCTTGTCATCTTTGAGAGGTGGCCAAGAGCAGATAAACCTACATTTTCTAAATTTTTTAGGGGCCCCAAGGGCTAGATAGAATAGCCTGGTGGGTCAGATTTTGTCCGCCCCTGTGTAGATCGTAAGCTCTTTGGGGCAGAGATTGTATGTGTGTGGCCCAGTGAGGCCTGGTTTCTGATTGGGTCTCTAGGTGCTGTTGTAAGAGAAACAATATTTGTGGAGTGAACGTAAGTATTCAGTGCCCCATTACAAAACGCAAAGATATTATTTTAACGTGACAACTCTTTGATGGGATCTCATCAAAGTCTCTGAATCTAAGCAGCTTGAGTTGGGCAGTGTACCAGACAGGAGATCTCAAGAGGAACATGAGTTTTCCAGGAAGCAGTGCTGGCAATGAAGTAGGCAGTGGTTTTTTTGTCTGAATCAGTGCAGAATCACTTCCCTGGTGTGTGAGATTGACGATGTCATCTCTTTGGTATAAATCTCAAGTCTTTCACTCATTGTGGGGATTTAGAAATCTTACAGCATATTAAAGACTAGAAAGTCAATCTAATGTGCTGATCTGGTTCCAAGTGTCGTGATTTCATTCCACTGAATACAGAAATATTCTTCCCTTCCAGTTCCATTTTGTGCTAATATATAACTCTGTGCTGTGAGGTGGTGGCTGCACCTCGTTGATGGTTCAGATGATTCACAGTGGGGAGAGCAGGTCTAATGGTTAGAGTACAAGAATGGAAGGCTGACATTTATGCCTGGATGTCCTGTGTCTGCCAGAGATGTACTGTGCTCCTTGAAGTAATTCACAGACACTAGCTAATAAGCCTAAGCTTTCAAAGTAACTAGTGATTTTTGAGGCCTTCCATTTTTAGGTGCCCAGCTTGAGATGCTAGAGAGGGAGTTTGATTAGAGTGGGAGCGCTGAGTGCTCTGTTAAAATCAGCTAACTTGTGTTAAACTGAGCACTCAAAATCACTAGTTGCTTTTAAAAATGAAGGTTTATTAGTCTGTCTGTGATCATTTTTCCTCATCTGTAAAATAGGGAAACAAGCCTACCAAACACAGAAGGCTCATGGGGATCGTTTGCTGATGTTTGCAAAGCAATTTTGAAATTCTAGCATCATGAGCACTGTAAAAGTATGATGATGAGCAGGCTAGCGTGCTTATGTACAATCAAATGACTCAGATGTAGTTTACTTTAGTGGTAGTGGAGCTTGGTTAACCTCAAGCCATGCAGTTTTGGACTGTATCCTGAATTGTATCTTATCCACTGCTGTCAAACTTGCAAACCATCACATATTTGCTGTGTTGTTTTTTTATAGTGTATTTTTTCCTGAGTCTTCATCCACAAATATATTCCCTGGAGTTTTGATTTCCTTATCCAGACCAAATTGTTCTATTTTTTTATTTTAATTAAAATCTTAATTAATTTGAAAACTGATTCTTATGCAGGGACAAGGTACAATTGTTGTGGAGAAGAATAGAAATGGAGGGTAGCTGTCTGAAACTGTGTGTTGCCCTGTTTGGTTTCACCTTGATGCTACTGCTATGGTAGTATTTTTTTTTTAACCTGAAAAGTCAGTGTGAGTTTCAGGTGATTTTTGGATCCTCTTCTAGCTTGAAAGAGTAAACTTTGCATCTAAGAAATGGAACTGGTACTAGTTTGGTTTCTCAGTAGGATTTTCCTTTTTGTTACAAAACATTGTCAAAGTTGGCTATTCCCAGCTGCTTTGAAAACCCCAGTCTTATTTTAGTAGGTCATCCATACTTTTCCCATCTTGCATGGGAAAGAAAGATTAGCTAGTGTAGTGGTTTTCAGCCTCATTTTTTTTTCTTCTCAGATTTAAGGTACTCCTTGGAAAATGCAGGCTTCTACCTTTCTCTCATATTTGAACTGCAGAGAAATAACAGAGTAATTCTTCTGTTGCAGAGAACTCAGAAAGACCCCCACGAGTCAGAATGTTTTTAACACAGTGGATTCCTACTTGAAATCTCTGGATTGATCTTGTAAATCATGTAGGTTTCTGCATATCTGACAGTGATAATACTTTGGCGCACCCTTAAAAGGATCTCTCAGCACCCAATGCTGTCACAGGACCCTTGTTGAGAATCACTGATCTAGCAGTTAGGTCACTGACACTGGGCTTACAGGACTGGGTGCAATTCCCAGTTCAGCTCTGGGTTCCCTCTCGAACCTTGAGCAGGTCACTTGCAGCTACATTCTCAGAATCACCTTGGTGCCAAATTCCCATTGAAATTAGGGTACCTTGGCATTTTGGAAAATATTCCTGTGTGCCTACAGATATTTCTGTCACCTGGATGGTCAAAAAAGAATACGATGCAGGTTGTGAACTGCTCAGATACTATGGGGATAGAACCCATAAAGATGCCTGTAGTAAGAGCTCTCGGATTTGCCCATTGTCATTATTCTTTTCTCATTTTTGTCTTAATTCAGCAAAGAAAGATTTTGATCTCTTAGGCAATGTCTACCTTACTTTTGGACTGTGCTAGGAAGGACCTTGGGAAAGCACTGTCACCTGTCAAGTGCATGCTAAATCCAGAAATGGATGCCGTGTAGCTGTATAGAGTTGCACTGGGTACACGCTAATAAAGCTGCCTGTGTTGTGATTATTGGGTCAGCATTGCTGTGACACAGCCATATAGCATCCATGCCTGGGTTTAGTGTACTTTCTCATGCTTTGCTGTGGCTCTCTTTAGCATAGTCGGAGGGTGCGGTAGATGCCCTTGTTTCCATCATTTGACTGTTGACCTGCTCACGGTAGTTAATGGGACTGCTACCAGCATCCTCAGCTGGAGCAGGAAAAAGAGCAGGCCCTGGAGGTAGCGAGAAACCTGCTTTTAGTTTGAAAGACACTTTAGGTTTTCTGGGGGAATTCTCTGAAACATGCTATATTTCATCCTGAATTGCTCATCTATGTTCTCCACAGCAGTGAGGCATGCCGGGGCTAATTCATTTGCTTTTTCAGATTCAGTGAAAGAATTTTTTTTGTTTTTAAGGCTTAATTTTATTTTTAAAAACCAGGTCTGTAGCTTCCTGATTCTCTGACTTTTACATGTTAGATATTTGCCATGCTCCTGTGGCCTGTTTTATTTTTTTTTTCAGTGATGCTGAGTAACCACAGCTCAGGGTTGAGCCTCCTTAACAGGAATGATGGATGCTCAACATGTCTGTGAATTGGGGCACTGGGCTTAATTTTAACTATATTTTCAACATCATAACACCTCAACCCTTACTCTAAAAGTGGCTGATATGTTTCTAGGACTATCTTCTCAGTGTGCTGTGTGCCTTTTGCAATGGGGTTCCAAATGTCAGTTGGCACCTATAGCTCCTACCACAATACAGATCATAAATAATAATAATAACTGGGGAAATTCTGTCCTGTTGGGTTGAGAAAAAGTTCACGCTGAGGAGGCTTTGGGGAGTAAAGAGTGAGGCTTGAAGATCTCCATGCATCATGATCACTATAGGCAGTTTCTGCTGTTTTACTTCATGGGCTGCTGTTTAACCTAACAGGACTGCTGTCGGTAATTACAACTTGCAGGCATTAAGAGCTTCTTTTTTTTTCTGGCTGCTGGGAGGGGTAAGCTTGGAAAGGGAAAAAAAAAAAGTTTTGCTGTGAATTCTTCAGCCATTTAGTGCAAATTCCTGTAATTACCGTCATTGTGTCCTGTCTGAATGGCACATAATACAGCAGAAGCCTTTCCTAATTGAGACCTTACAGGAGGTACAAATCCCTTCTTTGTTCAGCCTGACAAATTAGTGCCAGAAAGTGGCAGGGTCCGAGTGGGAATCAAAGGCAAGCAACACAAAGATGGAACTTAAGGCTACAGTAATAACCGTCTCTAGTCCTGCAGGGAAAAAAAAGTAATGACCAATGAAAAATGAAGTTTTTTTGTTATAAATTCCCTTGACATGACAGCACCTCAGGGCTGCTTTATTTATTTAGTAAAAGTGATTAAATAGTAATACAACAGGGCAGCCCATTGTCTCTCAAACTACCCCCCACCCTACAGACCCCTGCTGCCTTGGCTAATTGATTGACAATGAACCTCTGATAAAGAAGTTTGTTGGGAGGACCTGATGGGGACAGGGTTTTTTTTTCCCCCTTTCATTCTTTGTCTTCCCTCCTCCCCACCATTTTTGTCTGAATTGCACTCTACTTTTCCCTACCCTTCTCTTCCTCTTTAAAGCTTTTCAGGGAAGGCTCCCAGACAAACAGCTGACACTCACAAGCAGGTAGAGAAGAATGAGTTTTTCTCTGCCTAGCTTTTGACAAGTTTATCTTAGGGGCTGACTAGCATTTTCCAACTGGAGATATAAACCAGGACAGCAATGTCAGACTGTGGCAATGGGGTGGGGAGAAGTGGGCAGGAGACGGGGATTGTTGAAGCATTGGGGTCAGAAGGGTAGTTTAAAAAAAACAAAAACAGTTTTCCTCTGGTGGGAACTGATGCCTTAACTTGGTCTGTTCATGTAAGATGTTTTTCCCCATGCTGGGTTCTATAGGGCAAGATATGTGCTTCTCCCATCTCTAACAATGGTAATCTCATATTTAGTCTGCTGACTGAAAGAGTGAAGAGGGAATATTTAATAGATGTTATTGCATTTTATTAATGTTTTGACCTGGAACATAAATACTTTCAGGAAAGAAGATAGGGTGAACTCTGCATTCCTTTAGCTCCAAAATGTCCACCCACCCTCTGTCCTGTACGTGTCCCCAGAATCAATTCCCACGCATCATTGTCCCGATTCTGTAGGTGACTGCCTTGTGGAGAGCCATGGCCAGTGGGGAGTGTTTGGATCCCTGCAGTTGCAGGGTTCCCTTCTGGAGATTCACATGGTGGGATTGAGGTCTTGTGTCTGCTAGCCCTACAACTACCTAGGCACAGGTCTAGTCATTTGGTAAGACTTAAATGTTTCTAATAGGAAATGTGCACAAGAGCTTTGTTTGTTTCATGTCTAAGTAAGCCATAGCAGGCTTCACATGTGGGAAGTCTCGGGATCTTTTTCTGTTAACAGGGTATTTTTCTTGATAACTACTTCTTTCATTGGGACACAAATAAATGAACCAGACCGGGATATACAGGATTTGCCAGTCTGGGTCAAATTGTGTCCATTAAGTCCAGCATCCTGCTACTAGCTGTACATGGTACCTAATGTTCCAGAGCAAGGAGCTGTTGGGAACCTACAGCCTAGGGGGTCGATCCAGCCCACATCACCTTTGGATCTGGTCCATAGAGACATGCCTTTATTTAACGGCATTTGGTAATGAGGGGAACTTGTCCTGCATCGTGCCGCAGTCCTCCGCCTGAGGCTTCAACAGAGGGGGAGCTCTGCCCAGGCTATGCTAGAACCAGGTGGCACAGGCTCTGGCAGCAGAGGGTTTGTGCCACACTACTGTGCCCGGCTGCAGCTAAGCAATGGGAAGAAGTGGCAGTGGTGCCTGGGTTCTGATACCTACCTGTCTCTGACTTGAGTCGGGTTGTTCTGGTGTCCTGTCAGGTCCCCGCTGGAAAATGTTGCTGACTCCTGCTTCAGCAGAGTGGTGCTGCCCAAGTTTTGCCAGAAATACACCCAGCGTTTTTTTTTTCTTTGGGGAAAGGAAGGAGTTTCTGTCAGATTTGTACAGATTCAATAACAGGTGATCCCAACCTCTTCTTTCTGGGAGAGGACTCTCACTGTTGACCTAAACTTCCCCCTTGTTGCCTTGCATCATGCTTTGCCACAGTTGCTACTCTTTCTCCTTGATGGGTCGCTCTCAGCTTTTGCCCTTCCAACCCCCAAAATATAGCATGTACTGCTAAAATTGTTAGTCCTAATGTCTAGGAGAGTTCTTTCGCTGTATTTTTCTGTATCTTCAGGGGGTTTCTCAGCTTTCTGTTGCTAAAGACTGTCTAAAGGTATATTGAAGGCAAGGTGATTGCAACCTCATAGACTAACTAAATAAGATAGTAGATAAGTAAATAAAGAAGAGTACAAGCTTTCATGACCTCAAGTTCACTTCATCATGGGATAGCATAGAGCAGTCACTCCACTTCATGCACTGCTTTCACAGTATCCTTTCACAGCATCTGATGCATCAGACTCAAGTTCACGAAAGCTTGTGCTCTGTATCTATAGTAGTTAGTCTGTCAGGTGCATATCTACCCTCTAAATCCTATATCTACCATCTAGATTTCAGACTAACTTCTTTCTGAAGTTATATTTTCTAAACAAATAATCTTGCAAGCTATAACTTCATTCTGGAAGGTGATCAATCTATTAATAAAAAACAGTCTTGATTGACTGTTTAGAAGCCTCATCCTCACTAGAAAGAAATTAACTATTAGACACAATCCCAATTCCCTCCACCCACAGTAGTTCATATTTAGTTCAGGGAACTAGTAAGTTTTCCTAGCAAAAGCACTTTTTTTCTAGGAAAATTAGGTTTGTACTGGGGCTTATGCTGGCATAACTAATACCAGTCATGGCTTTGACTTTTTTTGGTGCCCCTATACTGGCAAAACTTTTAAGAACAGACAAAGCCAAATCAAATAGATGTAATTGCCTTAAGCAAACAGTTATCTGTTGTGAGCTTTATGTTTAACACAGTCAGTACATAAGAGCTAAATACAGACAGTCAAAAAGCTCAAAGTGAATCAATTCAATCTTTTCAGGGTAATCTGAGCTGCATAGATTGAACTGATAAGCAAATGAACAGACATTCACTTTTGATTTTGGAAATGCAGCCACATGTCTTCAGTGGCGGAGTCCAGAAGCCAAGGGGTGCTAGAGCATGCCTCCATGCCTGGCTGGAGCAGAAAGCTTGGGCGAAGGCTAGCCCACCCACCCTGCAAGGGGGAGTTTGTGGGGGAGGTGTAAAGCATCCTGAGATGCTGGGGGACTGAGAGTTAGCTTGAACCTGGAGGGGATCTTGGACAGAAGTTCAGTAAACAAATTTAACCTAAATCAGTTAAGTCTGATACTACTTCCATCCATATTTTATTTTAAATCAGTTTTGGCTGTTATGAAAGCGACTTATGCACACTGAACTTCTGTTATGTTGAAGATTTGAATTGGTTTCTGATTACTTATACTAGTTTATGTATAATTTCTGTCCTTAGCTAAGAAGACAAATTTTGTTGTTAAATGTAAATAAAATAGGCTGACAAAATAATAAGCATACCAAAATAATATAATGATATGACTGCAAGGAAATGTATCCAAATATATTGAGCAACACAAAACTAATTATTAAAGAAAATAACCACATATCTTTATATACAGTGGACCCAATTTAAGGAAAGAAAACGCCCTTTGGATCAGAAGAGGTATGGTAGAATTATTCCTTAATAGCAACTAAATAAACTAATTCTAAAACCCTCAAAGCCCACAGTGCATTGAAATTAATGAGATAATAGCCTAGGGTCAAGTGGCCTTCAAACAAATTCAATAGCAAAAATTAAAATTGAGTTGCATGCTGATTTTTTTTTTTTTTTTTCCCCCCCTACAGAATGCCCTACTATCCAGGCTGCAAGTTCATTAGCATGAATGTAGAAACTTATCATGCAAATGCTTTAGACTTAAATGGAAAGCTAAGTAGAAGTATAAACTGGTGTAGGATCAGGAACTTAATTATTAGTTTTTCTAAATTTATGTCTCCATCTGGCTGGTAGACTGGATTTTCTTGAGATGCATTGTGTTCGGTCCTTATAGACTATATTGGTGACTTTGCTAAGGGCCTGAAACATGACAAAGTCCTACCAATTAATTGTTCAAAAAGAATTCTCATCGAGGTCTTTCAGCCACCCCAGTTTCTTTAATAATTTTATACTGGCCCACAGAAGCAAAGACTATAATCCTGCAGTGACTCAGATGGAAGGTGGTTGGCTTAATGGTATATTGCCATATCTAATTTCTCTGATTCTGTGAATGGCAGAAATTAAATTGTAAGGAATCAGAGGGGACAAGAAAAATGTAACTGCCACCTTGTATCTAAAGATGGAATGATTATCATTCATTTTGCATTTTGAATGCATATTTGTATTAAAGTTTTTTTCATCTCCAAGGAGCAACTTCACTGGGAATTGAGGCCACTTAGCAGGATTGAACCAAAATGTGAAAACAGATGTTTCTATGACATTCAAGTTGAGAAATACAAGCAGCAAAAAGCCAGATAATTCCAAAGATGAAGCATTTTTTTTATGCAGTGTTTACTCAGCCATTTGGCATGGGTACTATTTTTATTCCTGGCTTATGAAGGTTTTGTCTTTATATATAGTAGGTCCAGGCTTGGATTTAGTCCACAGTTGCTGTTTTAATTATGAATATAGTTTAGCCCAAAATAAAATAGATCCATAGACTCTTCTTCCCCTTTCGGTGTATCTACACATCACCTTATGGTGATATGGTTACTGTGCCATGCTGTAGTACTTTCAAAAGAAAGTACTCTCTTCCAAAAGTACACTCTTTGAAAGTATGCTCTTTCAAAAGAAAGTACTACAGCATGGCACAGTAACCACCCTTACTGCACCATGCATCGCAGTTAGTTTTAGCCACTATTTTGCCATAGCAATGTGGGAATGCACCACTACGTGAAGTAGCTGCTGGTCCCATGTAGGCTCAAGTGATCTCTATGTCACTGTAGCGTGTTGTACAGCAATGTAGTGTGCTGCTATGGTGACAGGGTGATGCGCCCCTTGTATCTTTCACTGTATATCCATGTGTCGATCACAGTACACTATCAAATCCATATTGGCTAAAGCAAAAAATGATATGTGACCATGCCAGTGAAGTCTCTAACATCATGCACGGTACACAACAGGGATGTATTAAAGTCCTGTAGGCAACCTTTACTTTAGCATTTCTGCCATCTGAATTCTTTAATTTGCATAGGATGTCTGTCTCATCTCTTGATATACTTATACATTACATCTTATAATAGCCATGTACATGTGAACTATTACACATGCACATATATACATGGTAGGTACCTACTTGTGACACACAAGTGTACAGACATAATGAATACTACATCTACCCTGATGATTTTATGATCTTTCCCCGCCTCGGATGATCTCTTGCCTCTTTGTTTAATGTGACACAATACAGATGCTGTTGAGGTTATTCAGTGTATCCTGAAATAACCAGTCTTAATAAAGGTTGGAGGGCTGGTGATCTGAGGTCTTATCCAACTCTTGTTGTGGTCAATGAGGAGACTCTTGACTGGTTTTAGTGGAGGTTAGGTACCAAGGGAAGGATCTATCTTCAAAAAGAAAAGAAAGCTAGAAATTGTTGATATTACTGATTAATTAGCCTTACCTGAGTTCTGAGGAAGCTGGTTGAGACTATTATTAAGGTGGAACTTGTACAACACTTGGATAATTATAACCTAATGAGGTTGAACAACATGCCTTAAGCATGGAAAATTGTTTGTGTCTAATCTGCTTTCTTTGAAAAAGTTGGTGAAAAGTTAATAGAAGAGTAAGCAGAGGTAAGTAGGTGGATGTAATTTACTTGGATTTTCAAAAAAGCTTTTTATAAGGTCCTTCAAAAGAGATTATTAAGGAAAATAAATAGCCCCGGGGTAAGGGGCAAAGTCCTGATGTGGATTAAAAACTAGGTAAGGAACAAAAAACAGCGAGCCCAGGGGAATGGCTGCTTTGCAGAGAGAAGATAAATTAATCAACTGGTACTTAAAGGAAGTTGTATCCATCTCCCACTCTTCCTCCTGATTCTGAGAAACTGTCCTGAAGAGCTGCTTCAGGTCCACTCCCAGACACACAAGATATCAGGGGAACATCAACAGAAGGGCTAAAAGTTAAATAATTTTCATTTATTCTGTTTTCCACATGCATTGAGCTACTGAAGATGTTATCTATAACAGAGTGACTGGGAAATGTTTCATAGGTAAAAGTCACCATTATTTAGTTTTCAAGAGAGAATATTCTGGAGAGAGTCCCCATTAGCCTGCCTCCAAATTAGTTAGCCTGCTTCCAGCGCAAAAAGCAGTTCACCTGGAATAGTGCACTGTAGACGTGGCCTGAGCATTGTGAAACACTAGACTATACCCCAGGGATGATGTGAAAGCTCCATTAGAGGTTTTAAGGGGAGGGGGGAAAAGTTAGATAAATTTCTGACAGGGATAGTCTAGTTATGCCCACCCCTACCCAATGCAGGGGGTTGGATTAGCTGACCTTTTGAGATCCCTTCCAATTCACCCTTTCTGTGATTCTTTGATGAATGATTTTCTGACGCTAGAATGTCCAGTGTTGGTGCTGGCACAACACAAGCAGTGATTTTAAGGCAGCTCTTTTTTTGTTGCTTAAATAGCATTTTTGCCAGTGTCCTGCTTTGGAAAGCTTGTCTTAATCTCTCCCAGCCACACACTGAGTCCAGCAAAAGATGTCGCCCAAAACAGTCCTTGCCTCTAACAACCCTTGGCCATTCTCTGAGCTTATCAAACAGAAAGTCTTTTGGAGGGTTAAACCTTTGGGTATTTTCTCTCCCTTCCATTTATACTGTTTCTAAATGAGTTGGCTTCTGCTGCTGTTTTGATGATGTGACAATAGCAAAAAGTTGCAGAGACAATCACTTTCCTCCAATACTGAGTAAGGAACTTTATTAGAAAAAGGAAAGGCTAATTTGCCCTTCTACCCCATGCACTTGTGTGGAACTCCTCCAGCTCCTCCCTGCTACAATTTGAGCGAGAAAGTCCTGATTCTCTCCCCCTTTCTTCCACATATGCACATTTCTGCCATAGTTTTCCCTTAGTTCTAGGAAGGATGCTCATTATGTATTCTAGAGTTGTCCTGTTTGTTTGTGCTTTTTCTCCCAGAGAGTTAGAACTTGAAAACAAGCCTCTTGATATTGGTGCTGTGTATCTGCTTGCAGAAACGATATTAAGACCAGTATAGTTCATCCGTGTACACAGCTGCTGCTGTTTTCACAGCCCCTCTTTCACCTCACTTTCTTCTCTGTTTAGAATTAGCCTAGTGCTCTTTGAATATTTTATTTTATTTTTTTTCATTTTAAGTGAAGCTTTTAAGCTTGTGTTTTTCCTCCATTTCTGCAGAGCATCTCCAGCTACGTGTCTTTCGGCCATAGCTACTTTCCCATACCCTTTAGTCAGGGTTGGTGCTGATCCAAAAGCAGTGTTTCCTCCCCTGCTCTGGCTTCTCCTAAAAGGCTCATGCTTTTGTGTCAAATATAAAAATGAGCTTGATATTGTAATGGTAGGATTCTTCTGGTGGAAAGTCACAGCGTATATGCTTTCTGACCTTGCTGTTCAACACAAAGGTGCTCATCCCCTTACAAAAGGTACCTCTAAGGAGGTAAACTATACTTAGTTTTGTCACACAAAAATCTTGAAGTGTTTAAAATTAGGAAAAGGCAATGGCTCTGTGATAGCAAGTGTTGTGTTCTGTCCCATAGGTGCAGGCTCTGGATTTCAAAGTGGTTAAACCATAAGCTGCCATCCTTTCCTGGCCTTCCTTTTGAAAATAAATAAATAAATAAACAAATAGCATAATTGGTGTGTGCTACGGGAATAGATTTGTCATTCTGCACCACTTTGAACTGCATAACATCAAAGGAACCAAGTGCTTTCATAACTTGATTTGAAAAGGTTGCAGAAAGAGCCACAATGGTGAAGGACAATTGATTAACTCAGTGCAACAGAAAGGAAAGGACAGATTTTCTTCCAGCAAAACCTGAGATGGGCAGAACCTGCAGTGGCCATAGCCATGCCTTTAAAGAAAGCAACATGGGTTAATTCTGTGCTGAATGTGCAGAGTGTAATGTACTCTCCAAGAGACTGAAGCAAATGGGCCAAAAATAACTGGAATGGATGGGGTGCAGTACAAAAAAAGATGGTTGATTTAGCAGAAATTGTTTCTCTGGAAAGGGTTCTCTAGAGCTGGTGGGAGATGTGACAGGGCTTTATCAGGGCTCTGGGACTTTGGAATTTGCTTCTTTCCCTTATCACTCTAAAACAGTCCAAATTGATGACATTCCAGGTAATGATGCCTTTTTGATGTAAATTGTTTTAAGAGACCTGAGAGGTGTGCTTTTCTTTAGCTATGAAGGATGGCAAGACATTCTTGTAGGTGCTTGGCTGGCTTAGTTCATGCTGCATTGATCATTTTGATACTGTTGAGATTGAATTGAGTTGTTATGGGTATGTTGGGGTGTGTTTGACATCTTCAGAACCTGTCTTTGTTGCTGCTGTTCTCTTCATGAAATCAGTGCCATTTCTCTGTCTCGTTCACCAGCTTAAGCAAGCAGAAATTCAATCAGAATTGCTGAAGGCAATTAGTGTAGTATAATTTATAGTTCTGTTATTCTGTGCGTAAAATCATAACCTTGTGGGTGTCTAGGAGAAAGTTATCATAACCATGGTTTTAACTTGTATGTATAATAGGACCCTCTTCTGGAGTAATTCATCCCAATTTAGAAGCAAAGCAAGGTGTTCTGAAGAACTAGTTGCACACAGTCTTTCCATGCAGTTGAAGACCTGATGCTATTAACATTTTCACAAGTGAGCCAGCCTTGAATACACCATCTTACTGATGTTTAATGCAAGTGAGAACTGTTCCTGTATAGAAGGGCTTGCAGGATCGGTTCCTTCATGGAGCCCCTTTTCATTTGGGTGAATTTAACCCTTAGCAGTCTGAGATGTTGAAAAATCTATGGTTAAATGGAATGAACTTCCCCTAAGACAGTGGTTATCAACTGTTGTGGGCTCAAGGCATCCCTCTGCAACTTTTGTGAATTGAGTAGCACCCAGTTTCAAAAACTAATTTATATAGTACCATGCTTATGTCCTTGCAGAGGGGCTGGGCAGTAAAAGTCCAGGACTGGTCAGGCAGGGACAAGCCTGAGCTTATCTGCTTATCTCCTCACACCTGGATGCACCTTGGAAAGGATCTGATGGCACTCCAGGGTGCCCTGGCATCCTGGTTGAGTACTACTGTCCTAAAACTTCTCCACTGGGAACTTCTTCAGCTTAAACTGGAGTTTGTTCCTAGTTCCAGCAAATGGTAGGAGGTTAGGGTTTAAAATAATGGATTCTTGATGGATAGCATGACCACTTTAGATCATTTTGGAAACCTTCCTTAAAAAAAATAGTTTATTTTTGCCTTCGACTCCAACATCTGGATTTGTGATACTGAGGCAAACTAGTGCCGGGTGAAGTAAGATACAGAATGTAGTGGTCGTAAGATATGTGAAACTTTCCCGAAGTTGTTTTGTTTTCCTGATAAATAAGCACCTGATTGGATTGGCTGTTCATAGAGGTTTAGCGAGAAAGGCTTGTAGAACTCAGTCATGGCTTCACCACTCAGCAATATATCATCCATTCTAAAATCAAGCCAACATCATGCACACCATTTCATATTCACTGTTTCATCCAAACTGGAAAAGAAAACTGAATGTAATAAATGCAAAAATGAATTGGAGCAAAAGAAAAAAAATCACCAAGTCTTCCATGTATATGCTGTGATCTGAGATTTTGGGGCAATTTATAGCAAAAAAAGATGTAGACTTTTCACTGCTTGTCTTTTATGAGGCTGGCTGTACAGTGTTTACTGTACTGTGATATTGCTAATGCAAACATTATCCTACTTTGTGAGCTGTTACCATTCTCCTTTGGAAAGGTGTATGATCACTTTAATTAGGCTCCCCCATCTTACCCAGTGAATGGGGGTTGGGGGTCATTTTGTATTTCCTTTTCAGAGAGGTATGATTCTCTGTAATGCTCTTAAAAACATGGATGCCATAGCAACAGAGTGAGTACGTTCTACGAGCATCTTCCAGTGCTAATAGAATGGCATGTCAGACAGACGGGGCATAATAAGTTTTTAAATATCTCTTCAGCTGTTCCAGCTCTGTACTTTTATGTATTAACTTATTTTTTTAGAACAGTGATTGATCTACACAGAGTCAGCCAACCAGTTGTGCTACCTAACTTTGTACATAAAAATGTAGGAAAACATGGTCACACAGAACGACTTGTAAACTGTTTGATATGGAAGCAGTTTAATAAACAAATAAGAAAGCTAGATCCTGTAACAGAGAAACCCTTATTATGCATGAAGTTGAACATAAAGGCTAGGGACAGATGTTCAAAAAGCCGGGGCATAAACTGATTCAATCTTTGCCCGTTGGTCTAACCTGGCTAGGCTGAACTGGTTTGAAACCAGACAGGCATCTCTCTGGACTGAGGAAATTCAAGCACATGCCTGCAGACGCTCAGGCTAGAAGCCAGGGGGGCGCTAAAGCAGCCCTCCCTTCCCTTCTGCAAGGAGCTGAGCTGAGGGGGCCGTGGCCTGGCAGGACTCTGTCATTAGGAAGGTCTGCCTGAATGGTCCCAGGCTTTTCCTCACTGGCTGCTCAAGAGGTGGGAGCACTGCCAGCCCCAGGCTAGTACTCTGAGATGAAAGCAGGGGAGGTGCAGTGCATGCATCTGTTGATGATTCAGAGCTTTTTCCATCTCCCTCCCTGCTTTGTCATACTGCCTGCAGCAAACTGACAGGCAAGCAAGCCTGCTGGGGGGTGATAGTAATAACAGTCTTTATCGCCCTATTAGCAAAACAATGGCTTCTCTCCATTTCTTAAACAGCTTCCAGACTGATCTGCTGATTAGCTCCTAACAGCCCTAAACAGTCATGGCTCTGTCTGCCTGTCCCAGTGAAATTGGGGGGAGACAAATACAGACACCTCTTGGCATTAGCTAGCATACCATATGCCTAAGGGCTGTGGGATATGGGAGGGAAGAACGGAGGGATTTCTTGCTTGAGCAATGGAGCGGGGAGGGCAGGGGTAAGCCATGCAGACCCTGCTGTGCCTGCAGTCTCTGCTGGAGCCTTACACAGCATTAGCTAGCATACCACATGCTGGCTATGGTTTGTGCTGTAGCTGAGAGGAGAAAGGAATCCCTGCTTAAGCAGCTAGTGGTTAGGGGACAGGGAGAGGCCAGAAGACCCTGCTGTGCCTGCAAGTCTCTGCCAGAGCTCTAGCTAGGAAGCAGAGCAGAGGGGCCAGCTCTGCTGGGAAGCAGAGAGCTCCATCCAGCTTAGAGAGCATTCTGGGATGCTGGGAGACTCTGATTTAACTTAAACCAGCAAGGGATCTGGGACACACATTGTATAAACCAGTTTGACCCAAATCAGTTAAGTCTGATACTACCTTCAATCAGGTTTATCTCAAACTGGTTTCAGCTGTTTTCTGACTGGTTTGTGTGCACTGAACCCATGTTCTGTTACACGTTTAAACCAGTTTCTGATCACTTAAACTAGTTTGTCTGTACTATCTGTCCCTAGCCAAAGACATTGGGTATTTATGGAGTTATTGGTTCTCACTGTTGGGTTATTGTATCAGATCAGTTTTATGTTTCTTAGACTAAATGTATGTGCTATCAACGGTTGAGGAGTGCATTCACAATGTTTTTGCATGAAATTTGGCCTAAATGAAAGGTCATGTATCATGCACTTCTGGTATATGTCCTTCATTGTTTTTCTGATCAGTTGTTCTGATTGATCAATTGTATTGATATTGTAAAAGGAAGACAGATTGTCCAATACTGAGGTCACAAGTTTAGGAAATGGTGAATATGATTCTGTTTCCAGCTCTGCCACTGACAGGGTTATTCTTACAGCAAAACAAACTATGAAAAGCTATTTTACTTTGGGTGCCCAATTTTAAGACAAGTGGTTTCTGGTTTTCAGAAGGGTTCAGGATCTGTAGTTCTCATGCATTTCAAGTAAAAGAGAAGAGGAATACAATACCTTGAAAATGAGATCTTCTGCATCTTGAGTTAGACACCCAAGTTAATACACACTTTTCAAAATGTGGCCCTTAAGCTTCAAATTGCCCGTTAGTAACATGGAGATAATGCTTATTTTGTAAATCTGTGTGAACTCTCTGGTTGGAAAATGTTTTGAGAGTTGTTAGATCTAAAACATTTTTAAAAGTAAATTAATTTATTACAAAATATATTTAATTTAATTTAATTTAATTTAAATATAGTGCCATCTCCAGTCAGCAGTGTCCTAGCAGGTCAGACCTTAAAAATTTGTAAAGCTTCTTTCACTAGCTTGGTGTACAGTGAATAAACCAGGCATTTGAGTTTGTTGCTTCTTCCCTGCTAGCAAGCTAACAAGGATGCTTGCATGAACACAAAGGATGTTTTGTTTAAGAGTTAATCTGTTCCTGCCACTAATTGCTTATTTGGGGTCTTTTCCTGCAAACTTTTATGGATACAAACAGCTCCACTAAATTCAAATAGCCTACATTCATGAGATTGACTTTGTAATATAACTTCCTTGCTATTGTTGTATTATATGGTCTCACAGGTGTCTTTAAAGCAGCTTGTTTATGGTGTAGTAGGGAGCTTGTAAAGGCACATTAACTCCTGCAGTCCAAAGAAATAAAAAGAATGGAAGCCAGGAAAAATGGAAACCAATTTTGAAAGCAAACTTGCTTTTATTTTTAATTTTCAAGTGGGCATTGGGAATTTAAATAGTTGTCAGTGAAGTAGAGGTGGGAGGCTACTGCAGTTTGAAAAAATGGAGGGAATTCAGTATCTCAAAAGATTTATAAATACCTGTCATTTGATTTGACTTACACAAACACACTGTGAAGGAACTGTTTTTTCTCTTTCACTGGGAGCTTATCACCTCTGTGGAATATGGTCACCCTGAAAACATTACCAGACATCTTCTTGCTGTACCCTTAGGAGGTTAGGAAGTGGTATGACAATTTTTGTTGTACATACAGGGAAGCAAGGTGCACTTAAGGCCCAAATTTTGCATTTCACTACTAATGGGCACTTCCTCACACACGTACGCACTCACAGACGCTGCTGGATTGAGTGTACGATGAGATGGTTTGCCTAAGGTCATGCAAGAAGTCTGGCACAACCTGGCATTGAACCCATTTCTCTTGAGTTCCAGTCCCAGGCTTACAGACACAAAACCATCCTTTTTCTAATGCCCCATCTTGCATTATTGATTGTAATTATTCTAAACATCACAGGATTTACATTTTCAAGATGCATGCCTTTAATCGAACTTTGTATTTGATTCATTCTCTGCAACAGTGTTGAGGCTTGTTCTTCACTGATAATAGTTTCCTGAAAATTATGTTTTGGAATGCCGACCAAGACCTTCACATTTCAGTTTTGGGCTTGAATTGTAACTAAGGTCAGATGTCACATGTTTGCTCAAAACTTTTTGTGGTAATATTTGAGACATGTGGCTGTCTCATTTCTGATGACTTTGTGCACTGAATGGGTACTGATACAAGTGTCTCTCATCAGTCTGAAATGTGTTTATGCTTTTGATTTCCAAGGAACATACAACTAATTTAACAGCAAAAAGTGTAGCTCATTTTAAGTCAGGACGCAATCTACATTGATTCCCTTGGCTATGCATGGTACAAAGAATCAATGCAGGATGTGAGAAATGGTCTGGAGTGTTTTCTGTTATGGAGTGTGGGGCAGCAGCAGCAGCCAATCTGTTGTGATTACCTTCATCAGAGATGAGAACACAAGGTGCCCTCAAATGCTGTGCAGTATGGAAAAGTGTTTTAATTTAAGTTGGTATGGATGTACAGCAAAACCCTTCAAGTGTAGATGCACCTTATATCAATAAAAGAATGCCTTTGCTGGCATAACTCACACAATAGGAGATCAGCAAAAGCACCATTTTACTTGTGTGATAACTGACTAAGCTTTTTGCTAATTGAAAGTGTTATTAAAAATCACACTAACAAGTGGTGTTAGTATATTAGCAAAAGCTTCCAGTTTGAACCTGATTTGACAGTCTCCTCAGTGTAGAGACTATCTCTTACTATATGCATGTGCAGCACCTAACACATGAGACTGATTGCAACTGAGAACTACAAGTGCTACTGTAATAAAAAACTATTAATGATCACAAACCATGAAAACAAACAAAGAAATATCTTCATGAATATTTCCCAGTGTTAATTGTTCAGCTAATTATACCTTATCAAATTACTTTTCCTTAATAAGAGTGGTCCTCGCTTTTGTTTATATGGTACTTATTGTTTGGTATGGCAATACTTGTTGCGTGGCTTCCTTCTATATTTGTCAACTCAGTGTTTGTTATGGCTGTTCTGCCAGTTGTTGAATGGATAAGTACAAACTCACTAACGGATATAAGCCTTTAGAGTAGAGTGGGAGGATCTGATGCAAAGTTTAAGACTTTGCAGATAGCTGCTCTGCATCTTGTTTGATTGAATTCTTTGTTCAATCTAGATCATTGCTGCCCCATTTTAAATGAGGAAATGACCAGGAAATGACAGTGTTTACTCTTTCAAAATAAGCCAAAAACTGCAAGCAGATATGATTGCAGGAGCACTTCCCAGTGGAGGAAAGTATATTTGCCCATGTAGTTGGTCAGCAGCAAAAGGAAATGAGAATAGGGTCTAGGAAAGAAGAGCAAGGCTTGGTCTTCTTTTCCTTCCTGTGTATCTTGCTCCCATCATCCATGCTTTTGTCACCTCCATGCTGAACTATTCCAACATGCTCTTCATAAGGCCACATCTTAAATTAGTGGGGAAGCTAGGGCTGGTACAGATGGAGTTTTGCTCTCTCTTTGTAAACAGTGTAGAGAACATGAGTAAATAAGTGGTCGGGAAGGGTGGTGAGGGCAGGTATCAGGGCACCAGTCTCAGTCACCCACTACAGGGTGGTGCACAGCCATCACCACTGCTCTCCCAACTGTTGTGCCACTGCCAGCAGCCCAGTTGCTACCGCTGCTCCATATGCTGCTTCTGTCCAGGGCACAGAAGTGCCTGCTTACACCTCTGCTGGTTCCCCGCAATATAGTATTAGTATAGTATTAATATTAGTGTAGTATATTGCATTCTTCAAAGGGTTCCAGGGCTTTAGAATGCCCTCGTGCCACTGGGTGGGTGGATTCCTTTCCAAGCCAGTATCCATAGGGTGGCATGTTTGATTGTGTACTGCAGCATGGGAGAAGGGACAAGCTGGCTACTACATTTCTGCTTTGGTAATTCTATATAGTTAGCCTGTGACCATATACTGCTGCTTCATAATCTAAAGAAAGTAAATCTTTCCAGATATGTGTTATTCAATCAGATGGATATCAACTCCTGAGGGGAATCAAACAGGCTGTCCACTGGGAGTACTCAGCACCTGCAAAAAACAAGTCTACTTATCCCAGGTTGCACACCAAATGTAATGAATGCTTCTGGAGTTTCAGCATATGCTGAAATCTCCACGTATATCCCATTACTTGTGGAGACTTGAAAGCTATTTATCTTTTACCGGTGCTCTTATCTGGGGAATGTTCCCTTATCACATCCCTATTTAACCTCACTAGCAAGGAATACAAAAATAATGTGTTGGTTTTTTTTTCTTTTTTCTCCCAGGCTGTCAGCACTCAATAGGCCTCTCCAATGGAAAAGCCAAAGTGTGCAGTTACAGTGGGTGGTATTACTGCAGCACCTGCCATGTGGATGACAGCTTTCTAATACCTGCACGGCTAGTACATAACTGGGACACCTCTAAATACAAGGTAATCTCCATAGGAGTTGGGTGAGACCAAGTAAGCTGGATGCAGTATAATAAAAATAGAATCAATACTGCAGGTCAAGAAATAATGTACAGTAAATTCAGTTTTCCTTCAACCACATTCATCTTTCCCAAACTTGTGGCTTACCTACAAATCTGTTATTTCTCAGCAGCATCTTTTCAGGTCTACAGCAGCTACATCATGCCTTTGCATCCTTGTTTATGCCTCAAGACATCTCCTTGTGGGAGGTGCCATGCTTTTCCTTTTGGCTGATCCACTTCCAGTACCACTTCTCTGGTCCATCATCTCTCTTGATCTTCATAGTCCTCAAATCCTGGCAAGCTCTGACATTTGTCTCTTCCTCCTTAGCTCACTGCAAGAGCTCATGGATCCCAAGGTAACAACCTTGGAGATTTGGAATTAACCTTGCTTGGTGATTGGGCACTAAGTTTATGGAGTGCACTCCCCTGGAAGGCAGAACGATCCCAGTTTGTGACTACCTTTTGAGCACAGTGGACTCTGTCTCTTAGCAGAGACATTCATTCTCATTACATCATGAGGATGGGACAGCAAGGCTTCATCAGATATAAGCAGCAGAAATAATTCAAGAAAAGAATCCCATGTTCACTCATTGTATGAGGATGAGATGGAAAATAATGAATTGTCTTATGGACAGAATTTTAGCTCAAACAATTTTAACTCCGTGGTGCCCTGGGTGTGCTGATTTGATTTACAAATATGAATGAAGGGATATACAAACAGAATAATGTTAGCAGCCATTTAATGCATCTTGGAATCTTTCACAAAGGGTGTGAAAAGTGTGCATAGAACACACATTTTTATTAGACTTTTTCATGGGGTTAACTGTGTTTTGCTATCGCAGGGAGATTATGTTGAAACAATAACAAACCTATAAGAAATCAAGACTCTACTAAAGCTTCAAACATAAGTCATCGCTAGGAATGGCTGTTTGATGTTTTGTGTCTGTAAATATTATTAATATCTGTTGTTTGAAAAAAAATGGCCAGTTAAGTGCTCTATCAGAGGAAAAGCAGGCTCTCTCAAAGAGGAAAATTTGTCAAAAGAGAGATTATTAAAAGGAAACCAGAGTCTGCCCTCAGAAAAATGAAAGTCCTCTGCCAAGTAATATAAGATTTTTCAGAAGTTAATGAACTTCTTGCAGAAAGCAGTGAAGAGTCTGTCTTCCTGAGAAGCCAGCTCTAAATATTAGAGTTTTCTCTGGATGCCGTTCTCGAGTACCTACTAGTTGCCTAAGCAGGGATAGGAGAAGAGGCACTGGTATGGGTTAAATAATGATAAAGTAGGCCGGCATCATATCAGTGAAACTACAGAAGAAAGTGGATTTTTAAACCAAAATTTAAAAACTATAACTGGTTCCAAATGGTTTGGTTATAGGAGGGAAGAAAGTGCCCCAGTTCTTTGAACATGCATAAGGACAGGTCTCTTAGGCTTTTATTTAAAATCAAATTCATTATAATTATAACAGCAAGAAATTAACAATTTGTACTTTGCACTTTGCAAAAGGGCAGTACAGGCATAAATTCTCACTTGAATGAGAGCGGTGCCAAGATAAGGTACTCCCAACCTCCCTCTGTCTGAACACCTCGTAAACGCATGAGTTAACAATGTGACAAAGCATGGATGACTGGTGCCCAGGAGCAACATATAAGGGGTGCACAGGGGTGCATGTGCACCCCCTGACAGGCCACACTCCTCTCTTAGGCATCTGGCAGGGGGGAGCACCAGTGCCCCCCTTCGCGAGTGCCAGCTGGGGAGTGAGTGCACTAGGTGAAGCACCGCTGGCACTTCCAGGAGCACCGCAGCTGCTTTCCGGTCGGCATGATCAGCTGCAGGGGGGACACAGAGACTAGGGCACTGGATCGTCGACACGGGGGTGGGGGGGAGGCGACTGATTTCAAGTTGGGGGAGGGGGGATTCTCCTCAGCAAGGAATCACTGAGCAAAGAATCACCAGCAGAGAAACTGGAAGTGCACTTCTGCCAGCACTTAGTTTCATGGCTGGTGCTTCCAGGGGGTGGGTGCATGGCCAATCTCAGTGTGTGCATGTGCATCTCCAATGTGACAAAGTGATCATTAGAGCTAACTGCACTCTATCGTGCATTAACAGGTATATCACAAACAGGTCTAATGAGGTGATACTTCCCCTGTGTACAGCACTGGTGAAGCCATAGCTGGAGTACTGCATCCAGTTTTGGGCGCTGTATTTCAAGAGGAATGTGAATAAGCTTGAGAGGGTCCAGAGGAGGGCCACTTGCATAGTTAGGGGCCTGCAGGATTGGTCCTATGAGTAGAGGTTGAGGGACCTGGAGCTCTTCAGGGTCCATAAGAGAAGGCTGAGAGGGGATCTGGTGGCCATCTACAAATTTGTTGGGGGCGGGCAGCAAGAAAGTTTGTTTACCAAGGCACCCTTTGGAGTAACTAGAAACAATGGCCACAAACTGATAGAGAGCAGATCTAGACTAGACACAAGGAAGAACTTCTTTACGGTAAGGGTTACTAGAATCTGGAATGGGCTTCTAAGTGAGGTGGTGCTGTCCTCTACCTTGGAGGTTTTTAAGAGGAGACTGGACAAACACTTGGCTGCGGTCATCTGACCGCAACACTTTTTCCTGCCCGGGGCAAGGGGTCGGACTCGATCTACTGAGGTCCCTTTCGACCCTGAAAATCTATTAATGTATCTGTATATGCCTCTGCAGCATAGAGGACTGTCATAATCCTCAATTCACAGAGAGTGATCTGAGAGATGGAGATTGTGTCACTTGGTCAAGGTCACGTAGAAAGCCTGTGATAGAGCTGAAAATCATATCTAAATCTTCCGAGTCCCTGCCTAGTCCCTTAACCCTAAGATCATTCTTCATCCCACCACACTTGTTCTTTTGATAGTTAAGGCTAAAGAACTGTCCAGTTTCTGTGTTTTATTTCTTGCTGCTTTTATTTTAATAGAAGTTTCTAGCATTTCTAATAACATTTTGAAGGGGGGTCTTCTAGACTGGGCTGGTAGCATCACCCATTATTGAGGTTTCCTAACCCTTGTCCTTGTGAGACCCTGTTTTCAGTTGCTTTATAATTTTGCCAGGTGGCCTTTTGAGGTGGAATTTTATGTAGCTAGAGGTCTGCTTGTCAGAGCCCTTTGTTCTGACCAGACTGGGCATGTTACATCTCCAAAGAGTGTCTGATCATGCTTCTTTGGGCCGTCAGTACAGGGACAAGTGGACTTTCCAGTAATCGCTGCGGCCAGCATTAGAATGGAAAGCAGGTGGCTCCTCGCCTCTGCGCTCTGTGATCCCTTCCTGCTGACACCCAGGCAGAGAGGAGCAAGAAGCCATCTGGCTCAAATGCAGAGGAGATGGAAACCATCACCTAATGTGATGATGAGCACCGTGGGGGATGGGAAAGGAGGAAATACATAGCTGTTTCCAGAGTTGGCAACAGCTATGAACAATGTGTAGTAGGTAAGCGATGAGGATCCATATTGAATACTGACAAGAAAATAGAATAGTGGATAACTGCACCTTCAATAAGTATTGTCCCTTCTGTGCACAGTGGCCTTACGGGGGAAAAATATGACCATGTTGTAGCATAGTTGCCCCAGGAACCTTAATTCTGGCATTTCATACCTACTGGGTGTGTCCTCATTGTTCCAGACCTGTGTTGTCATGGGTGTGTGTGGGTTGATGAATCTGTCGTCTGAAACAAAATAAAATAGTGCCTCTTATTCATTCCTGTATCTTCTTTGAGGCAACAGGCAAAGAGTTAGGGTGCATCCTAGTATTTCAACACTGATTCACAGTGAGAGAAAGTTCTCCAGAATAATAGCCCTTGGGGATGCTGACATTCAGTTTTGTGGAGGAGAAAACTCTGAACATCCTGTTGAGTTGAGTTGCTTTCCATCCCTTGGCTGTCTCAAAGTCAGGATTATGTGCTCACACATGAATAGGTCTTGACTTAACAAAGCACTCAACCAATTGCTTGAGCTCTGTATTGATCTGAGTCAAAATTTATGCTGATACTCCTGCATATGGCAAACTCCCAGTTTCTAATCTTAGTTGTGATACTAAGTGTTCACAAGGTGCTCTGTGGACTGCTGAATATTTGACTCAATTGACCTATTAGTAAAAAAAAAAAAAAAAAAGAGAGAGAGAGAGAATATGTATGATAGATACTGTAGCTCTCAGGGGCTATTGATGGGTAAGTTGTTTAATGTGCGTACAAGCAGTTTAATTTAAAGATGGCTGTATTACTCTGTCTTGGGTGTAACTCAGCCCTTTCAACAAAACAAAATAAGTGTAAACCATAAAAGTCTTTAATGATTTAAATGTATTTATTTAAACGTTTTAATGTTGCACACATCTGGGATCTGTACTATTTTGTTTTTATGCAGACTTCCTCTGTTGTTACTTAGACAGTGCATTATCTATTCCTCTGTTCAGATAGTACAGTTTCTTGCATATGCATTTAAAAAAAGGGGGGGCACAAAAGCTGAGAAATGAGTGGGATGTTTAATACAGCTTTTGAACCATTTATGTCATTGGAATAGTGACCTTTAATTCATCTTACAGTATCTCTTGGGTTTAAAAATATGTATCATATTATCTACTTAATTGCTAGCATGCAGCCAGTACTTGGTATTATTTATGATATTTTTGTTAACAGAGAGGTTATTCATTCTAAAAGGTTACATTTGGTGTTAGCTCCCACTGTTACTAGTTAGCTGATTCTTCCCCTGCCCTTGTTCGTAGTACCATAAACTGGTACTGCTTATAAGGTCAGATTTTGCTTTGTCCATCTCGCATCCTGTATTGCCTTAAGGGGAAGAGCTTTAGGTCTCAGAAAACTGCGATTCGTTCCCTCTCCTTTTGTTGACCTGATAAAAGGTAGACTCATTAATTAATTCTTTGGTGCTCTAGCTCAATGAAACACTAATCATTATCTTTATCAAGATCTAGTTTCTTAATGCCAGAAGTAGTTCTTTAGCTGTGGTTCAGATGGTTCTCGCTCTGACAAACCCAACTCCAGTTGTGTGTTTGTGAGTTGACTTCAAAAGGAGCTGAATTGGAAATTTAGTATAATTCCCTCTGTCAATTTTATCCCACTGCACTTATCCCACTTGAATGGCTACATCCCCTGAAGCATGTGTGTTGAGATATGTACACACAAACATTATAAGCACTTGGAGGGAAGAAAGGGCCCTTTGAAGGAATTGGTTGATGCACATAATGAATGTTTTGACATGGCAAAAGATCTATTGAAATAAATCCAGTGGCAGATTACTGTCCTCAGTAGAGGACTCCCTGCTGTTGAACACATGCTGTGTATGATCTTTGTCAATAGATGAAGTATTAGGAGTGTGCATGTTTATGAAAATAACTGTTGTTTTTACAGAGAGGAAAGTAATCCTTGAAATTTACTTGGACCAGTTTGGCAAAGTCAGAGTTGGCTATCAGCAGATGAAAACAGTGAGATCTCTCTTGAGTTCTGCCATCACCACTGGCAGTAACAGAAATTCCTACTGAGGGTTTTGGATGCCAAGAATGATTAAAAATGGCTGCAAGGAAAAGGAAATGATCCATTTAGAAAAAGGGGCAGAAAGAAAGCAAGTGCTAAGCTACATGCTTCATTTTTCAGGTGTCAAAGCAAGCCAAAGAGTTTCTGGAGTATGTGTACGAGGAGCCATTGATTGACATCCAGCAAGAAAATCCCATGTTGTACAAGCATGTTGAGCCACTGGCAACTGTAGTCCGACTGAGACAGCAGCTGAAATCTCTCAGAGCCTATTTGTTCAGCTGCAGAGCAGCAGTGGCTGAAGACCTGCGTAGGAGGTAAGAACCAAGGACATTATGCAGCACAAGAATCCTGTTTTCTTGTCTCCACATGTTCAACCTTTGCCTCCCCTCCTTAGTTCCCATGATTCTGTTCTTAAGGTATTACCAGCTGTGAAAGGTGACTGCACTGTAGTTTTCAGCAGAGGCTTCCCTATACATCTGGGAGCAGTTGTCTACTGCCATAGGAAAAGCCTATCACAGTGATTTTGTATAAGCTGGTTAAGTTTTTATTCCGTAAGTTTTATTGCTGCTGCTCCTAGAGCGTCTGAATCAGAAAATGCATAGCTATCTCAGGACATCCCTACAAGAATGAAAATTGCATAGTTTGGGTGCTGTCTGTTTTCCTTCTCCTGTTCTTTTTCCCTCAACAAAAATGGCTACATCACAATCCTTTTATCAGAGCAAACTCCATTTGAAAAGTGTGCATCTTAGTCTACTGTAGCTGTTGATGACTTTCTCAAACCAACTATAAACTGCTGCTCCTCTTAAATAACCTTTAGATGATCAAGTTGCTGCCAAGTTGCTTTTTACCTTGGATCTGCTAAGAACTGAGGTAGAAGTTGCTCTTCAGTTCCCCTATTTCTCTTCTGTGAGCTAAGTGCACTCAAGCAAACACAGCTGACTTGTAGGAGCACATGCCTTTTAAGCATGTGTACCATTCAGATTTGCTAGCAAGACAAATCTCTGTCACTTTTAGTTAGAACAGGTACTACTTTGGAACGTTCAAATTTCAGAGAGCAAGAATGCCATTTAAAGGACTGTCCACTCCCTGTATTTTGAGTGTGCATTTTAGAGAGGCAGTGGTGAGCTTAATTTTTTGAGGGGAAAGTGGGGGTCTGGATTGGCTGCTTCATCCCAGCAGTAAGAGAGAGGTGAGTAAGAGAAAGATGTTTGCTATTCAATAGAGAACTTATGTCATCTCCTTGAATAGTTGCTGCAGGTACAGCTAAGTCAAGATGGCTATGGTGGCAAGGTTCTGAAAAGCAATAGTGGAGCTCCTTGTATTAAACCCACAGGGTATTAATATAGGTGAGTGTTGGAATGGAGCAGTGATGCACACATTTCTTATAAAACTTTAAGGGACGCACATATAGCAGTTTCAAACTTAGAATGCTTTTCTATCTCTTCGGTGGACTGTATTATCCTTCTAGAGATTCTTCTTCTATGCAATTATAACAACTCTTTTATTTTATTCCTGTCATAGAAAATAAAACCAAAAGAAAAGTAGTTATAGAGGTTATAATTCAGAAAAGTGGCTGAAAAGAAATTACGGCTTTTGATTAATACTGGAGAAAAGAATGCTCTGATTAAAAAAGAGAAGAGGAGGCAGCAAAGACTGAAGGAAGTCAATGAAGAGAGTGAAAGAAAAGAGATCAAAGGAGAATTGAACAGAGAGAGGCAGCGGGGCAAAGGGGAAAGAGCAGAGACTGCAGGAGTTACTGAGATCCAGAGATGCTGAGAAAGGGTCCCCAGGAAGTAAAGAGGCCTATAAGGACTGAGAACAAAGGAAAAACCTGACGGAATGAGAATAAAAAGAACCTACCTAGGGGCCAAAAGGGGAACATTGCAGAAAAAGAGGAGGATGAGACAGGTAGCATGGAATTAGGCAGCAAAATATGGGAAAGGTGTCAGGCTTTAGAAGAAAAAAGAGGACAAAAGGATGTCGTAGAACTATTATAGCTGTAAGTAATCAAAGGGTATGGACCGCTGAAACATTTATAACAAATTAAAAAGGAGGGGGAACTTGCTACCCATGAACACATGTGTTTTGTAACTCTTTCCCATGCCTACACCATCCTGTGGTAACGCTTCTATCTTCTAGTCAGAAGTTTAGATGAACACTATGAATGTAAAACTGAGGATTTAAAAACTGCTAAGCTCTAAGATCTGCATTTTAGCCTAATTTAATTTAATACGTTTGTATTGACATACCCCAAATAAGTAAATTGTAAGCAACGTTCCAACTGGTTAAATAGAAGAGGAAGAAGGACAGTTGATAGGATATATCTCCTTTCTAGTCCATGTGCATCTGCTAGTTTTGTACCAAGGTGCATCTGAAGGTTCTTTTTTTTTTTTCTCCCCCTATAAATTGCCCAGAAGCTTTGAGATTAAAGCAAAGATGGCATTGAAGAGCTGCTAGTGGATACTCTGTTTTCTTAACATTCCTGACCATGTAAACCCAAGTTATGCTTGGTCTTGTATTTGCTCTTTATCTTGGGGAATGTGTGTCCAGTGTGGTAGGAAAATGAGGCAGATAAAAAACCTTTCTAAAGCCCAAAGGGTAGTTAGCTGGATAATTATAACTTATGCTATTGAAAATCTCCACCAGAGTAGAGTGATTTTTGGCATCTTTTGGGTCACTGGCAACCACCTCTAAGAGCCATGACACAGAAGAAAGCCATACCCCTCCCTTGAAAGGGTTCCAATATCTTTGTTTAATAGGTAAAACCATACTGTGAAAACCTTCAATCTCAGCATAACACCTTTGCAAAGTAGATATTAAGAACAAAAAAGCTCCTCAAACGGACAAGTGACAAGAAAAACTGGAATTTAAACGGCAGCATAAGTTAGCGCTACTAAATTTAGTACTGTTTCCTAGTTAGAAATATAAAGAATGGGGAAGGAATCCAGAATGCAGTGTTATCTCTCTGTCCTAAAGGTATTCTTTTTCAGTTTGGTTTTCACCTTAATATATGAATGACTATTAATCACTAGCAAGTAAACACAGCATCTTGAAGGCCTGTCAAACCCATATAAACAAACTGAAATGAACTGTTAATATTGCTGTCCACAGGGAACTAAAAACAGACTGATTAATTGTGTTGGCACCTTGCTGCTTTTTGGGACACTGATAGCCTTCCTTATTTGGAAAAAGCAGATTGGCCTGCAGGGGTTTTTTATTAATATTATTTTCATGATCATCCTCTTTAAATCTATACCTTGCTCTTGAACCCAGATCACAAAACTAAGATGGCAATTAATTTGGGAGTTCTTGGTGTCCTTTAGGATGACTTAAATGTTTACAGTGCTTTACAAGTTGCTATTTCTGAAGAATACCAGATGGCTATAAACCAGGTTAGCTCAGGATCCAGTTGACTTAAATGTGGAAACATTATTTATAATGCTGATGTACATAGGCACTTTACAAACTTTGTTAAAACTTAGCACCCAGTAGAGAATTTGGGACTGATCCACTTTATAAACTTTAAAGAGGTGAGGACTGAAAAAATGTAAGAATAGCTTAAAAAAAAAATCTCAAGAGCTAGTGACTAATGGTTCACCATATTAGAAGCCTGTAATACCTTGTAGTCCATAAGAGCTCCAGTTCAGTTGTTTATTTTGCTGGTCTATCATTGTCTGCATGAGTAATGACAGTTTCTGGGTACTCATTCCATGCTGTTTTTAAATTTGGAAGGGAAGATCAAACAAAGAACAAGAAGTTTGGCTACAGACTATAGGGACATCCTCAACCGAGGTAAATCAGCATAGTTTAATTGAGCTTAAACCAGCAGAGGACCCATTATCAACCTCTGTTTCATGAGGAGTATTATTACAGCTAGTTTGCTGTAGCTGTCACCCATTCATAGTGTTCATCTAAACTTCTGACTAGAAGATAGAAGCGTTTTAAGAGAGGAAGCCAATTTATAAATTTCTGCAACAATAACCTTCCTAAATTAGAGAGGAAAACCAAAACAAAACATATTCCTTATGTTCTTACTCTGATCTTAGATCATACAGTGCTCAGAAGTGAGGAGGGAATGGGGGAAGGAAAACGCACATAGGCATGCTTTGCTTTGCCTGTATCATTTGTTTCCTGGGATAGGTAAAATAAAGAGAGGTTTGTGTTTACAATCTTCATACTGAAGTCTGTGTGTCTGAAGAAATTAGTTGGCCATGCTCACAAGGTCTGAGTTTTGGGTGCGTAAGCACTAGTACTAAAAGGGCATTGGGCAGCTGTGCTGTGAAGTTCCTGTCTCAAGAACAGATGTGGAACTTGTGCCTAGGAAATGTACTAAAGAGGCCAAGAAAAAAAGACAGTGCTGGAGCTTACTTGGAACAAGGGAAGATTTTGATTATACAGGCCCAGTGTGTGGGAACCTAAATGTAAAACCCAGATGAATGTTGTGCTGGGGAAGTTCCACCTGGCCTGTATGACAGTTTCCATTCAAAGAACCGATACCTTGAAAAGAAAATTCCATAAAATTCTGCTATTCAGAAGGCAACAACATTATCTGGTTCACATGGCATCTATTAGTAATTAGGCCATGCCTGGGAAATGTAATCTGTACCTTCTGCCAAATAGATCAGTAATATTAGGCATCTCACCATGATTTAGGCTTGATTCTTCTTTTTAAGATAGATTGCTTTGGGAATACTCCATCTTGATTCCCAACTGCATTTCCATTAGCCATGAATATCGTTTGAAATATTAGTTCTACCCATATTCACCCTAATGAGAGCGCTTTGGGGTCTGCTTGCAGCAAACATCAAGGTCTCATTGATCTTCATTTAATTTTAAGATGGTTAGAAGTCTAAACAGAAGAGAGGTGGTGCTATTAACTTGTAAATTGAAGCCATCTGTCCCAAAGTAATTCTCTGCATTCTGTACTTAATATCATTGACACTTAGTTTCCTATTTTGAGCTACGGTAATTAGTAAATTTCATACTGTTCTCATGATCTTCCTTGTACTAGCTACCTAGAAGTGGAGTTTATGACCTCCTGCACTTCAGAGTTTTTACCACTTTGAGTTCTGATTCAGGATTTCTGCTAAATGCTTGATTTTTTTTTTTTTTGATTTTTTTTTAATTTGTCTACCCTTGAATGTTCAGTATTGTGGAACTTAATAATAAGCATATACTGTGCTTTTCTTATTTAAAGATCTTTTGAAATAATTCTAACCTTCATTTAAGAAATCTAGGGAATGAGTTCTGGCAATTTTATAATTGGATGAAGTACTATCACTAGAGTTGCCACTTGGAGTACTCCAAAAAAAAAAAATCAACCAAACAAACAAAACATGATACTGGCTTAAAAACTGTGAGCTTTTAAAACTATAAATGGAGGACTGGTTTGGCTTCTGGTTTGGAGGAGCTTTTTGTCTTCTGAGGGTTCCAATTTCAGTTTAAGGCAGTTTTTCCCAGTAACTTGTTTTTAAAATTGAAACAGATTTTTCTCCAATAACATGATCCCTGGAGCTGAGCAGTTTAAGACAATCAGTAGAGATCATGATTCGGAATAGAATGGTGAGAATTGAGAACCCCTAAAAATTCCTCTGGAGGGGGTGCCTTTATGTTAGCAACTTACTCTCCTCGGCAGCTGTGAGATGAAGTCTAGCGAAAGATGCAGGGGTGGGCAAAATATGGCCCATGGGCCTGTGCCTTTTCTACCATGTGTGCTGGCCAGGACTCCTCTGGAAGTGGGAACAGAAGCCAGCTCCATCGTGCAGAGGCTTCCCCTGGTGGTGTGCGAGTGCTGGGAGCTGCACATGTGCCCCAAGGAGTCCTGTGCAATAGAGGCAGGCCAGCCAGGCTGCACTTCTTGACACCATGTGCAGCTGTGGCTGGAGCTGTGCACCGTGGGGTGGCAGTGCCTGTGCAGGCCTCGAGGGCCCCTGCCTGCTGCTGCTGCTACCACAGCCACCACCAGGGGCTGTACGCTCTAGTGGGAAGTGTGGCAGGGGTAGGGCCAATGGCCCTCAACCCTCCTTCACACCCCTAAATGTCACACACCCACACCCTGCCCCCATAACCTTCCCACATATATATATACACACCACACAACATACCCTATACCCCCCTTACACACACACATGCACAGAATACAAGAGGTAAGATTTTATCTTTACCTCTTATCATGAATGACTCGTACCCCCAGTGACTGGGGGAGCACGGGAGTGTGGCGGTGGTGGGAGTGTGCTGGCAGTAAGTAGGGGAGCTCTCGCAGCAGGTGCTGGTAAGGGGGGTGGGATGGCAAGTTCCGACCAAGAGTCAGCGACCACCTGCAGCTGCCACTGGCAGCATCAGCAGTAGCCAGCAAGGATTGTGGACCTCCCACAGATGCTGCCAGCAGTGCCTTTTTGTAAGGGGTGCGCTGCCATGCAGGTGGGATGCACGTGCACCTGCATGTACTCACTATGTGTCATCCCTACCTAGTATGAAGTATTATGCATAGTAACTGTATTTATTGCACAAAAGTGCTAGTTCATATTTTATGATGGTTACTGCACAGTAACCTAATAACATTGTGCAGTAGCTTATTAGCACAGTTATTGACTGACACGCTACTGCACAGTGTTATTAGGCTACCACACAGTAAGCATCTTGTGTAGATGTGCCATGTATGTCTTGCCTAAGAGCAGGAAAATCCTGTCAGCTTCTTTCTGTCAAGTTGAAATTGGAGGAATGGGTTATATTTATTTGGCTTTTCCATCCAGGACTAGCCACTGCCATGTAATGAGGGGTACATTGATGGAACAGTGAAAGCTGCAAACTAATATACGATCATAGAAAAGGGGCAGGAGCAGCAAGGGAATGGCTGAGGATACCTTAAATGGTGATATATCATTAAGTGGAGTCAGTCCTCTTTTTAGTTTGAATTACACATGTGTTGTTGCATATTGAGCAGGGTTTATATGCAATAGATTGTTTCTCTAACTCGGATGCCTTATGAATTTTCACTGACATCAGTCATTGTCTGTATACAGACCTTCATTTCTACTGGAAGAAATGTCTTCCAATAGGAAGATAGCTCAGGATCTGGACTGCACAGCGGTTTCTCCAGCCCCATGTATGGACAGCTTCATAGGCAAGCTCTCCAGGGGGGTGTCCCTGATGTTAGGGGAGCCCCACATATACACCACAGAAACACAAATCATGACAAAAAAATTAAATATAAAATGAACTATTCCAAACGGGACATTTTACCACACGTTCAACTCTCCTATGAAAAATGAACTTTAATTTCTACCTAGGAGAACTTTTTACAATCTTTTCTTCTATGCCTGAAGGAGATGCTTGTGCCCAAAAGCTTGCAAATAAAGAATATTTTTTTGCAAACATCTATGAAATCACCACACTGGCTGCAACATAAATGAAATCACCTCTCTACCATGAGTTCTGATTCCTTGTAATAGATGTTTAATTTCTAGTATGTAATTTTGGGGGGCTTCTGATTCATATGGCAACCCCCCCACACCAAAGAGTACTTCCAGGGGCAAGAGGAGAGACTTCTGGTGACAAAGGTCAAGGGTTAGGAATGAGACTTCTGGTCCCAAGATGGCAACTAGGGGTCAGGGCACCTGTCAAGGGACAGGGCTACCCTTGTGGCCCTCCACAGCTTACCAAAACTCATTAAGCAGCCCTCCAGCCAAAATAAGTGCCTGCCCCTGATCTATCCACATGGGTACCAAATGCAACTTTTCCTAGATATTTGGCATTGTGATACCCCAAATTGTTCTGGTGAAATAGGATGGTTGAAGAACAGAACACAGCATCACTGAAACCAGAATGAGATCTACTTTGCACTGTGCTAAATGTGCTCTTTCCCACACACTCGTATTCCTACAGTCTAAAGCTTCCCAAGGCCATATTATGCAGAAGAAGAAAAACCCACAGGAAATAGGAATATACTTTTTCTTTCTTAGTTTTCTGTTTCACTGTGATCTGGAAATGAGAGAATTGGTTTAAACCCTGTAACACCATAAAACCCTAAACCTGGTCAAACAAGACGTTGTTGGCTAGGACAGCATATAGTGGTGCCAGCCTATTTTTTCTAATTTTTTTTTTTTTTTAGCAGCTTTCCGCAGGCTTCTTTTGTACAAAAGGACCTGACTGTACCCACCTGCCAACTAACTTGATTTCTTTTGGTTGCAGTGTAAAAGAAGGGTTTGCTCTGCTTATCACATTTGTACTTTGGTTATAGTGTCAGGCGCAGGCAGATTAATTTGCTGTAGCTTTAGCAGAGCTGTCAGGATATTTAACCCGTTGGAGAAAAATTACTCAAGCTGATGATAAACAGACTTTAAATGCAAAGCAATTACTTACTGCTAATAAAGCACCATGGCTACAAACACTGCAACTTTGTCTAAATGAAGAAAGCAAAACCTTATCAGTGATTCTGTTTGCAAGAGGACACTGCAAGATAACCTTTTCTTTGCACAGATACTTACCTGATAAGATCACAGCAAGGGGATGGATGAAATGTCTGACTCTATCTTGTGTAACTGTTGTAGTTCAGATTACATAGCATTATATAGAAGAAAAATCTGAAATAAAAAATTTTAGAAGCCTGCAAGAAATGCTAAAGTCCCTGAAGTTCTCCCCATGCTTGCATGGACTGTTTTTATTTCTACATCATTTTGGAGACTTTAAATCATTGTTCCCAGGAAATGGCAGTGCTGAAGGACTTGTTAGCATTGAACTTAGTTTGTACATTGCAAACTTAACCGTGACTCGTGACTTGGTTACAGCATCGCAATCCTGTGACACAGTTCTAACAGCTCCATCTTGCAGCAGTGATGAGACTGAGCTATGTGTTTCTAAATTGTGTAAATATTCAGAATAAGTGTCAGTGTGCTTCTGCACTGAAATACCTTTTGCCTTTCAAGGATCCCAGGGTCATGAGCTGGGGCAGCAAGTGACCAGATCTTTACTTTGGTGAGCCCAAGGATGTAAAGTAGTGGTTCTCAGCCTGTCTAGATTCAGTGCCTCTCATTTGATTCAGGGAGTCCCTCATTAGACTTGAGGCCACCCCTCAGAAAACTCTAGCTCTTAGCTTTTGATCCTTTTTGTCTGTAGAAAAAATGTTATTATAATTTTTCAGTTGCAAAGAACCCAGACCACAGCAGGTCAGAATGTTTTTGACAGTCTGGATTCCCATTTAAAATCTCAGGGTTTATCATGTAAATCTCATATAAGTGTTGCACACCTGACAGTGCTAGTATTAACCATGTTTGGTTTGTGCTAGTAATGCATGATCCCCTTTAAAAAGGTCTTCCTGCACCCTGATTGAGAATCACGGATGTAGAGTTTGCCAGCTATTTCCCCATCTCGGTTTATCCCTCTCCCCTTTTGAAAATCAACTGAAAATGATACTAGATTTGAATGTTTTTAAATTGACTATATTTTTAAAAGATTCTAGTTCCTGATTGAGTGCCTTTAAGATAATCTATCATGAGGAAGTTTTTTATTTTCCTTTCAAGATCATTTTATAACAGGTCTTTATTGTTTCTCCTTGGAGACTGGCCAAGGATCAATATCAAGAGAGGATGGCAGAGCCCTGAACCTGCAAAAATCCAGACATGCTTCAGCCTATGCAGGACTAAGACCTAACTACATATAGGAACAGGAAACAAACCCAAAAGGCTGTTGCATATACACAGAAAATAACAACTTTCACAAATGGCTGTTAAATGCAACCATTTCAGCTGTTACCAAATATCATTCTAGAAAGTGCCAAATTTTCAGACAACAGTGTGATTTTTTTTTTTTTTTTTTTTTTTTTAAGCTGATGATGGAGCTTAAACTCAAAATGCAAGACCAACACTTAATTCTTCCCATCCATTTTTTCCTTCTGCTTGCATCAAGTCCTCATATAGTTGCATTGTAACAAGGATGGATGTTCTATTTAGCAGTTTACTACATTGCGCAGTCACTTACTCCCTCCCCCCTTGCACCTTCTGAAGGAGAGGTTAACTTTTTATTCAACACTATTTAATAAGCTAAGATATTTTGAAAACAGGTTTCACAATTCAGGAGTAAATAGTCTTCTGGTTTAAGGTTAGTGCAGACACTCTTCAAGGTCTCCCTTCTCCAGAACTGCAGTGTGATGAAAAGTACATTTGCCCCCATTCTGCTCAGTTGCGGTAATTTGCTTAAAACTGTACAGTGCACTGACCCAGGCCACCAACTTTTAAGCAATCTGAAGGCTTCAACCTGTACTGGTGAAGTAACCTCAACGCTGGACTTTGGGAGTTGAGGATATTCAACATATACAGTGGAATGATTATAGAACCAGAATGGTTCAAGTCATAATTTTTTCTACTGCAGCTTGTTACTGCAGACAGGTTCAAGCCACCTGGCTGCTCATATCCAGCCTGAGTCAACAGGAAGGGATCATATAAATATAACACTGGACTAACATTGTTTTTTAAAGCCTTTTCTTTCCCCAGTTTCCATGGTAATGGAAATAAGTACACCTGTCTCTTGAGTGCCACTTCACTTACTCATGCCATTGTACTGCAGCTTCTGTGTGGGCACATCTACACCTTTATTAATACACTGTAGTTACTGCACATTTAGGTTAGTACTTCCTTAATGAAGAATTAACTGAATGAACAGTAACTACATTTATTATGCAATAGTGCTAGTGCATGTTTTATGATGGTTACTGCACACTAATGTAATAACAATGTACAGTAGCTTATTAGCACAGTTATTGACTGACACACTACTGCACAGTGTTATTAGGCTACCACACACTAAGCATACCATGTAGATGTGCCAAGTATGTCTTGCCTAAAGTGCTGTCAGCTTCTTTCTGTCAAGCTGAAATTGGAGGAATGTGTTATATTTATTTGGCTCTTCTGTTCAGGACTAGCCACTGCCGAATAATGAGAAGCATCTTGATGGGAGAGTGAGATCTGCAAACTAATATGCGATCATAGAAAAGGGGCAGGAGCAGCAAGAGAATGGCTGAGGATATCTTAAATGGTGATATATTGTTAAGTGGAGTTGGTCCTCTTTTTAGTTTGAATTACACATGTGTTGTTGTGTATTGAGTAGGGTTTACATGCAACAGAATGTTTCTCTAACTCGGATGCCTTATGAATTTTCACTGATATCAGTCATTGTCTGTGTACAGACATTCATTTCTACTGGAAGAAATGTCTTCCAATAGGAAGATAGCTCAGTATCTGGACTGTACAGCGGTTCCTCTAGTTGCATGTATGGACAGCTTCATAGGCAAGCTCTCCAGGGGGGCACCCCCGATGTTAGGGGAGCCCCATTAATTGATAGCCTGTCTTTTCCCCTAATTGGAAATGGGCCAGGCTATCAAGTAGCAGTTGGCAGCTGGAGAAAAGCCTTTGCATGTAGACAGGAGTGGTTAATGGCCACATAAAGACATTCAGTTTCTACCAGAAGTGTTGTTCTCCTGGTAGAAACCCAAAGTGTGCAGCTAGTCAAGGTTTTTCTGCTGCAGCAAAAATGGTTGCTCCAGGGGAGAAAAATAACCTGGGAACAACTAGGCGTTAATCTCACCCAGGAGAGTTTCTCCTGGGAGACTGAACTGAAACTGATTGAGTTTCTCCTGCTTTTCCCTGTCCTAACTTCTCCTGGGAACTAGGAGGAGTGGAGCTCTGGGAAGCGCTCCCATGCCAGGCCGCTGCCTGCATCACCCTGCTCTGCTCTAAGCCATCTGGGCAGTGTGGGTGGCAAGCAGAAGCCAAGGCCCCAGCTGACTCAAAGCAGGGCGAGGCAAGCTGCTATGCCACAGTGAAAGGATGCCCCCACCTTGCCCCCCCCCACTGGAACTCTAGCTGCCTCCTGCACCTTCTTCAGACGGGTGATCCTGGTCTCAGGAAGGCACGGGAAGCCTTTCCCCTGACTGCATTACTCCTGATCCACCGGAGGGGTTAAGCCAAGAGAAAGTATGCAGTCATTCAGTCTCCCAAGAGAAATTTTCTGGCTGTTATTTAATCCAGGTTGTTCCTGGGTTATTTTTCTCCCAGAGAAATTAATAATTTTTTGCTCCAGGAAAAAAATCTTGGATGTCTGCACACTTTAGACTTCTACCCAGGACCACAGCAATTCTCCCAGTAGAAACTGAACATCTGTACATAGCTATAGACCTCTGCTGCCTACCAGGCATTTCAGAATAAAAACTTTCAACAACCTGAAAAGGAAAAATGTTCACCAGTCAGTTGTTTTCCTTAGGAGATGCTGTTCTTTAAAGACTTTAGTGCATAATACAGTTCCTGGAAATACTGAGTGTGTGCTCAGGAGAATAAGAAGGAATGCTTTAATAAAAGAAATTCTAATAAGACTGAAATGTTAACTGATGCAAAATGCTGCTTAGATCTGACTTTATCAAAACTGTCAAAAACCATCTTCTGACAATTAATCTGTCCAGTGTGAAAATATGACAGACCAAAGTCATGGGTTTAGATTTGGTTTTCTGACTGTTTCTGCCAGAACTGTTTTTTAGCCATTTTTCTACTACTTTATGATTGATGCCAGAGATATCTAAACATGGTTCACACCTCATTTAACTGAGGCTCAAAACACCCATACCTGTTTAGCCCACAACTGACATACATTTACCTCTGGCAAGGGAAATACAGTAGTTTAAACTGTACATTAAGACAGGAAATGAAGAATCCATATCCAAATAAGTCTGTGATGGGGAATTGGGTAGACATGATTTGATTGCTTGAGTTGAAATATATTTACTTGAGAGAAATATACTTTCTCGTTGAGAAAATTGCCATGGAGTCTATAATAGCCATAGATGGTCAAGACGTTGCTTTTGCAATTTGCCCAGAAAAAAACGTGAGACTGAAGTTTTGCTGTTGTTTTGGGGTTCTTCTTCCCCAAATCTCTCAAGGATGTAGGACCCAATTTCCATTCCTTGTGATGGCATTGTGTATTCAGCTCTCTTGTACAGCTTTGAAATTTTTTTCTGTTTTAGGAAAACTGAACAAAATTAATTCAGGTCTTTTTATTATTTCTTGGATTCGTTGATGCTAGTCTTCTGGTTTCTTTTGTCCAGAGAGTGCAGTTAAGTGCAGAATCTGTCACTTCTGCTGTTTTCACTAGATCTATGTTTTATCTAATTATAATTTCCCAGCTCCAAACATCTCTTCAGTGGCTTCCAATATAATGTTTAAATTATTTTATGTCATCAGGCTCTGAATAGTTTGAACATATGTTTTATATTCCCTGTGTGTTTCCCATAGCTTATTTAGTTCCATTATTGAAACCTAATATGTGAAAGAACCTTGCTTTATACTCTGATTAATAGGCCCTACCAATAATTCTGCTTTTCCTTTGCTTTTCAGCTGCATGTTAATTAATATATTTTGGTTTTGTACTTGTTTTGCAGTTTCTGCAGAACATGGCATGCATTGCAGAATGGTTCCTTTTCTGGATCTGCTTGGTTGCTTTTGACATTATATCCCTTGCATTGGATACCTTTGTATTGTATGACTGTTGCCTTCATGCTGATTCCAAACTAATCTAGTGTGTTATTTGTTTCTTCTATAACCAATCTTGATATGCATTTGTAATGAAATGTACTTCTAATTCTTTCCCTCCTGCTTAACATTTTCAAGAGAGATACACTGTTACTCTGAAAATATCCACTGTTTTTTTGCAAAGTCAAGCTTATTTCTTACAACTTTTCTACAGTTATCAGTTTTACAAATAATTCTAATTCATCGATTTTTATTATCTGCTTAGTCACATGGCTTAGCTTTATTATACAGCTTGTAAGAAAAGAGTCTCACTGGTCTCACCCAACATCTTGTTTCTTGAAAGAAGAATATTCCTTTCCCAAATATGCCAGGGTAAAGATTACACCAGTGCAGTTATTTCTTGATGTAAGAGGAGTAAGCCCCCTTTACACTAGTATAACTGTATCCATACAGTTGGTGGTGGATGGGTCATTTTCAACCTGGAGGGATGTGGGCAGTGGGTTCCCCCGGGGCTTGGTCCTCAGACCCGCACTGTTCAGCATCTTCATCAGTGACTTGGATGAGGGGGTAAAAAACACCCTATTCGTATTTGCTGATGACACAACCAGCAGCAGACCTACAGGCTGGGGAACTCCCTTCTCATCAGTGCAGAGGCAGAAAAGGATCTTGGAATCATTATTGATGCCAAAATGAACATGGGCTGACAGTGTGGGGAGGCGGTCAGGAAGGCCAACTTTGTTGGCGCACTTTGTTATGCATCCACAGATGCATCTCAAGTAGGTCCAAGGAGGTGATCCTCTCCCTCTATGCGACACTGGTCACCACTGAACCAGTCACTGGACACCAGTTCTGGGCGCCGCACTTCTGGAGGGATGTGGACAGCATTGAGAGGGTCCAGAGGAGGGCCACCTGCATGATCAGGGGGCAGCAGGGCAGGTCCTATGAGGAGAAGCTATGGGTCCTGAACCTGTTCAGCCTCCACAAGAGAAGGCTGAGGGGGGATCTAGTGGCCATTTACAAACTAGTCAGAGGGGACCAGCAGGCATTTGGGTGTCCCTGTTCCCCCAAGCACTACCAGGAGTGACTAGAAGTAACGGTCACAAGCTGGCAGAGGGACAGATTCAGACTAGACATCAGGAGGCGCTACTTCACTATCGGGTGGCTAGGATCTGAAGCCAGCTTCTAAGAGAAGTGGTGCTGGCTCCTACCCGGGGGTCTTTAAAAGGAGGTTGGATGAACACCTTGCTGGGGTCATTTGACCCCAGTACTTTTTCCTGCAATGGCAGGGGGTTGGACTTAATGATGAGCTCAGATCCCTTCTACCCCTACCAACTAAGAAACTATACAGGGGCTTTTTTCATTATAACTAGCTTAGAAAAAATACTTCCCTAAACAATGTTGTTAGACCATTTTTAACCTAGGCTTCAACAGGTCTTTGTTACCAAAATCTCAAATCCATGTTAAGTGCATACTTCTATGAGTAAATTAATTGCTTAAAATGTTTTCTCTATGTATGATGCAAGAATTTCTTCTGATCTAAATAATCATGGCCCACACTTAAACTGACCATTGTAGAAGAGCCAAGATGCTATGTGGGAGAAGGTAAAAATAGCAGGTAAAGAATATTGGGAAGGCAGTGTCTGAGGGTAACAAAACTCCAGATCCTTTCTGTCACTCTATCTAGCATTTCAGTTGTGTAATCTCTGGGGGAGAAGATACAGCTTCCCACTGAAGACTGGTAGTTGTTGCTTGTTGGAGCTTCTCAGAGATATTTTCTCTCAAAGCCTGACATCCACTCACTCCTGTTTCTCCTCTTTTTCAGAATCTTCCCCAGAGAGTACCTTCTTCAGCACATCCACCTGTATTCCCTTGCAGACCTCCAGCAGGTAAGTTTCTTCAGCTGAACGTACCTTTCTTCTGTTTGCCAACTGGTTCCTTATCCTCTTGGCCTGTGGCAATAATGGCATGTCTTGCCTTGCTGTTTAATCATGCTTGGGTTAGCAAGGCATCCCTCTCACTCAGAACTTTGATTTTGATCACCACATAGACCATCAGTACTGTTTGAATGAGGGTCTCATATGGATACACCCATATTTTAATTTTAGCTTTCTTGCATTTTGTTTTTTGTAACTTCAACCATAATGTTTAGTGTTAATATTTTGTTATATTCTATTCACATTGCCCAAAGGGAAATTGCTTCACAATGTACAGTAAGCCTCAGTGGAGGTGGAAATTGGTGGTTATGGGGCTTTTTACCCCATAGTATGAAAAGTAATATTTACTTATAGAGTACCTCTTTCAAGTGGGAATTGTTTCTCTATTCTGTTGTACAACACCTTGCACACCGGGGAGTTACTCAGGAACAGGGGCTTCTGGTCCTAAAGACTAGAGCAGTGAAAAAATGTATAGTAATAATGCTATTGTAATTATAGTAATAACAATAATAAAAAAAAAAAAAAAAGGTGGGAGGAGGACAGTCATTGGAAGAATAAAACTGTTTGTGGCTTTTCAGTATGTTCTTCTTCTGTCCTTTCTTTAATAATCAAGCCATTAAGTAGCAAGCTGCTTAAATGGAAATAACAGTCTCCCTGGTGGGCCAGTCTATTAGCCCCCAGTGCCTTTAAGCTGCTTAATCAGTTCCTAACATGGGTAGTAGAGGTTTAGAAGCAATCAGCAGCTTATCAAACTCCCTGTGGGAAGGGGCTGAGCCAGAATCACAATGCAGTCATTTGTTTAGTGGTTTCTTCCAGCATATTTCCTTCTGTTTTTTTGCATTTGCAGGACTTCCCCCCCCCTCAAACTTATCATTTTGAGGCGCAGTGTAATTCAATTACTGTTTCTACTGGGTGGGTTAAATTGGATTTAGCTTTTAATCTAGCCATGTCCTTTTTATCAGGCTGGAGAGGCTTTTTCTCATTTTTTAGAGTCTTTAAGTTTAAAATCGGATTGCTTGTTTCCATCAAAGTGAAACCATGATAGGAAGGAGGAGATAAAAAAAGAAGAAAATGAATCTCATAAGAGTAGCATAAAGACATTACCTAATTTCCCTGTTTTACTTTTTCATTTTTTTTTCCCCTGCTTGCTGGATGTTTGCTTTTGTTTGTAGTGGTTTGTTTTATTTTTAAATTTCTAAATACTTCCTTGTTTCTTTGTTTTCTTTTTTATTTTACCCTTACCCATTTTGTCAGAGGCAGGGTTAGCTTTAACACTGCCCCGCTGTCATGTAGATGGTGTGTGTTTGGGGAATTAACTAAAAGGCATATTAAAGATTAATGGAAAGATAAGGCATGGTGAGTGAATTGAAAAAGCAGAGAAAGGTAATCTGCAGAAGCAAGCACTCTGTGCCCCAGTCCAAATTCTGATCTGTTTGCCTCGTTTAAGTCCACTTTAAGCTGCCCAGAAAACAAGGAATCTTTTTCTGCTGAGCAGCTGTGATTTGTTGGTTGTTTTTTTTTTTTTAAACTGTGATATGAGGGTTTGTTTACAAGCTGAATGGAAATTCATGTCTGCCTGAGATGAAGATGTGGTGCATGATGCCGCTTGAAAGGAAATCTAATTTAAAACTGCTTCCTAGCACAACGGGGTCCTGGTCCATGACTGGAGCTCACAGTTGCTACTGCAGAACAGATAATGCATGGTAGCAATTACCTAATGGCTGGAGCTTTATTACTCTGTTCCATTAGGACAGGGATCTAGCACAAGTGAGGGAAGCAGTCACCAAGGTGGTTTAAAAAAAAAAAAAGGAAAAACCAATGCACACTGTCATTACATTTGGAAATATGCCAGACTTGTAATCAGATGATGCTTTTACTGGCTCTTTGCTGATTCACACGCAGTGCTAATACAGATGTGAGCATCTGGGCAGGCTTGCCTTTTAACAGGAGAGGCAGCAGGTGATATCCTTTATTCATTTAAAGCTGCTTAAGAAAATCAAAGTTTTGCAGCAGAAGGAAGGGCAGGGTGGTACCCTTAAGATCATCTGGTTAAGAAAGTCATGAGCTTGAATAGCTAATAACCTAATTTGGTAGATGCTAGGAATGCAATTTCACTGCAAAACTGTGCCAGAATGACTGGATGCAGGATGTGAATGACCTTTAACTGAGGACCTTTTCTCTTTTTTGCTTTCTTCTCTTCTAAACAGGAGTTCAGTAAACGTCAATAGCCTGGAATTGACTGAAGTCTACACTGTGTTTGCATGACTTCTGGGTGGATGGGGGAGTGCTTAGACTCACACTTCTAGGTTTTCAGAGGCTGGAAGGGGGCATGATGACCGGCTGCATCAAGTAGGGAGTGAGGACGACGCAGAAAGATAGCTTTTGTTGAATAAGCAAGACAAGGGAACTCATTGACTAAAAACAATAGTGCCAACAAAAGAGGAGAAAAAAAAAAGAGGAGGCAGTAGAGTTCTGGTTGCAGAGCAGAGCAGTAGCTGCAGTAGTTGCGGGGGATTAGGAGCAGTGTAGCGTGGGATGCATGGAGGAAGAACAAGTCCCATGTCACAGAATACTTAATGCTTAACCAGTTCAAAACAGTACTTGATTTTCTGAGAACACATTTGAACTGTTTAAAGTGGCTTTAAACCAGTTTAACAGGCTTGTACATCTGTCTACTTCAGTTTTTAACCATATTAGAACTGTTCCAAGTGATGCGTGTCCATGGCACAGTGTAACAGCTCATCTCTGCTTTCCCTTTGGCTCGGTCTGTGTCCTGTGCCAAATATGACTGGCTTCATAAACCCCTGGGAATAATCTGGTGTAAATCAAGAATGAGACTGCTGTTAAAACATCACGGTTTTGCCTGTTGGATGTTTTTTTCTAGTCTATTCCAACCAATGAAAGCAAGGAGATATTCAGTTACTAAGAGGCAAATATTTATCTTCAAAACATTATGATTATTTTTAGCAGATAAAGTTCTTGTAAATGCTGTTGAACTGAGAGCCCTGAAGAAACTGAAGTTCATTATTTGCCTACAGTACTTTCAGTGCCAGTGCACACCTGTCAATATTGTCCCATTTCTGTTCTGGAGAGTCCTCCTCTGTTGGCTGGGAGGTTAGACTGGACTCCATGCCTGTTCACTTTTGGGCCAACAGTTTGGTAATGTGCTAAAGCTATTTGTGCAGAATGGACTGAAACCAGCAGTTTATTTCCCCCAAACAGTGAGCTAGCCTTTGGAAGTTGGCAATTTTTAAGCTTTAGTGATTTCAACTGGACTTGACTCCAGTGATTTTTCTTTTGCATTAAAAAGAAACTCTTCTGGATTCTGAATTGATTTTATCATCTTGGGGTACAGTGTTTGATTCTCATCCTATCATCCTACAAAAGAGAGAACAAAATAGAAAGGATACAGGAAATAGAAGCAAAAATGTTTCAAGGCATGAAAGACCTTGAATATCAGGATCAATTTAAAAAAATCACGGGGGTCGGGAAAAGAGGAAGTCTGTCTAGCTAGGGTTTGTCTATACTAGGACATTCAGGAAAATTAATCCAGATTAATTGAAGGTTTGTATTTAAAGTGTACTACTTTAACTGTGTTAACCCCCCACATGGACACTTATTCAAAATTATAAAGTGGCCTTAATTTGATTTAATTTAATTCACTCTGGAAGTATTTAAATTGGTTTAACACTGCTTTAATTGTGAATACTTATCCACAGAAAATTTTAACATAGGAAAGTTAATTTGAGGTAATTTTTAAAGGAGATGACTTGAGCTAAGTGACCTTTTTGAGATAAGACCTTAGAGAGGAGATCAATGCTGCCATGATAAAGGAATAAAATAAAGAGCAATGTGAAGAACTGGTTCTGCTGTTACCATTGCTCATAAAACATGCAGGATGTCCAGTGAAATCAAGGTACCTTTTAACACTGATTAAAATAATAATAATGATTTTTTTTTTACACACATACAATTAACTGGTGGAACTCATTGCTACAAGACATTACTAAGGACAAGACCGTCACCACTATCAAAAAGATTAAACATTCATGTAAGCTATAGTTACAGTGAATAAGATAAACACCATAAGGAATATACTCCTTTATGCCTCAGGGTATAAACAGACCACCTACTGGTGGAAATTAGAAGGATGTTTCCCTTATGGGTAGATTATCATTTATGGAGAATTTATTTCACTTTCCCTGACACATCTAGTACTAGTCAGTGTCAGAAACACAGCACTAGACTAGCTAGACCACTGGTCTGACCTGCTGTGGCAATACCTATATTCTTACTGAAAAATGTATAAATGTTGCATTCCCTATAAAGCACAAATGTGTGTGTGTGGGGGGGGGGGGGAATTCCTAAAGCATGGGAGTCACCTGACTTGAGATCCAGTACAGTATGTAGGGATGCCAAGATTGGAAACTTATCAGAAGAGCAAAACAAATGGTTCAGCACCAGTTTTCTTTTCCAAGACCTGTTCCCAAATCTTTTTAGCAAAATAGGAACAGCCTTTTTTTCACACATCTCTTCTTTTGGGTGAGCGAGCTGGAAGATGGGGAATCTGGAGAGAGGGCTAGGTTTGCTCTTTGGCCAGTATTGTGAGGGAATCTTAATAGTTAGATTTATGCTACAAAATGTTGCTGGCATCATCTTTTCACATCTGTTAGCTGAAATTATCATGCCCCCGAGCCTCTATAACTATGCTAGCATAGCCCCTGGCATGTACTAAGCTAACAGAACCAGGTTTTTGTCACCTTAGTTTACATAATTATGAGAGATCTGTAGCTATTCTGGTGAGGAACAAAAACCTTTTATTTGCTTGTTTGTCTGTTTGTTTGTTTGCTTAGGCTTATATCCCAACCTGTCTAAAAGGTTCAGAGCAGTATAGACCATGTCTTCATAGTTTTGTCAGCACAGCTATCGTGGCAGATATTATGTAGTATAGGCAAACCTTCAGTGAAAGAGGGGCAAAACTACAGATTGCTTGTTATTTTAGCTGAGTTCTCCCATCTCTAACTAGAAAGACTCCAGGATTGCATGAGGGTGGGAGGGTTGGGGTTTTGTTTGTTTGTTTTAATATTGATATTTTTCTTGTAGCTTGTAATTATTTGGAATTTAAGCATTTCTAACCATTTTATCATAGTACAGTCAAGAAATGGCACTTACACAGGTTGTAATGTAGCACTTACTGACTTAAGAACCCAATAGCAGTGCTCTCTTTTGCACCAATATGCTGTTAGTAATTCATACATTTTCCCCCTTAGAATTTGCAATCTATATGCCCTTCATTTGAAGATAATCCCTGCTGTTAGTATAATTGCCTTTCTAGTTTCTTGCTCTCTCCTTCAACAGTTCAGTGCTGGAGTGGAAGGGAGACAGACTGAGAGGTCTTTTCATGATGGAATCAACTGCGGTTAACTCTTACCTAAATTACACAGGATGTACTGAATTCATGAGTTCATCACAGGGAATGGTATTAGGAATGAAGATGGGGTTATTGCTAGGAAAACTCCATATCTATCAACTTGCTGTTAAGCCAGGTCTGTGCCATGAAACTTTTGGAAGCCAAAACTGCATGGCTTAGCAGGGTGGAGAGATGTGATTACTGACCAACAGACCTGTGCTGGCAAAAGCTCTTGGTACAGACGCAGTTATAGAAGTAAAACTATCCCTTTGTTGATATAGCTAGGGCTAGGTCTACATTTTTTTTTTTTTAAAGGTTTGATGCTATAGCTATATGTTGGTTGCAAGTATGGAAAAATATCAAAGCCTTAACCAGCAGAGCTAGTGTAGACACAGTTATTCTTTCAAAAAAGTCCTTTTGCCAGTTTAATTTACCCTCTTTAGGACACTAGGTGAAGCTATTCCAGAAACTTTTTTGTCATAATAAGTTGTGGTTTCACCAGTTGGGTTTTCTGGAATTGCAGTACTGATTTAGGCAAGGATTTCTGCGAGCATTCTCTTTACTGGATTAACTGCATGGTTGGGATAGACTTAGACAATCTTTTGAATACAATGCTTTCTTTTTTAGGTCTGAAGAAAGGGGCCCTTTTTCAGACCTAAAGAAGAAGAATGCACTGCTTTTCTGAATCTATCCCAATCATGCAGTTGGTCCAGTAAAAGATAGCATCCACAAAAAATCCTTGTCTCTCATTTCCTGAACAGTCACAGCTACAGCATGACTCCAACACTACCAATATTGGTTTAGCTATCAGCAAATGCTTTTAAGTATCAATAAGCCCATTTTTGGCTCATTGTGGGGTAGAGAGGTTGTCTTGCCAGTATAAATTGCATTTTCATTAAGTGTGTTTAACCAAAGTAGTAGCCAGTAAAGTGTCCCAAGTATGGACCTGTCATTAAGGATATAGGACCCTCGTGTTTGATTTTCTTGGAATTGCACTGGGGATTACTTTAGTCCAATGGCTGTTTTCTGTTTTACTTGTAAATAATATTTTTCTTTTAGTGGATTACCATGTAGGTTGTCGTGGACATATCAGTGAAAATTTTCAAACATGAGAGTCTGGAATTAAGTTTCTAAATCCATATTTAGGGATTTGCGAGTGGGATTTTCAAACGTTCCTACTTGACTTAGCAACAAAAGTGTGCTGAATTTAAATGAGCAGCATGTTAGTTTATACCGGCTAATGATGCAGCACTGCTATCCTCCATCTGGCTGTTCTTCATGAACAGGAATGGTTTAGAAATGACATTCCTGCATTCATTTCAGATGATCCTTGAGGTCCCTTTCCAGTGGTGATCCCCTACCCCTTTTTCTTGTGTTTTTCTGAATGCAGGTGCTCTTAATGGAGGCAATTGACATTTTGAAAATGAATGATATGATATAAGATAGAAATAATATTACAAGTAGAACGTTCCCACACCGCTACATAGATCCAGAGAGGTCACTGACCATAGTCTGATGGCTAGCCCAAAGGAAAGGAGACCTGATTTCAGTTTACATCTCTGCTGAGGATTTTCTGTGAGACTTGGGGCAAATCATCTCAGCCCTTTGTACCCTAATTTCCCATCTGTAAAATGAGTACACTTCCCTAACTTTAAGACTTTCCAAGATAAATTGCAGAGTGATTCTCAGATACCATGGCCAAGGGGGCATATAGACACTCAGGATAGATATAGATTTGACCACATACATGAGCATGGCATTTGTAGCCATAGAAGAACTATTTTAGAGGATTTTGCATCTTCCTGTGAGGCTTGAACAGTAAGGCTTCTGGGCAATAATCCTAAAAATAAGAAAGTGAAAATATTTGTCAATCAATTTAATTTAAATTTGTAACATCTACACAGGGAATGTGTAGATGTGCAACATCTACACAGGGAATGGTAAGTGAAATGCTCTCCATTTCACCAATGTCTGTCACTTAAGAACAGCGCAAACTTGTGTTACAATAAACCTTTCGGTCCCACCACGCTCTGTTGTAATTATTTATATAGGGGTCTTGCACGTGTACGTGTGCGCAACATAGTTGAATGATCTGATTTCTTCTGGTCAGCAGTTGGCTTTTGGAGTGGTGGGGAGGTATTTGAAATTGAGACAAGTGATAGGAATATAAATGGATCTTAGTTTAATTAAAAGTCAATATTTTGGCTAAAACTTTTAATAAGAGAATTGCCTTTTTATTCTGCTTGAAACCAGAATCTGAATCGGGGCTTAGCAAAATATTCCTGACTTTCAGAGTTGGCTCTCCAGTCTGAGACGCAGGTGGTTACTTACTTAGGACCTGCCTTACCGAATGAGACTTTTTTACAACAAATGAACAAAAATGGTGTGAATAGATTTTTTTTGTGAGAACTGCTGAGTTCACAGCTCTGGAAACTCAATCATTTTCAATCTTCATCCTAGGAAATAGAAATACACACTATTCTATATCTTGCTATCTCTGTTTTGAAGTAGATCGGTATAGATAGGAATAAGTTCTTATAGCCCTTGTGATCTGAAAGAAGGAGTCTTATAGCAGGACGAGAGTTTGAGTTGTGAGTCCAATCTCCAGTTCAAGATGAGGTCATCCCTTATGAAGGTGTTTAAGCCAATATGACAACCAGTCTTGCTTTTTGTGCCAAATTATGGCAATTGTGGTGGTATTATTGGGATACGGATGTTTTACTAAGAAGCATTCACAAAAGCTACTAGGTAGTAGGCATGTGCAAAGTGGTAAGTATTTGCTTCAGATTTGGATTCAGCCAATTCAGAGGACAGTGATTTGATTTGGAGATTCGAATCGCTGTGCTGACTCGATTTGACTGAATTGGATCCAAAATTTCAGTGCCGCTTCGGAGATTCAGTCAAGGACTAAACAGACAGCTGATGGCTGCCTCCAGCTAGTAAGTCTGGAGTTGGGGGAGGAAAGGGTTTGGGCTTGGTTGGACAAACTGCCCAGCCGGAGAGAGGGAGAGGTGTTACTTGGTGAGGGGGGCACTGGATGCGGGCATGACAGCCCTGGGAGCAGGGGCTCTACCCTGCTGCTTCTTACCCAGCTGGCGCAAGGGGAGGCAGGGGTTGCGGAGCGGGCTCAGCTCGCTCCAGGCAAAAGTAGACAAGTGGCAGCAGGGTATAGCCCCCGCTTCCAGCGCTGCTGTGCCTGCATCCCTCTTCCCCCCTCCCCCAAGTAACATGAACCCTGCCCTAGCTGGGCAGCTTGTCCCAGCCCCAATCCCTCCCTCCCCCACACACCCTTTTTCTCCCCCCTCTCCCAACCCCAGCAGACTTGCCAGCTGGAGGCAGCTGTATTGGCTGCCTGTTTAGTCTATGGCCAAAGCTTTTCTGAACCTATCTATAGATTCAGAGCTTTTAATTGGTCTTCTGGTTCAATTCTGATTTGGAAATTCAGTCCCTGAATCGGGCCAAATCTCTTCCGAATCAAATTGGCTACCGAAGCTTCGCGCAGCCCTACTAGGTAGCCATCAGGCAGATAACAGCTTATAGTCTCATCAGAATTCCTTGTATAAGGTAGAAACAATGTCTAAGTTGTTTAAGTTGCAGGGGTTTAGGTTGTAGCCATGTTGGTCTAAGGACATAGGCAGACAAGGTTCCTTGAGTAAATTAGATATCTTTTATTAGACCAGCCCGAATAGTTGGAGAATAGTTATTAAGCAAGCTTTTGGGTTCAAAAATCCTTTGTTAGGCTAAGGAAGTTTCAGCAGTTGGTGTGTGCTTAGAGCTTGCTTAATAACTATTCTCCAACTATTTGGGTTGGTCTAATAAAAGATATCTAATTTACTCAAGGAACCTTGTTTGCCTAAGTTGTTTAAGTGCATTTAAGGCTTCACACTGCTGAAAGCAGGATTGACTAGACATCTGGTGCTGGTTTCTCTTTTCTATCTGCAAAATCCCGTGAAGACGATTAGAAAATGTTATTTCCCCTAACATTTTTTTAGTGTAAACAGTTACTATAGTTGACCCCAAATGCTTTGCAGTTGTGAATTTGAAGGAAAGGTAGTCCATGAAAATTTGTGCAGTAATATATGGTCTACGTGATGAAAAAGTTTGAGAACTCTTGCATTGTAGTATGCATGTTTGCCAACCTACTTATGCCAAATCTCGGTTTAAATCTCTGTTCTGCAAAACAAATAACCAAAAGTAGATGTAATGAAGGAAACTTTAAACTGGCCCTATCTCTTGGTCTTTCAGTGTATGTTTTCCCAGCACCCCAAAAAGGTATGGAGTATTATCCTTGTTTTAAGACCTGGGAAAATGAAACTTAGAGTGATTTTTCCCAAGGTTACTTAAAGGAGGAAGGCAGAGCTGAATTGGACTGGGGAGGCCTGAATCCCAAGTAGCTCTCTTATTGCTTGAATCTTCTTTCCAGTCCATTCTAGGAAGTTACGCTGTACTGTGATCATTGCTGAGCCTTGTGCAAACTTGTATGTTATGTCCTTGTTTGCCACACAAAGCTAAGGGCCTCTTACTGAAAACTGTGAGTAATTCCCCAGATAACAAGCTGCTTGTGCAACAGAGCAGTTGATTGATTCCTCTGCTGGACAGGCAGCATGTCAAATGGGGCATGGGAATGGTGGTAGATACCAGTTCTTCAAGCTGCTATTTTTCTCAGCATTAGGCCCTTGGGTCTGTGTGGTAAAGAAAGACAAAGTGCAGGGTAGCACCTTATGGACCAACTATACAGCCTCCTGCTTAAATTCAGACTAACAGGGCTCTTTCTCTCTCAGGGACACGAAGGGGGTGTGTGACTGTGCGCGCACGCGTGCGCACATATATTTTTACGTTAAGGAAATTGTTCTCTGTTAACCATCCAAATTCCTGGCAGTCTCTACTCTTTATGTCTTGTTTGACTAATGCAGCCTTTGACCTCAGATTGAATACCTGCTTCTTAAGGCACCCTATAATTCATCCTACAGCATGATTAGGAGAACACGAAGGTGTGGCAGATATCAAAGGTAGGGCTGGTAGATGAAACCTTGAACTCTTGGAGAGAAGAAGAAAGGCAGGGAGACTGAAATGCTCTGAGTATGAAGGGAAAAGCTTTTGCATGGATGTCATGTAGTGGAACTCAGTGTGGAGAGCGCACCAGCAGTTTCAAGCCACATTGTTTGCACTGAAGCTTTCTGGTGGCTGCTTACCTGTATCAGCTTAAGCTCCAAGCACAACTCCAGTGTTCACAATGTTGCTTGGACGTGCTTCCAGACTTCTTGGGCACCTTAGTTCTCCCTCCTCTTCCCATGTGCTTGCAATTTACAGAGAAACAGTTGTTCTGCCATGTGTGTTTTCTATATTCTTTTCCCACTCTTCTCAAAATGTATGGGCTGATTTACCTGAGTTTCAGAGTACCACTATCTCATTCCACTAGAAAAACACACTGTACAAGATGGCCTGAAAGGATTTCCAAGTAGATAGGCCACGTTGCCTATAAAGAAATGTCTTGCCTGTCGAAGAGAATTAATAACTCTTCCTTTTTAATTCTTCCAGTTTGTTTTACTAAATTTCCTTTTGGGATGTTCTTAGCTACAGGTCTGTTACGAATTAATGCAATACAAGATCATGGTGGTTCGGCATAGGCTAAACTGGGTTTGTATATATGTATAGGTTGTAGTTTCTAAGATTTCTGGCTTCCAGTCTCCATGCAGCAAGCTGCACTTACTTGACATAAAAAGTTGTACGTAGCTAGTGTCATATCACAATAGATATGCAAGATAGTTTGTTTATTGAGTTAAATTTTAAAATCTCACTTATTGTCTAGGCACCTTTTTTCATTTTTACAAGTCTGCTGGAAGCTGCTGTTATGTTACCTTTTATTCAGGTACAGCACTGTTACCGCGGTTCGTTCATTCGTTCTTTTTGTTTATTTGTATTAGTGTGGACCAAACCAGCCTGTTAAGGGACGGTCCCTGTCCAAAACAGCTTACGAGCTTATTTAGATATGCAAGCAAAGGGTTGGAAAATGTGATCCAACATGAAGAACTGCTTGGAAATCAAGGTAAAAAGGCAGCAAGTGACTTGACCAGGATGACGCAATGGGTGCAGACAGAAATGACAATTTTCACTTGGTCTGGCCACACAAAGCAGTGATCAACATAGCTGTGACCAAACACAAGTACACATCTGCAAACAACTTCAAAAATGGCCAATTGGGTGAAAATCTGACCCCTCATTGCATGAGGTATCCGATAAAAATGTTAGAAAATGCGGCGTCTTTTGTAACTTGTGTGTGCAGAGCTCCCAGCCTGTCATCACTTTCAGAATAGGAAGGGAAAAAGGGAGCAGAGGAAGACCAGTCTGGGAGTTTTTCAGCCCCCCCTCCAGCCCCAGTCTGGTGTATTGCAGCCCTTCCTGAGGTGGGGGAGGCTCTGATTCACCCACCCCACCCTTCAGCACCAGCTGGGGAGCCCCAAGAACAAGCTCCTCCTTCTGCCTGTCTCCCCTCCCATTCTGAAAGCAGGGAGCACTGGCAGAGCAGCCACTGCTGTGGGAACGTGGCTGTGGGCTCCCAAACCACAGCTACATTCCCCTCCCCCTGAAACAATAGTGAACTTGTGTTTGGTCTGCGGTAATGTTGTAACTCGTCTGCCCACACATACACAGACCTATCTGTTTCTTGGATCTAATGGTCAGTACTTCATTAGTTGAGAATATACTTGTTTTCCTCCCCTTTGTATATTTCTTTTCTGTAGCTTGCATTGTCAGCTAAACAAAATTTAACATGTTAATTCCTGAGTCTGTAGCTTTAAAATGTTGGGATAATAGCCTAGTCTTGGTGAAGTCCATGGTTGTTTTGAATCGAGCTTTCACTCTTCTCGTCCTTTTTCTCACCCAGGTCTTCTAAAGCTATCCAAGACAGGCAGTACAGATCTCTTGCACAGATACAGCACAGAGATGAAAGCAGTGCACCACTGGCAAAAATTACTTCCTGAAACAGATTACACTCTAAGTATCTCTTTAAAAAATCTGGTATCCAACTGCTGTAGAGGTGAGGGCAGATTAGTCTACTTCTCCTCCAGCAACAGCTGAGAGTAATGGGCAGAAGGATGAGTCCAGGCATATTTGCCCAGAAACAGAACTGAATACATTCTGCTGTTAACCCTCCAGTCTGTTTGAGCTAAGAAATAGTCTCTTTACTTTTCTGGTGTCTTGGCAAAGTTGGGATTTGGATGAGTACTTGTAGGTGAAGGCTGAATGCACAATGCGTGTTGGAGATTCCAGCAAGAGGGTAATGTCCAGAGGAGCTGGCAAAGATAATTTCTATTGATTTAGACCAGGGATGCTTAATCTCTGGTCTGTGGGCCAGATGTGGCCACAGAGCCATAGGTATCCAGCCCATGGAGGTCCTCACTGATTGGGAAATTTTGTAGAGGGGGGCAGCAGCAATAATAAATGCAGGCACCAACCCAGGGGTGGGCAGAATGTGGCCCATGAGCCAGATGCGGACCACCAAGGCATTCTATCCAGCCTGAGGGACCCTTAAAAAAATTTAGAAAATTCATATTTATCTGCCTTGGGCTGCCTGTCATGCAGCCCTCACTGACCAAAACTCAGTAAGCGGTCCTCTGCCCAAAATAATTGTCTGCCTCTGCACCAACCCCTGCTACCAAATGCCCAAACCCCAGGCCCTGTGCAACAGGTTGGGGCCAGGTCACACTCCCTCTCTGCACCCCTCTGAGTGGCCAGATGGGGCCCTGCTGTCACCACCCCATATTGGATGAGGACCACCAGCTGCATCCAACCTGTGGATGGCCTGGGCACTGCCCACCAGCCAAAAACTGCTGATTTCGACAACTAGAGGAAGGTTTGTTACATCTGCTCACGTGGACCCCACCTAAAGATTCATTTCTTCCAAGAGCTCCTCCCCACAGTGATCCCCAATAGCTAGGGCACAGGTGGGCAATTATTTTGGCTGGAGGTCCACTTAGGGAGTTTTAGTGAGCTGTCATGGACTGGGTCAGTACCCTGTTTCCCCCCACCAGCACCACAGTTCACCAAAACTCCCTAAGTGGCCCCTGTGCATGACCGAGCAGCTGAGATGGGGCCATGGGCAGGTAGGGAGCAGTATCCAGGAGTGGGACGGGCAGGTGGGGCCAGGGCTAGGATTGGGATCATGGAGGGTGGTGACAGCACAGAGCTGGGACAGCCACGATCCACTCTTCACATCCCCCTGCCAGTGGAACCAGTGTGATGCAGAGAGTGGATCATGGCTCTGTCCCAGGCCCTGGGCCTGCACTGTTACTGCCTGACGATCCCAGGGTCTCCATGGAGACTGAGTGGGATCCCTGCAGGCAGGGTATGCAGGCAGGCAGATGGGATGGGGCTGAAGGCAGATGGAGAGCTATGTCCAGAAGTGGGATGGGTGGGCACGGCTGGGTCCAGGATATTGAGGTAGTGACAGCACGGGCCTGGGGCAGAGCCATGACCCTCATCCCCCTGCCTACGGAACCAGCGTCCATCACAGGGATGTGCGGGCAGCAGATGACAGCTCTGCCCTGGACACCAGCTCCACACTGAACTGCCCTGCAATCCCAATCCCTAGCCTCATCTGCCCATCCCACTCTTGGACGTGGCTTCTCTCCCACCCGCGGCCCCATCCCAGCTGCCTGGCTTTGCACCTTGCCCATGCAGGTCCTGCCCCCAGAAGTGTATTCAGGGTGGATGGGCCAGAGTGTCCAGGCAGCAGAGTCCGGTCCAACAGCTCCAGAAGGAGCCTCTACTGGGGCTACTGGGAAACAGAGTCTGGCTGGTGCCCCAGCCCTGCTGCATGCCTGGGGACGGAGAGACTGGCCATACCAGTTGTCTGGATTTAGCGAGGCCAAAGGACCCATTGTGGGCTGGATAAAATGCCTTGGTGGGCCAGATCCAGCCCATGGGCCATATTTTGCCCACCCTTGAGCTAATGTATTTTCAGTGGTGCATTACACAAAGCACACCAGTTAAGGTGAACATTTTTTTATGTTAACACCACTTCTGCTTTTCAATGCATCTCTTCATTTTTTCTTTCTCTCTCTCCCTCTCTCTCATTACATAAATTTTTAAAGCACAGTATTTTTTGCCTTGTTAAATAATCCTAAATTGGAGGAAGAGCTGGGACAACACCTACTGATATTTGAACCAGCAGTTCAAGGTGTTCTAGAAACTTTATACCATTTAACCTATCCCCTCCAGCCCTCACTTGTCTGACGTGTAAATCAGATTTGAGAGATGAGTGGAACAGATTGTCCAATACTCCAGAAGGGAGTAACTAGGCAAACCAGGTTTCCTAAACTGAGTGCTTCCTAATAAATGTTATCTTCAGCGAAATATGCCAGCCCCTCCATAAGTAGTTAACATTACTGCCTTAGTGTTGGCTTATAAAACAACTTTATCACCTCTCTTACGATAATGATTAACAAGCTGATTTACAAGGGTGGGGTCACAGAGCCATTTGGCAAATTTAAACTGTCTTGCAATGGCAATGATAGTATCTGAGTTTTATGGTGTTTTTACCCCTTTAACAGAAATACTTAACCCTAATGGTTGGGCTGCTTAGCAATAGTGCAATCACTAGTTATGAGGGTGCTGACCTTGACCCTGCTTGTGTGCTTCTGGTAGGTCAGGAAGCTAAACATGTAGTAAGAGTTCAGAAAAGTTGGGCATGTTCCGAGTCCCGTGGGGAGAGCTTATTTTCTGATCAATGTTCCGATGAAGTAGCGATATTACATTTCTAGACATGAGAATTATTATCTATCACATCATAATGGCATGTAATTAGCACATGTTGAGCATATAGCAGATGAAGCGTTTCTCCCCATAGTTCAGATTGTAAGGTTCCCTTTAAAATACTGCTTTTCTGCCTTGTTTTCTAACTCTTAAATGTCTCTGGTTTTAAAACAAAAGTTCTTCATTCTTTGATTTTCTTTTATTTAGTTTTCTGTTGCTTCATAACTCAGAAGCAACTTTGTCCAGTAAGCTCAAATGAGTTCAGTTCAAGAATCCCAAATATGATTTAATGCAAGGTGACTGTTTTCCAAAGATGTAATTTTTGCTTTTTGGAGTTACTCACCTTGGAAACGGGGAAAGCTGAATTCTCTTGCAGTATCCTGCAAACTTTATACCATTTACCAAAGGGCTTGACAGTCTTTATACAGCCCACAGAATTCATTTATGTCCTCCATGCTGCCCAGCCACCCACTGCACTTTACAAAGTTAGTCAAAGTTCCACAAGGAATGCAAAAGAAATTATAAGCTTGTCCCAAAGACAAGCCACACATGCACTCCTGTGAACATTGGAACAACCTGTTACTTAAATATTGTTTCTTGATTAACATTGCAACCAATTTCCTGCCACCAACCCCAAAAACTCACACAAGTCTAGGGAAAGTATAGATACCCAGACAGTTTTCTCTGGCACTTAAAAAGTTCATGAAGTGTTTGACAGAGTTTAAAAGAGTGACATAAGTGGGTTTCATACAAGGATCAGGCACTTCAGTTGTTCTGGACAGGTTTGTGTAGGGCAGTGCTTCCCAACCTTTTCCTCAGCATGGCCCCTCACTCCCAGCCTGCAGCCCCCCATCCCTGTGACCCCATCTGCTGATGTTATGACACCATTTGGGGTCACAACCCACAGTTTGGGAACTGCTGGTGGGGGTGTAGAAGGGCATTGAGGCACTGATAAAGCCATGAAGATGTCTTAGTTTTGCTGTTGCATTTTTGTTTCACTTTGTGGTTGGCATATTACTGGAGTTTGACTGTTTGCTCCTTTTTTTTTGTTTTTTTCTCATACTCCCAGTTTCTGTCTTTTGATTGAAACAATCTGATTTGAAGGGTAAGTCCATCTCTGCCTAGTCCAGTCAATTTTTGGCCACTCTGTTGAGAGGGCAAGGTGTTCAAATCAGAATAAACAACATAATTAGCAAAGAACAGGACTTGCTACTTGTTTTTCACAGAATATGAAGCAGTCATCTAATGCTAATGCTGACTGACTTTTGATCTCTGTCTAGATTTAAACCAGTGACCTTGGAGTGAAAAGATCTGCTGCAGTTTCCCTGAGCCACCCCAGTCCCTGGGTTAATTTTTAATATTAAAAATAAGTATTGCAATACTGCCTGTACTGTGCTGTAGTCGCTTGGGGCAAGATTGTGCAAGCTTCCCTCATGCCAGTAGGCACTTACTTGTTCAGGTAACACTATTGACTCCAATAGGACTGCGAGGTAAGCAACTTACCACTAGTGTGACTAGGAGACTTCTGAGCAGTAAATTTTGTTTTCCTTAGAGTGAGAATTTGAGTTGCTATGAACTAAAATATTCAAAAGAGCTGGGCCCTGTAATATTTATCAAGAGTATGCTTTTAAAAGAACAAGACTTGGAAACTAGAACCCAACTAATTCCAGCTACGGAAGAGTTGGGAAATCATTGAGGGCCAATAATCAGACTAATAAGCAGCAACACTTTTTTAAATGATTGCCTGTTACCATCCATAATGACATTCATTTGATTGTGTCCAAAGGGAATTCAATTGGCACAGTAGATTTGCCTGCCTTTCATCTTGAGCATTTTTTGGTGGACTCAAGACAGATGTCACCTATTCTGTGTCCAGTCCCTATTTGCTTCTAAGAAGCTCACAGCTTATGCATGCATCTGTTTCTCTACTAGCAAGCAACAGGTCTCCTGATAATCCTGTCCTGTTTTTACAAAGCTTGTTCACCCATTAAGATAAGTTTTCAGGCTGCTACCCAATGTAGTGAACAGCACCCACAGGAGGAGAGTATAGAGCAGGGTTGAGCAGATATATGGGTTGGAAGGCTGCTTACAAGTTTTAGCAAGCTGTTTAGGGCAGGAGGGGGACAGAGAGATTCCAGTTGATCCTATCCAGCTGGCTGGGAGCCTGAGGAGGGAGGGCTGTGCCCCACGCCACTCCACTCTGCCGCAGCTAGGGCTGGGCCATGCTAGTTGGCGCATAGGTCCCTCTTGCCCCCCCCCCCCCCCCATCTGCCCCGCCTGGCTTTCTGTTGGCTCTGCACAGTTCTGGTGCCGCAGCCACCAGCAGCTCAGCCCACATGGGATGGGGCACAGTGCAGAGCCCTGAGTAGTCATCCTGCCCACCTGCCTGCTGTGATGAGCCCCTGCCATTGCACTGCACCAAGGAAGTCAGATGTGGCTGCCCTGGGCTGAGCCTACCCCAGCAGCTAGCATGGGCTTGCCTCCTAGTGGTGCCACAATGGCAGGGGCTCACTGCAGCAGGCAGGCAGGACAACTACTCTGAGGTGCATTGCACCCCATCCCACGTGGGGCTGGCTGCCAGCAGCTGCGGTGCCAGGACTGCACAGCCACAACTCTACCAGGAAGCTGGGTATGGGGACGGTATCTGAGCGGAGCAGTGGATGGTATCTTCCCTCCTCAGGCTCCTGACAGTGGCCAGGGGGCCAGGTAGGATCAATTGATGGGCTGGATACAGCCTGTGAGCCATGTTTTGCCCACTCCTGGTATAGAGGGAAGACAAGGGTTTGAATTATGTTTTCATGATTTCCTTACTTTTCCTCTATGGCTTGGGTGTTTAAATGGTCATCTAAATCGATTTCAGTGCACTACTTGTGTATTTATCCAGAACACGCACAGAATTCCCTTAACTTGCAGGTACAAACTCACTTTGTGGCCTGGCTTGGATATGTACTATGTGTCTCCTTGAGGTATCCAGCCTGGGGCATGAGGAAATAGCAGCAGCAGCTCCAACTGCACTCTGAAACATGCAGTGATGGTGGCTGCAACAGCAGCTCTGGCCTCGCAGCACATGATAGCAGTGGCAGCTGCTCTGGCTCTGGCCAGGGGCATACAACAGCAGCTCCAACCCTCACAGCATGCCCATGCTAGAGCTGCCATGGCTGTGAATGGCATGCTGGCATTGCTATGCATCCCATTTTCCCCCAGCCCTTTGTGGGGGCCAAGAATAGTTGGATGGGGCCGCACGATGGAGTGGAATTAGGCACAAATGCTTGTCGGTTGAATTTAAAAGAACTTTACTTACAAACTGAAGTACAGTGTATGCACGCTTTGTATAATTTGCAAAAAGGAAAGAACTGGGTGGCACACCGATGTTGTCTGAGCATGCAGGGCACGGGGTATGTCGGGATGAACAGCAATGGGGAGTCGTTGGTGGTTGATCAGACCTCCAAGTTCTCTCCATTATGCATGTGGAAGTCTCTTCCGACATACATGCGGAGTTCTCCAACTTGGGCGGAAACTTGCCCTAACTTTTATACAGCTAACGAGCCAATTGTTAGCTGCCAGGTAGGAATAATTTATGATAAGCCAATCGGTAGCATGCATGCAAACAGTGCAGATGCAAGCTTTGGTGGGGACTGATCATTGCACCAAGGTTTTTTCCCGCCGTTATCGGGGAACTTTTTGCACCGAGTACTCGCATTGTGCTGAGAACTCTACTGTGCCAAGGCACTTCTACTGAGCTCAGATACCCTTGTCTCCCAACCTTTGTGTTTTTCCTTTGAGGGGGGGAAAAGGTTGTAGGTGGACAAGGGAGCTTACAAAAGGAGAACTGAAATAGGTGATGAGTGCCTTTTTTGCAATCCTGTATACCAGTGATGCTCAAATTTTATCCCTGATGGACCAGATGTGCATTGCCCAGGCTAGATCTGGCTGGTGATCCTGATCCAGCACCTGGGGCAAGCATGACAGGCACCATCCTGCTATGCATAGGGGGGTATCCCAGCCCCTCAGGGAAAGGGGGTGTAACTTGGCCCCATGGGGGGTGGTAGAGGGGCATGGCCTCACCCCAGTCTACTTTTTGGGAGTGGGGTGGGGAGGATGTGTGGACCAGCCTCAATCAGGCACTGCTCAGGGAACCAACTCTGCAGGGGAAGGAGACATAACCCGCTCTGTGAGACAAAGGGGTTACAACCCCAGCCCCATGAGGCATGACCCGGCTTTAATCTAGCCCCGTGGGTGAGGCAAGGCTGGGCCACGCCACCTTGCTCCAGATATAGGGGCACAGGGTGTAGCCCAAGTCCAACCAGCCACCTGGGTTTGGGAATCTGGCAATAGGACAGGGTGGCAGTATTAATTGTCACTGCTCCCCTGCCACCTGATTTCCCAGCTTTTGGGGAGCCCTGCAGGCCAGACGTGATGGCTCTCAGGGATGCATCTGGCCCGCAGGCCGTGGGTTGAGCGCCCATTTTTGGCTGTAGGTGTTGAATGTGTCAGTGTAGTTTCCCTGTGCCACACGAGTAGTATCCAGGTGCGCTTTACCTGTTCTTCAAAACATAATTTTAATGTCCAAGGAAGTAAATAAAAGAAAAATGATCATTTCAGAAGTCATGGAAGCTACCCTAACGTGCTCCCCAGAGAAGAGCCTGTCCTTGCCACTGCACTCTCCTGGGAAAGCTTCACAGCAGTAGTAGTTATTAGTAGTTAAACCTAGAACTAGATAGTCTTCAGGCACTGTGGTCTTTTCATTCTTGGAGGGTGTGGGAACAAGCAGGCTCTCTTAGCTAGAAGAAATTGCACAGCAACTTTACACACTTTTGGCTCCTCAGGCCTGAGAACCCCGGTTTCCATTGGAGGACTGAAAGGGATCTATACTGCGCTCACCTGGTTGTTAATGTGTTAGGTTCATTAAAACGAACTGAGCATCCTGTCATCTTGTCTGTGTTCCCATGAAGCTTAGCTTCTGATTTCAGTGTCTTCTCATCATGCTGTCACCCTGGGATTTTCTCTTCCTGTGGCTGGGATGTATAATAACCAGCACGCCAGGCCCGCTCTGTTTCAAAGGAGTGCTCAGAATGAAGGAATTTTTCATTCTTGATTTCCGGTTCTGTGCTTCTCCCTAAGCCACAAAATACCCACTAGAGGAGCGTTCCACTGAAACTGTTCTCTGTGGCCAGTAATTAAACATCAACTCTCCTACTTGGAAGGGAGAAATAGAGGTCAAGTTTGCATTCTCATGAGGCACAAGCATTATAATGAAAATTGCAAGAAGTCCTATTCGCTGATCAGTAATGGTGCCTGAAGTCTCTGTTGAAGTAAAATGACATGGAATTTGCAGATACTAAAAATAGCAATGCATCACCATTAGTTTGATGTTGCATTTTGTTCTTGTAATACACGGAAAAAATGCCTGTGATTTGCATTGTAAATTGCTGTGCATGTTTTTGAAGATGAGATCGTCCATGTGTGTCTATGGTAGCATTGGTATACTCCAGAATAGCACATCAACCTGATGCTCTGCTATTACAAGAAAAAAAAATCATGGAAAATGGACATGTAAATACGTCTCGTCTTCCCCAACCCCAAAACCTTTTTGGCCATCTAGCTTATGTCAGGGAGGCAGTGCAAATCTTGACAGACTGGTCTGCCTTTAAATTAATTCCTCACACCATAGCATGACCTTTTACATATATTTTTGAAATTATAATGGCGTACGTATGTGGTTATAAACAGAGATTCAAAAGATGCGTGTTCAGCAACTCTGTCGCAGGTTCAGTGTGATTTACTTTCTCTTTGCCTCTGTGTGATCTGCATAATAATACTTCCTTATTTCCCACCCTTTGCCAGTCTTGTCTATTTAAGCTGTAATCTCTTTAGAGAGGCATTTTATTATTGTGCTTGTATAGCACCTAACACTGTGGCCATGAACTCAGTAGGGGACAGAAGACAGTACTAGAATATATATAATCTGTAATGCATAAATAAAATTCAGATGTTACTCACCTCCTAAGTGTTCTGTCTAGTGCAAATTTATCTTACTGTAACCTCATTGGGTCTTTTATCTTGTCCAGATCCTAGTTCATCACACTTGCAGAATAAAAATAATACAGTTCAAATTAGTTTTATATCAGAAGGAGAGGTTTTGAAGGATTGCTGACCTTGACACTGGTATTGATTTAAAACCTAGACACATTGCCTTTGTGGAGTGGATATAGGATGATTGGTATTTTGATCTGAATTCCTTTGGCCTGCCTGGCATAGGCAAGAGCTAAAATAGTCAAAATTATCCAGGGATGGGTTTGGATGCTGAGCCTGTGACTGCATTTATACCATGCCCTCCTCCCCACATCCTCTCCTTCCCTCTTCCCTCCCCTCACTGCCCCACGCCCAAATTTCCAGCTAGTTAATGGCCTTGGTGCTGATAGAATTTGCTCATGATACTGCAGAAAAGTGTGAAAAGTTGCCTGTATCATTATTGCACGTTGTCAGGTTGCACTGGATCCTTTGACCTGCATTATACAGTATACAAAGGCCAAACACAGGATGACAAACTGTGGAGTAATAAAATGCCTTTGTTCACACTTGCCATGTGAATATGGGTAATGGCAAGTTCCTTTGCATCCCTAGACCTGAAAGTATTTTGTACTGGGGAGATGAGTATGCTTGTCCTCTTCATCCATGAGGAGGATATATGATTTCCACCAGCAAGTTAGGGCTCTAGGTTCATGTGTACCACTGTTTCCTGACTTGTAGTCTTATGACCAACTACCAGAAACTCCCAAGTGTCTGTCAAAGAAAATTAAAGGGCAAGCTGATGATATGACTATGTAAATTTAATCATGGATGTAGGGTTAAGTGAAGTGCTAGTGCTTGTGGCAAAGAGCCTTGGAATTACAAAATTTGGGTGCTGCTGCTTCGGAGCATAATTATTTAAACCAAGTCTTGCTATCTAAGAAAATGCCTGGAAGTTGTTAGAATGGTATCTGAAGCAAGCCCTGTATTGTGCTCATGTGATCAAGTGCTTCCTCGATAATGGTTCAGTGTGTTAGATTGGTCCTGAGTTCTTCCAACATCATTGTAAGGAATCACATGTGATTCTTTCTGTGTTAAAAAGGGCACTGTTAAGTGAGTAACTATGTGGGTGCAAGAAGGGGGTTAATGTTAAAAACAGGCTTAACTGCATTGATGCAGAATTTGCAGTGTATGCTGCTTGGGAGCATAATATTATGCACACCTTCCTGTTTGCAAACTGGATGCAATGTATGGCCTTTTCCTATGCTGTGTAAACTTACTTGCTTCTGTTTCTCACATTTCCTGAATGCTTCTAAGCTTCCGTTTGCCTGCACCTCCATGCTGCTGTGGATTTTGGACCTGCTATAACACCTGAGTTTGAAAGCAAAAACTTTTTTTCTCTTATAAAGTAATATTCTGGTATTTGTTCAGTTCATGCCCCCTCCCGGGTGGTGTGTGCTGTAAGGCTGGCCATATCATTACCTTGAACTATATCTTCATTTTCTATTACATGCAGTGACATCTCTGAATTGTTTACATTCTAATATATGGGAATCTTCCTATGCCAGGATGCAATAGAAACATCATTTTTCCTCTACCAGGAGCAGATGTCTTCTCTGTAATACTAGCAATAACACTGCTGCTTCCTGTTGTCGCAGATGCTCTAAGAAGTGCAGAGCTCCAGGCAAGGAAAGGACACATTTCAGTGCTGCATACCATTAATACTCAGGCACTTCCTTTCCCAATTGCACTCTCCCTGGGATGGTGATGTCAACTGGAAAATGGAAGAGGATGTTACTTTAAAAAGAAAATTTTTTATTTATGCTGGATGTAGCTGAAGAATTCTCTTGAAATTTGTATTCACCAGCAGCTTGGCTTTGAACTGCGCTTTCTGTGTTGCACTTGTACCCACACAAAATGGCAAGTGAAACTCATAGCACAAAACTGATGGGGAGAAATATGTTGAAACTCCAAGTGAACCAAACCTGCCCATTTATGCACATATTAAAGTCTGAATCCATCTCCTTGGAGTATGTCTTTGGCACGGTCTTTTGAACAGTTGTTATTACATTCTCATTAACTGTAGGTCACTATCAAATCCCAAGAAATTTCTGTCAATTAAACTTTCAAGCTACCATTCAGACCACAGGAAGAGCAGAAAGAAAGAATACATACTTAGGGACTTATTCTGTGTTCATTATTCTTTACACTAGCAGAATTCCTTAAAGTCAATGGAAGTTTTGTCTGAATAAGAAGTATTTTGCATGAATAGCACCCTCATTGAGACATTGTTACTGAGTCAGAAATTTAGATGAATGTTGTGGCTAGCAGCTTAATCTACACTACATGTTTTTTCACACCAATAGAGGGAGTGTAAATCGCTTCTGACAATGGTATGATAGTGGAGTGGTGGGAGACTTTGATTTGAGAGCTGGTTGCTGAAGGGGAAAGTATAGTTTCCTTTATTGCATTTTAAAATATAATCTCATTGTGGAAATGAATAGGTAGATTATTTTAATGGATATCATTGTAAAATAAAACCTGCCTTAAAACTAGAAACTTGTTTTTTCAGAAAGAATAGGTTTTGGTGTACAGCTACGTACGTTACAAACATGATTTTCATTTTAAAATGTAATTGGCATATTAGATGCAGAGAGAGTGAAAATAAGGCAGTTTTCATAAATGTGCCAGATCATTCTACATTTGTATTTATATGAAAGATTTAAACTCTTACCCCATCCTGCCTTGGTGGTTGAACACTGGAGTGTTTAAAATTATTCACTACTCAGTAAAAACTTTGCAGTATATATTCAAAAGAAAATGATCTCACAAGTTCTCTGTTTATTGGTCACTGTCTGTTTATTATCCATTAATCTTATTTGTGATTTTCAGCTGTTGGGGAATTATACTCAGATTATTTTAATGTGCTACACGTGATTATTTCCTTAAATTAATGGAAGTTTTCAAATCTTTCATTGTTTCAAGGAGTCCTGCTATGTTATGGGTTGTGAATGTTGTCATCTTCTTGCAGGTTATTGAAGGAAAGCTGGCTCCTTTCTTGGGGAAGGTTATCAAATTTGCTACTTCTCATGTATACAACTGCAGCCTTTGTAGCCAGAAAGGCTTTATCTGTGAGATTTGCAACAACGGGGAGATCCTTTACCCCTTTGAGGATATGTCCACAAGCAGGTACAGTATATTGCTGTTTATAGATTTTAGTTATGTTTTATCCTCTTAAATTCAGGTCAAATGACATTCCTTTCCATTATCCTCCATGAAGATAAATGGAGAGGGCCACTTCCTCATTTGACTAGATTAAAAAAGCCACTGACCTATGTCAGGCATTTTTTTTAAAGCGTTGTAGGTCCTGTCACCCATGTTCCAAAAGATGAAAGCCATCAGGGGCTGCCTGCCAACGTGAGCACATGAAGGCCATCCAAATGAGCACTTCTGAGTTTGCACGGGGCCCAGAACCAAAAGTGCTTTCTATGCGACTGGGTCTGACTTCACTCTGATTTCACTGTTCCTGCAATATATTGTACCTTCAATATTAGATATGACTGATAATCTACTGTGTGTAGAGGCATGTATGTATGACATAATTCTGACTCTTACACACTTACTTTACATACATGTAAAACTGTTCCTTACTGGAATGCAGCAGCTATTTATCAATTCATTAAGTAAGGTTAAGGACAGGAAGTGAGGAAAAACAGTGTGTCCAGTTGAAACAGAAGAATGCAGACTGCAATAACCCAAAGTGAAATTCGACCAGAAGACTGGAGCAGTGTTCCTACTCCTGCCCCACCCTCTCCCCACTGATAACCACAGAAGACAAGGGCTCTGGGTTTTTGCCCACCAGAAAGAAAGCACCTCCAGCAGCCATCTTTTACACGTGTGCACACACCTACACACAATCTGGCATTTTCAATTAGGCTTGTTTTAATTTGTACTGAGAATAAAGTAGCAGGATTGAAGCCAAGAAAGGAAGGAGAACCTACTCCAGAGGTGATCTGGATCTGCTTGCTAAATATAAAAATCTGAGGCTCTTGAGCTGACAAAGATTTCTGTGTCAGGAGTGGCCAAGGCCAGCCTTTGGGGGATTTCAAGTCTGACATGTCTTTCAAAAACTATTTGCACATTCCTTCTCTGACTTCACATTCCAAGAACTGTAGAGACAACACACTGGACATAAATTAAACAAGGTGTACAGTTGAGTTCTATAAATGGTGCGCAAGAGCGAAGACATAGAAAAGGGAAAGGAAAGGCTAGGATGACTATACAAGACCTTTTAAGATATCCCAAAAAGCCTAATGAGAACATGTAAAATATTTGGATAGTGATGCTTAAAGTATGTGCTGGATTTGCATATTAAATTTTTGGTTGACCACAAAAGTGTTGGGGTATATATTATCCCTAACCTGCCAATTGAAATAAGAGACTACATACTCTACATTAGTTTTATTAAAACCTTCCCGAAACATGAAGTGTTTGTCACTGGTCTGTTGACAATCACAATGAAATGCTTTTCTTCTATTTGTGCACAAATCAGATGTCAAGAATTATTTTTGTTTCAAGTTCCACAACACAACTAATGCAAAGTAACTGCTGATACTAGACCGAAGGAGACTTTCTTCTGTATCATTTTTAATTAGTCACATAGAAAGGACTACGACAGTACTCTCCTTTTTATTTTTCCTCGTTCAGCCCTTTTGCTACCATCATTGCTAAATCTTGCTTTTTTCCCCTGGGCTCAGCTTCTCCATTTCCCTTCCTCATTAGTTGCCTGATTACATGACCAACCATCCCTTTCCCCTGTCCAGTCCTGAGCACAGCAGCAATATGAAATTAACTAGACCATTTAATTTCTTATTTCTACCCTATTCATCAAGCAAGCAGAGAGAAATGATAGAACAAGAGAATTTGGGTTAGCCATTTTGGGTCCAAGAGTACATATAGCCAATAAATAAGTCTAGAGGAAAGAGTTCAAGGGTTTTTTTGTGTGCGCCTCTCTGGTACACATGCCAGGGATCCTGGTTTTCTCTAACTTAAAAAATCCCCAATTTTCAGAATTAAAAAAAGTAACCTCAAATCCAGATTTTTTCCTTGATTAAAATGAAATACCACTAATGTTTTGCGTGTGTGTGTGTGTATAGTGGTGTTTCATTTTAATCAAGCAAAAATGTGGACTTGGGGTTATTTTTTTTAAATCTGAAAATTGGGATTTTTCTTTAAATTGGAGAAAACCAGGGTCCCTTCACATGACAGTGATCTCTGACCCAGCAACTCAGATACCCCAGGGATAGACTTAATATGAGGTGCGATATAGATGTAGAATATATATACATGCAGAATATAATATATATTCTATTCTATTCTTCATTCCTCCTAAATCATCTGTTGCTGTGCATTTAAATTTACCTTGGATATGTTGCTAGGGGATTCATCTACATAGATATGATATAGCTCATAGTACCTAACAAGATCTAGACACTTTTGAGTGCTCTAGCTGTAACTCTGTGGTTAAGAAGAGAATGGCCACTTTAAAATTAAGGCCTAATTTTCTTTCCAGGTCTATGCCACTATCCAGCTACTTTAGAGCTCATAGCTGATTTTACTGATTGGCCAGTTAATTGAACATGTTTGAAAATGAGGGCGTGACCACTTGTTTATAGGCATTGTCAGTAGCAGGGGTCAGGCTGAACATGTGGTGATGAGTGTGGTGAAGGACCAGCCTCTACTCCCAGCTGCTCCAGTGCATTGTCAGTAAAATCAGTGAGATTGTGTCTGTGTAACCCAGGCCAAACTTCAGACCTTCATATTATGTTAGTTTCTTTTTATAAAATTTGGTATAGAAACCCAGTTACAAAGTGATCTGTGCTGCAGGGCAAAAGTTATTTGTTCTCTATTCAGTAGCTCCTATGCTCAACTCGCTGTTGAATGGCTGGAAAGCAAAGGGTGTTCTTGAGTCCTGATTGATATGTTGAGCTGTTTTGCCCCAACCTTTTTCCTTCCTAAATGAGAGCTCTTGCTTTTCTGGGGATCGGATTGATTGGGAGGTTCCCAGCTAGACTTTAACTATCTGGTGGCATAAAATAGTCTGTCCAGCAGCTGAGACAGAGAAAAGTCCTTCTCTCTTCTTCTCTCTGTCATTTTTGGAGTTGTCCTGAGTCGAAATTCAAGCAGGTTAGCCTTTGTTGTGGATGGATGTGCCTGAGAGAAAAGAGAGAAGCACAAGGGACTTCTCTTAAAGGGCTGGAGTTTCTCTTTGGTCAGGTTATTTGCACAGCATTCATTTCTGTCAGTCCTTGAGCAAACAGAGTGAATACCTGGATTATGCACTCATCTGGCTTTGACTACACATATAGTACATACCCTTCCCTCACTAATCAGCATGACACATTCCTTTGTTGGCAAACGGCTCCAAAACAAACACAATCAGTTCACTTAATTAGCAGGCTAGTGGGCTGTGCTTGGCAGTCTCCTTACATCCTGCTCAACAATACAGAACAACTGTTTGCTGTTTTAGCTTTTATAAGGGTGGACTTACAAAGTTACAAGCTCCTAAATGGTATTTCCATTCTATAGCTTCTCTGGGGAGGCAGTTGGATTGAACTGTACAACTGTGTATAGTTTAACGCCGGCTTGAAGCCAGAAGTAACGAAATGAAAACTGATCCATCATATTGGATGTCTCTTGCAATTTTATAGTTGATTCCTCTGTCTTCATTCTCCTTCTCTCTCTTCAGCCCCCCACCCCCAATCTTTTACATTAAAACTCATCAAGGCTCTTTCTAAATTACATAATTCTGCTTCTTTCAGTAGCCCTTTTAATACTAATTGGTGATTATAATAGCCTTATTTGTCTTTAAACATAAACACCTACAGGCAGTGTAAATTGTCACAGCTTTGACTTCCCTGGAGCAGTGACAATTTGCACTGCTTAAAGATCTGTCTTTTATTGTGTCTAGTTTAAAATTTGTTCCAAGCTTTGTACCAAAAAAAATCCTATTAGGTCACTCAATTATTTACCAAAATGTCTCAAAATATGTTTTAATACCCCTGATCATAAGAGGGAGCTGTAGAAATATGATTGTCTGTCTTGTCAGTAACCTGGGGCTACACCTTGATTTATTCTGACATTACTTACTCAGCTTTAATGTGGTGAAAGGTTTATTTCTCTTCTCCTAAAATGAGGGGGTCAAGAAGTAAAAATGTAAGACCTTTATGGGCTAGAATTTTTGTGGCTGGTATCTTTTATTGAACCAACTGCAGCCCCTCATAGTTGTTCAGCTGTCTATATCTTCATTTATGTTTTTTATGACTTGGGACAACTCTTGAAAACTTGATGTTGTAAATTTCATGAATTACCTAGAGAAACACTGATTGATTGATTCAGGATAAAAATTCATGTACTGTGACACTTTACTGTGGAACTAATTAGTCCCCTCTGCAGCAAAACACAAGTAGCAACCCACTGAGTAGCAACTTACTCTACAAGTGTTTTGATGGAGAGTTACTACTTGCACTTGCTTATGTGAATGGCTTTGTCTTAACTAGTTGGGACTACTCATTTGTCTAAGGGCTTTGCAACTGGCTTTGGCTGCTATATATCTTTGTGTATATATTTTAGAATGATTGAAACTGGTTCTTTTGTGATTGCAGACGGTTTTCAGGAAAAACTACTTTACCTTTGCAGAGTTTAATTTGCTTTGTGGATCAACTAAGGCATAACCTTTCTAATCCCAGAAAACAGATTTAAATGAGAAGTTCCATAGAATAAGCTTGGCTATATCAGCCACTTTAGATACCTCTGGAATTTTTGACTGTTGACTTATGCACATGTTTAAGTTCACCCATAGTATAAAGTGCATGGGATTCTACACAGTGCATAAAATTAAGCATATGTGAAAGTCTTTGCAGGGTTGCGATCTTACTGTGTTATGGCTATGCTGCCATTGGAGAAAAATGGACTTAAGTCTTTATGGAAATCTTTAAAATATATGCTAGGTGAAGATATTAAAATATGCAGTTTAGAACACTTCCAGAAATTCTCTTGGCACCACTGACGTACATCCATCAAGGTATTATCTTTCATCTTCCTTTCATTGGCCTTTCTTATGTTTTATGCTGGATGATCTCTCCACAATGTGAACTGTGCTGAGCTGCATTAGTAATTTAGGGTCAGATTTGCAAGAAAGCTCAGTACATTGGATGCTGATCTCTCAAAAATCTGGCCAGAAATAGAGATTGCTGCTGAGTGCTTTCTTTAAAAAAAAAAAAAAAAAAAAAAAAATCCATTGCTTTTATTTAGGCACCTGAGCTGGGCTCTTTCAACCATCTGACTTCACATTAATCTGTTGTATCCAGTCAAAATCATCCGGACCAAACTTTGGGTGTGTTGTCTGTGCAAAAGAGAATTGTAGTCAGGTAGTACAGCAGGAAAGAATTTAAATATATCCCTTTCATACACTGATTTTTCTAGAAAGGGAAAGATTTTAGAACAGAGCAATTTAAAGGTTGATTTGACTGACTTTACTGTGAAAATAAGGTTAGCTAGAAGGTTAGCTATACCCTGGTGAAGGGTACTCTATACCCAAAAGTTTGTCTAACAGCTCACCCAATTATATAGTTGATCCAATAAAAGATATCACCCAAACTCCCCCAAAACCTGCTTCTCTCTAAAATCAGAGATTGGGCCCAAGCTTGCAAATATTATACAAGCAGGTCATTTCACCAGTTTACCAGTGTTTCTCATGTTCACAGTTGTGTTACAGCTGGCCTCAACAATATTTTGACCCCCAATTTATTTCCTGCCTCTGCATCACCTTCTCATGGCTTGCACCTCCCTTCTGGCTGAACATTGTGCACTTACTTATCTGCAAGTCCCCTTGGCTGCCTGCTTCTTTGCCCCTCTTCTTTCTCAAGCCAGATACACTTATATAGTACTACCTGCCAGCCCCACTGAGACCTTTCCACCTTCCCCTTAAGTGCAAAATCACTCCTTGGGCCAAACACCTGCATCTGTGCCCCCACTCCTTTCCCACCCAGAGCTCCCCAGAAACCAAATGTCCTCATACTACAGAAAATTCTCCCTTTGTTCTGAGGTGACAACACTGCAAATGCCAGTCATTTAGAAATCATACAATTGCCTTAAATATGAATTTAAAAAAATGTTGGGTTTTTTCTCTTCTAGCTTTTGAAGTTCCAGGATGTACTCAGGTCATGCCTTCAAGCGTTCCTGCATAACCGTGAAGACGGTGGAAATTCTACCCCCTTCCTTTTTTCCTAAAAGCTGAGAATCGCAGGATTCCCAAAGCTGAGGCCTTAAAGAAAATTACAAAATGACCTGAAATTAGCACCAAAATTATGAAAGTTGGCAGCTGTGTGCTGATTCCATCCTATCTCTATGACCAGCTTGCTATCAAGTCTGCTATCTGTCACTTTACATTTTTTTTTAAAGGCTGGCCTGGAGTTGTAGGAGACTTGTCACGTAATGCATAAAAAATTGTGCTGCCTAGGTAGGGCTGACTGGCTAAGAAAAAGAAGTATGAAAGGCAAAGGGAAGAAGGCACTGTTCTAACAAGTTCCTTGAGCAAAGGCAAATTGATGCCCATGATAGTGCCAAGTTACGCCATTCATGTGCTGTATTTGAGTCCCTTTTTCCTCTCCAGCCTGCTTTTCCAATTGGTTCCTTAGCAACTGCAACAGTATTGTTGCGCATGTGCATGGGGCACTAATTGCTTTGGGCAGCTTTTTGTTTGGTAAGTGAATGCAAACTAGTACATTTGCTTTTCTTTGGTTCTGTTAACAGCTTCAGTTTTGAAGGGTGCCCATGTGTTTGTTATCCACAGCCAGGCAATTCAGAAAAGATGCATACACACACATACCCAAAACAAGACTGCAAATGAGTTATATTCTCCAGAAATGGCTCACTTAAGCTGCACTGCTTAGCAGTTTGAGTTTTTCATAGACAGCCACAGGTGTGTGCCTGAGTACTCTTGATGAAAAATGCACATAGGACATAGTTTTAAAAGTAAAAGGAGTTGTCCAGGCTTTTCTTTCTTTTACACTGTCTCTCTTACAGACTTCTAGACAGCATAGAGCCCAATCCTTCAAACACTTGTTTACGCATGTAATTTCATTGTCTTCAAAGGATTAGTCACCTGGGTTTTAAGGGACTGCAGGATCTGGCACAAAATAAGTTGTCTTACAAACAAAATAAAAATCAGCTTATAAAATGACAAGAATGGTCTGACAATTATGGCACTAGACTAAGCTTTGTGTTCATTTCTCAGCTCTGCCACAGATTCCCTGGGGACCCTGAATGTGAGTGAATTCCTCTCTTTGTTCCCCATTTGTAAAATGTGTCTAAAGCTTCTTCCTTTCATCTACCCTTTGTCTCATCTACTTATATTGAAAGAGTTTGGAGCAGAGATTGTCTTTTGCAGTGAGTTTGTGTAACACCTAGCGCCCTGGGGACCTGGTTTCATTTAGAACTCTCAAGACACTACCATAATTCAAAGAATTAAAAACAAAAACAAAAAACCAACAAACATGGATCTACAGCATCTAGGACTGTTTAGCCATAGTTCTGTTTAGCTAAGCATAAAAAGGCAAAGGAAAGGTAAAAACAATTTATCCTGGTTATTTCTACATCTCTGGCATTGAATAAGATGCCGTGGACCAAAATTGAACGTGATCATAGAATTAAAGGTAGTATTATAATGCATATGCACAAGAGGGCTAAATTCTGAGTGCATAGACAACCTAAATTTTAGCATTTCCTAATGTTGCGATCTGAATGCTCTTTTAATAAATAAAAACAAGTGTATTTCATGTCATAGAACTCAAGGCTATCTGGGAATCATGGTTTTATAGAGCAACAATTGACTCTGCTGGTGTTGGGAAGAGAATGGCCCCCCTTTGTTTGTTTTTGCCACCAAAACCAGTATTTATTCTTTTTTGGCTGCCGGACAGGGGTTTCAGCACCAAAAATGGTGTGAAAGATTTCCCCCCACAGCAGCAGCAAATTTCTATGCCACTCTAGAGAAGTGCAATCCACAGAACGTGTTGCACTCCTGCACCACCGTGCAGCTCTTGTTGCCTGTGTTTGTGTGCTTGCAAATATGTTGAGAGAGTGGGTGAGGTTGGAGGTAGAAAGCCTCAGGTGCAATTTTCTATGCTACACCTCTGTACAAAATGTACTTTATTTCCCTGAACAATTCCCAACATACTTACAGGCTTGGTGCCGCCGAACTGACCAGCACCACAACTCAAAGGGACCTAGGGGTAATAATAGACCATAGTATGAATATGAGCCATCAGTGCGATGCTGTAGCCAGCAGTTCAAACAATACTCTAGTATGCATCAACCAATGCATCTCCACCAAAACTAAGGAAGTGATTCTTCCACTTCACTTAGCATTGGTGAGACCACAGCTGGAGTACTGTGTTCAGTTCTGGGCACCGCACTTCAGCAAGGATATGGAAAAGCTTGAGAGAGTCCAGAGAAGGATATGATCAGAGACTTGCAAGGCAAGCCATACAAGGAAAGGCTAAGGGACTTGGGCCTCTTCAGCCTAAAAAAAGAGAAGGCTGAGAGGGGACTTTTTAGCAGTTTTCCACTACATCAGGGGAGTACATCAAGGCCTCGGTGAACAACTGTTTGTCTACCAGGGCATCCTTGGAGAAAATGAGCAGTAATGGCCACAAACTCCTGAAAGAGCGTTTCAGGTCAAAAGCTAGGCAAAACTTCTTCACAGTTAAGGTGTTGAGACTGTGGTATAAGCTCCTTTCAGAGGTGGTGCAATCCTGGAAATCTTCAAGAGAAGACTGGACGATCACCTTGCTGGGGTCACCTGGCCCCAGTTGTCTGTCTTGCCTAGTGCAGGGGGGCTGCACCCGATGATCTTGTGAAGTCCTTTCCAGCCCCTAACAATCTATGAATCTATATCCAAACAAGTGAACACCTTTTCGAAAGAACTCAGTATTTTTGGCAGTGAACACTTCTGAACATCTTGCCCCAGTGGTGGATGATGTGAGCTTTGAAATATGGTCTTATGCCTTGCCAGGCAAGGGCTACCAGCAGCTTTGTGAAGAGTAGAGACCCCAAGAAAACTGAACAGTAACTTGAACAACATTATATCATGTTGTTGTTCTTTTTGAAAAATGTATACATCTTGCAGCTAGGTTGACAGAACTGTTTTTAATATCTCGTGTATAGAAGCTGCTGATTCTGTTTCTGTTCATGACATGTATTCATAGATTTATGCTGGTGGACCCTTGCAGCCATGCAAAGTCCCCTCAAAGTTAATGGAGCCCTGTCAGGCACAAAGGTTTAGGAGTGAGGCTGTGATTGCAAGATCCAAGTAGCTACGTAATCTAGCACTTGAAGATGGTGACACATTGATCTGGTGGCTCTGTAGTGGTTGGTGCTTTGCTGATTCATAGGCTGCATTTGCGCTTTGTCACGGAAAAAGTGTTTCATTTAAAGATCCATGGAGGCTCTACAGCATCGCCCCAAACCTTTTTATATTCTCCTTGTAAAAATGAAAAACAAAAAACCCTACAATGCAGGCTTGATAGCCTAGGCATTGCTCTTTACTGCCTGGACACTTAATTTTTTTTTCATTCTTTTCTCCGGTCTACCCCCTGCTCTGCCCCTCACACTTCCCTTTTGTCCCAACCCCCACAGCTGTGCTACTTGGCATTTAACATCAACCTTACTTGTTGCTTAAAGATCAGCAAAGTCTGCAGTGCCTTCTCTGTGAGAAGGAAGAGAGGCCATGATGTTATTCCTAAATGAGATATGAAGGTGTTTGCTGAGACTCCAAGAAGCCTAGAGAAGATCCCTTGCAATAAGACAAGGAGCAGCTAGTGTAAAGTATTGTGCCCAAGTCCATCAAGGGAAATTAAATGACTGGCTGACTATGGAAGGGAAAAAGTTGACCCCAAAAGAGAGGGGCCCTTGCTCACACATACACAGACTCACAGTTGTGTATATGCCCAGAGGTGCTTGCCTGAAAACCTCTGTGCTTTTGTTTTTTCGGGGTTTTTTTATTCTGTTCTCAGTCTTCTTCAAAGCAACAAATGTCTCTCTTGTCTTTTACTTTCTGTGAGTTCCAACAAAACTGTTTTATTTGTCAGAGGTGTCACAAAAGGATCTGAGGAGAGGAGCATAAAGAAATATTTCATTGAAGACTGCTTCAAAAAGAGGCATCGTTTTGGATGTGCGTGAGAAATGCCCTCTCTCCTAACACAGGTGTTACCCATTGCCTTTACAAACTACAGCTGCACCAAATCTGTTTGCTGGAAAGGTGTGGTGGGAAAAGAGTTTCTTTTTTTTCTTTTTCTTTTTTTTTTTTTAAACTAAGTCTACTGCCACGGTATTAGTTATATGCAGGTGACTGTCATTTGAAAGTTTAATTTGTAGTGTGTTGGTGTCTGTAGCTTCTGATATTTCTGGACTAGGATTTTCTTTTGGAGTTCAGTTCACATTCATATCACATTCACCCATTGAGCTGTTCTCCCAGTCAGGCTTGTAGTTATAAAATGGCATTTAAGTTGTGGGGTAGTTGATTGTTGTAGCAGATGAGTCATTTTACTATGGTGTATATAATTGCTTTTTGCTATTATGTAAAGGCACCCCCAACACAGAGCCTGTGCCTTGTTGGTAGTAGGGCAGCTAGCAAAACTAATCAAAACATGATAGGGGTAGGATAGGGGTGTCCCAGCCATTTAGAGCCTTTAAAAGCCAGATATGGGGCTTTGAAATCAGTGCCGAATTGAATGTGGAGTCAGTGGTTGGAGTGTAAAATGTTTTAGCTTTGATGTTTTAGTATTTTTGAACCTGTGGGAATGCTTGTTGCCAAAGTAAGTACTGTATTCTGGGCAGCTGTGTGTCCAAAAGTATATTCATCTCTTTTTGTGGGTGGGGACCCAAAATGACTTGGCACTGATTCCTAGCCTTAAGGTATTCAGCTTATGACGCTGGGGAGGAGGTAAAAAGATGTTCCAACTGTTGAACATGCATGTGTATCCATTGAAAGTCGATGTCTGTCCCCTTTCCCAGTACCACGAGATGGCCCCAAGGAGATGTCATCAAGAGGACTAGTTAGACTGAGAATTTTTAAACTCCAAGCCTTTCAAGTTTTTGATGCACATGGTTCGATCAGCTTTCAGCTGAGGGAAGAAGCCACACAGAATTGCAGGGAGGAATCTGTGTTTCTGTTCTCTGAAATTTTTCTCCTGGTGAGATGAAGAAAAGTTGTCCAGGTTGTTTTTACACTGGATTGACTACTGATCAGTTCAGATCATTTGCATATAAACTTCCTCATGGCTTGGGGTGCTAAAACATAAAGATGTGGGGTACTGGGTTCTCCTGAGGTGAAGTGGGCTTGTTATACATTGGTTTAAGTCCACCGCAAGCAGTAGAACCACAATTAAATGCTGTAAGAATTTCTGTGAGGTTGCTAAGACCTGAACATTCAGCAAAGACTAACAAAATATCCCAGCCTATCTCCAGAAGTAGCACATGATCTGCCTTGTTTGCCTGCTTTAATTATACAATCCATTATTAGTAGTAGCCTGATCTTGGGGCTTCAAAGCAAGCATCATTGGTGAAGTAAAAGTGGTGATCTGTGAAAAGCGTTGGCATCCTTAGGGTTTAATACTGAATCCAGTTAGTCTCATCTACAAATTGTGTTACAGTTGTTTACACTTCCTTTTATAGTGCAATTGGCTCTTAGGAGCAAGGGCCATCTTTTTGTTCTAGGTTTGTATAGGACCCAGCTCTTTGGGTTCTGCTCCTAAAAGCTAGTGCACAACAAATGATCACAGATTATACATCTGGAAATGATCTTGAGAGGTCATCTGATCCATCCCCCTGTCCCTGAAAAATTCCTGCTTGATGTTAGTTTAAACTGCTTTTAATCTTCAGTGATGGAAATTTATTTGACATCTCTAGGTAACTTCTATTCCAGTGCTTCACTTTACTGTTAGAAAATGTCCTAGTTCTAGCTTAACTTCTTGTTGCGGTTTAACCTATTGCTGCTTGCCCCATCCCTACTGGACATGAAGAAAGTTTTCTAAACTTCATCTTCTATGCATTTGAAGGCTGTTGTGGATCCCCTCAGGCTTCTGAAACCTAAACAGACCCAGGTTTTTCAATCTTCCTATGTAGGTAATGTTTTCTAGACTGCTGATTCTTTTTATTGCTCTTCTGCAGGTTCTGCCAAATTGGTTCCCATCTTTCTGGGCAGTTTTCCAGCAAAAGTTGCCTCAGTGCTGAGTAGAGTGGAAGAATGACTTAATATGCCCTACATATGACACTCCTGTTTATGCATCCCTGTGTAACGTTGGCTTTTTACAACAGCATAACATTACTGATCCTGTCCAGATTGTGATCTGCTATAACCCTTAAACCCTCTTTTGTGTGGTTGATTATTTCTACTCAAAAGTAGTATTTCTCCCCATCTCTGTTGGCACTGGGCTGGTGTCCCCACCCACTCGTGTTTCATTTGTTACTGCCTTCCATCCTATTTACTTAATTTAAAAGTTGTCAAAACCTTTTGAATTCCAGCCCCATCCTCCAAAGTGCTTGCAGTCTCTCCCAGCTTCATATCTTCTACAAATTTAATCAATGTATTTTCTAATTGGTCATCCATGTTATCAGTGAAAATGTTGAATAGTACTGAACCCTGGACTTCCTCTTACTAAACCTCACTAGATACATTTTTCCAGTGTGAGAGTGAACCATTGGAAATTACTCTTTGATTATGGTTTCCAATTGGTCATATAATTAGCAGCATTCCTCTGACCTTGTGGTCCACATACCCACATCTGCCACCCTGCAACCTGCTGTGAAGAACTGCCACAGTCCACTTGTCTCCCAACTCTATTATTTGCTGTACAGCCAGCCCCTTCCTAGCTCTATGCAAAGTCCCAACATCTACATCTTTTGTGTTCCTTTGTGTGCATGCTTGGAGCCACCCAATCTACCTGTGCATGTGCTAGATCTGAAACAAAAAATGACAGGGCAGCATGGCTCTGCTCCTGGGCCAATTAGCTCAGATTTCTCAGCAGAGCTAATTAGCTTGCCTATAGTGGTGCCTAAAGGCAGCTCTGCTGTTTCCCATTCCAGAGAGGTGGCATATGTGAAACTCAGCATGATGCTGCCTGACATCACAGAAATGCTTGGAGGAAAGAGCAGAGAGGGTATTTGACCACCCAGACCTTCCACTGTGTCTGCAGTTGCCAACCCACCAGTTAACCAATGATCTAGGCCCTATCACCTTGCTTAAGAGGATGCCATATGCCATGTAAAGCAGTGTCAGAAGCCCTAATGAAGTATGGATATATCCCATGCATTATCATCATCAAACAAGTACCATGTCTAGTTCTGGGCCCCTCAGTACAGAAAGGATGTAGACAAATTGAAGAGAGTCTTGCAGAGGACAGCAAAATTGGCTATGGGGTTGGGGCACATGACTTCTAAAAAGAGACTGAAGGAACTGGACTTATTTAGTCCGGCGAAAAGAAGACAGGGGATTTAATAGCGGCTTTCAACTACCTGAAAGGTGGTTCCAAAGAGGATGGAGCTGAACTGTTCTCAGTGGTGACAGATGACAGAACAAGGAGCAACGGTCTGAAGTGGCAGCAAGGGACGTTTAGGTTGGATATTAGGAAAAACTGTCTCACTAGGAGGGTAGTGAAGCGCTGGAACAGGTTACCCAGAGAGGTGGTGGGATCTCCATTCTTGGAGGTTTATAAGAACTGGCTAGAAAAAGCCTTGGCTGGGCTGATCTAGTTCCTGTGTTGAGTAGGAGGTTGAACTAGATGTGACCTCCCAAGCTCCTTTCCAACCCTCATTTTCTCCAAGTCTGTGACTCTGACAGGGGCAAGCAGAGTCCAGCCCACGGGCCAGATCGAACCTACGGTGGACTCCATTTCCCAGCAGGCCCTGCCTGCATCACTGCAGCCAGTTTCCATGGAGGCCCCAGCAGCAGAGCTGTGACCGTGCAGGGCCAGGGTTTCTTGGAAACCGGCACCAGCAGCACTGGCAGAGAGTGCAGCTGAGCGGGGAGCTGCTCCAGGGCTGGGATCTTGCATTGGTGACAGCATGGTCCAGAGCCGGGGCAAAGCTGCGGTCCTCTGCCTGCCACGGCACTGCCATTCCTGGGGTCTCCTTGGAAGCCAACCACAGCGACATGGGCAAGAGCTGCTGGGAAAGGAGTCTGGCTGCTGGTGGCATCCACCATTTTGCCCACGCCTGCTCTATGATCATCATCCTCTGCATCAAAATGCATTTGTTGTTTTAGATGTGATAAGTTAATTTTACTAAGTTATCTCCACCTGATCTTTATTATTGATTTACAGAATGAACAGTGAATTAGTTTCAATTGTAAAATTATTCGTCGGTAATCATTTTCTCTGGTGATGACCTTTGGCTGGCCAGAACAGGTGTGCTTGGTTCTTCTGTAATCCTTGATTTCAACACTATTTTCTGATAACTTTTTTTTTCCCTTCCCCAAATGCTGGGGAGAATTATCAAGAGAAGAAAGGGAGTGGCACTGAATGAACACAAAATTACACTCATCATCAATCATTAGCCTCTAGCAACTTCCAGGGAATTGTAAATTGCTGACTAACAATGGGAAATTAGCTTGATAAAATCACCATTAGTGTCAGTTCAGAGTGATTTAAAGTTTAAAAGTTGTAGCTGTGTTTTTTGTCTCTGTCGCTCTTATTTGTCTGCATTGGTTCCCTGAAGCCACATTACAGTAAAGCACCAAAGCAAATGCTTAACTTTAAGCATGTGAGTAGTTATCCTGAAGCAGAGGCATAGCTGGGCAACCCTGAGCCTTGGGCAGCTACTGCAGTACTCAGGGCAGCGCTGGCTACCATGGTGCTGATCACAGCAGCACACCACCACTGCAGTTGTGGCTATCGTGCATGCCGCCCCTTCCCTCTCGCCCAACCCTGCTTGGTCCCCTTTAGTAGCATGACTCCTGAAGTCAGTAAAACGTGCACAACCAAGGAAGCTGGTTGTGTATGGGCCAGCCCCACACTTCAAAAATTATGTGATTTGCTACAAATCTGTGAAGGATATAACCAGACCTTGGTGGTAGAGAACTACTAGCCTTGTGTAAGAGAAGGTCCACTGGCTGGTATTGTTATGGCTTCCTTGATAGCAAAGCAGTGGTGACAGTTCATGTTGTTTGAGGTTCGGCTCCTATAAATCTGGACTTCTTCAAACTGCATAGCAGGTGAAAGTTGGACAGTGCTGTATATGCATATAGATGGAGAGCAGGAAATAAGGATGAACTATTTTGTGGGTTTGTTTTGTTAAGTTGGAGCAAGGGTGCATTTGCAGGAAATGAACAAAAGGAAATCTCAGTTTCTGCAAGAGCCAACCGCGGTGCTGGAAATCCTATGATTCAAAAACCATGAGATTTTTTTTAACTCAAGTATGATTGGTTCATATTTGCCTTCTGATTGCTTGACCTTTCCAATTCGATCTCTCACTTCTACATGCTTGCCTATGCAACCCTGAGGGCTAGAAACTTCTTTTTTTTTTTTTAATGATTAGAGCCAAAATTCTCATGCAGTCACTTGACGGCACCATTTGGGACTTAAGAAAAACACCAGATACTGAGAGAGTTGTGGTAAAACCATGGGGGTGGGCAGCACCACTACGTGAAAAATATCACTAAGGATTGTTGTTCTATTGTGTTCATTATTTAATAGAAGTACTTCATCTAAGATTATAAATCAGCAGCGTCGACAACCTTTTTCTTATTTGGATACCAAACAATCGCATATAACCCAGTTCATTACTATAACTGGTTATTCACTTTGGAAAAAATGAGACTTAAAATAGGTTAGCTCTCTCATTTTCATAGCTCTTATATAAAACTGCTCGACAAAGATACATAATTCAGAACTGATGTGCTGTGACTTTAATGTTTCATTGTCTTTGAACAGTTCAGTAACAAACCAATCGTTGTTAAGACATCTGGTTCTTTTGAGTCATAATGTCATATTTTAGAAAAGAAAAGCACTTGTTTTCATAGATTTTAAGGCTAGGAGGGATCATTGGGATCATCTAGTCTGACTTCTCGCATAAGACAAGCCACACAGAGAACACTACCCAGTAACTTTGTGTTCCTTTGTTGAATACTTCAGTGTTTGCTGTTGAAGCAAGCCACACTTTTACCCTTCAGAAAACAGCTGACCACGGCAGTGGGATTCTAGTAAGAAACTCAGAATTTTATTGTCGCAAGCTCTGAAATATGCATTAACAGATGTGGATGCTGTCACTTTTTGTTTGCAACTTAATGCAGAGCATTTGCTTTTTTTTAATCAAAGAAACCATAAATGAACAGGCTATCTCTTTCTCTATAGAAGAACTTACCTGTTCTGTGGTAAATATTGATACTGCTGTTTTAAAAAGATAAGCACTAATCATTGTAGTAATTTGTTTGTAAGGCATAAGTTTCAGAGCCAGATTCTCAACAGATATAAATGGGTGAGGCCAGACCAACTCATTTCAGCAGAAGGTATGGCCTTTTACATCAGCTAAGGATCCTGTCCTTGTATATGCTCTAGTATCTTTTTGCTTCCTCCACCTTTATGAATCTTAAAAGCTCTGAGTTGCCCAAACAGTCTAGGCTTTCCACACGGCTTTTCAAATCAGCAGCATTGGTCATTGTTTGGTTTTCATTGATGGGACTGATTTGTGTTTGCAGGTGTGAGAGCTGTGGTGCTGTCTTCCACTCTGAGTGCAAAGTGAAGTCTGTCCCTTGCCCCAGGTGTGTGCGCAAAGAGCTGCAGAAGAAGCAGAAATCCTTCTGGAGGAGACTCAATATGGATGAGAGCATGGAGGATTCTTGCACTATGTTTGAACTGTCCTACCAGAACACATGACTTCCCTCAGTTTCTTGGCAACTACAAGAGATCCTCTTCTGCATTCACCTACTCAAGCAGCTGCTCAGCTAGCCAGGCAGAAATCTTACTGTGGAGATGATATCTCACCTTGATTATTTGCTAGTACTGGCCAAAAGGGCCATGAAACTAGGTGGGCTTTAAAATACCAATAGCCAAATTACATTTTGCGGAGAAGTCGAACCACTAGGTTTCATGCAAAATGTGGTTTACTTGAAATGCTTTATGCTCAGCTAATGAAGGTCCCAGCTTTTTCTTTTCCACCTCAGGAGAAGATTTTTCCTTAAGGCAGAAAATATTTCCTGCCAAGACCTGTGGTTTTTTTTTTTTTGCTTCCTGAACAAGATGTCACTTCTAACTTCCTAATTTAGGATGCTTGCAAACATAAGACCCAGGATAATTCCTTTAGGTGTGCCCATGCATTTATAACTGTCCCAGCAAAATACTATAAAAACAGTGGGGGATAATTAGTATTTTGGGGTCAACAGAGACTTTTTTTGAAGCACAGTTGTGCCCTGCCATTGAAGCGCCATCGCTTAATTTTATACTTTGTTACTTTTGTCTGTCTGAGCCACATCCTCATTTCCATCAATGGTATGTTGGTTCAAATCCATATTGATTTCATGATCAAAGCCTTTTTAAGATTTATTTTAATCACCTTAAATTAATGAACAATGCTTTGCTCAAAGGCATGATAAATATGCTTTCCTAACCTGAATCTACTAGGCCTACAGGAAAAGAAGCTTCTCCCACCTTTTGAGAAAAATGTATAAAGTTTTCCTAACTCTTGAAACATAATTCAGTCTCTTTGGTGTATTCTTCTTGTGCAGTTTGTATACTAGCTGCACTGAGCCATGGCAACATCAGGCAGATCCAAAGGGATTTTGGTACTTCAGTAGGAACTTACAATACAGAAAGACTAGTTCATGGAAGTGTGTTCTGCCCTATGTACTTGGAAAACTAATTGCAGCAAGTTGTATCTGCTGTGAAAAGAGAATTTGTCATTTGATTGGGAAAACAAGTCACCACTGATGGTGTCTAATTTGTCTCATGATTAGTGAGATGTGATCATGGTCCCCTTTGCTTGAATCCATTAAGTATCTTAATTCTTTCTCCAGTGATATGTATATTACATATTACATATGTATGTGTTTGTGTGTATATTTGTAGAAAGCAACTACAGTGTCAGGAGACAAATTCACAGACTAGTGTGCATGTGCATCTATTTGCCGCTGCTACCAAGCAAGTTTGCTAAATCGCGGGCCAGCAGTCTATACTTCCTAAATAACTGCTTGACCGAGCAGCCTCAGATATTAGCAGAAAACAGAGCCCTGTTCATCAGAATATAATGCTAATTGCTGGATTATTATAAATAAAGGAAAAGCAGACGTAGCACTTAAAATAAGTGGCTGGCAGGCCAAAAAAAGTTGCCCTCTGTCCTGTTCAGATATCAGTATTTCTCTCTCCCTTTTCTGCTTTCCAGGGAAGAAATTGCTGAACCTGAGCTCTTTTTTTTTTTTAAATAATTAGGTATAGTATTTGTAGGGAAGCATGTTTCTATAGATATTAGTTAGGCGGCTAGTGCCTTTGCCTTCTGTAAGACCCTGTCACTATATGTTGGGAGAGGGGGGTCTTCATTGTAATGAATATAGTACTGACTGGTGATGGACCCTCATAGTGAAATACTTTTTAACCCAGGAAGTTTAAAAGATTCCCATGTGCGGTGTACTTGCTCTCTGGAAATGAATTGGGCACCCTTATTCCTAAGATTAATATTTCCTCTATACAGTACTCCCCCACAAGTCAATGTACTTTACATTAAATGCTTTGTTTATCCCTAGAAATTAAAATGCTCTGTGGGGATCCAACCTGGCTCCCACAGGAAGAATGCCTGGCATGTTCACAATTGTAAACACTTGGGATAATATTCTGGAATTAGTCATGCAAATGAGAAATGTGGTAGCATTCGTTATATAAACAAAACACTCCCACACTATTTTCATTATGTGTCACTTAGCCCAGTCACATGAGCCAGCAGCTCTGAAATCATCAGGAGCTGGCTGGTATAACTTTGAATTAACTTCAAATACAAAGTCAAGTCACAAAAAGGGCAGTTGTGGTTTTCATACCATAACACATCCGAACACAGGATACTTTACAGCATTGGTTCACATCCAGTCCAGTTTTGCTGGGGAGGGATTTGTGTGCATTGGCAGGTACCATATGACTTTAAAGAAGCAAGTTCCTTACTCTGTGTATTATTAGCTTATTTGGTGTATGTTTTATTTCCAAAAGGCACCAGCGCCTTTCTGGATATTTCAAGCTACATTCTGGAATAATTAGAAAATACAAAGGGCATCGTTGGAGTTGTTCTGGATTTCTGTGCACGTAATGGAGAGCAGAATTTGACCTTTTAACTTTGAATTATGGGTAAATAAAATATGGTATAAATTAATCTTTTGAAGCTGGCATGACATTTCTGATGGCTGCCATTACCCCAAAGGGTAATGTCCTAACATATTAGCATCTACTGCCAATATCATAAGCTTTGTATGAAGATGAATCATATTGTACGGGAGAGTCTTTGTTTAAATACAGCAGTGTTCCAAGGGAGCCAATTCCTAAAATAACTTTATGTTCATTTACCCCACCAGACCCGTAGCATTAGCTTCTTCTGGTAGCAATAGTAGCAGATCTAGTGGGCCTTGTCACATGGTAATTTTAGTTGGCTCCTGGAGCTCTTAACCCCTGGATGGACCACACATTAACACCTTTAAGTGGCTTAAGGCACTCATTATACTGCTCCAAGGCCAGACTCTGATCTGCATAACCTTGCATTATCTGCATAACCTCCATGAAGGTGCAGCCACTCTCCACAGCTGTGCTTCTCAAGTTGAAGTTCTCCAGTATCCCAGGATTTTTTACATGGTGCTTCTGTGTACAGCTGAAAATGGCAACAGCTTGAGGTGGGGCAGGGTGGAGTGAGGCATGGAAAGCCAGAGTCAGCACACCAGGATGCTGCTGCAGGGCAGGCAAAGCATGGCCCAGCACAAAAGAGAGCTGCATGAGGTGGTGCTGAGGATGAGGTGGACACTGCATGGTGGGGGCTCTGGCACTGACTCTGCTGTCCCGCCCTGCCATCACTGCCCAGCCTGAGAGATTGCACCATGCTGCCCTACTGGTTTCCTTCTGGAGCACCATGCCATTACTGGTGGGAGCATTTAGTAGTCCCAATAGTGGTGGTGGGGGGAGGATAAGGAGATGCTGTTTCATCATGGTGAGCCACCAGCATGCTACCTGCACTAGGCTCCAGGGGAGGCAGGTGATGTTGCTGAGAGGAAACCAGAGGGGTAGCGCACAGTGCTGTGCTCCTGGGCCAGCCAGTGATGGGGCAGTCAGCACCTCGCCGAGCTGGACAGCGGAGCCAGTACAATGCTGTGGCTGGTGGGAGTATTTAGCAGCCCCAGCAGCTGAGGATAATGAAGAGAGGCAGGAGTTACTGCCTCATCACTGCCCATGCCAGGGTCCAGGAGAGGCAGGTGACTTGAACAGTTACCTGTTCCTGCCCCCCTTCCCCAAGCCCTCTCTCACCCCCCTGCTGGTAGAGCAGGGATAGAAGCCTGGCCTGGATCACTAGGCTTGTAGTGGAAAGTCACAGCTGTGCAGATGGGAGATGGAGGAGGTTTTTAGCCTTAAGTTTGAAGCAGTCACACCTTGAGCCAGCATTAACACCAATCAACATTTGTGTGGCTCACAGCATAAGGTGTAACAAGGCCTGAAGAAATCTGCTTGGGAGACATCTTGCTCCTTTATTCATTAAAAGAGTTGAACCCAAGCGTGTATCAGCATGCACAGGAAACTGCATCCTCTCAGGCTCTTCTGTTAGGCTCACTGCATCTTGGAGCCATAATGAAGGGACCAATTCTGCTCTCCTTTGACCATAGTGGGAGTATTATTAGGCCTAAATTAATTTTCAAAACCACAAAGTAAAAAGTATAAATTGAAAATACTATTAGTAAAAAATAAAAAAAAAGAAACTTGGTACGTGCTATTTCTATGCTGGAACCCACTAAAATGGACAAGAACACGTAGCAGCATGAACAATAGCCATTCTGCTTGACTGCCTGTAGTTCCTACGCCTAGACTAGGCTGCCACAAGCTCCTTCTTGGTATTAACCTGTGTGTATGCACCAAGTGGAAAAGTGCACAGGATTGCTCTGATGTACAAATCTCTCCCATCCACAACTAGAACTTATATATTTGCGCTGGTCTCCTTGTCCTCCTCTCTTGTTGGCAAGGAGGTGAATATGTACAGTAGCTTTTCATTGCGAGTCAAAAATAAAATGCACAGCTTTGTCTGATTCACAGTGAGAATGTGCTCCTTGGGCACCTAGACATGTGGTGGAGCTCTGCTCCAATGTGTGCTAATTAACATACATTGGAGCAAACTCAATTGAGTCTGCTGCAAGTTTGCTGGCGTGTGCTAAGTAGTGTGCTCCAGCAGCCCCCACATCAAACAGGCTTTAGTTAAAGCACCCCTGCTGCCATTTTGAAATGTGGGCTACTGAATACACGTGCCATTGTGAATGCTTTAATTGGAGTGGCTCTCAGAGCCGCCTCTACCCTGGAGCGTGTGTATAGATGCCCTTTGCTCCTGGGGAAGAAGTTGCACATCAAGTTACTACTCTTATGTACTTGTACAGAACTAATTATGCTATAGCTATAGAAGTGGCTAGATTATTGTCTGACTCTTACAACTGCTTAGAATACTTTGAAATATCAATTTAGTTAGCCTGAGATTATTTTTAACCTAGTACAGTTTAAGAGAATGTGTGCAATTTTCTCTCTTCTTCCCTCTTACCCCATCACTAGCCTTTTTGTCTAAGTAAAGACCTAGCTAGAAAATGCAAGTTGCAGCCTTTTTTACATTGTCAACTCACACAAGGGAAATTTGCAAAGTCTTGGTTTTAGGGGTCTGAATCAGTCGTCCTAATCTCTGATGTAAAGTGCATTTTTACTGGCAACTGTTTTGTTTTTGACTGGAAACTGTTAACAGTTTTGCTCCCTTTAGCTTAATAGTTACTATGTTGTCACATGGAAGAACAAAGGGGTTTTGGTGTATGTGTTTTACCTGTTGCTTTGAACTCTTTAGGCCTGCTATGCAGAGTTCTTTATGTAACAAACTTTCTTGTCCTCCTCCTCCTCGCCAGTGCCGACTGCTGAAAGTTGATTTCTCTGTACTGTGACACAGTGTTCTGGCTGGTATGTGCTGGTAGAAACTTGCTAGAAACTTGTAGTCGAGCTGGTTTCCAAAATATCCAAGATACGATGCCTTGGGCAGGTACCTCAAGTTCTCTGTAGAGCTGAGGGCCTTGGCTTGCTCTACCAGGAGTGACTCTTCGGGGAAAAGCAAGAGCTGCTCTTGTCAAGTCTTCTCTTAAACATTAACATTGTCACCTGTGTACGTTATATAACATATTGATGATGATGTCCTGTAAGTTAAAAATATGGGAAGCCTCATTACATTGAGACAAGGAAATTGAGGGCCTTTACTTTGCTTTCTCCCTGTGAGAATGGAAGCCATTGAAAAAGCCTGTCTTTGGGAAGGTTATGGTCTGCATTGCAGCTGACTCTTGGTTCCTATAGAAGGGACTTAATACACTCATCATTATAAATTTATCTCTTACTTCTTGCTGCAGGGTTCCTTCTCTGTCTTACTGTCTCTTTTTGTCTTCCTTGTTCACAGTGCTGAGCCTTGCTGCTAGGCTTCAAGCTTCAGAGCCCATGGTGTAGCTATTGAAACAATGGAGCCTGGTGGTTCCTCCTTCATAATTTGCCTTCTAATTTTTCTTTCCCAGTAGGAGTGCCTTACAGAACTGTATATTAGTGGCTTTGTTCCTGTTGTGAAGTTCCTGACTGAATCTGTTGCTTGACTAATAATCTCCTGTCGCTCGCAGGATTCTCAGCAATGGGGTAAATCAATTTGCTTGTTCCCCTAGCCCAGTGGCTCTGTAGACAGTATATATTATTGACTCTGTATACACCAAGCAGCATGCAAACCCTTCACTTTTGCTTAAATTGGTGCCTTAATTTCTAAAAGTGAAGGAACCAGTCAGCAATGTTCTGTCACATTAAAGCATGTTTGGGATTTGAGCTGTAAACCCTGACTTACGTCAGTGTCTATTTTACCAGGAACCTGTGTCCATTTTTACCAGTGTCCATTTTACCAGGAACCATTTTACTCATTAACAATGAGATTTCTTAATTGTATACACTTGAGGGTGGGGGGCATACTGGGTTTGAAGGTAACTCGCTTTTTGTTTCTGTTGTGTACACTCAGGAAAGTGTACCTTCAGTAGGAAGGTAAACTGAGTTAGAACATGACTTTCAGCAGTCACCTTAATTAACATGGTATTAAACCTGACTTTGCAGTAGAGACGGAGACCAGTAATATTTAACTGTGCACCACCTGGTCCTCCTGAAACCATTGATTAGCTCAAGGCCAACCAAGTTGATGTTAAACGTAACGAACCAATGCTTCAAACTATGTTTACTGACTTAACACAACTCCTCAAGCTCCTTAATTTCATGAAGATCAGTACAGAGAGGTTTGATCAATGTCATCCTTCAAATGTGCTTGAATGGCTTCAATCAAACAAATAAGCATGGCATGTGCAAGTCTAGGGGAAAGCTTTGACATGTGCCTGTTCCAATTATGTCTTTTAAAGCCACATATCTAAACAAATAGCAGGAATCCAATTTGAAAATGGCATTCATGTCTGTATTGTAGCTGCTTGAGGGCTAAAGAGCACAGGAACCAGTTGTACACATTCTGCCATTTCTTGGGGACCAAAGGTTCACATTCTGACTTGGGTCACGTGTGAAGTGCTGGTCTCTGCTAAATCCCAGCATTAATCTACATCACAAAGCCAACACATTTGGGAATAATCAGAAAGCTTGAGAGAACCAGAACTAAAAGGTTATTCCTGGCTAAGACCGATTTGTGGGCTTCATTGGAACGCATTTGCACTGACTTAATTAAAAGTGTCTCTGTTCAGTGAAACCAATACAAGCCCCTACATGGATGTTCTTATTTGGGAGAGGAGAGTTTAGTTTTTAAGAGCTTATCAACAGAATTACTTTGATTTAACGGTGGATGTGATTCCAAACTGATTCTAGTTAGCTCAGTGCAAAAGCTTGGCCTTTTCTCAGTAGTGAAGTCAGCCCTTCACTACTGACACCAAACCAAAATAAGTAATTTATGAAGTAAAATGATTGTGTCTACAAGATTCCATGCCAGCTCCTCAAATCCAGTTTTTAAACTTAAGCCAGTAAAACTGGTTCTGTAGACATTGCCTAAGAACAGGTAGCTTGGGAATTCACACTGGTCTGAACCTAATCCTTCTTGACAAGCACCAAATTCACCCACAACACTTAAGAAGAATGGATTTTACTATTGATGGCATCTCCTAAGTTCGTATGGAACCCTTTTTCCTGGTCAGGTGTCCTGCTCTAGCTATTAACTTATTTATGATAATTATTTTGTTGGGGTTTTTTTACTTTTGCAGGATTTTTTTGTAATATCTGCACTATTGAATCTTTAGTTTTATTATTGGCAAATGCAATATGCAATATGTTATCATTGCAACTCGGTAAGTTAAATGATATGTTGAAAATGTACCTGAGTGGGGCTTAATTTGGTTCATTGTTTCACAGCACCAGTCCCTTGTGTACAAAGGCAACTCTCAATAAATGGTACAAAAATATCTCATTGTTATTTTTTTCTTTCATTGCAATACTGTAGTGTAAGGGTTCCCAAACTGTGATATGTGTACCCTTGGGGGTACACAAGACATCTCTGGGGACTATACAAGAGAAATTGTATAATGATTAATTTAATTTTCATTATAATTATAATTGGCATTTAAGGGATTAAAATATAAAACATGCTGGTAGGGGTACACGGGCAGCTGCTAAATCTGGAAGGGGGTACTCGGTGAGAAAAAGTTTGGGAACCTCTGCTATAGTACCAATAAGACAGACTTAAAAATCTTAACTAGTTATTCAGCTCTAAATTCTAGTCTGCTTTAAAACATTGGTCTGCTGAGAAGTCCTTCAAATTCTAACAAAAAATAATGTTTTGCTCTTGTGTCTGATCCAAAGCTCATCTGAAATTACTGGAAAGTTTCCCAGTGGTTTCATGAGACTTTGGATATTTAGACTTTAGACTTGCCCAACTGAGAATCAAAAAGTACTTCACAAATCGTTAATGACTGTATTTTCAGGGGAGCAGGGTAATATCTAGAGCTCTAGCTTCAACTAGCGGAAGTAGATGTTGAGCACCTTGGAAAATCAGGCCACGAGTCATCCAGTGCCGTTGTGAAAGATGCAAGGGTGTAAAAAGGCCATTTTACCCACTCCTGAAATGCAGCCATCTTGGGGGTCATCAGTCTTGCAGAATTTTAGCAAGTGCAAGGACTGTTGTGAAGAAGTTGAGTTCAGTGATGTAAAGCTTACACAAGTCAGGGCAGATAGCCCTCACCATTGAGTCACCCTGTCATGAGTAAACCCTGCCCTCACTTTCCTCTGCTGGGGAGCAGAACACAGGGAGGGGGGACAGGTTGTGCCTTTGAGGGCTGAAATAACCTTGTATCATTGGAGACCAGAGGTAAAATTCTGACTTGGGTCACAAAGCAAAGCAGGTGGGGTGATCATGTTTGGGTACACGACAACACAGGAGACCTTCACAGAATGGTTGGCGGGGAAAGAGGGGTCTGCATTTTCCAGAATAAGACAACAATAAGTAAGGGCCAAGTACCCCCAAATTTTGAGTCATTAAATATAGTTATACTTAGTCTCTCTAGGTTTGTTGAAGAAGACATTTTCTTTGTTATGGTTATTCTAAAGTGGGTTTCAATAAGTATAATTTTAAAAATCCACAAAAATGAATCGGATCAGGTTCAGGGATTGCAAGGAACTTGAAATAAACAGCAAGGCTGAAGCTGAGAACACTTAGATGCCATTGAAATGTCATGAAAATTAGATGGCTGTGCTGCTGTTTTTGCTAGTCTACTACCAGTACACAGGCTAGCAAGGTTAAAGCCAACTTGGGTATCTTTGTATAACACTACAGTCACTTCAGCACAGTATATCCTTCAATACAGGTGTGCATTGAGGCCCTTTGAAAATCTAAGACAGCCAGCATCAAAAAGCTCAGGATCGAGTGGCCATATGCCCAGCCACCTTTTCACCCCTTTGTGATCCATCCAGGCCCAGGCTAGAGTGCCCCAGTGAGACTTTATGTAGAAGGTTTTGAAGCATTACTATCTGCGCTCCACCTTGTCTGTAAATGTTTCTTGAGCCTATAAAGGATAGTTCTGCAAAATGACTAAGTACCTAATGTGAGGATTAAGCAGGATTCAGGTGCCTAAATTCAATAGCTCAGCAGTTAGATCTCTCCTAGGAAGTGGGTGATATGGAGTCTAAACACTCCTCTGTCTGAAATAATTTGAACCTACACCTCCCACGTCCCAGGACCCACCAAGCCACAGAGTGCTCAAGGGCATTCTGTAACCCTCCCAGTAAAACTGCAGCACTTTGCATGGAATAATTACATATCCAGCCTTTTTAGCCTCAAGGCACTCCTAGAACAATGCCAGCACTTAGCTTTCACTCATGTCTTGACTCCAGAGAAATAATTGGAGCAAGTCTTCTGTTGCAATGGCATAAATAGCCCACAACTGGTCAGCCCCTACACAGTGGTGTGTTTTTCACACTCTGGATTCTGTTTGGAAACCTGGATTTATCTTGTGAATCACATGTAGCTGTTTGAACACCTACCGGTGCTGATATTGCAGAACACCCTTAAAAGGATCTCTCAACACTGCAGCAGTGCATCTCTGGCTTACCCAGACCACAGTGATCTCTTGCCCCTGCCCCACCTTAAAAAAATGATCCATCAGGAGTGTAAACCCTTTGCTCCACAGGTGCATTTGGACTTCATCCCTCTGATGAAACCAGCTGCAAGCAATGAGTTAATGTTTGACTGAAACCAAATGAGCCATGTGATGTGACCATATTCTTTATAAGACCTCTATTTGCCTTAGAAGGTGAGTAAAGTTCTGTTGCTACATCTTCTTCCCCTCTTGCTGCAACCTCCCCCTTTCAGTCAATAGGATCAGAGCTATGAGCCTAACGTGGCAGACCTGGCTGTTCTCTCCTCATGTGACTGCAGGCGAGCAGCTTTTCCCCGCATTGTGCTACATTTCACTTTATGGACATTTAAGTGAGCCACGATCCTCAGAAACCTATTCCCTCTGCTGTCACTTAACAATTTTGGGCTAGAGCTGCAAGCAACATTCATTTTTGGTTTGGGTCAAGTACTGAGGTCCTGTGATTTCTCCTGCCCGCTCCCAAGCTGTTTCATGTTGTAAATACTTTGGAGCTGCGTCCTTGCAGTAAAGTGTAACTGCTGCAATAAAATTCTGCCTTGTTTTCCTGGCAAGAATATACTTAACTGATGTTTATATTAACCCACAGTGTTGATGAACCTCTGGGTGAGCTTTGCCTTCTTCACCTAAGATGTGGAAGGACACTGAAATGCCAGTCTAGCAGGCTGACACTGCATTGCTGCACGTACTCCCACTTCCCAGAGACAGAACAGGTGTAAACAGCTCTTTGATTTTTTTTTTTAATACTAAACAAGATAGGGGATGTTATACCTTGGTGCATCTCTGTCACAGACTCCCCTCCCAGGTATTGAAGGAGATGATGATCCAGTGGGCACAAGTCCTCAGTTTCTCAGAGACGACTCTGGGGATAAAGCTGGACGAATGCCTAACTCAGCCACCTTTCCACATGGTGTTCCAATGAGTTTATTTTCATCCCTCACATCCATATTTCTAGATGCCCTTCACATCAATTTGCCCAGGTGTTTGGTAAGGCAGATTTCACCAATGCTGCTGCACCTCTATTGTTCAGTCTCTTGGAAGAAGAGGGAGTTTAAGGGGGTTTTTGTCCCTTCCCATACTTTCTGCCCACTCAGTGCCCTTCAGCAGGAATAATTTAAAAGGTTTTTGTAGCCCAAGCTCCTTTGGCAAAAGCCAGTTCCCTGGAACTGTTACCTTGTAAGGTTTATACCACTGGAGCTCACCCATCTAAACTGAAACTCTTTTCCTCAAAGAAAAAAAACTCACACTTTCACTTCCAGAATTGAAACGACTGTCAGTTGTAAAGAAAATGTCTTGTAAAGAAAATGAACATCAATCTCATTTCCAAATCTGATTCTCCACAGCCCTACAATTCACAGTCCTCTCCTACCAGTGGACAGTGTGTGCTAAAGACTGCCAAACCAGAACGCCCTGTGTTAAATGACTACAAAAAGCACAGGAGAGTGGAGAATTGGACCTTTGGGATCCAAACTAAAATCTCCCACCTGTGATATACAAAAAACTAGAATTCTTGGTTCCAAAATGATACCTTTTATTAGACCAACTGGAAAATGGCAAGAAAATTGTCCTCAGTACCCACCTATGATATGAATTTGCAGGGTCTAGCTTTGAATCCTTCAATTCATGATGTTTTAAGGGGCAGACTAAATAACATGATTAAAAATGTAACCCTTCAATCAGGGAAACATGACTGCAATAAGGGCCTGGTTGAATAAATCTGGAAGATACTTTCTAAAATAAATGGAACTCAGGACTCAAACACCCACTCGGAGCCATACCCCTAGCTCTAGGAAATGAAAATTTAACTTCCCTGGTCTATTTTCCTAAAACTTGTTTCTTTCATGCTTGTAAACCCCAAACAAGACAGCACAAATGTGTGAGGGTGAAATTACAATATGTAAATTAACTAAGCCTGAGCTAACTCTTCCCCCTCTCTCCTAGAAGGTCAACAAATGCTCCACCTCTGAGCTGTCTGGCTCAGGGACTGACTGCAGTGAAATGCTTGCTTGGGAGGGAGCGGATGGCTTGGAAACTTGCATGAACCAATGTGCCGATGATCTCTGGGAAAGGAAAGCGTCCCTGGGACTTTGTGTAAACAGTTATGAATTGTTGTTTTTAAAGGTTCTTGTTTAATTGAATAGCCTTCAAAACAGTGTTTTAGATGGACTTTTCAGCACTTACCCCTTTTGGTAACACAAGACCCTCTAGAGTAACCTATTGGATCATCAGGAATCATAAACAAAACCAAGGGCACGTTGGAGTAAATTCCAACCATTTTAGGCATAGATACACTTTAGGCATAGATGTAAGCATTCACAGGAAGGTTGCAATCCTACTGAAGAGCAGTTTCATTGTCTATAGTAAACAACTCTTGGTTTTCTAGAATTCATTCTGAGGAGTTATCCATTAAGTATTAAAAGTAAGGTTATGAGGCTTATTGGGAAAGCAAGAAAAATGAGGTAAGAGTTTATGTCAAGATTTGCACTTAATATTGCCTTGAGGACTGCTGTGCTATGAAGGAGCAATACAGGATATTAACAAGTTACTAGGAATAACTGTATTAGCAATGTAAGTTTGATTTAAAAACAATAATTGTGTTAGAACATGTTGTACCTGGACCTAAGGAAGAAGCCAATGGGTATAAAGAATGGGATGTAACAACTGGATCCAAAGTGTCCTTGGACAGGACAGTCTTTGCTTACAATACAGCTTCAGTCACCTGTGACTAATACAGTGGACAGAAACATCATGTACAATGTCTATGGCAAAGTGCACTTAAAATCTAGTATCTGGTTCTGCTACTTTTCTTCACACTGCAAGTAGACTCCTGTGCTAGAGGTGGACCCCTTGTTTTTACTTGCAGCTTTGCTCTCAAATTCCTCAGGAGCAGAATCTAGCCCTCAATGCCAGGAGAAATGAGCCCCCAGAATGTCTTTCTGCCTTCAGACATACAGAAGAAAGTACTCTTAAAGTCAAGATCATGATCTATGCACTTCTGTAATCAATATTTGGCCTTCCATGGGATTATTTAAGACTAGACTGTCATTGTGTGTCCTTGAATAGCATCTGGGAATGGTTGCTTTGATTTCAAAAACTGCAGAATTGGGCTCTCATACTACTACAGATCCAAATGGCATGCAATGGAAGATGCATTTGTGGAAGAGAGACCAGAATCTGGCCCCACATGATTGGAAACACAAGCCATAGTGATTTCCTGATTTGCCGGGTTGGTGATAAAAAGGTATGACTCAACATGTGTTCAGCACAGACCTAGCACTAGATAATAAAACCCAGCAGAAGAATGAGAGGGTGTCATAAAAATGCATGTCTGTATAGTAGATATTTACACAGTATTGACATTGTTAGCTGGACTTAGATTTATGTCAAGTGTTATGTGCAGGCAGAAACAATAAGGTATGTCTGTTAAGGGTGTAGGGCAAAGCAGGGAGTCAGCCTATAAAAAGGGATTGAAATCAATAGGAACATTTCCATAAACATTGACAGGAGTTGCCTTTAGGCCCATAAGAAGAAGGCAAGAAGAATCAGCATGCATGTTGTATTTACAGCATGGAATTAGTAATATTATCTGACGGTTTAATGCCGTTGTATCATTCTTCTGAGTCCTCAATATGGCAGTGCCTGCAGGGCAGCTGGAAAGTTGGCATTTTGACTTGTGCGTGTGTTGGATGGCAGTGGTTCTGCAATTGAGGTGTGTGCATTTGGGTAGGAGAATACAAGGAATACCTGTTTACTGTTCCCTTGTTTCTGTGTTAGGGATGCGATGTAAAGAACACAAGCAAAATGTAGTGTTTGTGAATAGTACATTAAAAAAAAAAAAAATCTTCACTTTTTCCAGTCCTTCCAGCTCATGGGCCACAGGTCTTAGTTCAAAAGAGCTATCTATGCTGGTATTTTTCAAAGGAGTCTTGAGGAATTAGACACCAAATCTCATGGACTGATAGTGGCAGGCAGATGCCAAATAACAAGAAATTGTTTTTTAGATATATAGGGAGTAAAAGGAAGGCCCAGGATGGAATAGGACCCCTACTAAATGGGCAGAAGCAATTGGTGACAGACAGGGGGGACAAGGCTG
>JAGPOW010003685.1:74079551-74131638 GCA_030014935.1 Caiman crocodilus
TCCACAAGAGAAGGTTGAGAGGCGACCTTGTGGCTGCCTATAAGTTCATCATGGGGGCACAGAAGGGAATTGGTGAGGTTTTATTCACCAAGGCGCCCCTGTGGGTTACAAGAAATAATGGTCATAAGCTAGCAGAGAGCAGATTTAGACTAGACATTAGGAAGAACTTCACAATTAGAGTGCCCAAGGTCTGGAATGGGCTCCCAAGGGAGGTGGTGCTCTCCCGTACCCTGGGGGTCTTCAAGAGGAGGCTGGATAAGCATCTAGCTAGGGTCATCTAGACCCAGCACTCTTTCCTGTCTATGCAGGGGGTCGGACTCGATGAGCTATTGAGGTCCCTTCCAACCCTAGCATCTACGAATCTATGAATGTCCATGCCCTTGTTTCCTTTTACAATCCTGGGCAGCGATAGCACAGGTCAAGCTAAGGACCATGTGTCATTCTTAATTGTATCTGCCAGCTTTTGCAGCTTCCCCTTGGGGAACATCTAAAAACAGAGAGAGAAGGGTAGTTGCAATTCATGATTCTAACACTATCCCCACAGGCATCACATGCCATTTTATACCAGAGTATCGAGGTAAAGCATGATGTTGAAAGCCACTGTGCCACAGTTCTATTAGATGGTTCATCACACAGCACCTTGGACCTACAGCCCTGATTGTACCCAGACCCAGACCAGACCTACAGCCTGGCCTCCCATGGCTCCATTTAAACTATTGCATTATGGATACAATTGTCTCCTGAATTCAGGATAGAGAGACTTTACTGCTATGAACCTGATGTTTAGATACTAACATGGCACGTCTCAGGCCTTAATGACTTTATCATGCCATGATGTCTGAACCAAAAAGGGTTACTTCACTTCTGTTTATGAGAAGCAGAAATGCAGAGGTCTTACAGGCAAGGTTATCTGAAGTGCTTAGCACCCGTCTATCCCATGGTTCTCAGAGGAATTTGATGAAGATTGTTCTCAGAAGACAACCTGCGCACAGAGCGCTTTAACATCTCCCATGTTGTTCATTCCAAGTCCCACAGGAGGTCTCTGGCAGCTGGTAAATGAATTTTAATTATCAGATTGTATTTCCTCCCCAAGATGATCCTTCCTACCCAGCTCCATCTCACTAACCAATACTGGTGCTGTTTTCCTGCCCCAGCTTCCAATCTTGGACCGCTCGGGTCTGGAACTTGAAGCTGTCTCTCACCCAAGTAGAAAGTCTGTCTTGCATAATGAGGCCATGCTAGAGCAACTCTCAAAATGTATAGAGTTAATCCAGATATACCCCAATTCATCTGAGATCTGTATCTGGCCTACACTTCATAGTCCTTCTGAGCTACTAAAAATTGGCCTTACTTTCTCAGCACCTGACCCCTCGCTCATAATCATTCCTTTCTCCTGGGGTCCTAGCTCACATGATTACACCCAAGTGTGTTCCTCTATTATTGTACTGTACAATGCCAAGAGAAACACTTCCTCCAAGGAACAGCCACCCAGCCCATCACCCATATACAACAGCGCACTGTAGGACTCAGTACCTCCTGTTTACAACTGATTCCAAGCAGAAATAAGTGTTTCAAAGTCTAGTTCATTCAGTTTTTGTGTTTTCTTTTTTTTAAAAAGAAGCACAGCACAGCATAGCACCATGGCACCAGGCTCTTCTTGGTTTTGTTTGTATTCTTTTCCCATGGGTATTTAAGTGGTGCCTCAGGCACATGTGCTCTTCAGCCTCTAGGATCTTGAGATATTTTGGCACACTGAGATGTTCCCTCTATCCTTCTCACCACTGCTAAAATGATTATTTTTACTCTTATCAGTATTAATTTTCTTGAAGTTTGGTGCAAACAAGATGCCTGTGTGGCTTGTGAGTGTGTGTGTGTGTGTGTGTTTCTCTCACTCTCTTTCCACTCCTTTTCTTTTCCCTGAGGGGGCTCGGTGATTGGAAAAGACCGACCTCCCCCCTTCCTCCCCAACCCGCACAATTGTCACCGCCAATTAGTGCATTGTTAGAGCACACAATGGCGCTACAACCAGTGGAATGGGCTGCTTTTGTGCCTCTCCAGTCGGCCGTGGGGGCAGTCAAGATTCATTTAGGGCCTTACACAACATGGACAGAAAATGCTATCAGAAAAGCAAAGAAAAAAAAAAGAGAAGAAGCAGAAGAAAGGGACGGGGTGGGGGGGAGAGGGAGAGAGAGAATGAAGGGGAACAAGCCGTGTAGAGAAAAGGAGCAGGGAGGTTCAGGGGCAAAATCTGCCATTCAAGGGTTAGTCCAACCTCATGAAAGGCCCAAGAGGCAGCATCGCATTGAAGACACCCCCTTGGAACACAAAAAGAAACTAGGGCTTAATAGTAATTAGTGGGCTAACTGTGCAAAGAACACTATGCCTCTTTAGTAGATTGTTCCAACTTTTACTTTTTTTTTCCCCTCCCCCTTGCAAATCCGGGTTGGGGGGGATGGGGAAGAAAAGCTATGGGGATGGAAGTGGGCAGCACTTCATTCGCCACCACATTCTGTAGGGGCCCATTCAGCTCTTCTTTTTGACAGGTAAATTGAATTTTATTCTCTAAAGCTTGCAGCCAATTACACAGGGCATTTTGCAGACAGAATGTGACATATGGGTACGTTTCTGGAGTCAACGTTTGGCTTGTTTCAAGTACTTTAAAGCAGCCCCATCCCCTTTTGCAGCCAAGTTTCTTTTCAGAAGGGTAGGTTCTTGTGCTTTTTAATCTGCAAAACTTGCTTTTAAGTTATTGCTATTTTAGCTTTACTCGCAGAACCGTTGTGGGTACTCTATAGTATTCAGCCTGATCCCAAGGTAGCAGTTATTCTGAATGGACTCCACCAGTTTCATAGCTACAAGTTAAAAAAACAACGCACACTCAAGCTGACTCCACCGTAAGTGTACTCTGAGAGAGTCCATCGTCTTCCTTTTTTTTCTGAGAGTGTCTTCTGAAAGTACTCATCTGCTCCCTCCTCTCTTTTTATGCCTCTTCCCCTGCCAATTATCAGTCGTGCTAAGGCTCAAACAATTTGGCCTAACTCAGTTTGACCTTGTCTGGGTTAGCTGTGTTGGAGGGCAGCCAAATCAATGTCCAAACTTGGTTCCCAACCAAATGTACATGAGGCCTTGAGGTAAAAAAAAACAATCTTCCAGAGCCCATTAAGGATGCTTCTTCCATTTACTATCAGGTGAGACTAGGTAGCCAGTAAAGACAGCTTCCTCATCCCCTAGGGTTGAGTGCACATGCAGCTTTCTCTTTTATCAGTAAGAATCCAGAATAAATCAATTGACCCAGTTCATGTAGTAGCATGGAGCAACCACACTGTCTTTCAGTCAACAAGACCATATCCTAGAATTGATTGGCAGAAGGGTTGAACCAAAGCACCATTAGCTGAAGAAGTCTAATGGCATCTGTAGTTCCAACAACCCGTGTTCCCTTTCCCCTGTCCCTCTTTTTTGTTTGTGTTCAATACATTTGATGTTGAGATGAGGCCTGGGTTTAATTTGAAGTTAAACAGATTTGTTTAATTTGATGTAATCTATGTGACACTTCTAGGTCTTAACTCCACACATTCCTTCAGCCCTCTGTCAAGCACTTCAAGGATATTAAAAGCATATTACTGAGAATCTGCTGTCTAGTCTCAAAAAGTTGAGAAAGGAAAAACTGGTTTGGGCCTATGCTGCCTGATGTGTCCACCTGGTTTATCTATCTATCTATCTATCTATCTATCTAGTGCTATTTGCATGTGTGCATTACCCTCTCCCCCCTTGGCTGAAGAATCCTCTATGCTGCTGATTTGAAAACAGGCAAGACAAGATTTTCAGCAATGAGAGAGTGATTTTGGTTGCTCCCATGTTTGGGTGTCCACCTTGAAGCACCTTAAAGGGGTCTGCTTTCCACAGGACAAAACGTCTTGCTTTATTTCTAATTTGAATTTGCCTGACTCTTAACTTCTAGCCATTGGTCCTTACTAAAGAGCCCTTTAAAACCTGGAATTATCTCCCTTGGAAGCTACTTATTTACTCTAACTGAAATTATGTGGGCATGTCTACACGAGATACTAAATCACAGCAAAAGCCATGCTATTGCACTAATGCACAGTAGAATTAGTCTACTGCGCAGTAGCATCACTTAAAAAGTGTGCACCGGTGCTACTGTACAGTAGCAGCAGTTACTGCTCATTTAGTTAGTACCTGTTGTTACAGGTACTAAACTTAATACACAGTAACCACAGTGCATTAATGCAAGTGTAGATGTGCCCTCTGTGTATGTATGACTGAATCTAAAACATATGACCATTTGGAAAGCATTCAATCTGAAACATGGTATAAAAAGTCTCATGCTATAGTTAGACTGCTTTACCTATTTTACCCAAATAACTGCACCTCATTTGTAGGGGCAGAGAATGGAAAATAAAATATCTATTATTACAAAATTGTTGGCCAAAACAGCTCTGGGCTAAAAAAGATGTAGTAAATAGTTTGTATTATCATTTAATGGAGGGGCTGGCTAGCCCATCCATTTTTGAAGGATGGTAAAGGACTTACGTGTCCAGGGCAAAAGCCATGGAAGTGATATGGACTCTTTGTCTCTAGGGATCAGGTCCTAAATGGATGTAAATCAATAGCCTTTGAAAGCCAATGGTGCTATGTACTTTACATCAACTAACAGTCAGGCCATAGGTTAGCCTTTCCAATCCAGCTCAAGTCTGTAGTAACCCCAATGTGTGGGTTGCTCTGTAGGCCACATGGAATGATTTGGTGTCTTCTTCATGCCATTTCCAAATGAACAACTGTCTCTGTTGGAGATAAAGTTGTCTCCAATTGCCAAGCAAAAGTGTTTCTCAGCATAAGTCAGGTCAGGCAGTACCAGTGGGCCATGGGAGCTGAAATACTCTTTCAGCCATGGATTAGCCCTGAAGTTCAGACCCTTTGCAGTTGGACAGGATGCGTATTCTGGAAAACTCTATTCACTGTCTTGCTTCAGAGATATCCATTTAACAGTTTTGAGGAGTCTCACTACAACTTAACTTTAAACCTACAGATTTATCCCAATACAATCACCCTCACTTTTTAGAAATGAGCACGTATTTATCACTGAAAAGCACCCCAAGAAACATATTTTCTTGAAGCTTTTCAATATACATAGAAATGTCCATTTCAGCATCCACCTGCCTATGTATTTAAACAGCCATTAGCATCTTTTGGGTAAATACCACGTTTTTAAAATGGTCTCAATACATAATAGGCCCTATCACAATAGATCCTAATTGCTTTGAAGGACCTTTTAGACTCTATCATTTCAATACATGGTAGGTTTCTTAAAGTCACTCACAATGTAGTTATATAGTCTACAATTTTGAAGCCCATAAATAAGTATTTACTCAATAAAGAGTGAGGGCTTTCTAAGAACCATAATAATTTATCATGTCGACTTCATGATGGGATTTCCCACTTTTCATGGGCCAGTAAATGCATACACACATACATGCGCCTCGATGTTCCAAAAAGTGCACATATGAAAAGTTTCAGGTTGTGATGCATCCAATGGCAGAAAGGAAGAGGAAAACTCCTTTGTGCCCACACTGTTATACTGAGTGCATCATAGCAAGTACAAAGTAAGTTGCTGTGTTATAGAAGATGGGTCTTGTGGTTAAGCCAGTGGTCAGAAAGACATGGTCTTAGACTTTGCTTCGGCCTTAGGCAAGTACCTTAGTCCTGTCTTTAAAATAGGGATACTATTATCTGCTTTGTCTATTTGGATTGGATCAAGGACACTCTCTGTATATATTGATGCAGAGCCCAGTGCAATGGAGCCCCAGTTGTGGGGCCACCAAAGATGGTAACCAAACACAAATAAGCAGAAAAACTGCAGTTAGGCTCAGGGTGGAGTACCCAGCCTTATTTACAATGTACCTACTGTGTTCTTTTTGCTGAGTTCTTGGTATGAGCTAGCTTTCTTTGCATGGTAATTCAGTTACATATATTTTTTTTCCTCTGGGACCCAAAGTCACTTAAAATCCTTTGAAAATCACAATCTACATAAATGCATTGGTTTTCTCTAGTTGTATTGTGACACTTGAGTTAATATGGATAAATACCATGTCAACAGCATGGATCTTAGAAATTCTACTTTCCACAGAATCATAGAAAATGAGGATTGGAAGGGACCTCAGGAGGTCATCTAGTCCAGCCCCCTGCTCAAAGCAGGACCATCCCCAACTGGATCAGTCCAGCCAACGCTTTGCCTAGCCAGGTTTTAAAAACCTCCAAGGATGGAGATTCCACCATATCTCTGGGTAACCTGTTCCAGTGTTTTACTACCCTCCCAGTGAGAAAATTCTTCCTAATATCAAACTTAAACTTCCCTTGCTGCAACTTGAGACCATTGCTCTTTCTTCTGTTATCCGCTACCACTGAGAACAGTCTAGCTCCATCCTGTTTTGAACCCACACTTCAGGTAGTTCAAGCTGCAATTATATCCCACCTCAGTCTTCTCTTCTCTATACTAAACAAGCCCAGTACTCTCAGCTTGTCCTCATAAGTCATCTGCCCCAGCCCCCACCCCCACATCATTTTTGTTGTCCTGCACTGGATTCTCTCCAATTTGTCCACATCCTTTCTGTAGTGGGGGGCCAAAAACTGAACACAGTATTCCAGATATGTCCTCACCAGTGCTAAATAGAGGGGAATAATCACTTCCCTTGACCTACTGGCAACACACCCACCAGTGCAGTCCAGGATGCCATTAGCCTTCTTGGCAACAGGGGCACACTGTTGGCTCATATTCAGTCTACTGTAACCCCCACGCCCTTTTCTCCGGTGCTGCCCAGCCAGTCAGCCCCCATGTACATGGGTACATGGGATTGTTCCATCCTAAGTGCTGGTCTTTGCACTTGTCCTTGTTGAAACTCATGAGATTTCTTTTGGACCAATCCTCCAATTTTTCTAGGTCACTCTGAATCCTAGCCCTACCTCCAGCATATCTACTACTCCTCCCAGCTTGGTGTCACCTGCAAACTTGCTGAGGGTATGCTGTATGCCATCTTCCAGGTCATTGATGAAGACATTGAACAAAACTGGCCCTGAAACCAAGCCCTGGTGCACTCCACTTGATACCAGCTGCCAGCTAGACATCAAGCCATTGATTACTAGTCTTTGAGCTCAATGTTCCAGCCTGTTTTCTATCCACTTGACAGCCCATTAATCCAGCACATACTTCCTTAGCTGACCTGCAAGAATGTTATGGGAGACCATATCAAAAGCCTTGCTAAAATCAAGGTACGCCACAGTCTTCCTGCATCCACAGAGCCAATCAACTCATCACAGAAGGCAATCAGGTTTGTCAGGCATGACTTGTCTCTGGTGAATCCACGCTACTGTTCCTAATAAAATTTTTCTCCTCCAAGTGCTTAGAAATGAATTTCTTGTGGATCTTCTCCATGATTTTTCCAGGGACTAGGGTGTAACTGATGCAGTCACTGTGTCAGAATCTGGCCGCAGTTTGATATATACATTTGTTTTTGTACCAAATGCTAAGTATATTTACACGAGTATAGAAAATAATGCCTTGGTGTAGGTTGAAATTTTTGAAGGATGGTAAGGGACTTAGGTGTCCAGGGCAAAAGCCATGGAAGTGACTAAGGGATGACTTGCAATGAAAATTAGACTCCTAAGTCACACAGAGCCTGTCTAAATCTCAGAAGGATGGCACCCCAGGCAGGACTCTCCAGAGCCCACCCCACCTTCCATTGTATGCTCTAAGCCCAGAAATATGCCAGCAAGGTTGCTCTGATATTGTTTCACAGCAGCTGATGAAGTGAACTTCAACTCATGCTCTCTATATGGATCTTTTTTCAGTTGGTCTTTAAGTCTAGGGATAGACATTACACATAAACTGGTACAAATGACCAGAAATCAGCTCAAATCCATAATACAACAGGTCAGTGCACATAAACTGCCTTCAAAATGGTCAAAACCAGTTTAAGATAAACCTAGATGGACATAGTATCAGACTTAACTGATTTAGGTTAAATCAGTTTATTGAACTTCTGCCCCAGATCTCCTTCAGATTCAAGTTAACTCACAGTCCCCCAGAATCCCAGGATGCTTTGCACCTCCACCCTTGCAAGGTGGGTAGGCTAGCCATGGCCCAATCTATATGCCGCAAATGAGCAGGGAGGCATGCTGTAGCACTCTCCACTTTCCAGCCTAAGCCCACTGCAGGCATGTGACTGTATCTCTGAAACAAAACTGAATGTCTGTTCACTTGCTTATTGGTTCAATCTACACAGCTCAAACTAACCGCTCACTAGCACCATGGCTGAAAGAGACTTGGGGGTCATGATTGACCACAAGATGAACATGAGCCACCAATGTGATGTTGCAGTTGGTAAAGCAAACCAAACTCTGGCTTGCATCCATAGATGCTCCTCAAGTTAATTCCAGGATGTTATCCTCCCACTGTACTCAGCCTTGGTGAGGCTGCCTCTGTAGTACTGCATCCAATTCTGGCCTCCACAATTCAAGAAGGATGTGGAGAAGCTTGAGAGAGTGCAGAGCAAAGCCACACACATGATCAGAGGACAAGAGAATAGGCTTTATGAAGAGAAGCTGTGAGCCAGGGGACTCTTTGGCCTGGAAAAGTGCAGGCTAAGGGGGGGACCTGGTAGTAGCCTATAAGTACATAAGGGGTGTGCATCAGGATCTGGGGGAACGTCTGTTCACCAGAGCACCCCAAAGGATGACAAAGTCCAACGGTCACAAACACCTCTAAGACCGTTTTAGTCTGAACATAAGGAAAATTTTCTTCACTGTCTGAGCCCCCAAGGCCTAGAATAGACTCCCTCCAGAGGTGGGAGCAAGCACCTACTCTAACCTCTTTTAAGAAACAATTGGATGCCTATCTTGCTGAGGTCCTTTGACCCTAGCTGACTTCCTGCCCTTGGGGCGGGGGGGCTGGACTCAATGATCTCCTGAGGTCTCTTCCAGCCCTACTGTCTATGAAATCTGTGAATTGATTCAGCCTTGGGCTTCTTGATGATCTGTACTTAGCCTAAAAGTGCATATCTACCCTGCCTTCTTACTGTTTCTACTGGCCATTCTCAAGCATGCTGGGATTAGTGTCTTGAGAGCACCAGCTGCAGAAGGATGCTCTGGAGTGACCTTGCCTGTGTATCTGTGGATTGGAACGTGCAAGCAGAAAGGCATGAGTGTGCTGTGCTCAAGGAATAGCTCAGCTGGGGCACGCAGCAGCCGTGATGTAGACATGCACCCTTCGGCACACCAGACAGTTTTACTCCTAAATCCTATAACATTTCAGTGGGTATCATAACAACTTTTGATTCTCACTCAAGCTGCCAACTTTTAAAGAGTTAAATTATGTTCTACCCCCTTGCTCCCCCTCTCTCTGCTTCTTCCATGCCTTGTCCTTGTGTGACAAGGTATTTAACAGAATTCACAGATTTCTTTGGAATCTGACAAGTTGCATCATAAATGCTTCTGCTATGGCCTCGAGCTTACAACCTCTGAGTTGTCAGTCTTAGCACCCATACCACCCCAGCCTCTGTGTTTCTTCCATTGTTCCAAGGTAATGGGGGCCTTGGCTTCATGTTTATAAATCATGCTTGCTGGTTCAGCTAAGCAAGGTTAATCTCTGCACGAGTTCTTTACAGTGCTTGCAGCCATGCATGTAGGAAGTTACCCCATGCATTGAAATAACACGTTAAGGGCAGAAACACCAGCTACAGTGCTTTGTATGCCATAAGACTGTGTACTGCAGATAGCCATGTGTCCTATATTTAACATGGGGGAAATGGGAACTACTTATATATGTATATATGATTTATCCATGTGCATGATACAAAAATGAAATATAAGCTGATATGCTTCCACTGCCTTTGCTTTTCCTTTACACCCTGAACAAAAAGGGGTCATTGTATACTACCAAATCAAAATGATACTTGTCTGTAGCACCAGGCAATGCAGAATTAATCTCAAAAGCCTTGGATAGTTTAAAATATTTCACACCTTTGCTGTATCCATTCAGCTGTGTTGGCATTACAGTGACATTGGGAGTGCTCTATCACAGATGGACCACTAAAGTTTTTCCACAGCCCCTAACCCTTGTTCTCAGCAGGTCATGCTACTTGAGAAGATGGTGGCCACCAGCAGTCTGTCTACACAGGAGTTTCCAATGTAGTAATGCTACTGAAGCAGAAAAAGTGTTAGCTAATATGCAGAAAGATCTGTGAAATTCTGATAGAGAAGAATGAAGGATGGTATTTCCCCTTGATCTCCTGGAAGCTAAACGAATTAGGTACCCACCTCCCTAGGATTTTCCCCTTTTTCAAGGAAACCCAGTCACTGTAGAATAAGTTGCCAGTTCAGAGAACCCTGTCAATAGTCTCAGTATTCCTCAGGTGGATGGATCCCCTATCCAAATAAACCTCAGTAGACTAACAAAGAACAGTGAGAGAACTAAATGCAGAAATGGTCACCACCTTGTACATCTCAGTCTTACCAGGAGCAACTCCACTCTCAGCAGGAAAAAATGTCTGTAGCAAGGTATCTCTATGGGAGATCACAAATGTCAACACAGGCCAACATTTTAGTGGGCAGAACTAGAAGGAAAGATCAGCTCAACTCCCAAAGAGAACCCCTGGGTGTGATGGCGATAGTCTGACATCTTTGTTATGTGGACTAAAGATAAGAAAATGTGTGATGCATTCACTTGATGGATTTATCACCAAAGGTAGTAAGTTTTGGGGGCAGAGAGCACTATTTTCTTCTGTATTTATACACCACGTAGCACAGCAAGATCTTGATGTGTGGCTGGAACTTGCCGGCAGTACTGCAGTGTACAAAATAAAGCCACGTATGTATTTGTTTGTAAAGCACTATATACACCTGTGGTACTGTAGAGATAAGAAGTAATCCCATCAAATGTACTGGCACTGATACCATATCTCATCCATTTCTGGATATTCAGCTACATGTTCATAAAAACCAAAAAGAAACAGAAACACAGAGCAAACCAACAGATGCCTACCTGGCCTGTAATTGGATTTCACGTGTCTCCCAGTGTAGCAAATGTAGCATTATATACAACCAGGCAAAAAGAATTAGCTGCATCTGGAGCAATGTCAGGAAACTGGACCAAGCTGACAGTAAAAATGAGATGCTGTACTTACCCTTTTCCCCATCAACACATGCAGACCTGTTCCCCAGGAACCAAACAGAGACATAATATGAAGGAATAGTTATAAAATTGAATTATGCTAACAAAGCTTAGGGTTCCTTCTTGTACAGCTTTCATTTGCCAATTACTATATGTGCAAAGTATACAGACAGATGTAGCTATTTTAAATCTATATCAAATGATAATGATATAAACTGTTATGGTGTACCTGTTATATCTGCATGATTCTGTAGCAATACAGTTGTAGCTGCTCCAGCTTTAACCAGTCTCATTTATGGTTATAGTTTCAGCATTATATATAATTGCATCACTACAGCAGCATTCAGACATATAGTGGGTGCATCTACACATGCATATTAATGCTCTGCAAAGAACTCCAGTGCTTAACACACTACAGTTTACTGCTCCTGTGCATGCTGTTACATATGTGCCTAGAACTGCAGCACATTGAGCCAGGTTAGGGCAACCCCAGCTGGCTGGGGATTGAGGGGGTCAGCTTGCCAGCCTAGGCTGCTCCCTCCAGCTCAACGTGCTGCGAAGGGGCTGGCTGGGATACAAGGCTGCCTCATTGTGGAGCTAGCCAGCAGGCAGTCCCTGCACTGAAGCACCCTCATTCCCCAGCCAGTCCCTCCAGTGTCTACATGTGTGCTGCTGTGGAGGTTTTTACTCTGCTGCAGGATAGTACTTGCAAATACTTGTATTTACAAGTACTATCCTGCTGCAGGGTAAATTAGTTTCCTCCAGCCTAATAGGGACACATGTGTAGACATACAAAGTATACTGTGGAGCTAATTAGTCCACTGCACAGTAAACATCTTGTGTAGGTGTCCCCAGTTACAGCGTAATAGCTGATGCATACTCTTTCCTTGTGTAGCATATCACTCTTCTCTTTCAAAATGGTTCATATCTGCAGAAGATTGTCTTCTCCTATCTACTACAATTCAGAATTATTAAGCAGAGGGCATAATGAAACACCCTTTGATTGCTTATTGCCAGTCAGCTAATAACTAATTGGCAGGGGAAACTTAAAAGCTATGATTTTTTACTTAGGGGTATGTGCTATTGTGCTTCAAAGAAAGATGACATTCAGAAATACCTGCATCCATCTTCAAGTGTTGCCCATAATGCAGCATAAAACAAAGTTGAACAGAGATATCTGGATATGATATTTATTGTTGTTGTTGTTCATTTTATATGCCACCTTTCCCCACAAAGGCTCAGAGTAGCTTACAGTAAGAGGCTAGAGTAATTTATAAAACACGAGAGTGACGAGAACAAAACAAAAGGTAGAGACTGAAATGAACAGCCTGTGAGCAAAAATCATAATGAATTACATCTAGGATTTAGAAAGCACCAGTTTTATTTGTAATTTTTGCATAAGTTAATCAGCAAGGGTCTAAACATTTTAATCTACCCTGAATACATGTCTGCTCTAATTCAGTGACAAGTTATTGGGCTTAATGAACAAATCACTGCCTGAAATCAATGGCCTGTGGCAGGCAGCAGGTCAGATGAGCTGATCATTCTGCCTTAAAATCAATGAATCTATGAACCTATTGACAGCAGGGACCAGAGCCTACTAGTGTCCACCCCCAGCAACTTACACTAATAAGCATAATGGAAAAAATCTGCACTCAGTACATAGATTAGATATGTAATGAACATTTTTCCCACTGAAAAAGCATTGGGGTAAGAAAAACTCAATAAAAGATAGAATTTGGGGGTTGGCTCTCCTAAAACCCTGCCTGTCAACCCTGGGTTGACTACTGAAGGTAATGCTTCTAAGTCAGTTGAATGGGGCTGACCAAAGTAGTCCTTTGGCTGTTCCATGGAACAACACCTATTACTTGGCTCCATCTTGCTGAAGAATGATTTCTGTCTGCTAGCCAAATTGATGCAAGTTTTTGCTTCCTCAATAAGCTTTTTGAGGGGGTTTTTGAGGGTTTTTTTGAGGTGGGGGGCAGTTTCCAGAGTGAGGTTGGTTGATTTGTTTGTTTGCTTTTTAATGAGCTGGATCATATCTTAATCTTCTACTTGAGTGGATTTTTCCATCTGACTGGATGCTATTTAGACTAGTGTGGTGTATATATAAGGCATCAGCAGGGGTTAAAGTAGATTGAAACAGGACAGGGGGATTGCAACTGCCAGAGAGGGGAAGCTATGGTAAACCTAGATGGTGGTGGGGCATTAGAGGAGTCAAGAATATAAGTGCCCTCCCCCACACCTTCTTCCCTCTCTCCCTTCACCACAAAAGAAAGAGGGTCAGTGACCCAGACCTTAAAGCTCCAAGGACATGGATGGCCATAGCCCAGATCTGCAGGACAAAACATGACGTTCTAAAGATTTCCCAGCCTTGCAATGTGATGATTTCCATTAGTTTGCAGTGGTGGATTAGGCTGTATCAGTTAAACATGCTAGGCCCATGATGGGGACACAACCCTTAAACAGCATTTATGCCAGCTGGGGATGGTGCAATTGACCCATGTCATTGATCTGTAACACACACAAGGACTGACCCTGCCCCTAGGTGCTAAGAGATATGGAGGAGGCATTGTATTAAGGTGGTGATAGTAGCTAGGAAAAGCACCATGCAGCTCTCCAGCAGATTCAATTATTAGAAAAGTGTTTTCGTAATAGTTCACTTTGACCCATGGGGTAAATTGCACAAGCTGGAACACAGCAAAATATCATGTTCCTACTCGTTTTCCTGGTGAGCATAGAGTATAGCAATACAACATGCCCAGTATTGTTTAGTAATTCATTTTGATGAGAAATAGAGAACTATATAGCACTCCAGCGCAGATGACAAACACATGCTTATTAAGGGATGTGGTCCATACAAAAACTCATTACACAAATGAAATACTATAATAGCAAACCAGCTCAGAGCAACCACAGAATAGAGATAAACACGATACACCAGACACCTGGGCTAGGGACAGACATTCAAAAAGCCAGGTCCTGAATTGATTCAATCTTGGCAGGTTAGTGTAACCTGCCTAGATTGAATCAATTTGCAAATTAAATTCACTTTTCACTTTTAACTCAGGAAATTCAGGCACATGCCCAAAGCCAGAGGGGGGAGAGGGAGTGCTAGAGCAGCCCTCAGCTGCAAGGAAGCTGTGTTGGGGGTGGGATGGCCAGCCTCAAGTCAACTGTCCAGGGAGGAGGTTTAATTCCCCCCTCCCTGCCCCATCAGCATGGACCCTAGCACTCCCCCACGCTCACTGCTGCAAGGGTGGGGCATGACCAGACACCAGCTGGCATGGCCCCTGAGGCAAAGCGGGCAGGGAGGGGTTTTTTCCCCTCCTCTGTCCCCTCTGCCCCAGGGGGACAGCAGCCTGGGTCTGCCAGCCCCAACCACCGCCTCCACCAATTGCTCCCTGCACAGGAAGGTGATGGAATAAACTCCCTCCCTTCCCCTCTGACAGATGCTGGAGAGAGGTGGGAAATAACCCCCTCTGTGCCCCCATCAACTAAGGGGGCCATGCTGGCTGGCCTCTGGCTGTGCCTCCACCCCTGCTGCTGGAGCAGTGAGGCGAGAGCGACTCTCATGGGGCAGCAGCTTTTGTCATGGTTTCCCAGGAGCGCAAGCCTTTTTGGGTAGGGAGGTTGTTACGCTGCAGGTGGGAGTGGGATGGGCAGAGCTGCTGCAGACTGTGCGGGGCAAATGGCAGCAGCGCTAGGGAGGGATTGTGGGGGGGAGTTGGTCATCCCTCCAAGTCCTGGTGCCACTGCTCACCCCACACAGTCTGCAGCAGCTCTTCCTGCCCACAGCACAGCCCCCACCCCAGAAGAGGCTTGCGCTCCTGGGAAACCATGACAGGGGCTGCTGCTCCATGAGGGTCACTCCCTCTGGCCACTCCAGTGGCAGGGACGGAGGCACAGCCAGAGGCTGGCCAGCGTGCTCCTGCTTAGGCAAAGGAGGCAGGGAAGGGGGTTATTTTCCCCCACCCTCTGGCATCTGGTGGAGGGGGCAAGGAGGGAGTTTATCCTGGCCCTCACTCCATGCAGGGAGTGATCGGTGGAGGTGGCAGTCAGGGCTAGCAGGCCCCAGCTGCAGTCCCCAGGAGGGAGAGGGGGAGGAGGGGGAATATACCATCTTTCTGCTCCTTTTGCCTCAGGGGGCCATGCCAGCCAATGTCTGGCCATGCCCCGACCCCCGCCAAGGCAGCAATGAGCACGAAGCACCCCAGCTTGGATCCATGCTGGTGGGACAGGGAGGGGGGAATTAAAACTCCTCTCTGGCCAGCTCAATTGAGGCTACTGCCAGGGATGGCCATGGCCCAGCCACTGAAGCAGTGAGCAAAAAATGCCTGGCAGGGGCTGGTGTGCACCTGCTTGGCAGACCCTGCCTGGGGGCCATGATGGTGGGACAGGGGAGGGATGGGGAATAAACCTCTTCTCTGCCCCCTTCACCTTAGGGGTGGGGCTGGCTTCTGGCCCTGCCCCTGCCCATCCCTGTTCTGGCTAGGGAGCAGAGGGGCAGGACCAGCCCTACTCCACTGAAGCAGGGAGCCCAGCCCAGCACTGGGTTGCAGAGCATACTGGGATACTGGGGGACTCTGGTTTAATTTAAACCAGGAAGGGGTCTGGGACAGAATTTCTATAAACCAGTTTGACCTCAATCAGTTAAGTCTGATACTACATTCAAACAGGTTTATCTCAAACTGGTTTTGGCCATTTTGAAACTATTTTATGTGCACTGAACCTATGTTCTGTTACAAGTTTAAACCAATTTCTGATCACTTAAACTAGTGTATGTGTAACTTCTGTCCCTAGCCCTGGAGAATCCTAGCTAACTTGCTCTGAACCACACGGGGGAAGAACCCTGGCCTTACAAAATGGAGCTGATTCAGCCCATTTGGGACTATTGTAATATATCCATCTATCAGGATGGGGCTGGATCCTGCAAAGTCCTGAAACCTGAATTCTGTACCATGCACATCACTGGGGCTTGAGGGGTCTTAGCACTTCTTAAAAAGCTTCAGTTTATACTTACTGAAATCGATGGCAAAACTTCTGCATTCATGTGAGAGCCCACAGTTTCATGGACCCTTATGGCATTGGGCACTTTCCCTCAGAAAAACTTTACTGACGTTTGTCTACATAAAGAAATTACATTGAAAGAACAACCTGTCCTCCACTAATCTGCAAGCTTTATAACTCAAAAACACAACGGCAGGCTCTCCTCATCTCTCAGCAGAGATTTTTTTTTTTAGAGCCAGCATTATGAATATCTCAGAGTACCACTGCTTTGTTATGGCTACACCACATGCACTTCAGGAAGAGCTGCTGGGAGAGACCACAGGAAAAAAAATGAGGTGCTGAAAAGTGGATTGAAGTACCTCCAGCTTCAAGGTTGGAAATTTAGGTGGTAGTTTTCAATATCATCCAAGCAATGTCAGAATTAAAAAAATGGTGTTTTTTTAAAGCATTTTTGTGACACAACACCATCTTTGTTAGTTCATTTTTAAGTCAAATGCCTGACAAAAACTAAGGGGAAAAACTCTCTGTGAAGGAAACAAACAGCTTCTGGTCCTAAGGTGAAGCAAAGAGTTGACTGAGGGAGGTAAGGTGCAGAGCAGTGGCGAGGCCAGTGCCCCCATGCTGTCCTGCTAACCAAGTGTGACGCGATTGGTTTTATTTTCCTGAAGAGGGGCTCAGAGGATAGAAAACCCTGTCCTAGAGGCACTGTTTGGTGTTTCTGGATGGCACAACCTTTCCTGCCACATATGGAGTAGATCTGAGCAGAAAGATGGGATGCAAGGCATTACCATGACCTTTGTACCAAGGCTATGCTGTGATTGCAGTCACAAGGCAAACAATGGTCACGGGTGACTCACACTTCCTACAACACCTTTTCCTTAGCACCTCTTCCAAGGAGGAATTTGCCCAGAGATGTGCTGAACTGGGGGCAGTCGAACACATGTATGGGCTCCTTGGCAATAGCAAGGCTTCAGGAGTTAATCTAAAGGCAGTGAGCATGTTACCAAGCAGGGACATCCATTCTGCTGTCTTTAGCAATAAATACCTATTGCAAAGTCATTGGCAGACACGTTAGGACTTGAACAGCATAAATTCCACCCCTTTTTCACTAATAAGCAGAGGTCAAGTCTTGCTGAAAATGTGTGGGAAAGGATAGAAGAGGAATACAATAGGAAATGGTATTTAAGCTCACACCTTCCATCTCTATGGTCTGTTCCCTTTCTCTTTCTTTTCTATCTGTGTTCTGTTTTTCTATCACTTCCCCAGAAATTAAAATACACCGACTGGTGAGTGAAAAAAAAATCAATCAGCGATTAAAACAGGAACATGCAGCAACCCTCACATGCTAAGTGCCGTAAAGGGAAAAGGTTCAAGAGCTTGTGGGTAGTGGAGAAAGAGTTAACATTTCTAGAACAGCCCAGGACAAAGGCAAATGTTGAAAGGTTAATAGGTTATACAGTACCTTAACCTTTTCACTTCACTGACTTTGTGTATTCCTTCTCTTCTATTCAGGCTGCTTGAAACCAGGCTCCCAGCATAATACACAGCATGTTTATGAAAAGTAGATTGATGTAGCATTAAGCCTCTTCCAAGCTGTTTACATAGTGGGGTGAATTGGCATAGACATTTTAAATAAACACAGTGCAATATAGGATATGGCAGTGGAGTGTCTCTTTAATGCTATTTTTGCATCATGTACTGGGTGCAGCGTTGCTTTGTTTGGGAAATGGATAATTTATTTTTTACTAATTTAGCAAAACAGGCTTGTTCATTGCTGAGCTTCTTTCATGCAAGCTAGCTACACCCCATGCCCTATCAGGATCCTCTGCAAAAACAGATCTTCTCAGGGGTTGGCCCCTGAGCCAGGCAGTAGTGAGAGCATCTTTCTTAGGACCTGATCATAAGCTCACTGAAGTTACAGGGTGTCAGTAGAAGTTGGTTTCAGTAGTAGTCCTCCCACTGACTTCAGTGGGCTTTGGGTTTGACTGTCAGTGAATACTTGCTCTGTTAGTCTTGTTCAGTTTCTCAACCCTCTGTCACCAAGAAGTGCGATCACTATGCTGAAAAGGAGAACAGGGCTGAACTGTGACGTCATCTTCTGACTCCAGATCTAAACGGACCCAAAATGACAGTGGAGTGTGGCTCTGAGTTTCTCAGCTAGATACCTTGTATGAAGGTATGCAGGCAACTCTGCAAAGTTTAGGTCCAGACCTGAACTGATCCAGACTTTAAGAGGGTTCAGGTCTGGTGTAGGTCATGCCGGTCTTGAATTTTAGGAAGAAACAACCCAAAAGCATTGTTTTTATCATTTTAGGTAAAGCGTTAACAGGTACATTAAGAAACTGACATATGTAGGAGAAAGGAAAATTAGTTTGTGCCTTTTTGGCTTTTCTATGAGCGTCAAAGTCACCCCCATCCCACCTCTTTAAAATTAAGGTCAGCTTGTTCTATCCCATAGAAATAGAAAGACTAGCAAGTGTTGGCTCCTCTGCTTTTGCTGAGAGAACTGCTCTGGGAACTAAGAAAATGGAATAGCAGCTTTGTCAGGTCTCAGCTGAATGGCAAATGATATTTGCATTGCTCAAAGAGCTTTTCTCTTAAGTGTCTGTCTGGTGTTTGAAAATCTGACATGTGAGAGAAGTAGTAGTTTTGAGGAAGGCTCTTTATCAAACTATTTCTGTTAACCCTTTTAACTCATTCTCATATGTCGCAGAGTATGTTTGCAAATGCCAGTTACCTCAAATTAACTAAAATGTTTGAATGTGATAGTCTGAACTCTCCACAAATGTTTGGCATATTAAATTACAGCCCCCTAAAAAGCTGTTGGTCAGCAGAGCTTTTCTACCAGTATAATAACAGTTTCAGTATGGGTGTGAGAGAGAGAAAGAGATACATATATACACATACATTTTTAAATAAAAATTAGTAAATGATTACAGCCCTTGAAATGAATGTATTTTTACCAGTATAACATTTTCCCCCTGATACCACCACTATAAACCCTTTTATACCTGCATAGTGTGGTATCCTGCCCCTTTAATTACAGAAGTTTCCAACAGGTTAATGGAAAGAGGTACAATAATATGAGCTGTTAAGCTCTAAAAGCTAAGCGGTGTTAGTAGTTGTGATCTGTAGTAAATGTAACATCCCTCCAGCTGAAGAGTCAAAAAACTATTATTATACATGTGAGACCCCTAGGAAGTTCTTTTTCCTAGATTAAACTTAACATTTGATTCCTGATATGCCTAAAGTAAAAACGTGCATAATAAGCTAATCTATAAAAACCCTCATGCCTTTTAATACATCGTAATGGAGAGAAAAAATGAGTGGTATGATTTGGTTTATATGTTCTTTCCAAGTCCTTGTTTTGCAAATTCGCTGCACTAGGATGAATTTCGTTCAGTGCAAGTGAAAAATATAAACTTGTATTCCAAGAGGCAGATTCACAGGCCAGACCAGTGACTGAACATTTGGAGTTGTTTAGTTTTTGTTTTTCCCTGCTCATGTGCACATATTTTGTAGATATATTTTAGGGCCCGAAAGATTAAATGCAAATGAAAGAGAGTTTTCTACAAGACCCTGAGATCCTGAGAAATCCAACCAAGCCACAACACTGCTGCTCACTGAAGAGGTGATAAAAAATGGGCAAAACCTGCCCTCCTTACAATCAGAGGAGAATTACTGTTGATTTCAGTGAAGCCAGGATTTCACTACATGTCTAGCTATAAAACACACTGCAAAATACTCTGGCCTTTAAGCAATCAAGACTCCTTTGAAGTATAGCCCATTAATTTAAAGTGATAATATCACTCTAAAACTATGCTCTTTGTCACCATGGAGGAAATTTATTTAACCTATACATTGGGAAAAAGAAAACAAGGAAGCCTAAAAAAATAAACTGAATATGCTAACATTTGGTTCAGATAACATTAGGTTGCTTAGCAGTACTTCATGCCCCTTGAGGATGTGGAGAGTGGCCATATCTAACCCTCTGAAAACCAGGAAACAAAAAGTTAAAGTATATTCCTTTCCTGCAACTCAACCTTAATTGTGCGTTCTTTGGGGAGACCATAAGGACTGGGTAAAGGTTAGTAATGGTGATGGTGATGATATTAGCAAACTGCCAAGGGAAATAATGTCCTCAGACATTATGCCTTACTTCAGTCTATCAAAGTTCATTAGGCTCTGCATACTACTGTTTTGCATTAGGAATAACTGGATGACATTTGCTGCCCTGTCTTATTCAGTTTCAGTGCTCTAATATGAATTTGCATCTTGAGTTTGCATCTTGGTCTACAAGAACATGCAATTGATTGTGTTGTGAGCTCCCATTTTGAATTCCACCATTTATCTACATAAACTTCAGCTGCAGTCAGGGTGTTAGAGGTAGCTGAATGAAATGGTGAAAGGATTGGTGGAAGGGGCATGGCAGAAATGTGATGGCATGAAGGGAGGTGCAGTTGTGCCTGGGCAGATCATATATACCCCACTTCAAAGCTGAATTTTGTAGCTACCATGGATAAAGGAGTCTTTCTGCCATGGGTATTGTCAGCAGACTGGTGGCCAACAAAACATGAGTCTCTGGGGCTTCCTGAGAGGTTGATGGGGACAATATCTCAGAAGGAATCCTCTGGGGAGGTAGAGTAGGCTCCGTGTTTGAGGGTAGAGTAGGTGGGACAGCTTCTGTTTGCTATGCTACAGCTAAGCCCAAATTTGGCTTATGTAAAAAATATATAATTTTCAGTACCATCCTCTACAAGCCCAGCCCTCACTTTCTACTGCCTCTGTTCCCTTTTCAGTGATCACCCTGGCAATGGAACACACTGGCTGCATATTAATCTCTTTACTTCTCTGCCTGTCCAACACAGCCTGGTTCCCTCTCCTCTGACTCTCTCTGACAAGTGTTAGTACAAGACTCACAGGTTAAAGAGCTGAGGAGAGAACAAGAGGGCTAGCAGGGACTCAGCGGGAACATTTTTTTAAGAGGGAGGCAGGTATGACAGCAGAGATATGTGGGCTTTGAAATTTCCTCATCATTCCCCCTACTATATAGCTCCAATCCCCTCTTTTCCATCCCACTCTTCCTCACACAATTCCAATACCTCCCAAAGTTCAGACTCTCCAGTTCTTCTCTTATTCCCATCCACCACACACACACATACATTTTATGCCCTGCACACCAATCAGTAGTTCACCCTTCCCCACCACTTTCCTTGCCACTTCTTGCCCCTGCCAAGAGGTTCCCCCCATGTACTCCAGGCCAAGGAAAGATGAGTGGTGGAGACAGCAGTTTTAAATGGAAGGGAAGAAGTGAAGACTTGACAGGGTCTAATCCTCTTTACCCCCACTAATCCTCAGCTAGTCCAATCCCTTTTCCTCCCCTTCATTCTTTCCCTTGCCATCCATCCATATTAATTACCACTCCTTGCACCTGCCCAAACCCTTTATCCCCCAACCCTACTCCTACCTTCTTCCTAATCCCTAGCTCTGCATCAAAACAGAGCTATTGATTGACACAGTTATTTCAGAATAGCTATATTATCCTGGAAGACTTAGCCTGGAATAACTTTTACATGCAGACGTTAAAGTGCTTCTGTTCTGGAGTCAAGGAAACTGCAGGTTCATCTGAGGACCTAGGATGGATACCTTTTTACCAGATACTTGTAACTATTCTGGAATAAACAGCCCTGCCAGGTCCCCCATTTACACTCTGTCTGCACTGGCATCTTTGAAGAACCCTCTCAGCTTTTGGAGGATTAGTGTAGACAGTGTGCAGGGGTAAAAATATACAGATTAGAAACTGCTGCTAATGAAGTGAAACCAAAGTCCTCAATGCCTTTCAGTGTGCTTTCACAGCTCCTTCTGTTCCCATCACAAGCAGGCCTCATGGTAATTCACAACACTTAGCACCCAGCAAGTAGGTGCTAAGTGCTGCACATTGAAGGCGATTAGCACCTCTTCCTCCACTCCCATTGCTCTGACAGGCTTTGTGTAGAAAGATGCAGGGCTGTCTCCCACTGTTATGCTAAATACCCGAGCAGTTCTGCTGGGATTATCCCTGAGGGGACTGCTGATGTTACCAGGTGTCATCTGGAGCTGCAAGTTTAGCCACTGGGCAGGGGGTTTTTTTCCCCTTCACAAAATAAGGGAAACAGAACTATCAGGCTCCTGAGAGACAGTCAAGGAGGACTGAACAGGGAAAGGTTTTTCTATACAGATAAACGGCAACAATGACTCTTTATACATGAGGCTGGGGAAATCCTTTTTCTACAAACCCCTGCAAAACAAGACGTAACATTTTCAGTTTGGGACACAACAGATGCATGTGTCTGCACAGGCAGGCAGTTAACGCACCTGAGATCTGCATCCCAGAGCTGCACCTTTGCTTGCCCAGGGTCCTGATTCCTTCCACATGCAAATAACTGTTTGGGTGTGCAAACACCCAGAGCAGCGGGCACACCTCTTACCCCTGCAGCTGATGGTTCAGTCTGGAAGTGAATAAAAGTGAGCTATGAGAGTCCTCAGGACTCACTGTGAATATATTATAGCCCCTTACCTGGTGTGTAACTTAATTTGGGTATCCAGGTAAATTTTATTAATTTAATTCATGCATTTACTGATAAAATAGTCAAAAATACACAAAATGGGCTAGCTCAGACCAACTGTTGAAACAAACTGTGAATTCACTCTTGCTTTATGTCTGTAGGTCAAGAACAGATGCCTTTCTGGAGGACAGGCTTTTGCCAAACTCAAGTTATTGGTCTCAGCCCATGGGTAACTGGGTGAAATGGGATGGCCTAAGACACAGGCAGCCAGACTGGATCAAAAGGTACCTTCAATTCTATGAAACTGTGAATGAATCCATTTTCTTGGACACATCCTGGGCCATCATTATCTACTGTTTCATCTTCAACTCTTTTCCTACAAATCTATGCCTAATTTGGCTTTGGTGTATTTGTTATGATCCTGCAAAACCACAAGTAGTCCTTATCCATGGATGTAATCTCATTGAACCTGATGGGAGTAAGGTTTTGCTATCTTATTTCTATTGCAAGAGCATGTAGAAATCTTTTGTGCCAGGTGCTAGACAAACATAAAACAAAGACTCTTCCCTGTCTGCAAAGTGAATATCCACATGAAGAGAGACAACCAGTGGATACAGAAGGACAAATGCACGGACATGTGACAACATAGTTTTTAATTTCTCAGACAAGAGTAGACATTATTCAACCAAAAAAGGGACTAATACTTTTTGAAAAGAATACTGCTTTTTTTTTCATAATCTGATCTACTGTCAGCAACTTGGCATTTACACCACAGGTGCCATATCAGCTTAACCATATTGATGAAAAAGAAATGCATTCATTTTTGGCAGTTTCAAGTGGCTAAAACAGGAAGTAACCATAGTATCCCATTATAGAACTCAACAAAAACTGTCCCTCTCTGTAAAGATTAACTCTACAGAATTAATAAATCCCTAATTCTCTCTAATCTCTGTCAGTGGGTTTAAAAACTCTCCAGAAAGGATAGGCTATTTTTTTTCAAATATCTGTGGAACCAGATTGGTCTCATTCGTATTAAATACTATACATTTCCATAAGCATCAGAGACTTTGAAAGAGATTGAACTACCCAATAGGTTGTCTAGTCTACTTCCTGGACATCAACAGCTCAAATAATGGTGAGCAGATTTTTAAAACAGTAATTTTGTACCTATGCAAGAGAGAGCAAAGCAACAAACAAATCCCATTGTTATGTCATCTCCTCAGTGTTCAGGACCTAGCCCAGTAAATAGTTTGGTATGCTTTGAAGATGATTTTCAGGAGCGTTCTTTCAAAGTTAATGGGACAGCTACAGCTGTATAAAGTTAAGCTCTGCTTCATGCCCTTGTTGACATTCACATTTCCAGGGTTTAACCAAAGGTGTGGGGTTTTAATTGATTTAATTAATGCAAACCACCATGTAAACAGTCTTAAATTTGTTTTGATCGGGCTTCTTTTGTTTCAGTTTAATCTAGTAAATAGAAACCAGGGTTAAATCAATTTAGAAGTCTCCACTGGAGTCTTGCACTGCTTCCGAGCAATCAGTTTAAAATCCCATTTTAGCAAAGCTGGGGTGAGAACTGGTGTGTAGACAAGTGTTTGCAGATTCAGAGCCTGAGCTTCCCAGGTGATAGGCCTCTCATAAATACCATAACTGTGTTTACTCTATGTAGGATGCTGTAGCCTAGAGGAGATGGGATGAACCAGGAGCTGGCTATTGTTTGATAAACTTCAATGACTTCCTTGTTTCCTCATGCCATTCTGTGAGCTGTGTGATTCAAATGAAAGTCATCACTCAGGGGCTGCTCAGCCTGCTCTATATTGGCTATGGTATTTTTCTGTGGCAACCCCACCAAGGACAGACTCCTGCCATCATTGCTCTCCCATGTTTGTACTGAGACTGTGTGGAAACTGTTGCATGTCACTCAGTGGGAGTAGGAGTTTTTCTCTGTTACTAGTCAGACAAAAGCAAAGCATTCAGAGTGAGGCCCAAGCTTGGAATGCTGTAATAATGGGAGGGTGTTGTGACAGCCAGTAATGGGAGTCAGGATTTGGCCTTTCTTTGGAGTGAGCTGGTCTCAAGGATAATAAGCAGTGAGTCCCAGTGTTTTGCACTGTGGAGGAAAAGTCTTCTTTTCTTTGGGAAAATGAATGGCAATTGTACAAGCAAACCTGTTGTAATACCCTAACCCCTCTTCTACGAAGGAAACACTGTGTCTACACAAGACACGTTACTGTACATTAGACTATTCTAATGTGCAGTAAAGCATCACCATCTACATGTGTGCATCAGTAACTGTGCATTAAATTAGTCTAATGCTTTGTTTGCTAGTACCAATATATATAGGTACTAGAAAACAAAGTGCATTATTAACTAACAGTGCAAATTTGCTCTCAGTGAGCTCAGGCAGGAGGGGTTCACTGGCACCTGGCTAAGCCCTGATCTCCTCTCTTCAGGGTTGGGGAGTGGGTTGTCCCAGCTGCAGGGCAGCTGCCTCCCAGCCACGTGGAGATCAGGACAGGTCGGGGAGGCTAGGATGCAGCTGCCCCCACAGCTGGGACAGCTCTCTCCACCTTGTGGAGATCAGGACAGGTCCTGATCTCCATGTGGCTGAGAGGCAGCTGCCCTGCAGTCAGGACAGCTCCCCCCATCTCATGGAGATTGCAGAGCTGGGACAGCCCCCCCAGAGATCAAGACCAGCCCCCACTCCCCCTGCCAGCCTAGGGCTGGCACACGGGGGAGCCTGAAGCTCCCCCTGGATGCTGCAAGGGGGCAAAGCAGGGCAGAACCAGCCCTAGACTGAACTGCTCCTGTTGGGAGCAATTTTGTTTCCAATGGACACATGTTCAGGTGCATGTCAAGGGCACTTTAATTAACCTGCATTTTCTGTGCAGAAAATTCAGGCCCATTAATTGACATGTAGTTAGTTATGCCCACTGTGGAACAATCCAGTTACTATTCAAGTCAGTGGACGCTTTGCCATTAGCTCTAGTGGGACAGATTCAGGCTAGTGTGCCAGTGACAAGAAAACAAGTTCCCTGAACACTTTTAGTCTCCCCAAGGTGTCAACAGCAGACTCACTCCTAAGACATCTCTGTCTGCAGTGGTCTAGCACCCTGCTGAAATGGGGAATGCAGCATGATCAACACCTTGAACAAAGAGGGTCTACTTGCATGGACATAGGGCATAAGGATACTCTGTGGCTGCAATTGCACAGACCACTTTGTAACCAAGATGCTGGAGAGGGGTTATATTGCTGTTGCTACAGGGTCCTGCTGCAGTTCTTTCTTTTTTATTGTAGAGGGGTTAGCAGAATGTGAAAGGAAATAGGTGCTTGCTACTGCTGTGAAATAATTAATCAAGGGGATGGATACAAATCCTGATAGTTTGTAGCCTGCTCTGTGTAGTTATTAGACCTCAGAAGGGGTCCAAAGACAGACCTTGTTGGGGCTTTTTTGATGATATTGCAGCTGTACACCCCATCTTCCTTGCTTAAACCCAGCCCCCCCAAATCACTCTGTCCAGTAGCCTGTACATTGAATGGTAGTTGGATTGCTCCAGTTGCCTTCCTAGGAGAAGTGTTCAGGTATTAAAACAGATTTGCTTCTAGGCTCCCCATTGATTTTCACAAAGAAAAGACTTCCTCCACACTGCAAAACACTGGGACTTGCTTGCTGGTTATTATCCTTAAGATCAGCTCACCCCCCAAAAAAGGCCAAAACTTGACTTTCAGTACTGGATGTCATAACACCCTGCATCATCCCCCAAATTACCGCTACGTTCAGTGGGTAAAGGGGCAAAGTTAACAGCAAGAGCAGAACAAAAGCATTGCCCCTCTGGGGGTAGGATGTGGAGAGAGCAGGGAGTGGATAAAGGAGAAAAAGCAACAGTCTTTCCCCTTCCTGGGAGGGCCAGGCTGCCCTTTCAGCGGTAATCCATGGCCCTGTCAGGCACTGATAACTCCCCTTCTGATGCATAAGCTAAACTGAGAGCTGTTCAGTACTTTTTGTGAAAGAAGGTGCGATGAAAGTGTCAGTCGGGCCACAGACTGCTGCTGAGCAAGAGGCAGGCAGGCAGAGAGACCAGCGGATTGGGGAGGCAGTGATAAAATGTAGGGGGGAGAGAGAAAGTTGAAGAAAAGGGTTTCCAAAAGCATCCCTCCAGCCCCTTGGGAGGGCACTGTTTTCACAGCAGAGGCAGAGAGCAAAGGCAGCTGGCCATGCTGTTCCCGAGCAGATATTTCAAGGAAATGGCTAAGAAACCAGGCGGCTCCACCGGGCTGGACGGCGCGGGGCGGGCGCTGCCCTTCTGCTCCGCCGGGCTGCAGTATTGGCACCCTCTTCGTGTGCCGGGACAGCAGCCGTGCGCCCGCGGGCGGCTACCCACATCCAAGAGGGAACAAGCAACCAAACGGACAGGCACGAGGAAGGGCGCGGCGCTGGGCACCGACCCCCGAGGCCGTCGCCCCGCCCTCGCTCCCCCGCGCTCCGGCTCCGCGGGTCCCAGCGCGGGCAGCTGCCCCAGCGCCGCCAGGAGCCGGGGGAGGGGGCGGGGGCGGGGCCGGGGGCGGCGCTGGCGGGGCGGGGCCGGCATTAGAGCGCAGGTGGCTAGGCTGCCCGCACTCGGCCCGCGGCAGCGGCGGCCCCGGCGGGCGGCTCCGGGCCGGCTGTGGGCGCCCTGCGGAGCCATGCGGCGGGCGCGGGGAGGCGGGCTGCCATGACGAGCCGGAGCCGGAGCCGGAGCCGGAGCCGGGCCGGGGGCATGGGCTGCGGGGCGCGGAGCCTGGTGCTGGCGCTGCTGGCGGCGCTGGCCGGGCGGGCGGCGGGCGCGTCCAAGGCGCCGGTGTGCCAGGAGATCACGGTGCCCATGTGCAAGGGCATCGGCTACAACCTGACCTACATGCCCAACCAGTTCAACCACGACACGCAGGACGAGGCGGGGCTGGAGGTGCACCAGTTCTGGCCGCTGGTGGAGATCCAGTGCTCGCCGGACCTGCGCTTCTTCCTGTGCAGCGTCTACACGCCCATCTGCCTGCCGGACTACAGCAAGCCGCTGCCGCCCTGCCGCTCCGTGTGCGAGCGCGCCAAGGCGGGCTGCTCGCCGCTCATGCGGCAGTACGGCTTCGCCTGGCCCGAGCGCATGAGCTGCGAGCGCCTGCCCGTGCTGGGCGACTCGGAGGCGCTGTGCATGGGCTACAACCGCAGCGAGGCCACCACGCTGCCGCCCTTCTTCGCGCAGCCCACGCCGCCCGAGCCCGCGCTGCCCGAGCCCTGCGCCCGCGCCTGCCGCTGCCGGGAGCCCTTCGTGCCCATCGCGCCCGAGTCGCACCCGCTCTACAACCGCGCCCGCGCCGGGCAGGTGCCCAACTGCGCCGTGCCCTGCTTCCAGCCCTACTTCAGTGCCGACGAGCGCACCTTCGCCGCCTTCTGGATTGGGCTCTGGGCCATCCTCTGCTTCCTCTCCACCGCCGCCACCGTGGCCACCTTCCTCATCGACATGGAGCGCTTCCAGTACCCCGAGCGCCCCATCATCTTCCTGTCCGCCTGCTACCTGCTGGTGTCAGCTGGCTACCTGGTGCGCCTGGTGGCTGGGCACGCCCGCGTGGCCTGCAGTGCTGACTCACGCCATGTGCACTACGAGACCACAGGCCCCGCGCTCTGCACGCTGGTCTTCCTGCTCGTCTACTTCTTCGGCATGGCCAGCTCCATCTGGTGGGTCATCCTCTCACTCACCTGGTTCCTGGCGGCTGGCATGAAGTGGGGCAATGAGGCCATTGCCAGCTACTCGCCCTACTTCCACCTGGCTGCCTGGCTGCTGCCCAGCGCCAAGGCCATCGCCGTGCTGGCGCTGGGCTCAGTGGATGGTGACCCGGTGGCTGGCATCTGCTACGTGGGCAACCAGAGCGTGGGCAACCTGCGCGGCTTCGTGCTGGCGCCCCTCGTGCTTTACCTGCTCACCGGCAGCCTCTTCCTGCTGGCCGGCTTTGTGTCGCTCTTCCGCATCCGCAGTGTGATCAAGCAGGGTGGTACCAAGACGGACAAGCTGGAGAAGCTCATGATTCGCATTGGCGTCTTCAGCCTGCTCTACACCGTGCCTGCCGCTGCCGTCGTGGCCTGCCATGTCTATGAACAGCATTCACGGGAGCGCTGGGAGCGCGCCCACGCCTGTGCCTGCCCTGGCGAGCCGCCACCCGCCAAGCCTGACTATGCTGTCTTCATGCTCAAGTACTTCATGGGCCTAGCTGTGGGCATCACGTCCGGCGTCTGGATCTGGTCGGGGAAGACGCTGGAGTCCTGGCGTCGCTTCTCAGGACAGTGTTGCCGCAGCATGAAGCCCAGTGGGGCCGCCCTGGACAGCACGGCACTGGCAGCCAGGGCGGGTGCTGCTGCTGCCTACCACAAGCAGGTGCCCTTGTCGCATGTGTGAGCCACTGGCACTGGGGCACCTGCTGCTTAGCAAGGCCAGGAGGGCAGGGGTGGCGCGGTCAGCATGATGGGGTCTTCCCAGGGCTGCACCCACCTCCCTCCCTGGGGATGCCTGTGCGCATCCCCAGCCCTGGCTGCCTCCTGCCAGTGGCAATCCCTCTGGGCTGCTCACTCCCCTCCCTGCAGCAGGAGCATCTCACACTTGAGCACCCACCTTAACTGCCCGTGGGCTGTGCTGGGGTGTCTCAGAGGTAGCCAGAGGAGCTTGGCCTGTGCACGTGGCTGAGGGACAGGAGGGATGCAAGGCTCTTTCTGTGCGGGCACTAGATGGAGAGGGAGCAGAGCTGGTAGGCTTTTACTTTAGCCAGGTTGGTTCTTGTTTTGCACCTCCCCCAGCCTCACTGCTGCCCCAGGGGTAGTAGCACCACTTCCCCTCCCAGAGAGCATTAGCTGTGCTAGCAGATGCTCTTGGTCTGTAGCCACCACTGCCCTGCCTTTGGATTGATGCAGCTAACTACCTCTCAGCCCATATGCTGTTAGCCAGCCCTGTCCCTGATCAGAGCTATGCTCCTGCTGCATTGTTGTTGGGTTTTTTTGTCCCCGCTCCCAGATCTCTCCCTTGGGCTGATCTGGGATCTCACAGCTTCCCAGAGGGCTAGTCATGCTAGAGGGGACCCACCCAGGAAGGGGAAGCCTGGCAGCTCCTTCCCGCACTCCCTGGAAGTGGAAAGAGGGCCAGGGAGGTGCTGTGTGAATGGGATTTGTCATTCTCTCTCCTGTCTGGGGAAGGGAGGAAAAGTCTGAATAGGAGGGGAAGGGAGGGGCAGAGCAGGGCAGGAGCGCAGAGGTTACATGCCCTCTTTGCTGTAGAAGACAGGTCCGCAGGGAACACACAGAGTAACTCAGGAGGAAAGGAGCTGAGGGGGATCTGTAAAGCCCAAGGAAAAGCAGCAGGACATAAATGCATGGGACCACTTTCCTGGGCCTGGCCCTGGTTGCTTTCTTGCACCTGCAAAGGCTGTGCTGTGGACTGCTGCAGCACCCCTGCTCCAGCACCCCAGGACAGCACTATCCCTTCCCCTCTTAAACCTGTTTTGCAGTGGCCAGCATCTCTCACTACCCAGGGTAAATGGTGAAGAGACTTATCTGAGGCTACTATCTAGCTGGGAGCACTCAGTCCCTGGTGGCTGTTGTCAGCAGCCAGAGACCGTTTACAAGTTATTAGGCTCCAGGTTATATGGGCGTCTTGCATAAGAGGGGGTATCACTTGCCTACATGGCACAGCATCAAGTGCTATGGTAATAACCAAGCAAATAGAACAAGCAGCTTGTGGGTGGGTCATTTGCCAGAGAGACGCGTGCAATACTGGCCACACCACACTTGGGCGAGCCCTGCATGTGGGGACCTGTCAGAGTAGTGTCCTTTCTTAAACTACAACCGAGTAGAGCCCTTTTCACTTTTGTGCCTAACAAAAGCAGCTGTGGCAAGGTGGCAAAAGCTCAGAAAAAGCTAGGATCTCTCTCCGTACTCAACCTGTGCATATCGTCTCAGAACTCAGTTTAGGTCTGTCTATACTACCTCAGGTGATCACCCCAACACAGGACATTGGAGAGCAACTGCTTGGGCAACCCCTCCCCCTCCCAAAGGGACTGCAGAACTTAAAAGCTGCCACCTCACTTCAAGGAAAAAGTAGGGATGGTGAACCACAGTGGCAATACCCAAAGGATCTCCACACCTGGTTTGTGGGTGTGTGCATGCACACAAATGAGAAAGTCTGAACAGGCAGCCAGGTAACATAGATCACCGCCATTGTCATCTGCTCCTCAATAACAGAGGCTCCCAGTAGCTTTGTGACAGGCTTCATTTAGTCCAGCATGCTATAGTATTTCTCCCTGGATGAACTTCACCAGGCTGTTACAAGACTGTATATACTTGTAGTATTGGATCCATTTTGTAAATAGGACAGATTTTGTGAACTTTGATACGGGTTTGGTACTGGTGTAGTCAATGAGGCGGCTTTGGCACAGATCCACTAAGCAGTAGTGTCATGTAGTCCAGGACATTAAATAACGTTACACTGACTGCATCCCCCTCTAGGAATACTCATCTCTCTTTAGTGCCTTTTGTAGATACAGCTCAGCACACCTCATGCAATAAATGAACAAAACCATGTCAAAAGTTCTCTCTTTCTCCCACTCTTTCCGTGTGTGTGTGTGGGTGTGTGTGTGTGTGTGTGTGTGTGTGTGTGGGGGGGGGGTGTAACTGACCCTGCCTAACCTTTAAAAACCCACCATCAGCTACAAACTGCCAACTCTCCTGGGGGGCTGGGAAGGGAAACAAGTGTGATTTCAGCTCTGGTCCAATGACAGGTTGGTAATGCAGGCAGTCAAAAAAGCCCAAACACTGCTTTTGGGGCTGGATTCTAGATTCCTCAGAACTGTAGCCTGTCACACCACAAACCACCGCAACAGAAAAGGAAGTAGGAAGTAGAAAAGAGCAACTATTTTGTGCCCTGTATAATAGCATAGGCAAGGTGTTGAGTCCTCAGCTACTTCTATTGCTGACACTGCTCAACTTTAAAAAAAAAAAACAAATAACTATGTATTATATTTTGTGAACAGTTGAAGAAAATGAAATTTTATTCAAAGAAAAAGTATGAAGATTAGTTATTTATGGGAAAACAAAGAAATGTTTATTTTTGTTTGTCTCTGTTCCTAATCCAGGTAGAGCAAAATAAAAATAAGGGGGGAAAATGAGATCACTCTGGCTAAATGTGTTTTCTCTTTCCTACTGCCTTCCCTACGCTGCCAGGAGTAGCTATAAGTCTATTAGAAAGGGCTGGTTAACTGCATCTACATGTTCGTTCATTCATGCACTGTAATTACAGGACATAAGGTAGTACCTGTAATTACAGGTACTACCTTAATGCACCATAATTGACGCTACTGTGCATTAATGCCAGTGGCACACTTTTTTTTGGTGATGCTAATATGCAGTTGATTATTATTCTACTGCGCATTAGCACCAGGTTTACCCACTGTGCTAATGCAGTTGAATTAGCCTACTGTGTTTGAACATCTCATGTAGATGCACCCTCTGTGTAGAATAAGGGTGCATCGTTTAGTTGAGTGGGTCCCTTTTTCCAAGCTCATGATACTACATGGTTCCCAGAAGGAAACAAAAAGTGGTACAGATCCTTGTAGGAAAAGTGTAATAGAAACAGGCCATAGGGAAACTCAGGGCTAATCTGATTTAAAAAAAAGACAACATTTTTAAGTAATAGTAGGTAGAACAGAAGCTACTGTGAAGCAAATCCATGGCCCTGAGCTTGTATCTCCTTCATAGAATGAAGGAGGCTGACATGCAAAAATCACAGCCCACCTGTACATGGGCCCTAAAACAAATTTGGAACAGGCTCACCTTGTCACCAGGCAAAGAGTTGCAGAATTTGGTACTTACCAGCCTGACAGATCTCAGGCAACTGGTTTAGGGTACTCTGTAGTCTCAGATCCATTCCTGGCAGCTTGCAAATACAAAGCCTGAACATTTTCCAAAGCTTGAAGGAAGCTTCAAATATTCCAAAAGATTCAAAGCGTGAAACTACCCCAGCATGTGGGAAACACATTTTAAATAGGGAGACAAGGGGCTAAAACATACTCACTTGTAGGCACCGGCTTGATAGATCTAGATAATCACGTTTAACAAGTTGACAAGATTTATCTAGGACAGAAAGTAGAACCAACAGAACAGACACTGACCCAACATGGTTCTGAGGCCCCAGCCCATGGTTATCCATCCCCCTTCAGCCTCAGTATGGCTCACTGGCAAGAAGTCCGATCCTATCACGTGCCAAGAGCCACAACTCCTGCTGGGGATAGAAGGCAAGCAGCATCTCTCAGGACAGGGTCTTTACAATATAGAAAGTGACAGCATGCCCTTGGTTCCTTTTAAATGCTTGCTGTCTGCATTAAAGGGAAGGATTAGAACAGTTACCCTGCTCGGGACTTGGAGGTCTCAAACTGCTCACACAGCATTAGAGCCTGTATTAAGAGACTGAAAAGTCTCCAGATGCTAAGAGCTGGACCCAGAGTTAGTCACCAGCATGGAAACTGCCTCTTGTAAGTAGTAAGGTGCTGATCATACAGGGTTGACAGTATTGGAAAGTTCTGTGCCACAATTAAAGTGCTCCCTGTTTGCCACTGTGTTTGCCACCCATCACTGTATTTATTCAGGTTCATCTCAGCAAATTGCTTTCTTCCCTTCCCTTGCATTGCACCAGTCACAGACTGGAAAGCTGTCATGATCCATGCTGTATGTTCATAGCAGCTGCTTTAGACAGCCCTGCTTGGCATGGCTTGGTTGTGTCCCCATTTACTAAAGAGTAAACATATTGCACTTGAGCTCCCCCCTCAGTTGCATTTCTGTCCAGAACTGCCCATTTGGTTCTTAACATTCCTATTCTCACCAGAAAAGATGCACTTTAAGGTTGGAGTAAATGTCAAGATCATGTCCCTTTACCTACAAAAGCCACTTCTAAAGTAGTTCTCATATGGAATTGCCTTAGAAACTAAACAGTTCTGTGTATACACGGGAAAAGGACTGTACTTGAATCCAGAGGGCACAAACTTGCTACAACTAGCATAATATCAATGAATGGTTGGCATGGTACTGATCTTCACCCCACCCCACCTACTTGTGGACAGGTGTTGTGTTTACTCTAGATAGCCTGCAAAGAGGCCAGCACATACCTGGGCAGCTTGCTGCCAGCTAACGAGTGCTGCTGCCATAGTTAGGACTAGAAGTTGATGCATCTCCATACAAATCGAAGTATACAACTGTTGATTTCAGCATTTAGTTAAACTTTACTCAGTGCACGTTACAGCTTGCAAAGGAGGTAAGGAAAGATAAACTTGTCTATTTGGGAACAGTAACATTTAGAAACAAAGGGTATTTCCAAACCATGGCTTTGAATAAAATTTCCTTTCAAGCCTGTGGTTTGGAAACAAAAGTGGTTGTTATTCACTGTCTAAGGAGCAATGAATGATGAGGGGGACCCATTTTGGGGCACATCTAGAGGAAACACATGGAAGACATTCCCTTGAAGTACATACCAGGCAGGGCTCTCTACCCTTTCAATGGATGCAACATCATTTTCACCTTTTTGGTATTCTACATTAAAGAGACAAAAAAAATTAATAAACCAGTTCTCAAGAGCAGATTTCTAGTTTTGCCTTTCTTGTTATTGGGTGGAAGGAGGCACCACTGAACAGGAACCAAATTCCCACTTAAGATGCGTGTGTCTTTAGTTTCTTCCTACTATTTAACTGTTGAATTGATCAAAATGCCTTAAGATGCTCTGGCTGCAGCCTTGTTACAGCATCATCCTATTTCTCCCATTAACCACAGAATAGTCTTATAAAAATTAGGCTGGGAAAACTATCCTGAGCCATTATACATCAGGAAGCAACATAAAGATCACACCTCATTTCCATTTCAGCTGTTTTTGGTAACCTTTAAAATACCAAAATATCCAGCAACAGGTCAGGAGATTCAATCATCTGAAATATGGTTGTCTCTCCAGCTAAATGAAAGAGACTGGAATGCTCAGGTAAAACAGCTGCAGAGAAACTGCTGAAAGAAAAAGGTTGTATAAACTTGTACCCTCTCTTATTACACTGAATTCACACACAAGATAATTTTTACTGAACCAAATAGCACCTGCACTGCGTGGTTACTAAGATCCAAAGGAAACATAGCACTTTTTCTGGGTGGGGGATGGAGCACCTACAGTATGACAAATACCATTAGCCAACCTGAAAGAACAATGCTTTCAAGTTGGCCAAAGAGAGTAATGCACTGATAATTAGTTTATGAAAAGTAACAAACTCTTTTAGCATTTTAATCTTATCTTTTGTCCGTTTTGTCACAAAATGGGTCTCAGATGTGCTACAATGTTGCAGCACTGCATACTGCATTGCTTTAAGCAGCAATTCTTGGTACCTTACAATGCCCTAGATCAAAGTACTTCCTGATATCAGCCAGCTTTGGTAAGTCTGATACACTTCTAAACTTCTTGTAGGCAACTACACTAGCTGAACACAGGCAACAGTTGGTAGCACATCCTCTAGGAAAGCAAGTTCAGATCACTTCATATCAGGTTCTCTTGTGATTTTACAAGTAGAAGCACAGTCCAGGCTGTCAAGAAGTCATGCATCTACAAGCAGAATTATGAAATTCTTAATATGACTATTTTAGTTTCCATCATTTTATCCAGCAAAGAGGTGAATGACTGCCACAGGTGGTCCTTTTCTTATAAAAGACCAGAAGCTTCATGAGAGCTATATCTCAATAAGCAAAATAAGCAGCCCAGGAAAAGAACATTGATAGTCACCTCACATAAACCAGAAAGTTCAAAACCAGGCTTCAGGGTATTAGCCAACAGCCACAGACTTGTAAGAAATGGGTTACAGTTCACTCAGAGTCAGGGATTTAAAGATACAGAAACTAACTTTGTTCCAAACTAGATTCATAAAGGGGATTAGCACAACACCGTGCATCAAAATCACCTCTAGAAAGAATTTGAATGAATTTAAGTGCAAAGGAACATTACGAGTCCTGATCAGTTGTTTGAACAGTTTTGTTCAGATTTTAAATCTAAATAAGATCTTGAATCACAGAAGTGTCCATTTAAAGTAATACTATTCCTTCAGCTCACACCCCCTCACTTCCTCTAGTACACAAAGCTGTTCAAGGTTTCCAAATAATACTCTTTATTGGCTATTAAAACATATTTGAAGATAAACCTGGTAAAATGACAATGCTAGTCAGCTGCAACTGGGGATGGATCAGAACAAACCACTAACATTTAGTAAGATTCCAAAGTACCCAGTTCCTGTTCTCAAACTTGCTTAGAGAGCATTTTGAGAAGAAAGTCATGTAAAACAGTACAGAACACACTAACTCCCTTTAACTTTAATTAAAATAGAGTTTATTAGCTTTTCTTTTAATACAAACATGAGAAAGAAAAACCACCTGAAGATGTAGCATTATTTTCAAAATTGAATTATGATCAATACCTGAAGCTCCAAGTTCCATAGATCGTGGACTAGGGACTGGTAGATTTGCAAACTTCAGAAAACCACGAGTTGCATTTAAATAATTTGAGTGCTGCCAAACTGACTGTTACACTCAGGAGCCCCTTACTCTCAAAGGCATATGGGCTTGGTATTAAGCATAGCTTTCTGGACCCTGGCTGGAAGTGAGGTGGCACAAATGTGCCATACTGAGTGAGATTTGTTCCTAGGACAAAATGCCTAGAATCAATTTACATCCAGGAGGGGAAGGTATACTAGGATTTATAACAGGAAGAGCTTATTAATACTTATTCTGTTTAGAGTTCAGAATTTCAAAGCTTGAAAGTAAACTCCACCCCAAATTCTCAGTGAAAGTGTCAACTCAATTCTGAAGAGCAGCAGAGTTGCACAAACTAAAGTTCACTTCTCAAAAAAAAAATTTGATAAGATACGCATTTAGGTTTTGTGCAAGTAATGTGAAAGAAATCTTATTACTAAATTGAAAATAGCTGTCTACCTCTGTCAGTCAATTCAAGATCCTCAACACTCACTACTGTCACGTCATGAATGCAAACCCTTGCCTGGAAGCAGAAGTCAAGGGGAGCAGCACAAGCAGATGCACAATGCATCTCACTTGTCAACCTTGTAAGAATCTGTAGAGAAATTCAGAGGTGCATGCAGTATACCATCTATTCATTACTGGCTAAGCTGTTTGGGACAATGCCAGAGTTTCCAATTTAAAAAACAAACAAAAAAACCCCCCTCTCATTTGGATCTTCAAAAAAACCAAACCAAACCAAACTAAACTGCGTATCTTCCAGAGCAATAACAAGAGTATTAGAAAGTGAGAAGCACCATAGTTCACAAGAAATGCAGCATGGACCCTATGTATTTTAACAATCAATATGTAAAAAAACATTTCTCTGCTCCCAAGCCAAATACTCACAATCCTTTGACAATCTCTCCTGGAGTGACACTGGTGGTGCAGTTAGACCTGCATCTTGCTCACTGGCTTCTTGGCTTAGAACTGATCTCCAATAGCAGAAGCAGCTTTTTAGTAGCAAAACCAGGAGAAACCCTTGGACACTGACCTTTGCTACAGTTTCAGCTCCAGAATGGCTGTATACTTTGTTAGAGTCCCAGGTATGTATTTTTTTTCTTTGTTAGCACCACATCAGCCTTGAAAGGCAAATGCAGCGGAGTTTTGGACAACAGGAGAAAAGGGAAGAACATTGTGACTATCGTCACGTGGTTAGTGTTTAAATTCTAAAATTTAAAACTACTCATTATTAAAAATTCATAGTTCACAGCTATAGGCCTACACAGTAAGCAAACATCTGTGGGGAAAGGGAAGCTTGTTTTTGCACCTCTGGATACATTAAAAGGAGGAGAGTGCTGATCTGACCAGGTCTCATTTGCTGCATGGAACACTCTTCAAGCCCTGGGGTCCCTTGGCTAGTTTTACCCCTCCTCCCATTGCTGGAAGACACCATCACTGCTGGCTTGTATGCATGGAGTGGTAGTATTCCTCATTTCATGTGGATGCTGGCTTCACGGTGCTGCACTCTCTCCTCAGGAGAGGATGGCATTAGAACGGCGAATACCAACTAAATTATCAGCACTGAAAGATCGTCTCATAGCAGCTTTTGACAAGTCTTTGTATTTGTCCTCACATAGTCTGGAGATAGCCTGGAAAAGACATTCAAATACCAAGTAAATGCACAAATAAGAAGCAGGTAGAGTAAGAGTAATGTAGCCATGACAGTCCAGAAATTATGAGAGACCAGGATTTCTTAGGGTCATCTCTTTTATTGCAGTTTTATGTACAATAAAAGAGATGACCCTAAGAAATCCTTGCTTCTCAAGTCAGCAGCGCTCAGATATTAGAAAGCTGATACAGTGACAAAGCTCTTGACCAAGCAGTTGCAATGCCTCAGGTGTACCAACAGAAACTTTAAATTGAGGTAAAATAATTAAGGGCCTTCTAAAGACAGCATCTCTTAGATCTCTTCCCCCCTTTACAAGCATCAGTTTTAGTCACAGTAGTTTGAGACTTTTAAGATGATGTACTCTCTAAATAACTTAAATCTTATGCCTGCCTTTTCACATCCCTAATGGAAACCTTGAATCCAACTCAAGTGTATTCAAAATTGCATCTAAAACAGATGGGCCTGGTCTACAGGTTTCTAATGCCAAAGTACAAACAACAAGACCATGTGCACAAGGCCCAGGAAGAAAAGGCTAAGAGTTCATTGCTCTTTTAGTCCAGCACAATTGCCTGGGACCAGGAGACACAGAACAGAAATTGGAACTTTAATAGGATTTCTGTTTTTGCTACCAGGATGTCAGTCAATTTTTGGTTTAAGTTATGAACAGACAGGAAGACCGCCCAGAGCCCAAGGGCATGGTATGTCCCCTGGTTCAATGCAGGTTTTTAATATTTTCACAGGTAGCACAAATTTAGTAATCCAACTGCTTGAAACAAATTGCAAAACTGATTAACTTTCTTTAGCTACTAAGGCACTGGTGTAATTTTCCAGCAGTCAGCTACCACTAAATCTGTGGGGGAATTATGGCTCTTCACAATGGGGCAGTCTCCCCATGTTTCTAAAACAGTTGGTATGACAAGCCCTCATTTGGGGCACTCATATGCAAATGAACAAGGACGTCACTATATTTTGTATGTTGAGGCAGATTTTTCCTTCTGTACGTTCTGTTAATAATTACCACCAGCACCAGATGAACTTGCAGAGCCCTGCATTCACGAAAAACTTGTGCCTTCCCTTTAAGACAGCACCCATTCTGAACAGCCCAGCATGCTGAGAGTTCAAAAGGTGAAAAGCACTTCTCAGCATGAACAAACTGCTAAGTGTATTTTAAAATAATTATTTACATTTATTTCTGTCAACCTTCTGGAGGCATTCATTTGGCTTGAGAGTGGCATTCTTTGAGACACTGGCTGCATAAGCCCCAACTGCAAGGCCAGACAGAACCTCCAGCCTGTTTTAAATGCTAGCACATCAATCATAACGAAACCTGTGTTGACATATTAAGCCTCAGTCCCCCATATGGTATACGTCATTTTTCAGTTCACCAGGATACTAATTCACTTTATATGGGCTCCCAAACTGACTTCTGTATTTTTACCTCAAAAGGCAGGGGAGGGGGGGCAGTTAACATGAAGTTTTTCAAACAATATTTACAGCTTCATTCCACAATTTACAACTTAGATACACACGCAATTGCGAACATTGTGGCAAAACACAGCATACTGAGAACCATTTAGTGACATAATATTAATACGAGACACCCACCAGCTCATGGCAAAGAAATACAGAACTGAGGCTCACATCTCCACACGTTACACATTTTTACTTCAATAACTCAAAAACAATTTCCTACAGAATATGAACTACACTGTAACCACATCACAAATCAGTGACACTTGGTAGCCTTAATACTACTTACTTGTCAAAGCTGAGATAGAAAGAGAACAGAAAAGCAACAGCTTCAAGTAAGGAAATGTTTAGGCACATATTGCCTATCATTTTAAAGCCTCAGTCTCCCTAAGCTTCTGGAAGAAAAGCAGCCGACATGCTGCACAGGTCTTGTGGGTAAATGAAAAAAATAGTGTAGCAAACCCCTCTTTTGATGGAAAAGGCTACAGTACTTGTTAAAGTCTACACAGGGTGGACAGGATGCAAGATCTCTGTTAAGAGACTCATATAACAGACTGTATTTTAAGTTAGCTCAGAAAGGTTGGCGTTGCCTCTACCAAAAATTTCACCTGGAGTTTCCAGGTCTGCAAGATAATTCAAATAATTCCTCACACAGACTTGTGCAGTAAAAAGCAAGGCCTGTTTTAACTAAACATACTTAAATACTGAAGAACAGTACCAGGGCCCCTGTGCAGTCAGCTTAGGACATGTGGGTGGGCGTATTTTTTTTTTTTTTAAACTAGCAAAGTTCTGCTATGTTACTAACAGTACATGACATTCACTCTCGTGTCTCTGGCTATTTGGGATTTTTCAAAAGTGTACTCTTTCTTTAATTTGGACTGATGTATCTTTAGAAATGTGATTTTTCTTTTTAAAACACTTGAAGTGATCTGCTACCTCCAAATGTTAAATTCAGTAAACCTTGATTAGGGGCATTAAAACCAGCCCTTTAAGCCAGCAGCACCTGTGCCAGAGGCACTGTGGAAACCTGCAGCTGATCTAATTGAGAATGGTTTGATCATAAGTGTTTGTGGTATCTTGGAAAGAAGTGACAAGAAGAAGAGACCGAGAACCTAGTACCAAAGAAGCCAAACCTGAAGTATTAAGCAGCCTACCTGACCTAGGCTCCCATAAATTAATACTCAGTTTTGAAACTAAGAACTCTTCCAGACTTCTGTAGCTTCTCTTCCTCCTCTTCCTGCTGCTCAGAATATCTGCTTAGGCAACAAAGGTTTAAAAGTGTTCACTCTTGTTAAGGGAATAAGCTCTAATGCACCGATCTAAATGCTTTTTAATTTTGCTAATCACTATTTTAATATGATTAGCAACAGATGTAGTTACTATGCAGGTACAGGGCACCCAGCTCACAATCTCAGACCATTACCTCCAGTTTCTGTGCTCGCTCTTTACTAAGAGGCTCCAATAGAAAGCTCAGGTTGTTGTCATCTGCTAAGGAGCGAAGGTCAAAATAGTATTTGGCGTAAACACTGGCAGGAACATTGATATTAAACTGCAACAACTCCAAGAAGTGCCTTTCCATCTCATTCCTAAAGAGGAAGGAGGAAACCAGAAAAAAAGATTCAGCATTTTCAAATGAGTCAAACTGAGCAAAGCTCAAGCTCACTTTTAAAACCAGCAAACTTTGTAAAGTCACACACATTATATATGCTCTCTTTCAGAAAGGGGTAGATTAATTCACTAGTGTTCAAAACAAGGTTCAGCTTTTGAGTCGCAGCACCTTCAGCTTGGGGGAGAAAGGTTATTGCACTGTTGTGCACTTACTCCGTCAACTCAGGAGGTTCGTTCTTCAGAGTTCCATTAGTGCAGCTGTACAATTCATACTCCATTCTCACTCTCTCATAAGGCCCCACACTACAGCCATCAGATGAAAGGAGTGATGTACACTGTTTATTAGCTCTGAAGAACTTCCAGACATTTCTGCCAGGCTGATAACAGGAAGGGGGTTTATTGAAGTAGAGGCAGACCAACAAAAGGAGTAGGCATATCACCACGGCAACAAATGGATCTATGAAGAGCTGCTGCTATTATTTCCGAGAAAAAAGCCTCTTGAAGCAACATGGATTCATCTCCAATAAATAAATAAATAAGCGACATTAGGTGGGAAAAGGAATTTTTGCCTCAATAGCATTAGACAGAATAACAAAGTCCTATGTCAAAGGGCACTGTCTCTAGTTTTGACTCACTTCGTTATTTGTGGCAGGCAAAATATCTGGAGGAAAGTTAGAAGTGGCCTGTTACATGAAAAGGCCAGGTCTGGGCTATTGTAGTGTGGTCAAGTACACCAGAAATATTTTACAGAAAAATAAACAATTTTATAAATGAACCTTAAGTAGAAACTGGTACCTGGGATGCATGATTCAGTGTAACACCAACTCTGAACAGCACTATAGTTCCCACAGATAATGGAGCTTTAATTACACAACTCAGCAGCTGTATAAATCAACCGTTTTCAAACTGGAGTAACAATTTTTCAATGCTAAGTTGTTCTTGCCCTTTGGAAGCTTTTAAGATGGATGTTTTACCCACCAGAAAGGAAAAAAATGTGTTGAGGAATCATTCAGGTTATGTCTTGTGCTGAATGGCTAGTCTCATAATGTGAATAGCAGCTTTGTATTGTTTCTAACAGGGTGGACTCAAGGCCCATTGAACCTACTGCCAAAATTAATTTCCTGTTCATATGGTCATAAGCCTATAGAAATGTAAATCAGATAATGTTTTGATGATCAGCTGATCAGGCCTTGATTTACCCTATGAATAAATGCTCTTCACCACCCCTTTTGTACTTGCCACACTAATACATTTTAATTCTGCAAAAACACAATACTTCATAGGATTAACAAGTCTATTAATAGGGTTTAAAAATCCAGCAAAAGCATAATGCCCATGTGTTTTGTGCTTTATTTACAAACATATGTAGCCAAAAGAATGAACAGCATGTGTCCTCTTTCATGCAATCACTGGATTAGCAGCTGCACAGTTAATTTTTTTAGTAATTATGGATGCACTCCATCAAAGCAGGCAAGTTTCTGACAAATAAGGACTTCCAAATATCAATTTAATTTCCTTTGGTTTTTCAATTGGAAAGCCATTTTCTTAACTGCCTTAGGTGCAAACTTTATCTTGGTGGGGGGTGAACAGAGGCATAAGACAACAAGCAAAAGGTTGATGTTTTGATCAAATTGCCTCCTATCAACCTTTCCATCAAAATTTTGCTTATAGATCCTTAATAAAGACCATTGCAACTTTCCCCCTAAAATTAATTTTCCTACCAGGTTCAGCAGCTGGGACCCCAATGACTAAAATCCAGTAAAATTAAAGCACATCAGCAGAGTTAAGAGAAGGGGAAAAAAAGATTTCAGCAATCTCCCTTCTGTTGTGGCTTTTTATTTAAGTTTGCACAAAGCTGAAAGCAAAGTGAAGTACCCCTCATCAGCTCTGCAGTTAGCATTCCCAGGTAAGTAGGGACCAACGGATCCATCACTATTTTGGGTATCCCAATAGTCCTGAGTTCAGACAGCAGAGGAAGCCCAGGCAACATAAACAGCTACTTCTTACAACTGCACAAAGCCTTACCTCTGTCTAAACACAAATCTGCATGTAAGAGTGGGAAAGGGTCCATGGGGTATGTGGTCCCAGGGGGCACTGGCTCACCCTGGTGTGGCCCCTGCTGACATGGCCCCCACCTGCATGATAGTTGGACAGCCCTCATCAATAGCCAACTTAACACTTTCTACAAAGCTGTTTCCAACAGAAGAATGTGACCAATTTTTAAAAGTCTTTTTTCCAAGCACTTCCCTCAGCAGGATTACCATGTTGATTCCTCCCATCAGGAAAGTAGTTTAAAAATACAACAGGTAAGCTGGTAATTAAAAGGATGCTGTCAAACCAAATTGGACCTAAATTAAGTTTTGTTGGCTTTGGAAGTGGTTTCCTAAAGGTGCAGATTATTTTACACAGTGCAATGACTTGGATTTATGCTTCTGCATGAACTCCAAAGCTCAGAGATCTTCTAGGTCCAGCAAAAGCCAGCTCTTGCAGTGAACAAAAAACAAAAAAGGAACAAAAAAATAAAACCTTCTTCTACAACTTCAAAACACACACAGCTACCAACACCTTTTCATCAAAAGGTGTAAACACTTCTGCATGCACAAGCTATTTCTCTAGGACACAGCACTGGTAAGTTCACAGAACTTAACTACACACAGGAGAACACTGAAAAAAAAAATACTGCTCCTGTTTCTATAAAGCTGACTTTGGCAGGGTGATATAGACACCCAACTGGCTGCAGATATTTTCAGCACTAGTTCAATTTGATCTGTTCCAAAGAAAGCTAGAGAAGAAGCCAAAAATGGCACTGGCAACCAACATCAAGGGAGTGCTTTTGGGTGCTGAATATGACGTGTATTTTATTTAGAAAAAGGTTTCTCTCAACCATTTTCAATACTCTCTTTTTCATAAGGCACAACCAAATTAAGAGGAGGAAAACTGAGCCTCTGGTATTCTTGGAAAAAAAATCCTGTGTGAAATCCTGCAGAAAAGATAGGTGCACCTAAGTCCTAGCTTGATCCTGAACAGAAGGGATAACATTTAGTGAAGATATGGAAAATACAAATCTACAGATCTGGAAGAGTTTAAACCACTGTTTGGATGAAGCACCAAATCCAGTATGAAGTTTACTAAATCCATAAAACATCTGTGCACATACCACCTTCTTAGTACTTAAGGTACATAAGTACTCCATAAACTAACTAATGGAGAAGCATGGGAAACTCAAGATTAGCTAACAGCATGCAATGACAATTTGATAGCTATATGTTTCTTAATGCTAGTCTCTAAATTGCTACCCTTAAAAAAGGCAAGTGAGCAATTCAGTAAGCGATCTTTCCAGACCAAGGACTCATGCCTTACACAAACTGTTCACTACCCTGAAATTTAAGTGTAGGATGTACCTCAGTCTTTGAGATAAATAAGTATATGAATTTAAAAAAAACACAACACAATACAACACAACACAACGAGCAAGATCAGGCTGGCCAAACAACTCGGCATAAGAACGAGGACTTAATGGAGAAGGTGACGAGACAAGGTTGGGATGTTTGGGCAGAAGGTACATCTTCCCTACCACCTTTAGGTAAGATGTATATCAACTGACCAAGCCCCACAATCTGAAGTCTGATTTGTGTTACGGATGGTCCCTAAACTAAAGGGTCTAATTTTTAAACCTATAAAGACTGAAGCCAGAAAATGTACTATGGAAGATGTATGAATGTGAAAAGAGGCGCATGACATGGTAAATATTCTAGGACAGAGATTAGTTGCCTTTGTCTCACTCAGCAGAGATACTTGATGTCAGAAAAGCCCTCCTCCAGACTCAATGTCCAAAATTCTCTAAAATCTTCGAAGCTGCTACCTTCTTCCCAAACAAGTACTGCAGGCTTCTGAGAGCTGAAGCAGCAAGATTACCAGAGCAGTAATCTGTACATTTATTCTTAAAATTACAGTATAAAGTGAGCAAAAGAATCGTAGGCAATAATGCCACCAACTGAGGATGGGCAGTGAGGAGGGAAGACACCAAACCTCTATTTCAGAGCATGTAATGCTTCCACAGTAGCAGAACCTAGATCAAGACATTGCTCCAATAAAGTACTTCAAACCAAAACAGCAAAGGTTATTCAAACAAAAATGCCACAGGACTGATCTATGCTTCCTGATGACAGAGACTGAATGAACTGAAGGTTTTGACTTGTTACTTGTTGAAGTGGAGGGCAACATGGGCAAACGATGACATGGACAATCTCAAATGACAGTAGAGTAGCAAGATGATTTGGGGTGTTCCAGGGACAGCGATGTTGGTGCTCTTGCCAGGTCCCACTGGCATCCTGTCAGTTTCTGCTCCTACTGATGGGCAAGCATCCAAAATGTTGAGTGACCAACTGACTATCTGACCATTTACCCTGGACCCTTCAAGGCAAAGCTTTAAAAAAAAAAAAAGTCTTCCAAGTCACCTTTACTCATGACTCAAAAGAAATGTGTGAAATCAGAACAGCTTCAGATCCTCAGACCAGGACCCAGCTATCTGAGGTAACTTCCTTGAGCAAGCTGTCACAGCACTAGTTATGACCTGTCTTTAGAAGCAGAACAATAACATTTACCTGCAAGGACATGATGCAGCTGCTCAGAACAGTGATAAGTTTGGAGGGGTTATATTATGTCATATTTCCCCTTCCACTTGACCCACTGTGTAAGCACAAAGAACTAGAAGAGGTGATATTTTATGACACAGCATGAACTGGGACAGTCAAAGATAAAATGCACTGAGATAGTAACCAATGTAATGAATCCAAAGTTTTCTAAAACTTACAGCTGAAGTACATGAGGCAAAATATGTAATGAACAGGCAGAATGAACAGTCAAACTAAGCAGCTGGTTATACTGATCCAGGAAGTGCTTTCAAGAACTCATCTGAGAAGGAAAGGCAGTAGGCAACACTTGGAAAGTGTCTACATTAGCAGCAGATGTCTTGTGTTCAGATCTGTTGCACAAAATAGCTCTGTATTTTGAGCTTAAGATGTTCCCAAGCATACTGGGAATACAGACCCAAGAGAGATCGCAATTAATTTTAGGAGCTTGTAAAAACCCAAGCTAAAGAGGTATTCCCAAGTATTTCATTTAAATTTCATCTTAATAGACACAAAGGAATCCTTGAAAAAAAAAAATCACTTTCAGATTTTGATTGATACAGTACAGCATGACATTCATGAAGTAATAAAAAAGTAAAAATAGCAAATTGATAATGTGAAAGAAAAGCTGAGAGTAGGCAACACAAATTAGTATAGGTTATTTCTAACTTTAATATGCAAGTCACTAGAAACAAGTACAGGTTTCCCTTGCTTTATGCTGTACATGCATTCCTGGAAAACAGCACTTAACTCAAATTCACATAAAGGGAACCCATTTTACAATGCAACAGATAGGGATATGTTCCAAAACCATGACTGTACTGACTCCCAGACCCATCTCTACCACTTTTACAAGACAATTTTGGTACTCACCAACAGCAGACAGTACACACAAGCACAGGGTGGTGGTGAATGTTTAGTTGGTGTGAAGAGAAGGTGGTGAAGGCTTCACTGATGGACCAGGGAGAGGGGTAAGAGATAAGCTAGGGGGATGCTGAAACCATAGTGGGAATGGCAACTAAAGAAGCACGTGTTGCAGACAATGAATGAGGAGCACAGATCCACTCAGGAGACTATTTTGGAGTGTCACTCCCACGATACACTGCACAAAGCTGCTGACCGCAGGCTTCCACCACACTGATCGCATAAGAGTGAATTAACCTTGCATATAATTAATTTTTCATATAAAAAGAGTCATCGCATAAGAGTGAATTTGCACCTACAGAGCCTGCATAAAGTGAGGGAAATCTATATGATTTATTTCCATAAGAAAGTTTCTGCTAGCTGCCCTGTTAGGTAATTCTCTTGCTTTAAAAAGCAAGGGAAGCCCAACAACAAACTACGTCAGTTCTGTGTACTGAGCATCAGTCTTAGAATGGACCACTTGACTAGATCTCCAAAAACGATGTTTGAAAAGATCAGCAAATTGATGATATCTTGCAACTTACATGTCCTCAACCGTAATGTCCTTTAATATTTGGCAGTAATCCACATTCCATACAGCCTGATCATCCCAAACTTTAGAAGCCAGCAGAATAGCTCCTAGAACTATTCTTTTCCAGTTACTAGGACAGATGTCAATCTCCGCATAGGTTAAGAGTCTTTCCAAGTAAACCTACAAAAAGAGAACCGATCTTAGACATCTTTGATCTTAGTCAATGGCTGTTAAGAACTCAAACCTATGTTCTCTTCTGATTTAGCTAATATTCATTCATTTATCAGAGTAAGCCACCAGCGACTCTTACTTAGCTTTAAAATTTAGAATTTTTAAAAAGTTACATAAACCCATGTTAATGGAAGTCATAAAGAGAGCTGTCTTAAAACATACTATAAAGTTCTTGAATTTCTAGTAACTTCTGCTGTACCAGTGAAAAACTGAACTCAAGTCAATTATTGGAAATATCAGATTTTCACAACTGAACATCCGTGACTACTAACCACTCATTCCTAAAACTCTCTTTCATTATGGATCAGCTGCAGCATTTGAAGCAAGACAGGATGAACTAGTCTGAACCATGATCTGTTCTTAGGCAGATGTGTTGCAGGATTTAAAACCATACAACACAAGTCCTTAGATGGTTTGTATGAAACAGACTAAGCCACCACCACCCAACCCTTTGGCAGTTAGAGCTACCTAATGTTTCAGCTTGCTGCACTCAAGGACAGGTGGTGAAAAAGCCTCAGATAAAAACCTACAGTTTCAAGGTATTTTGTTTCCCCTCATATGCTTTCCATACCTGACTAGCCCATGAAGCTTGAATCTCTATTGCTTCTTGCCAGCATTTTTTCCATCTTTATACACACAGGTTTATTACAGTTACATGTGCGGTCACACACACACACACACACACTTCAATTGAAAAATAAATATGTAGCGTTATAAAAGTGTTTTATAAAAAATAAAAACACCACTTTTTATACAAAAAAGCAGATTATTTAAAATGTTCCATTCACAAGTAGGTACAGGAATTTGGAGGCAACTCTAGCTGACTAACCTCAGTACTACCCTTTGCATTTACTGGACTTTTTGAATGATAAAGATAACTAAGTACCATGCTTACTAACTTTTGTTTCTATTATAGTTTTAGACTGGTCTCTCTAGGAGTTTTTCTATAGGTAACAGAGCCATCTAGTGGCTGAAATCTACTTTAAAGAAAAAAATAAACCCACAAGGCAAGCATTTCCTTAATCTATTATTTTTCTAACAACTTTGTGACCTTGGGTAAGCTGTTCAGAACAAGAATCTTGTTTTGTAAAACTGCTTGCATGGTTTACCCAAGCAAAGCAAAACAAGAATCTATTCACATGTATGAATCTGTGAAGAACATAGTTATTCAGCCTTCTCAATCACTGTTTTTAAAAGTCAAATTCTGAAATAAAGAGGTTCTCTCTTTTCCCATACTTTCTTTTGGTTATATTTTTTTTCCTTCTACTCATCTTTTGAACTATATTTATCTTCCAGGAGTAAGAGAAATCAAAATTAATCTAGCAGACAACTGAACCCCAAATACTCAAAGCAGAACTTTTTTTAAGCTAAGAGTGTTTTTTTTGGATATTCCATCTCTCTTCAGTTCCTCCATCTAATCTACTTTAAGTATTCATTGCATCTTGCTGAACATATATGCCTTTGTTGTTAATTTAGTTCTAAACAGTCACATACCTTGAAAAACAGATTCTACCTAAGACTAAATTTGACAAGGATGTTAAAATAGCAGGAGCTGGTCTAAGAGTGCAAGAGCAAGAAGTTTCTCAGTAGAGTACTGTTGCTTTACCCTTTGGAAGCTCTGTGTTTTATTTAGACTAACTAAAAGGTCCCATCTACATGTTATACATAAGGCATGGGTAACCAGTTAATTATGCCTTAAGTGGTCATCAGGCAAGATGTCCAATCAATTAATAGTGGGATAAAAAGAGAAATAAGTAAAAAAGTTATTCCACAAAATGTGTAATAACTTTGTAGCTGCTTCCTATCAAGCCATTAACTGAACATGCTACTAAGGCCCTTGTGGCTAGGAACCCCTGATCAGAGCTTTAAACTGAGGGGAGCCCCCCCCATGGGCACCCATGAATCTGGGACCTCCCAGCTCCCATGGCTAGGAGCCCCAACAGATGATCCCACCCCAGCAGTACCCCATGCAACACCATGGCTGAGGCACCATGTCAGCTGTAGTCTCATTGCTATGGGGAACCCTGTGGCTGGAAGGGCTCCTAGTCATAAGAGTACATGGTGAATCCTCACACGTGGGAGCCCTGTTAGCTGAGGGGGCTTCCAGCCATGGGAGCCTGCTTCTTGCCAGTGCAGGGGAAACTAGGGTCAGGCTCCCCCTGAACCAGCAATAAGGAGCGATAGAATCTGATGCGCCATTCCACAATCACACCACAAGTGTTGGGCATGACAGGAGGCATGATTGTGAGGATTGTGCATTAAATCTCATCGTGCCTTTACCTGCACATGTAAAGGGACCCAAAGTAGCTGATACGTTAGAAGCAGCCTACCTCCTCAATGGAATAAAATAGAAAAGATGTTTTTTCTTTCACCCCAGGATTACCCCTCTGTTTGGCCTGGCTATCCATCACTATCCTTTTTACTAACCTGCAAATTTCTGTGAGAGGCTTGCACAACCATTTTATTCTCCTCAAACAGCCCTACTGTACCACTAACATTATATGCAGCACCATTATAAAATAACATGGCTAGTTTTAGTGTTGCTTACAGGTTCAGATATACTAGTTCAGTGGTGATCAACCAGATGGGCAGCACCCAGACCATCCACATTTCTGGCTGGTAGTTCCAATCTGGCACCAGGCAGTCTTGGATAAGCCCCACATGACTGCATGGAGGAAGGCAGGGGGCATCCTGGCTTCACAGCTGGGGGGGGGTAGGGTGCACAGAGGCAGGGACACAGAGGTGGGAAGAGAGGGTGACCTGGCCCCAAAGTGAAGCATGGGGCTTGGGAATTTGGTAGCATAGGAGGGTGGCCATATTTATAGCCACTGCTCCCCTGGTACCAAAATTTCCTAATCTGTGGGGAGCCCTGTGGGGCAGATACCTAGGGCTGCATCTGTCCCACAGATCAGAGGCTAAGCACCCCTGTACTAGGTCTCCTGCAAAAGCCATAGGTAACTAGGGCTGCTGCAAATTTGCCCAATAGCGCATATCAGCTACTTTAAACTTTAATTTATAAATAGCCTTAGCTTTTACATTTTGCAATCCTAATAACTCGTATAAACACATTGAACATTTTTGCCTGTCTCCAGGAAAACTTTCCTTTTCACCACTAGTATAGTTAAACCCTTTCTGAATATCCCACAGAAAGAAGTCTCCAGTAAAGTTGAAAATAACAAATTTGAAAATCTATACATGAATTCTAAATTGTCATACATAAAACTCATTCAATTTTTTACTACAGCCACTCACTGGCTAACAAAAAAACAGATATCACACTGCTTGTAGAACCTGTATGTATAAGAGCTGAAATGATTGGAGTCCATCTCAACTATGCTTGAGGATGCATGAAAATAACCCAAAACAATTACAATAAGGTCACAACTCAGTTAATACTTATCAGTTATAGGATGGGAACTGCTTCCAATAACAAATACGCTAAGTTACATTCAAACCAGTAACCACATATCTCATTAGCAGTTCCCTGTAACTGCATTCCTCTTCACTGCAAAATATTGTAGTAGTTGTTGCTGGTCTAAAACAAACAAGTTTCACGGGACAAGTGATTGAGCCTTGAATATTCAAGTATAGGAAAAGAACTGCATAAGTGCCTCTGGAAAGTTGTTAAAAATATTTTCTAATTTACAGTTGAACTGTAATACAGTTAATTTTTATTACCAACACAGGCTTTCAAAGACTCCTTTTTCATCTAGTTATATTTTAGATCTGATATAGTTGAATTACATAAATGAAAAATAGACCTTTAAAGCTTATATTCAGAAACATATTTCTAATGACCAAGCATGTCTTACTAGTGTCACTATTGCACATTCAGCTGTCAGCTGTGCTGCACTAAAAAGGGTCCGTACAAAGCGGTAGATGTGCTTGTGATCAGGGTCATGCTTGTAGTAGTCATCTGGAACTTCTTCTCGCTGAAACAGAAACAATGTGCAGTTACCGCAAGTCTTACTAAAAACTTCCACTGGCAAAAAAGAAAAAAGGAATACAATCCTATATAGAAAGAAGTACTGGACATGGAATAATGAGTGTCCCCAATGCAAAGCAAGTTTTATTTTTTGTAATTTGTTTTAATTCATGCTTTGCTTTTGGAAGAATGAGTTTAAATTAAAACCAGACAGCTCCCTATTATCCTGAAGATGCATTAAAGTTATAAAAATTACCCCAAGAATATAAAGTGCATAGTTTTTGACATGCAAGAAGTTTGCAAGAAAGAGTAAGTTCTCTTGTTAGCATACCAAGATTGACATAACGTCCTTGCATATAACATCTTTTATAGATATATCACTACTACTGAAGATATCATGATAGATTATCACTCACCTGAATTAAATTCCCTAGCACACTGGAAATTAAACTCATTTTTTGATCTCCAAGGCCAACTGACAGATCCATGATCCATCTCTACATGCCACCATGGAAATTAACTGTCATCTATAGAATTTCTCATGTTATTTCCAGATTTATCAGGACACACTGTTTCACTTTGGAGAAGCTGTTTCACACGCACATGCACATACCCAACACTGGCTTTTCAAAAGACAAAACTGAGAAAAAGACCTCAAAAGGTTCTTCCCAGATGAGGGGACAGTGATGGAAGAGAAACTATTTTAAGTAAACTGATGTCAAAGCATAATTATTCTTATCTTTAATGATACTGGCCATGTAGGAGCCTCACTATTAATAAAAAGAAAGCTTAAGGCACCCGGGGCCGCCCCCCCCCCCCCCACACAAACAAAAACAAAACCCCCCCGCC
>JAGPOW010003685.1:74134305-74174214 GCA_030014935.1 Caiman crocodilus
TCGAGGCCATCCACATCCCTCTTGAAGTGCAGCGCCCAGAACTGGACACAGTACTCCATCTGCAGCCTGACCAACGCCGCATAAAGGGGGAGGATCACCACCTTGGACGGGCTCGAAATGCATCGTTGAATGCACGCTAGGGTCCGGTTGGCCTTCCCAACAAAGCCTACATGATAGCAGAACAAAACGTTAGCACTTAAGTTATGTTAACTCTAACACTTAATTTTAGCGTCTGGCAGATAAATTAACCATCATCTGCTTAAAACATCTGAATTATAACAGGCTCAACTAAATTCATACCTGACGAAAATGAGTAAACGACCAGGACTTTACAAGGCAGTCAAACCCGACACCACTCAATGACTACCCACAGAAAGCCTTAAGGTAGAATCTATTATTAGATTTTGCACCTTAAAGATTGTATAAACAGGACTGTAATTATACACTAACAACATGCTGAATCTCTCACACTACAAGGGAAGAAGCACTAAGTATATTTACATTAACAAATCTGAAAAGGCAAAATTTTAAAAGGCCAGACTCACTGTCTCCTGCTTTGTGCAATGCTTCATACACTATTTACTCCTATTTGCAGTCACTTAAAAGTAGACAAAGGTTTTCAAGGAAATACACATCTTCCTAAATGACTAGGAAATCAACTGCTTGTCATAAAAGTAGCACTAAAACAGACAGGAGGAAAATGGCAAGGAAAAAAAGAGTATGGAAGCAACATGATAAGCCCCTAAATATCAAACCTTCATTACAATGCATTTTGTTTCATCTTATTCTACAGATACCAAAGGGAAAGGGAAAGAAAGCATGTGATATGCAAATTTATTCAGGAACTAACTGGCTTCTGAAGGTCAGAAGAGATAGTCATATCTTTGTTTGGTGAATTGAGTACAGAGTAATTAAAAAAAAAAAAAGATTTTGCTCTTTGGACCTGGAAACTAATGCATGCCCCCTCTCACATGCAAGGCCAATCAAGGTGAAAACAGAGAACTAAAGAGAAAGAGACTCAAGAGATGTCACTTACTGTAAGAGGATGTGATTTTTCATCAAAAATATCCAATGATCTGTCTGAATCTCTATAAAACAAGGAGTACATGTTTTACCAATAGGGATTAGTTATTGATGGTGTACAGCATCTTTTACTAAGCTATTCACTCTATTAAAAAGGGGATTACAGGTACATTTTATAGTTTTAACTCTTTTCCTGAAATCTGAAGCTAGGTTTTGCTGCATTACCTTAAGACCATTTATGAAACCTGCCACAATTGAAAGTGTTTAATAATTAGAAGAGAGTAAACCACTAGCTAAACACTAGAAATTAAATCAGGCATCTAAAATATAAGTACTAGAGGCAACTTAATAAAGCTGCCAGTTTTTTTTTCTGAAGATACATTCATTAAAGGTAATCTTCATTCTGAAGATTACAAAAGGGTTCACTAAGGTAACAAATGCTATCAAATAGTTGAATATGATTTAAATCCATGCTGCAGCTAAGGATAAGCCATGAGTGCCAAACCCTTGTAGAACATTACCAAGAGCTGCAGCTCCATTTTCAATTAAAGAAATTAGTACTAATTATCTACGTAAATAAAACATGAATTACCACATTGTAAATTCCATGATGTAACTACTCAAGACCCGCCCCAGATGAAGATGGATAACATTGCTAGTCAAAGTCAGCACTAAGGTAGCAAAATGCTTGCTTCCTCTAGAATTTTGCATTGAGATGGCCAACTTAAGGTGGCGATCCTGATATCAAAACTTTGCAATAGTTACAAACTGCGATACACAATTCTGTAAAAAAAAAAAGGAACAATTCTTCTGAGGCAAAGAACTCAGAAAGACCACAACAGGTCAGACTTTTGACACTATGGATTATCTGGGTTTATTTTGATCATATAGAGAGGGAGTCAGCCAAGCTAATCTGAAGGTAGGCAGAAGGCAGGGCAGGGCAACACCTTAGAGACTTGTTCAGGAATGCATGAGCCTTTGCAGACAGTATAACTTCATCATTCAATTCTTAGCACTTGACAAAGGAGGCCGGTAAACGTCTGCAATAGTGAACAAATTCTGAATAAGTCCATGGCAGCAATTCTTAACCAGGGTGCCAGGAAGTGTAAGGAGATCAGCAGAAAGCAGGCTCAGGCTTCAGGTGTGAGGAGACAAGTATATATGGGTAGGCTCAGGATTCCCAGTCTAGCTGCTTCCTAGCCCTCACTGCAAGGAGGTAAGCCATGTGATAAATTAGTATTTCAACTGGACTGCTGTTCAAAATGACAAGTTTTGGAGGGGGTACCTTGAGGCTGATGAGGGGTGCCTAGAATCTAAAAATGTTGACAACCTCTGCCCAAGGGTACCACCCTGCTCCATCTTGGGAATCATGTGCAATTGTTTGCAGGCCTAATAGTTCTTAACACTGAATGGCACCCTACGGTGCCATAAGATTCTTTAACGGGTAAAGCAATGCCCTGACTGAGAAACAATGCCTTGTACTCCTGAAGGAGCTTCAATCTGGCTCCAACCTACTTGAAAAAACAAAGGTGGAGTCATGAATGTTTTAAATATACAGTTTAGGATATGCTTGTCTTCAAAATCAAACCTCTGGCTCTCCATGGTTTAAAAATAAAAAAATAAAAAATAAATAATAATAATAATTTAAAAAAAAAAATCAGCAGGCTAACTACAGCCAACTTGTCTATATTAAAGTTACCATGCTATCAAATATGTCAAATAGCATCTTTATCCCCCCACCCCGCCATGAATTTTGTTTTTAACCATTTTAGCTTCTGTAAGTTGGCTCTTTATAGAAAAGTTCATGCCTGCTCTGACGTCTTTACTCTATTTAGATTATGGTAGACAGTGTGTCTTGCCTATACAAAGTGTGTTGGTACACGTTGTAACACAGGCTGACAATACCTCAAATCCAAAGCCTTAAACACCCTCATAGATCTTAAACCACAATAGGTTCAATTAAGTCTAATGCTTAAAGAACAGCCCTTCTTGCCCAACAAAAAAGGACTGTCCTCCTTTTCCAAAAACACAGCAAAAGCTGGAGGGTGGGAGTTGAGATTACAGGCATCTTTCCTCTCTACTAACCCTCTCCCCAGTGCAGCTGCCTATCCCTCACCCTTAGAATATGCTTACACTGAAGTCTAGAGAGGCTAACCTGGACATTTCCTAACATCTGTTGTTTGCCCTAGAAACTAGTTCTTTCAGGACAGCTAATGTCAGTAGGTACTATTAGTGAACACTGGGCTCAGAGCTAGAGAAGATGACTCCAAAGAGTTAAGGGGACATTGCTGGAATCCCTCTACCCACAGCTGTTAAGATCGCTCATGAATTAAAGAAATTTGGGTCCCTGTACTCCATTCTTATTATTCCCACTTTCTAAAACATGAATGGGACTTGCAACTAAAATTGAGTGGAAAAAGTTTTACAAGCTTCAATAGTCATTTCTCAATTCAAAGATTATTATGCTCTCTCTTAAACAGTTAGGTCTTACAACTTGAGGCAATTCATACATGGTATCTATAGGATACAAAACACAGGAAAAAAGTTCTCCTACATTCACCTAATTGCACATAATTCATTCAGGAGGGAGTAGGACAAAACTTCACTTAAATACTAGTTGAGAATACATTCAAAAAGGTTTCTCATTTTTGCCACTTTCATTTTTGCTAACATTTTGTTCTTCACCCTGATGTTATGTTGAACATGGGCCTGGTTTTAGATGGTCAGAGAATGGCACCAACAAGTAGAAGGAAAGCATGGGGAGGGGGCTTTCATGAACTATAAAGCTACCAAAACAAAACTATTAGCTATTCAAATCAAAGGTAACTCAAATTATTTGGTCATAACTGACTCAATTACAGGGCAGTTATTTTACTTAACAAGAGACAGATCTTGAGGGTACATACCTGTTCTTTATGTGGTAGTATATTGCTAATGTCACACTGAAAGGAAAGCAGAGGGGAGAAGAGAAGATAATGTCATTTTATTGAAGCATATTCTGTGCATTCCATCTTCACACATATGCTGCAGCTCAGGAGAAAAACTTACTGCAACCCATTTACAGCTTGAGCCATTGCTGAAGTTAAAATGAAATAGACTCCCTGACGTACCTAAGCCATTTTTGACACAAGCTCCCCCATCCCTTAGTTCTGATGTTTGCAAAAGTAAACAGATATCACTCAATTTGTTAAACTCACTTGAAATGCTGTGTGTATGTGCGTGCATATTCATATCCTCTCATCTCATCCAAGAAGTGAAGTGCACAGATTAAATGCATGCTTGTTTAATAAAGGAAAGAGGGGGCATTTATGATTCAAAAAGTCAAAAAACAACTGACTCACAAGAGTTTAATATTTTCTTGAAACCTTTATAGTAAATGCAGTTTATAGGTTGAAATATCTGTCCTTTATGCCAGTCAAGAAGCAGCCAGTCAATAATAGTATTCGGAGTACATTGACAAGAGACAGTCTTATCTATTTAAACAAGAGACTGAACCAAAGGATGCTGCTAGCAACACATCTTTGCCTCTAATAGCAGAGAAGAGTATTTGGTATGGTTTGGGAAGCTACAGGCTCTGGCAGTAGACAAGCTGAGGTGTGGTCAAGGGTCCCAGCAGCTACATAGGAAAGTGTTCCCAGGCCAACAGTTACAGTTTTGACCTGCTCCTCCCGCCACCACCAGGTGATGCTGAATGCTATCTTAAGTGAAGATATCAAAACCCCTGATCTGATGGTACCGCCATGCCATCATCCCCAGCTTCTTCCCCTGCTCCACAGCCAGATCCTAGTGTTAGGAAAATCTGACCTTAGAGAATTACACTTGCTGAGATTTAGCTCAAGATATAGTGTTTCAACATCTGCAAGAAATATTATAATAACTATAACTGCACAGTAAAGCATTTGTCCTCTCTTAAAAGCTGTTAAAAGTTAATTTAAATGACAAAGAATCACTGATTTAACAGCCCTGGAGAGATTAAAGCCTATGTTTAGCCAGAGGAAAAGTATACGAGGGACCGCTCCAGCACATGGTGAGTCATGAGCCCAGCAAGAAACAATATTCAAGTTCAGTCTCTTGCCCTTTCAATCCTTGTCATATTTGCCACTGTTGCCAACTAAATGGTCTGAGGTGGATACCTACATACCAGGAATTAAACTAAGTTCACACAGGTAATGAAGTAGCCTTTACATAAATCACTACTAGTACTGGCCAAGAAGAAGGGGGAAAATTGTGACTGTTACATTCAGTCAACTTGTCAAAGAAACATTTTCCAACTCTTCATTATTCAGGGTCATAGTTGAGAGGCTAGCTATAAAAAAAAATTATTTTACAATTCTGAACCATGCAGTGTCCTACTAGTTCAAGTTTAGAGATTTAAAATACTTATCAAGTCCTAAATAGAGTTAGGATTGCCCAGTACACCAGCTAAATCACTGCCAGAAGGATATGCCATGTGGCAGAGACTGGACAAGAGGAGATGGGTTAGCTCAGAACTCTTTACCAACATATTCACTCTGGCAAAGCAGATAAGCACCACTATCAACCTTAGATTCAACAAGCCAAATCCAAAGTTTAACATGCTTCTAAATTTTACTCAATCTTTCTGCTGACAAGTGCACTGCTTTCATGAAAAATACAGGAATGCCTCTGAACAGCAATCTCAGGTAATGACTATTCCCATAGGGAAGTGGCTTTCCCTCCACCATTGGCAGCAAGTGGACCAAAAAGCCATCTCAGATGGTGAACAACAAAGACTGAGATGTTAAAAACATATCCATCTAAAAATAGCAAATATACTTTGAAATATAGTGGAAAGGCTACAGAACCAAAAAGGAAACTACACTATAGTTTGCTACCATTAGAGGGCAGAACAACATCACAGCTGAAGTAAGACTATTTTCACACCACCATTTCAAGGGATTTTGCTTCTGCTTTTATTTTCAACAATTAAACAACCCTTTTTTATTCAGAGGCTGACACAGCCCAGTTCCACACAAAAAATCATCAGGTGAATTGACAGTGGCTGTACTGAAATATGTAAAAGTCAACAGCCTTGATCTGCAGAACTGGCTGGCAAAAGAAAGCTTTCCCATCATACTTCTATAAATCTAACCTATCCCCCAGACTCTGCAGCTTTTTTCCAAGAGCAAACTGCCAAGGATGAGCAGCACTGGACTCATACCAGAGTCAAATACCTCAAATGAAATAACAGACAAATTTACTACTCCCAAAGAAAAAGCTTGCAGAAGGGACAGAGCAGCATTGCAATTAGAATGGTACTTACCATTTTATTGTGCTTCTAAGATTAGGCTGGCTGACTGTGCTGTCATCTATGAATATTGTTGAACATGAGCTATACTTTTTTGTAAGCTGCCCTGGAGAAACCTTAAAGAAAAAAAAAAAAGATTAACACAGGTAAGAGAAGCGCTTTTACCAGTTTGGATTTTGGGTTTACAACTCCATTCGCTCCAAAACGTAAACGTATGAAACTAGAGGTATTTGTAAATGAAGGCTCTTGGCATCTAAGCTATCTGTTCAGTCAAATTACTCAAAACACTACCCCAACTGAAAGGACTACATGTATGTATGAACACAACCAATATTGTGAAATTTTAGTTTCAGACATGAATCAATGAACTTGAGTTTAGCTATTCATTTATTTAGCCACAGCACATACTACAGAAATCTAAACCACCCCTGACATTTCCACTCTACTCCCTCCAGTGCACACCCACTACCATGTCCAAAAATCATGAGCTTTGGTGAGGTGCATACCACCCTCCCTGGCCTCAGTCCTTAAGTACGTTCTTATATTTCCTTACCCCAACTGTTTTTTGGCTCTTACTCCTGCCTGTTTTTTCACCCTTTCTTTTATATGACATTCTAAACTGGAGATACATTTGGGGCATCGAATACCACATTACTTAAAAATTCACTTTTTACATAACACCTCACTTTACTCAATGTCACACATTTTGAATTATTGTGCAAACTGCCTGAAGAACTTAACATTGCCTAGAGCTATAGCTGAAGGCTAAGGAGGAAACCTTAGAGGAAATTTTAAGGGAACCTTAGAGGGAAGTCAGGCACAAGGAAGGTTTTAATTGATAAATACCATATTTAACTGAATTTAAGACAACTTTGAATTTAAGGCTACCCCCCTCTAGATTCTGTAACTGAAAACATAACACATTTGTTATATTTTGCCACGTATAAAATCAAATTATCAGAATGTTGTCTTAAATTCATTCCCTGCGTCCCTGGTCACTTGTCCCTCTGCCTGTTACCCACCAATACTTGCCCTAACTCAAGTGCCTGCCCCCTACCCCTGTCACTTGCCCCACTCCCAGCACCTGTCTGGAGTACAGAGCATGATGGCTTTAGCCCCAAGCAAGCCAGGGAGCTGCACTGGTAGCAGCTCTGACCAAGGACAATCATCTATTACAGTTCTTGCCTCAGGCTTGAATCAGAACCAGAGCCACAGCAGTTCCCCTGCTTCTGCACATCTCCCCTGCACTTCCCCAGCTGTGCATTTCCTGGGCCATATTCCTTCTGCTGCATGAGTCACTTCAGCCCCAGCTTGGGACAGGTAGTGGCTCCAACTCTGGAGCTTGGGCTGGGGCTCAAGTTGCAGTAGCTGCCTCCTCTAAGCCAGTACTTGAATTTTAAGATTGAAGGCGTCTCCCCACTTGCTGCCCCCATGTTGAACTGAAAAAAAAAACAAAAAACACCCTCATTTTGGATTCGAGTAAATATGGTCTATGGAAGCTGGTCCTTCCCTCCAGTGCACTAATATATATTTCACTACCTAGGCTGCTTTTAAAAAAGATTTTCCTGAATTTTAATATTAAAAGTTCAGTATTTTCTTTTTTTCTTGGAGAATACCTCAAAAACTGTACCAAACTTCAAAAAAAGATGTGGAGAATCGTGAAAGAGTCCAGGGAAGGGCCACAAGAATAATTAAGGGCCTGGAAGACAAACTTTATGAGGAACAACTAAGGGATCTGGGACTGTAAGCCTGGGGAGGAGAAGACTGAGTGGGGACTTGGTAGCCATCTAGAAGTATGTAAGGGGTGAATATCAGGAGCTAAGAGAAAAACTGTTCACTAGGGCACCCCAGGGGAGAACAAGCAGCAAGGACCATAAACTCTCATAGGATGGTTTCAGGTTGGATGCAAGGAAGAATTTCTTTATGGTAAAGGGTGACCAGGATCTGCAACAGACTTTGCAAGGAGGTGGTACAGTCCCCAACCTTGGAAGTCTTTAAGAGAACTGGACAGACACCTTGCTGGTATCACTTGAGCTCAACAGTATTCCTGTCCAGAGCAGCAGGGTTAGACTCTATGATCTTTCAAGGTCCCTTCTAGCCTTTAATTTCTTTGTTTCTATGATAAAATCAAGACTCATTTGTTTTTGGCAACATCTACTCAATGCCATATCTCCAGACTTAAAACAGCTCTCTTGGCAAAAGCTACAATAGCCTTCAGACTTCTCAGCTAATGTTCAGGCAGAGATCCACTTCCAGTTCTTTAGTCCTCCAGTAAAAATGAGCAAGTTGGTCCTTAAACAGGTCTTAGCAGAGAAAATTGACTTTAATTTCAAAACAAAGATATCTGAAGATACCCTAGGTAAAATGCATGCTGTTACATTAACAATGTTTCATTTTTTAACAGTATGTTTAGACCTGTTGGGCACCAAGTAGTTTTACATACCCCATTTTTAAAAAACGAACAGTGGGAGTTACTGGGAGGCATCCCCTTGGCCCATTTATCATGCCATTAATTCTCTCATACTGCTGGTGTTGCCAGATGTAAAGTGATATGCACTGTTAATTATATTTTTACAGTCAACATGATCCTTGTCTAATGTACAATAATTGCAAGAGCCAAAATGTACAATAGTTCAGGAAAACTCAAAGACCTCTGAAAATAAATATTTTCATAGTCAATCAATTTGCCATCTTTAGAACACCTTAAAATGCTTGTGACATCCCTTGCATGTACAGACTCACTTGGAGGCGTGTTACATGTTAACATGTTTCTGAAGGTAAGCATGCAGCAGCAGGACAGCAATTCTAAAGCAGAATTTGACAGAGATCTTAACATTATCAAAAGACAATGAACAATGACTGAAATCAAAAAAGATTTGCTCTTTAGACTAACGCAATCATATAATTTTTTTCATCCTTCAGTGTAAGTTTGCATATTTGTATATTTTTACAATATAGAATAATTTCTGCTAGTTGACCACCTCAGCTCCAGTTTTACTTCCTTTTAACAAAAAAAAAAAAAAAATAGCACTTAAGAATGGCATTTTACTGAAGACTAGTGGTATTAAAAAATGTCTTAATATAACAACACTAAACAGGAGTACTTACTAACTACAGTAAATCTCTTGTCATCACAACTTTTTAAAATGTACCTGATTTTATTTCTTATTTAGAGTCATTAAGTCACATTTGTCTCAATCTTCCCCCCTGCAACTAGCTATAGTTACCACACTAGATAAGTGCAAAAGTGTCAATGTTGTGCTTGTGACATTGTTCTGCTCTATCATACCTGCAGGCATAGATCTTTCACATACCAACATGAGAGAGGGGTGCAAATTTTAAAGACAGGCAAACTATATATAAAGCCAAGGGAACCAAATAGGGAACTTTTGGTTAAAAAGAGGACCCAAAACTACTTTCAATCTCCTTCTAGAACTTAATTGCTTAAGGAACAATGAAATAAGAACAAAGAGCATTTATATTTAATAGTTTGTCTTACATGGTTGATATGATTACTCTTCCTCTTCTCTCGCACTAGAAAGGGAAGCGAAAGGGACAAAAAAAAAAAAAAAATCAGATGGGATAAGAAAAATATTAGCTTTATAAAACATAAATGTGTATTTGCAGCTCAGATTCACCGGTAGCTAGTAAAGCGTAAATTCAGTTTACAGTAACTCAAAATTGTATTATTCGATTGCCCTCAGTCATATAATGGGCTGTAGCATTGAAAATGTTTAGAGCATAATTAAAAACTATTTACAGCCAGAAATTTTTAATAAAAGCTTTACACGAGACATTATTCATCTTACATGTAGAGTAAAGACATCCTAGGGTCTGAAGCTGAGTAAGCCTTACAACACCTAGCAGCTGGTCTCCATATTTAGATGGAAATACTTGTCAACAAATATTTCTGACACTACCACACTACGGAAGGAAAAGTCACCTAAGTTTTAGATAGAGTAAATAGTTGGCTCATTCCTCAAGAACTTATTGACCTAACTAGAAAAGCAGTCACTTTACAAGTGAGTACCTAGATTCTACAGTGGTTTTACATTAAGTAAAGGAGAGAATTAAGCTAGACAATTTGACATTCAGGTAAGAGTTTTCCATTAATGTATCTTCTTAATAGCTTGTGTCTTCTTTGAAGGTAAAGAAAAGCTTGGATCTAGACTAAGGGAGGGGAAGCAGGGTAGGCTTTCCAAGGTCTATCAATTAGCACTTTATCTACTGCTCCCTCCATTAACTCTCCTATGATCCATTTCTTTATACTTTAACCATAACAAATAACTGAAGCATGAAGCTTGATTGACAAACCCACTTACTGCTACAATAGCATGCATCCTAGCTTGTCCAAACCACAGCATTTCATTTCTACTTATGCCAGATCTTATTTTATATCCAGGTTAAAAGTCTGTGGCTTGTAATTCTTCCAAGATACCCTACCTACTTAGCTTACTGTAAGCACACTGGCAAGAAATTCCCTTGCTCACAGTAGTTTCATCAGCTCAAGTCCTAATTAGGGTTGTTGGTTTTTGGGGGTTTTTTTTTTACTGTATCTGCATAGCTTCTATTTTAGTTAACGGAAGTGATAACAATATATTATATTCTCAGTGTTTTGCACAGCAGGACAATGCCTTGCCATATTTAAATTCACTTCAGATGTATAGTCTGGTATCAGATCAAAGAGCCACATGATTCTATCATGATACAGATATCTAAAAAGGTGAAGTGCTTTGTTCTACTGAAGATTCAGGGCAGGGGACAAAGCCATTTAGCCAAAGGAGCAAAATTCTGTTCCATCCATGAGCACAATGGCTGGAACCACTGCAGTTTTACCATACTATACTGGATCAGTCTTAAAAACAGTAAGAAATTAAGTCAGCTATTGCGTTGCAGAAGTAAACAGAATTAGGACAGCCAAACAAAGAAGTATTGAAGGTATTTACACACATGGGCTGTGTCCAGATGAGCATGGCTGTATGGTATGTGGTGCCACAGATGTGTCTATAGCACCACATACCACGCATTCAGCTGTTCTATGCAAGGCAAGGGTGGATGATATTCAGGGGTCAAAAAAATCTGTGCAAAAAATAAGAAGTAGAGCAGTGTATGCAGGGGCAGCACACACTACTCAAAACTGTAGCCTGGCTGGCCAGAATCATGCTTTAGCTACTGGCCAGGCTCCCAGCTGCAGGATCACTGCTGCTGCAGCCTCACAAGGCTCCCAGGATCCCAGATGCTGCTACTGGGACCAACTCAGTGCTGGCCCCAGCTTTCCCTACCCCATCCAGGGTAACATGCTATGTGCCAGAGGGTGCAGGTATTCCCCAGGGACAACTAGCTGTGGCACAAGGCATACCGCTACTATCTGTCCCCAAGGAAACAAACATCCAAACTCATGTGGATGCGGCCGCACAGTTCTAAAGAGAAAATAAATTGCTTAATAACCCAGTCCAGCCACTTTGCTTTTATAATAAAGGTACCTTGCTTCCAAACTTTCAACTTTTGACTTGGAATTGGTAGCTTTCTAAAGTCAGTACTACATTATATCTTCCTACACCTACCAAGTTACTAGCACTTTAAAATGTGTGTCAAAATGACAGTCCTACCAAATAAAAATTCATGGTCTTGATGATAGTATCAACATACTAGTTACTGATTTTACCAACTTTACTCTTAAACCTTGTGTGAAGTAGACCCAGTAAAATCTAGACTGGATCTGCTCCTTCTCCTCATGGAGAAGTTCCATAAAATCTGTTTTAGTGAACAGTTTTAATAATGAACCATATTTAAGCAACACTGTTCCCAGGCAAGACTATCATCTGCAGTTTTAATTTAATAACTGCATACTGGCAATCACACTAGTCATGCTCAAACTGCATCAAGTTTCAAAATACAAATTAGAAGTAGGACCCGTTATGGGTCTGAAATTTGCAACTCTAGACTTCACCCAGAGCCCTCAATAGACATCTAATTCCTCTAGTCCTCTCTTTGTATTCACTTCCACAAATATAACCAACACCTGCCTCTGCTGCCTAGATATTTCCCAAACATCATAAGGTTTACCTGACCAAATTTTACTACTATTCATAGGATTCTGAATTGTGGCACTGAAACTAACAGACATATCAATTTAATTGTTCTTCAGGAAAGCTATACAGGCAGCAAAAATAATGAAGCTGTCTGTTAATACAAATGGCATTAGTTTTCCTGTATGACATTATGTTTATTACTATAAAAAAAATACAGACACTTTAGACAAAAAAATTGAAAACACTTAGTTTTTTTAAACATATTGTTCCACACATTTATAGAGGAACGATAAAAATATTTCTCTGCTTTTTCAGTTTAATTTGCATATTCAATTAGGGGTGTACCAATAAAGATTTTCTTGGCCAATACCAATGGCCGATTATTAACCATTCATACTGGTCAATGCTGATTCAACAGCTGATTTACTGGAATACAGCCTGGCAGCTTCAAGAGCAGCACCCTGCCAGTAAGTCTGTGGGAGGAAAGGAACGTGGTGGGGTAGGGGGGCAGATCAAGGCTGCCACAGTGAGGGAGGGAATGGGGCAAGGGCAGGGCCAGGGGCTACCCAGACAGGGCAGGGAATGAGACCCTGGCACTGGAAGCAGGATGGAGCTGCAGGTGGCTTGTGTGGAAGACAAGGGAGTGGGGGGGGGGTGATCCCTGCTGCTGTGCGCACCCCCATGGGATATGTGCGTGGAGCAAGCATAGGCTGCCTGCCGCATGCTCAGGGCCAGGGGCTGCACCAGCCTCTTCCGGGGTGGGGGTTGGCCTCCAAATAGGTGGGGTGGGTGATCGCAGTGCTGGAAGGTGTGGCCATAGCCCACCCCATATCCACCCCCGCCAGCACTGTTGCTGCCCACCTTGACCTCACCTGCTCAGAGCCCAGACCCCCAACCGGGAAGAGGTGGGTGCAGCCCCTGGCTCTGAGCCCACAGCAGGAAGCCCACCCTCACCCCATGCAGAAATCTGGGGAGGGGCACATACTCCAATCATGCCTTTCCAGGAGGTGTGCATAGTTGCAGGAGCTGCCCCATCTCCCTGCGGCTCCATCACGCTCCCAGCGTGGTATTGTGTTCATTGCCCTGGCTGGGCAGCATCTGCCCCTGCTCCACTTCTTCCCTCACCATAGGGACCTCAACCTGCACCCCCGCACTCCTTCTCTCCCCCATGCCCCTTTCCCCCTTTCCCACAGACTTACCAGCTGGAGGCTTCTCTCCAAGCTGCCAGGCTGCATTCCTGGCTGTGTGCATGCTGCAGCTGCGCATATGCATGTGGCATTTATTAGTGACATTATCGGCTACAGCCAAAAAAAGCTGATTGCTGATAAGTTTTCTTTTATTGGTGCCGATCTGATATGCGACTGATATATCAATGCATCTTTATATAAAATGCTATTGAATATTAAGATTGGTTCATTATTTAACTATACTGTCAGTTCCCAGGCTGGATCTCTCATATAAAAAGTTTTGTTTGCAGTTTTTTTTAAAAGGAAAACTACCCCATTGGTAGAGGAACTCAAGCATGCTATGTGGGTTGCACACTAACTGTATATGAACAGGGAGAAATTGATGACCCTCCCTCCAGTCATTAGGGACAGCTTCCTACTTAGGAACAGATTTTTTTTAAGTCTTGGTTATAAAACCACTATGAAAGTAGTTTCATTAAAGATGAAGAATAGTTCAAATTTTACATTCCAATTCTATCACCACTAACAGAAAGCTAAATCTGTTACCTAAAACTAAAAATTTGTCATAGGTGAATTTTAACAGGGAAGAGTCACAAATAATCAGGAAAGGGATAAGACCATTTTTTCAAGATGGTACTGTGATTATTTAAGAAGGAAATATGCAACTTATTAATGCCAATTCATTTTATACGCAGACTTTTTTGAAGTCATGGCTATAAAACCACCATCTCCTTCAGCTGGATTAATGTTACCATGTAAAAGGACAACCCTGCTCTTTCAAACTAGTAGAATCCCAAAACTAATACAAAGTATCAGGAAAATCCAATGAAATGGCAAGATGACGTTAAGGTTAAATGACATAAATTGTCATTATGAAACAGTCTGGGTAAAACATTTCTATAAACACTTACAAATTCTTGTGTTAGTAGCCCCTTTTCAAGCAAGCTGAACTACAAAGCAAGTTAAACTTGATGTGTAATTAAAATAGCCAGTTATTTTTTTTTCTAATATTCTACCATGATCCTTTCTCCCTTTTCAGAAAGGAGGAAAAAGGTTATTAAACCTTACCATCAGTTTGGGATTTGCTCAGGAAAATTGTGCTTGCTCTGGGATGATCAGATGGATTCGATTCCAAAGCTAAATCTGAAATAGAAAGGACAAAAATACTACTTGAAACTGATAAAGAAAAAATATACTATGAAGGAAAAGATGCGGCTGATTATAGTCGAGGCAAAAATGAACAAGTTTGTTGAGGCAAAGACAAAGGAGTTTGTTTTGTTGTTCATTTGAGGTTGTTTGTTTGTTTTCTGGAGGCAGGGAGGGGGCAGGGAACGAGTTGGTAAGAGGAAGCGCAAAAACCTGAAGGTACCTGATGATACCAGATTTCTTTGGCTGGCACACCATCTATGCCAGTGGCTCACAACCTGTTAGACTCAAGGCATCCTTTGAAAAACGCCAGCTTAGTTTTTACTCTCTCTCTCTCTTTTTTTTTTTAAACTACAGAAAAATAAAGCAATTCTTCTGCTGCAAGAAACTCAGACCACAACAGGTCAGAATGTTTTTAACACTATGGAGTCCTATCTGAAAACTCTAGTGCGTCTTCTAAACCATGCTTCCACACTTAACAGTACTAAAACTGAATGTCACCCCAAAACACCCAGAAAAGGATCATGGGAAACCCTGGTTGAGAATCACTAATCTCCCAGACAGGTGATCATCCAACCTCCTCTTGAATTTGCCCAAGGTAGGGGTGAGGACCACCTCCCTGGGAAGTCGGTTCCAGATGTTGGCCACCCTAACTGTAAAATATTGCCTTCCGATCTCCAACCTAAACCTATTCTCCATCAGCTTATGGCCATTGTTCCTCGTCACCCCAGCTGGTGCTGGGGAGAAAAAAGCTCTGCCTATTTGCTGTTGATCCCCCCTGATGAGCTTGTAGGCAGCCAGCAGGTCTCCCCTCAGACTCCTCTTACTGAGGCTGAACAGGTGCAGGTCCTTCAGTCTCTCCTCATACGGCCTGTCCTGCTGCCCTCTCACCAAGTGGGTGGCTTTCCTCTGAACCCTCTCCAGGCTAGCCACATGTTTTTTAGGGGCTGCACTACTTCTAGGTTCATAGGGAAGCTGGGCTCTGAGAAATCTAATGGGGTTCTGGACTGGGGATCTGCATCAGGGGCACCAAAAAGTACCTGCTGAAAATAACACGCACAGATTAACAAGCATTGCTTTGGTGCGATGGGGTACTGACACAGCAGTTTGGTAAGTGTTCAGAGAGGAAAATTTTTACTGGGGTGGTAACAGATCTGCATTCAAACATGGACACTTAGACTGCTCTCTTGTATTCTTATTTTTAATAGAATTCTAAACCTTCCCCCCTGCCCTCCCCTCAAAACATTCCTACACTGAATATTTATCAGTATACTATCAACAAGTAAATGTCAGGAGTTAAAGTTACTCTGATCTCTTGACACAGTAAATCAAAGCTGACATAAAATAGCTACAACTCACTCCAAGTTCACAGCAGTCACCATAAAATTTGCTAGCACTAAAAGAGTCGTAACCAATCACAAAGCTATTTCGATCTGGCATCAGGTTTAAAAGAGGAACAGCTGGTCTGAGGGAATCACATTGTGGACATACCAACCCATGCTCCACAGTCTGAGTGAATTGAATCATTTTCTACTACACTCTCTTGCTCAAACTGGAAAGAACAATTTCTTGTTTATGTATGTCATTCTGATGAACCCCATTCCTGGATTTATTCTATATGCCACATTTACTTAATGAACTATGTAAAACCAAACTAGAAGTCTGTATAATCAAATGTTTCAAGGCAACGTGTTGATGTAGTGTCACACCCTCAGATTACAAATACCAGCTATCACTAGTAGCCAAAATAATGCATATTATACAGTATTGTGACTTCTCATATGTCCCCTCCCCACAATCAACCCCTCTACTTTTTGCCACAGTATACACATTTCTCATAAATTAGTAAATCAAGCATGCATATTCCTCTCACACATTTCATTCCAAATTCTCAATGGTACACAACACTGATTTTCACCCTGGACATTGGCCAGCTATTTGGTATTTAAAATAAGTAAGTAAATAAATAAATAAATAAATAAATAAATAAAGTGGTCTCTCTGTACAACAGCATTGTTTTGACAGCAGTCCATACAAGTTCAAGTCTCATATAATTTCGAGACCCTGCTATATAAATAGGATACACAAGAGCTATTCTGGGGTGAGTTCAAGAATCATCTTCTCCCATGATTAGTTTTTAAAAAAACACCCAGTCTATTCATGCAATTAAGTTGTCCCATCTCCCTCTTTTATAGAGTGAACACAGCATCACTCACATAGGGGGTCAAACTAATAGCTGTATAATGAAGTACCACATTATCCACAGAAGAGGTACAATCAGCATTTGAAGCTAAGACGACATTTTATTTTTCACACTTATCTTTCTTGTTTCTATACTTGAAATCTCTAAGAATGTCAGTTTTAATACTTTACAGTTATATTTTGATTGGTTTCTGACATTAACTCCTACCCAATAGAAAACAGGTTAAGATCAATACCTTTCACATGTGATTGTTAGGTGGCCTAAAACAGCAAGTGATGTTACTGGCAGTTACCACCAATCTAGGCCTGGAAAAACAGCAACCTAGGAGTAGAAGCACTCTGCCTCATTATTAGTTACCAGATATTCATCATTTGACAGAGACTATATAGCATGCCATAAAAAAAACTGATGGGTCATATGCAGGGATCTTGGTTTTCTCTGATAAAAAACAAAGTCACAAATTCTCTGATAAAACCACCCAAATCCATTTAAAATTAAAAGCCCCCTGCAGCCCTTCCCCAGTCCTGCTGGTGCCCCTCACTGGCCCCCATGCCCCCTGCAGCCCTGCTGGTGCCTCTGACTCACCCCCAAAGCCATCTCAACCCTGCTAGTGCCCCTACAACAGCCTCTCGCCCCACTTGTGCCTCTTGCCCCCACCCACAGCCCCCTGCTGGAGGGGGCCCCCAGCTGCCAGGGCCATGGGGCCAGGGACCCAAGTCTGCAGCTCCTTGCGCCTAACAGTAGACAGCTGCAGCAGAAACAACATGGAGCTGGCTCCCCCACTGCTCTGCCTACACAGGTGGGGGCAGGGCCAGCTCCTAGCCTGCCCCCCGCCAGCCCTACTGATGCCCCCCAGCTATGGCCTGCAATCCTGACAGACGGGCCCCCAGATCCTGCAAGCCCTACTTGCCTCAGGCTCCAGGAGCAAAGAGTGAAGCTGAGCTGAGCCGAGCTGTGGCTGAGAGCCTCAGGCCCCATCCTCCTTGTCACCCCCCGCCCCGCAGAGCTGTTTGCAAAAGCAGGGAATCCACGGGTTTCTCTAAATGGAGAAATCCACATTTTCTCCTATAAAAAGGGCAAATCTGTGGTTCTCGGTTTTCCCATGGGAAATGGACAACCAGGATCCCTGGTCATAAGCTAACTGTAACAGAATGCCTTTGGTACTTATGCCATAATTGGCATTCTAAGAGAAGCAAATTTTTGGTTTGCCCATAACTGTACACTAGCTCAGTGAAAAACTGGATGAAAGGATCAAAGAACAATGCTTTTTTCTTTCCCTTAAAATACGTCGTGGCATATATTTCCCTATGAATATGAATTTTCATTTCTACCTAGGAAAACTTTTACAATCTCTGCTCTCTCTCCTATGCCTGATAAAGGGTGTGCATGACCAAAAGCTTGCAAATAATAATAAAAAAAAAAATTGTCTGCAAATATCTAGTTGGTCTAATACAAGATACCACCTCTTCCATGAGCTTTGATTCCTATATACTTCCCTAGTGTTTCTTTTACTTTTCAGAGACTATCATTAGCTTTCTTGGAAAAATGCTTTATGTTTAACTTACAAGGATAATAAATTTGTTTCTCTCATTATTCTGACCTGCTTCATTCTAACATGTCACCTCAAGGAAGAAAGATGGGGGGGGAAGGTCAAGCTAATGCTAAAAATGTTTATGCATATGACTTGCAGCATCTTGCTTCTAACTACAAGCAAACAAACCACCAAGAGACATGTTGTTCTCACCTGGGACAAGATCCATGCAACAAACACCTAGTTAAAGTTGTACATGTACCTAGCTTTCTTATCCCAACAACAGTCAAGGTGGCAGCAAGACTACCATAGTTTCATTCCTCCAAAAATTGCAAATTCTCAGATAAACCCCCCAAAATCCATGCTTAAAATTAAAGCACCCCCCAGCCCTGCTGGTGCCCCTTACTCTCCCCACACACAGATACAGATGCACACATGCACAGACATACGCACACACCACAGCAAGCAGGGGTGTGCATGGGGAAGGGGCAGTGCAGGGCAAGTGAAAAGGGGATGCGGGGGCCAGATTGAGAAGCAGGGGAGGCAGGGAGGGGAGGGAATGCATCTCTGTGCTTGCTCCCAGGAGCAGAGCTGGGGGGGCGCCCTTCTGTGGGCCACACACACCTGCCTGACCAGGGTAAAAGGGGAGACTCACACACTGTCACCATCACTGCACCACTGCTGAAATGCTCCACACTACTTGCACGCAGCTGGTTGTGGACAAGTGGCACGGAGCAGCCACCACTGCCGCTGCTGACCTGCACTACTTTCCTGCAGCCAGCTGCAAGCAAGCGGCACGGGGCATAGCTGTGCCATGGCAGTGGCAGCCGCCACATGTAAGCAGTAGTGCAGGGCAGTGGTGGCACAGCAGCGGTGGTGCCAGTCACCATGCCACTTGCCCATAGTTGGCTGTGGGCAAGGAGTGCAGGGCACAGTAATGGCCACCGCGTGCAAGCCCTCCCCCTGGACGGGCGGGGGCATGTAGCCCAAACAGGGGCACCACTGCCCTTGCCACGCACCCCCCCCCCCCCGACTCCAGGAACAGGCACAGACCGAGCTGAGGTGAGGGGTGGGGAGAAGCCGTGGTGTTGTGCACCTGGTGCATCCCCTCCCAATGTTAGGAGCAACAGGAACATGCTGGGGTTGATGCCACTGCTGTGCCTCACTCCATCCCCACCCACCCAGGCTGAGGAAAGGGGAGGTGCTGGGGGAAAGCCACACATGGAGCATCCACTTGGCCGGTGGGTACTCCATGTCTCCCCGCAGCATCCCCTTGCTCCCTCAGCCCCCACCCAGCTGCGCATCCAGCCCTGCCCCACTTACCTTACAGGCTCCAGGAAGGCAAACAAGCCTGAGGTAGACCTCTGGTAAGCGTCAGGCCTGCCCTTTCCCCGCTCTCCCAGCAGGGTTGGGGGTTTCCTGCCCTTTTTGCAATTAGCCCTTGCAGGCTAGAACTCTACCTGCCTGGAGAGCTGTTTGCAAAAGGGGGAAATCTGCAGGTTTCTCTGCTAAAAGGGAAAATCCACATTTTCTCTGATAAAACGGGAAATCCGTGATTTTCTATGTTTTTCTGTGGGAAACAGAAAACCCAGATCCTCAATGATTTACTTTCAGCTCGGCACAGCCCTAGCACAGTGCATGCCCAGAAGAGGCACTGCATTAATGTGACCTGACTTGCCCAACATCTGTATAGCTCACATGCTTCAAAGGGGCTTTTTGGCACTTTATCTAAGAGCTGATTGAATCAGTTATTGGATAAAAGCACCCATCCAAATTGTGACTGTGCAGATTTCACAGAAATTGTGAAATTGGGCAAGCACTGTTGTGCGGGGGTGGGGGAAGAGCGACTTACTAAGAAATAAAGTGCTGGCTCCCCAGCCCTCCTTCCAGCCGCATAGCCCACCCCAGGGAAGAGTCTGCTGACAAGAAGGCAAGATGGCTGCTGTCCCTCACCACTGACTGGCTGAGAGGGCTGCTTGTCATGCGGCTCTGTCCCTCTCCAATCAGTGGCAAAGGGTATAGTTGTACAACACAGCCCTCTCTGCTAGTCAGTGGTGGGCAGTAGAGCCACTCCTCAGCCAGCAGTGTGTGTGTGGGGGAAGGGAGCCACAATAAGCAAGCTCTGGAAAATGGCAGCTGGCCCCATGATCTGCTCACAAATTGGGCCAGCTGCCTTGAGTTGAGAAGAGCCCTAGTTATGATGGAAGCTACCACAGAGAATCACTTTTATCTATGCTGCTATATTATTATTCCTCTACAGTGCATTGTAAAACTGGCCAGCCTTAAGAGTTTCACTTTTCCAGTAATCCTGTCATTGTGGCTGGCAGGTACTATAAGCAGGGTGATCAACACAAAAGAGCAAAAAACAGACAGGGGTGGGGCGGAAGCCGTGAAAGTTTAGGAGAAAGAATACTAAGTGGAAAATGCCATGAAGGAAAAGGCTGGCCTGTCTGGAATGCACTGAATTCACGAAATAACCTAGGCTGCTTACAGATATGTGGACACACACACTGGACTGCTTTACTTTCAGCTCGGCACAGCCCTAGCACAGTGCATGCCCAGAAGAGGCACTGCATTAATTTGACCTGACTTGCCCAACATCTGTACAGCTCACATGCTTCAAAGGGGCTTTTTGGCACTTTATCTAAGAGCTGATTGAATCAGTTATTGGATAAAAGCACCAAAAGCCCCACTGAAGTGCATGAACTGTACAGGCACTGAGGTCAAATTGATGTGATGCCTCTTCCAGTAAAGCACTGTTTCATTTAGTTTTCCCTCCCACATTTGTCAGAGCCCTTAGTTCCTAGTGTCTTACACAGATGGCAGTTATAAGCACAATGCCAAAATACTAAACTCTGTCAAGAAAAAGTTGTGCTTTTAAGTTTTCAGTAGCTACCTCAGAGTAACTGAAGGATAAAGCTTCACAGCAGAGTAAAGCGGGGGCAGAATAAAGTGAGGAGGTAAGATGGGTTAAGACAGCTATCCCAAAAGAAGAACAGGAACAGAAAGGGCAGAAACAAGAACAGAAGAGGAAAATACAGCCAAGACCATAAAAAGGGCTGAAAAAACAAAGTAAAATGGTAAAGAAAAATCAAAGTAAAACCAAACCACAGTAAAAAGGAATCAAGAAATCTGAATGTCCACCACAGGATGGCTTTCCAGAAGTGAAGGACAGTGGAAGGCAAATGTCTCACCAGATTCACAACTGTGAAATTAAATCTTGGTAGTATACATCCCTATGCAGAACTACAACGCCCAAAGTTTGCTGGCGGGGGGAGGGGGAGATGGAGAGATTGGATGTGTGCACATGCATGTGAGCCAATGTCAAGACTTTTCCCCTTTGAAAGAAAAGTTAATAATTCAAGCAGCACCAAAGTTGTCAAGTTATCAGGACGAACCAGGTCAGGTAGTGACAGGGAACTGACATTCACTCTTGCTTCTCTATTTCGCAATATCCATTTATAAATTGTTTTATCTGAAAGACAAGCTAAAAGTAAACCTCCGTAACCACCAGTGTAGCTGCCCTGCACTCCAGTGTGCGTGTCCACGTATCTGTAAGCAGCCTAGGATATTTCATAAATTCAGTGCGTTCGACAGGCCAGCCTTTTCCTTCATGGCATTTTCACTTAGTATTCTTTCTCCTAAACTCTCACGGCTTCCCCCCCACCCGTCTGTTTTTTGTTCTTTTGTGTTAATCACCCTGCTTATTATAGTACCTGCCAGCCACAGTGCCAGGAATACTGGAAAAGTGAAACTCTTAAGGCTGACCAGTTTTACCATGCACTGTAGAGGAATAATAATATAGCAGCATAGATAAAAGTGATCCTCTGTGGTAGCTTCTATCATAACTAGGGCTCTTCCCAACTCAAGGCAGCTGGCCCTGCATGTGCCTGTCCCATGGGCAGATCATGTTTTGGCAGATCATATTATGGTACCTGTCCCATGGGAGATCATATTATGTCCTTCCCCTGACACCAACCCAGTACCTAGGCTCCAACTGTATTTATATACATGATTATAGAATAAGTTTCCCAGGCATACAAACCACTTTTCAATAACTCAATCGTTGGACATCTAGCAATAGGTGTTTATACACTGCATTACATTAGCTAGCTTTATAAGAGAATGCAGATGACAGACAGTGTCACTCTTAGCCAAGTAACACTCCCTCTGACAGTTTTATAGCAAGGGAATTCACAATACCTTAAAGCCCTACAGTAATTTATTTCCCATGACAGCATTATTACCATCCTCTGCTTCACTGGACAATATGTTTTAGAGAACCAATGTTTTAATACAGCACATATTTAAACCATTAAGTCATATCATCATCTCTTTGCTCTAGATTGGATTTCTTCTCTGGCCCAGCAGGCTGACAGTTTGATTAAGGACTGTACTGCCCTTCCTTTATTATCTATCAGAGCAGAAAGGTCCAGGCTATTTAACAGACCCAATAAAAATAAAACAAAAACAGGAATAAGACTAACAGATATGTCAGGATGCTTGAGAGAGTGAAGTTTATTACTCCCAACATAGTTAGGAATTCAGATAAAGTGGTGTTTCATGGTCCATTTCCTTCAAGCCACTTTAGTGCATTTCTATTCCAAAACTGTGAATAAAGTAGCATTGTGGGGTTCTATTTCCATATCAGCTGTGAAGTTTACTTTAGATCTTAACATCTGCAAACCAGCCGCTGGACTGAAAATGCAAGAGGTTTTGTTTTCCATGCTACACCCATAATTTCTATGATCCAAGTTATATCCACTGATATGCCCGATGCCACAGTCTGCAGATTAAACCCTCAATACCTGGCACATTCAGCAGATTTGCACAGGAAGTAAAACCAATGTCTTGTTGATTCACAGGAAACAGAATTCATTTAATTTTGCCATAGGCTGTTCCAATTTAAAACTATCTCGATATATAGATCTAGATATACACACATATCTATCTATCTAGATCTAGCTATATCTATAAGGTCTGTGCAAAGCTTCGGTCGCTGATTTGATTCGGAGGAGATTTGGCTTGATTTGGCAGCTGTATCTTCCAATCCATATCAAACTGGGAGACCCAGTAAAAGGTCCGAATCGAATACACAGCCTCCAAATAGATTCGGAAAGGATTTAGAATGATTCAACTTGGCCGAGGAAAGGCAGGCACGGCCAGGCAACTGCGGGTTCTCCCGCGGCTCCTCCAAATGTGCCTGCTTCTCCCACAGTCCACGGTCTGCGGGTACGGGGAGTCACGGGAGACACCCCCATGTCTGCCCTGCCTGGCCCCAGCCCCACCCAGCTCAGCCTCCCAGCACTTAAAAATAAATAAATAAATAAAAAGCCCCACACTCACTGACTGCAACAGGGACTGTGGGGGACTCTGTGAAAATATGCACAGACAAGGTCTGAGTAAGGAAGTGCTTTTTCTTCAGAGTTACATCTCCATCATGATTACAAGTTACCCCTTCTTAATATTAACCACAGCTGTGAAAGGATAGGATCCTTATACATTTCTAACCATTCATTCCTTCTCCATAGAAATCAATCCTACCTGCACAGGACCAAATAGCTGGTCATTGTTAAACTGATCATCTTCAAGGACTACAGATCCATTCCTTGGTAAAAAGCAATTACTACTTGTATTACAGAATGAAGGAACACAGAATCCTGCTACAAAGTTCTTAAAGAGAATTATTTTGTAATTTAGCATGCAGTGTCACCTTCTCTTTAAGTGACAGTATATTCAAAACTTTCAAGTACAGTGACACCTCTTGTTCATACAAATGTAAAATGGATCAGTGTTTTTATACAAGGAGGGCTGTAGATTCCTCAATTCAAAGTGTCAGTATTGGGAAGCAAGTCTTCCTTCTTTGTTACAGCTGGCCTTCGGACAGTTTGACTTGGTAACAACTAACTAAAGCAATGTCTTTTATTTTTGTTACTTAGACTAAGAAGATACCAGAAAACGAAGGCTGTAGTCTAATATCTAGCAAATGTTTAATAGATGTTCTTTTGTAAAAAAAAACAAAACACAAACATTTCATGGGTTAAAGCTTATTTGGCCTTATTAACCCTGTATTATCAGATCCCCCTGTGGTAGTCCCACAAGAAAAACCATGCCACTGCTGGTTGCTTTGCAGCAAAGCCCAAGTGGATTTCATTCACAGCCCCTGCTGAAGAATTCTGAGACAACAAATGTGTATTTAACTGTATGTAATGGCTTCTGGGTCCATGAGAGTATAAAGGGACCCAGAGGAACAGACTTCTACCTTCAGCTTCCTCTATAGAAAATGAAGTTTATTTTCTACTTATGGGGACTTCTTATCTCTAATTTTCCCTGAGCCTAAGGAAGGGCAAGCCTGAAAGCTTGCAAAAAAGGTAACTTTTTTTGTGATTTCTTAGTTGGTCTAATAAAAGTTATCATCTCTGAACCAAGAGCTCTACAGTTTTGTATTTATTTTCGTCTCAGACCAACACAGCTACCACATACATCCCAAAATGGCTTCTGACTTTTCAAGGTTTAAGAGAAAGGAACCAGGCTTCCATAATTTTCCTGTTATACTGTTGATCTGCTGCACAGATTACCTGCAGGTATTATTTTATGTGTGCAGAGAGGCAGACTGTAAAAGGGACCACAAATTCCCAAATAGGGAGGTAGACCCAATTTAAAAATAAACAAAACTCAAAGCACAGTTCGAGAGGAGTGTGACTAGATGGGGAAAAATATTCAGATGAAGCAAAGAACTTTCAGAAAATGTTCTACCTGACCCACTTAATGCTAGGGCCCAACAGATTTCACTGATCAATGTACAAATATTCTGATGCATCTGTCAGCAGCTATTTTTTCTATCTATGCAGATCATAGAAGATATTTCCCACATCTCATCACAATTTTACCTTGTATACAAGGGATGGTTCAGAAGAGAGAAAGGAAAAAAAATATTTACTACTATCAAATGCACTAGATTAGTAGTCCACAGATCTCAAATTCCATCAAATCCCTGAAAGATGAGAACATAGAATAAAGTCAAGTAAATATGCAGTCTGCATATTAGGCCTTCCAACTAAGCAGGTTTAGTACTATTTATTATTGACTTCAGTTTAAATGAGGGAAATGAAAAATTGTTTTTAAAAAGTATACTTTAAATATGAGATTGGGATTTTATGAGTTATAAGAAGGCTGTTCAAATTACCTTTTAATATTACTGCAGGCATCAACCAATACTTTCCCAATCTAGTGGCTATTCTTAATCCAATTTCAGACTTAAATTATTTTATTCCAGAATAACTGCCCAGTCCAATCTTGTTAAAAGTTAATTTAACAAATGTCCAAATTCAGTTTTTTGGATTTTATAAGAGACAGGAATGTTGTGCAACTACTTTACACCTGATGTGCACAAAATTGTAGTAAGCCAGTGTTTTATGCTGTATGTGATCAAAAAAAGGATGTTTTGCTTCAGTAAAGCCAGACCGCCTGTTCAAAGCAGGTTCCAGCCTCATCTAAACCGGAGAGAGAGGGAAGAGGAAATCAAACTCACCAGGCTCCTCAGGAGTTAACCCTGGACCACACATCTTCTTAAATGGAAGATATGGACTGCCAGGGTGAGCAGTATCAGGAAGCCACAGGGATTAACACAACTGTTGCTTACTCTCTGCTGAGGAAACATGTCCCTAACAGGATCTCAGATTTTGGTAGAGAAAGGGGCAGGCTCCATTACCCTAAATTCATGGCCTCTCAAGGAGCCCCAGAGGCCTGATGAGATGGCTCTGCAGGCTGGATCCAGCCCATGAGTCATGCGTTTGACATCCCTGGTCAAAACCATCTTGAAAAAGTGTTCATCTAACCGACTCTAATAAACTTCAGGAACAAACTCTTACATACAACTACCAGATGGAATGCCCAAAACATCAAAATACTCCTCAACTTGCCATATGTATAGCAAGAGGGTGACAGCAGTGTCAATATCCTTCCACTGAAAGGACAGGGGTAAGCCAGGAGTGGTTCAAGGGCTTTATCTAGGACTTATCAATAAATATTCAAAAGGAAATAACCCTCTGTTTTTCCCCTAAAATTGAATTTGAAAAGGTATTCTTCTGATTATAAATCAATCCCACAGCATACTTAAATGCAAATCGCTAATCAAGGGTTTTGATCAGTCTCTCGCTCTCACCTTGGGATAAACTTTCACTGTTATCTTCCTTACAGATATTGGACTGTGTTTTTATGTAACTTTTTATACCTATTTCAGTACTTTAACATTCTTTGCCCCTTCTAATTGAACAAAATTAAATGGAAAAGTTAACTCAGAACCCTCCAGAGGGCTGTATTTGTTGATGGGTCCTAAGCAAGGATGAGGACTGTACCCTAAGTTTTCAGTAGTGTCCTGCTGCATCCTCCCAATCTTATTTAAGGAAGCGTTGTTAGAGGCCTGAAATTACTTCCCACACACAGCTCCAAGGAATCTCATGTCCCTGTTGATTTTCCCTGCTATTAGTTGGTCTTCTATACAGCATTACTCCCAATAAGGTTCTGCTATGCCAGTGATTCGCAACTTTTTTTTTTTTTTTTTTTTTTTTTTTTAGACTCAAGGCACCCCTCAAGACAATGCCAGCTCTTACTTTCCACTCATTTTTAGCTACAAAAAACATAGAGCATTTTTCTGCTGCAAAAACCTCAGACAGAACATAACAAATTGGAATGTTTTTAACACTAGGAATTCCTATTTGACATCTATGGGTTTATCTCATGAGCAGGTAACAGTACTAATGCTGCACGGCATCCTGGAGCAGCTATGGAAGGATCTCAAGACACCCTAGGTTGCCACAGCACCCTGGTTGAAAATCACTATATGCTACATCCTAAAAACTGATTGTTCTTAGCCACATCCCTTGCCACATCTAGACATGAAGCCTTGCAGCTTGGAGAAGCAAAGCAAAAGAGAAGGGTTTCAAGTGACAGAGTCAGGAAGGAGGTGGAGGTGAAGGGCATTTATCTTAAGTTCTATTTATCTTAAGTGTTCATTCAGATAATTTTTGTTCCTATTTGTATAATGGAGCTTTCCATACTTTCTGCAGTAAGGTCAGTTTCTTACCGAGAAGCACAAAGTTGAAGCCTGACAGATCCATCAGTCTAATTTTTTTTTTTTTAAATCAAGAACATGAAGGTATTATTTACATTGATGCAGGAAACAGAACACTCAGGCTGTAAACAGACCACATAATCCTTGAAGTAAGGCAACTTGAAATGTATTTCAAAATTTCCCTTAAGTTACGTCAAACCCATCAGGTTACTATATTGTACATTTTCTCTCCCCCCCACACACATAATGAGACAAAAAATAAATCTCTCTTGACATTTAAGTTTCCATTATAGCCAGAACAAAAGTTCTACAGGTCTGAAGGCTCATGCTGTCATCAATGAAGAGGCTTTTCATATCTAGCTAGTACTTATAACATGACCTTCAGCCAGAAGTACATAAAATTTTTAATTCTCTGGCTACAGAAATATTTGGAAATTTTAATGGAGATAAAGCTGAAAGGGGAAAGAGAAGATAAAGGTTGTTTGGTTACCAGTAACATAAAAGCACACAAGCAGAAATGGAGTGATGTATAAACACACAGTATTTTCATTCCCTACTATCAATTCCCAGTTGACAGTGAAAACTTTACACTTATTCCTGGGAAAATACTTCTATACAATGGGCACTCAGCACATTGCCTCCAGAGGCACCCCTGATCAGATATCTGCTGTCCACCACTTGAAAGAAGTCAATAGCTGAAGTTCTATGCAAAATTTATATACCACTTGCAATTCTGGGAAGAATCACAAGAGAAAGAGCTTAAAGATTTTGGTTTTTGTTTCAGGAGAGAAAGGGATGAACAAGATGACAGACATAAAAGCCAGGAGGAAAAGAGAAGGGCACAGAGGAAACAAAGAAACAGATCATGGTTGTTTATGGTGAAGTTTGTCTTCTATTCACAACTTCTTTTACTTAACCAAGCAAACTCAGTGGTCTACTAAGTTGCATCAAAAAGTTCACATTGGAATTTTGCTTTTTGGGGGATTTTTGTGGGGGTTTTTTTTTTTTAATTGAGCTTGCAAACATTTTAGTTGGATGGAAATTCAAATCCCATAAACTTTAGGTTAGTTAACATGAAAATTAAAATTTAAAAAATGACCCAAACTTAGATCTTTTGCATCAAAATGTACTGACTGTACAATAGACAGGTCAGACTATAGTTCATCAGTATGTTTCTAGATAACAATGGCTGCACAGTAGCAATTAAGCACATTAAGAAGAATGAACTAAAGGACTCCCTTCTTGGCATGACACTGCTTCTGGGCTCCACTGGCAGCCACCTTCTTCTGTCTTGGCTTTTAACTGGTAATAGGCGTTTCATATTTTGTTCCAGTGTTGATAACACATAATAGGCTAATCCCTATTAGCAAGATTCTCAACCTGGTTCTGAAAACTTCTGGTCCGTATGCATGCAACTTTCATTTTCTTTACCCCTCACCTATTTCCTGCCTCTTCTTGCCCCCCCCATATTACCTATACATGGCTACCACATGTCATTTTGTGCCTCCTGATCCTATCTGGCTTTCTTTGCCCTTCTTGATTATCCAACTCACTCAGTACCTTCTCCAACTGATCTTCAGATTCTTAAAATAAAAGAGCATCAGTTGATTCCAAAGAACATAGGCACACTAGTTCAGTGGATCAATGACTAAAAGCAGGTGTCAAGGTGACAAGGATGCGGACAGCTCTAAAAAGTTCATCTAGATATGGCAGTGAGGGTTAGGGTTACATGGGAAACAAGTCTAAAAACATATCTATTAACAAACTGTAATCAGGGCAAGAAACCTTAAATAGTATGTAAAGAGCTAAAAGCTGGCAGCCATCTGCTATTACTAAAACTAGGAAAAGCCTTGATGGGTAATTAAAAACAGACGCCCAATTTTCTTGGATGCTGCTTGCATACAATCAGGGTGAACACTTGCTGCTCAATTAAGCCATCAGTTGGCAACTACAATGTAATTAACCTTAGCCTGAAACATTACACATGACCAAGCTTCATGTACTTGGATCGTGAAAGGCAAGCTCAAGTTTTCCTTGTTCATAATCTTCCATTAGTTCAATATATCATGTAAAGCAAATATGAGTAAGTCAAGCTTTAACAAAAATTTATTTGTTTCTAAAAGTTTACTTATTGATAGTGTCCCACTAATGGCTGAGGCATTTTCAGCAAAAAAAGTGGATTTGTGTACAATGCAACTGTTTTTTTCTCATCATATCTTAGTTTGTCTTTTTATCAACAGTAACTAGTTGCAACTGACCTATCAAGATTCCACATTGGTAAAATGGGAAAAATATTCCTCATTTAAATATGTGAGCCTGAGTGAGCACCTCACATTACTCCTCAACATAAAAGAGGTTCACAACTCAGCTGTAGGCTTTCAAACTCTTGTTACAAATTTTTTAACATAATAAAGCTCTACTCAAAATTTTAAATGCAAGAAAAGGCCAGTGTATTATCTGCCTTGTTTTCCAACCACACCCTAAAGCACTGCACTCAAGCCAGAAATTTAGAAGGAAGTCTTTATTATCACTTCCAAATTCTAGATGCTTGCTGTTGTCAGTAGAATTTCTCAAAAAACAGCTAAGATTGAGAAGGGAACAGAATAATCTTAATGACCTCTACTTCCTTTGCTACTATTGTTTTAATCACTTGAGGAAAGGAAACTGGCTAATAATAACAAGTTCCAATCCTGCAGTTACTGAAATGGGAAGAATAGTCAACCCCTTTCACAAATCTGCTAGACTAGATTAATCAATATCACTAATGCTTTAACAGTAAAGAGTATAGCATTTGTAGAGTTCTATCAGATGCCTGTGTGGCCTGAAGACAGCACAACAGAGCTACCAATAGCTACATTTAGAGTTGATTGTATTTGGAGAATGTCTGTTAAACTATAAATGTCATCTTTTCCCAGGCTATACCTTCATAAGAACTTCTTAGTTTGATTTTTTTTTTAATCTTGCAATGTGTTATGTTGTAAAATCAACTACTCAGGCTGTCACATTTTAGACCTCTGAAATACATTTATAAAATAATCACTCCACAGTAGTCTATTTACATTGGTATCTCACTCTAAGATTCTAAAAACTCAATTCTTGTTCAGCAGCCCTCACAATTCTTGTGTAGCTCACAAAAAACAAATGTACTCAAACCCAAGAGCAGCAGGTAGCCAGGGCAGTCATTTATTGTTGCAAAATCTCTCCAAGGCCACATGAATGTAAAAGTGTAAAACAAACAGAACTTTAAAAATAACTACACCACTAATGCTTTCCTCATACCATTTTTAGAAGACATCTCAAATTCTAGAATTATGTCCAATCACAAGAACAAAGTCTCCACAGCCACAAAACCCATTTGTAGCCACTACATTATCTCTGGATTGTATAGCTGTATCATAACAGCTGCAAACATACAATTAAATGTTTCCCAGCTCCAAAGCCAATGTTGATATTTGAATGAACTCGCAATTAATACTACAGACATTCAAAGCAGAAGCAAGACTGACCTGATTCAAACAGAAAGTAACCGTTATTTCTGACTAGGTTTATTTGGCTTAGGTCAGTGGTTCTCAGGTTTTTTTCAGGCTCATAGCACCCTTTATCAGACTCAACACACCCCTCAAAAAAAATGACACCTCTTGTTTTCATTCATGTTTTAGTCCAGAAAAATAACAGAACGATTTTTCTGCTGCAAAAGACTCAGAAAGGCCAAAATAGTTGACAATGTTTTTAACATTAGAGTGATTTCAAATAGGAATTCCTGTCTCATAAAATATGTCTACATGCTTAACTTTTGCAGGGCACTCTGCACAACTCTTGGAAGGAACTGGTGGCACTCTAGGGTGCTAGGACACTTTAGATGAGAATCATTGGTTTAGCATTTCTGCTCTGATTAGTAGAACCTTTAGACAATTCAACAACCATCTCCTACCAAAATGGATTTCAGAGGGGTTTCCACTGGCTCTGTACTGGTTCCCTGCAATCATACTCTTTTCTAAACTGCAAGTGTAATTTCTCCCATTGCTGCATTATGCAGCTGTCTCAAAGGACAGCCAAGAACTGACTGTTCTATTTGATTTCATTTCTATAACAGCTGTGCCATATGGTTGTGTGCAGAACCACAGAAGTTTAACTTCACTTCTACAATTTCCTTGTGCTCTTCTGCAACAAATTTCATTCCAACTGCCAAAAAAAACATGTCCCTAAGTTCAGAAACAAGAACAGAAGATCAACGTTAAGTGTTATTGCATACATCCTACACACCAGATGGCAAACCGGCTGTCTCTCAAACCATGCATGTCTTGCATAGGTGTGGTTGTTACAGTTATGAAACAAGAGTCCACCTTTCTTCCTTGAGTCAAAAGTTAAAGAATGCAAACTCATGTGCCATGTTTCACCCGGCCAAAGGCATGCAATGTATACACTGATGTTCAAACAAACACAAGTACCAGTAAGCAACCAAGTAAGCACTAAACAATTCCCAACACAGCATAAAACTGCCATTGCTTCCTATGTACGGATAGGAAGAAGACATATTACAGAGTAATTATTACTAATCGTGGGAATCACCATGTTTAATTGCAAATGGTCTGAACAGACAACATCCAACATCCTTAGTTAAATGGGGAAGTGCAGAATACCAAGAATTGTGTGAAAAAGAGACTATCAGTGCAGTAAATCTACTGCTATAACTCATCTTCCTGTGGGGCCAAACTATTAATTGCCCTTGTCCAGCTATGATGTCGTCATGTTGCAAACCTTTGTAATTTCCAATTCCTTCACCCCCACGTCCTTCCTTCCTTCCTTCTGTTAAGCACAGATTGGGAATGCAGTAGCTCCTGTCCCCCCCTTCCACAAACGTCCAAGTCAGCCAGGTTTTCATCACAGCTTAAAACCATGCTATCTTCTGAAACACTTTGCCTGCTGGTGTCACCCACCCTTTCCCAATGGAAACCTGGCTCTTTCGTATGACTTCATTGCAGCTGTCTAGTCACTTTTGCTGTTTTCTGTTTCTTTAGCCTCCTCCTGCACTTGGCTGGGAATTGCACAAGGTATTAGTGAAGGGAAAGAAAGCCATGAGGCTGCTAATCAGGCAGCAAAATCCAGAATCAGCGAGGAAACCTGTCCTGCCCCCCCCCCCCCCAATGAAACCGCACCGATTCACCAGCTTCTACCAAAAGTTTCCTTGGTCTGAAACAGGTCTTTGTCTCATCTTGAGCCCGTCCTGAGAAGACAGCGACAACTCGGCTTCCCACAGGGACACACACAGCACAGGCTCTTGGCTCGCGCCCCTGAGAGACTAGCGGTGGAGAACTAGGACGGAAAACCCGGACGGGTCAGACTGGCAGCTCCTGCCCCAAACCACAGGGCCCGTCCAGCCAGGCTGTCACCCGCCAGACCCCTGCGGCACAGGCCTCGAGCCCCCGCCGAGGCTGCTACTGCCCTGGGGCTCTCCGGGCAGGAGCGGCCCCTTTCCCCCAGCTCGCCCGCCCGGCGCTCACCATCCGGGAACTCGCGGTCGCTGATGTGCTGCAGGTGGGAACCGCCGCCACCGGGGTCGGAGTCCCCCGACTCGGCCTCGGCGGCGCTGGCCGCGACCTGGTAGGCGTCGGCCCGGCCCTCGGGCCCCGCCGCGCCCCCCGCGCCCGCGCGGGCCCGGCCAGGCTTGGGGCTGGCGTCCGGCGACACACAGCAGGTGACGGTGTTGCCCATGGAGCCCGGCGCCGCCGGCCCCGCCCCGCGCCGGGCTAGGGTCTATGGGCGAGCGCAGCGCCGCATCACGCCCCAGCCACGGCTCCGGCTCCGGCTCTCGCACCGGCGGAAGCGGACGCAAGCTGATGCCGCCACCTTCCCAGGGGCCCCCGCAGGCAGCCCCGCCCCAGCCCGCCAACCGGCGATCACGCCGCGTCGCACACGGCTCAGCCTAGCCAATCCCAACGCACGGTGAGGGGCGGCGCCTCACGTGATCTCCTGCCGGCGGCCTGATCCCCGCCCCCGCCAAGGTCCCACCCCTCCGCGTTTCGTCATGCTGGGGCGGAGCTGAGGGCTATGTCACGGATCAGCTGAGGTGGCCGCGACCTGGTTACCCATTTCTGGGTAGCGTGCACAAGGCTGGCTTAGCCCCTTCACGCAAGGGTGCAGCTCTTCCCCCTCAGAGGGTTGTACTCTGGGAGTAGGGCAGCCGCTGTAGGAATCGCATGTTGTCAAGGAGCCACACACTCTGTCCTGGGACACAGGAAAGGTGTTAGCCTGAGTTTCAGCTGGGCCCCCTGGCAGCTCCCACGTGTGGGTCGCAACAAGCGAGCCCTGCCCCGTGGCCGTGCTACCTCCGTGGAGCAAAACAGCCCCAGTGCGGGAGTGGGCGCTGCACAAGCATCCCTGCTGCTGCCACAGCTGCCACAGTAGTGGTTCACAGAGTTTTCAAATTCAGTTCAAACACCTTACAGAAATGACTGCCATCCAGTTTTCTTCCTCTCTGCTCAAATAGCAGCCTCCTCTCCCCGCCGGTGTGGAAACAGCGTTCATCTAAAGTCGCACTTTCAACGTGCTTATGATTAAGTCATCTTAATGAGATCAATCTACTAATAAAAGGGATTCCCATGGGAAAAGTCTATCTTTACAGCATGCGGAGACATAAACGTTAAGCCCACGAGCTGTTCAGGGTTAAACGTGACCTGTTCTGCATTTAGAGGGACAGACACCTCAATATCCCATTCTCCCACAACTCATTCCCACAAAGCAACCCCTAGCCTTTTCTGACTACACGTTTGTTGCATGACTAGCAGCTATTAAACCTGCTCAGAGGATAGGAATGTGAGAATAGCCCCTAGGGAAGATGGGTTAGTAGGCGACAGTTAAAGGTTCACAATAAATACAAACTAACAATGTGGTCCTGCAATGTATCACCATAAAAAATGTCTAACTTGGTGTACTGACAAGAATCAACATGGATTTTAGAAAAGATTTCTGCAAGAACGTTTAAAAATAATTTAATGAAACATAGAAAACAGTTAAAAATACGTATCGATTAACCCAATCAATCTCCATCGTGTAACAGTGATCCTGACAACTGAATGGACATCTTGCATTGAAAGACACACAATTTTAGAAAAACTATGTCCAGCTTTCAGAGGAAGTCATAAACTCTTAGAAGTCTGGATGAATTAACAGTTTAGAGGTATTATAAATGTTGGAACCTATTGATTTATTTTTGTCCTAGTCATACAGAAGCTAATCCCTCATAATGATAAATGACCTCACTTGCATGCTAGTTCTGCTGAGCTTTGTACCTCATGTCCATGTAATATGCTGTTAAAGACTAAAGCCTCCCTTGTTACCCCAGAGAATGTTGTCCTTATATGGTATCTGTTACAAGAATGATTCATAGTAGACTTACTTTCATTCAGAAGAAAGAACAGTTTAGCCTAAACCAAGTTAGAGTTTATCTTAAACTGCTTATAAAACGATAACAAACCAAGTTTTTTCCATAATATAGACCTAGGTTTGGGCTTCTTGATCAGCTTCTATTCACTTAATTTCAAGGTGATTCAATTCATTTTGAATAATCCAAGAAAAGATTTAGCCTGTGGCTATAATAATTTTTAAAACTATTTAGCTGAACTATTTAGTCTGAGTCAGGGTTGATGGCAGTCAGTACACACAAGCTTCAGTACACACAAGCTTTTAGCATTAATGTGAATATAGTTTACAAGCATGGTCCAACTATTCATTCCAAAAGTTCAGAGATTAAATTATCTTGATTAATGAAGGCAGACAAGGTTCTTTGGGTGAATCTGATATCTTTTCTAGACCAACTTAAATAGTTGGAAAACAATTATTAAGCAAGCTTTTGGGTTCAAAAACCCTTCCTCAGCCTGATATCAGATTCACCCAAAGAACCTTGTCTGCCTATGTCCTTAGACCAACACAGCTACAATTTACACCCCCATGACTAATGAGTGCACTGCAGGGTTCGTGGTTAAACTGGTTCTGTCCAACTAATTCAGTTACAAATGGTTCAGTTCTACCGTACAGAGACAGCCTGCAGTTTTATTTAAATTGCTTTCCCTAAGCATGCTACAATAAATGTCCTGTAGTTCTGTCACGTTAAGGTGTGATTTTATCAAACCAAACAGGGTTGAGAGCTGATCACTGTTGAACAGGTGACTCACAGGGGAGGTTGCCACACACAGAGTAGCCATGAAGGTTCAGAAGTAAGCAATCTCTTCCATCAACAAGGGAGATTTCTTTTTCTTTTACTCCTATAATAATACTGGTATAATTAAAACAGTTATACACACTGAGCTAAGTTTGGCACTTTTGCTTCTAAATTTCCCCTAATAGAAAGGGCCTGAATCAGTATTAAACCTATGTTTCAACAGACTTTAAGGATGCTTTGCCAGGGCTGAGGTTTGGGTGCCACAATCTCTGCTGAAGCCCAGTCCAGTTACAGTGATTAACTACATATTTGTCCAACTAATGATTAGGACCAATCCTATGTTACGGTACCAGTTATATAAGTCTGCAGTACCGGTATGTGGAGGTAGGTAGGAAACTAGCAGAAGTCAAAATGGATGTCTTCTCCCATAAATTATAACCATAATTACTAGAAGGTGAAAATTTATGATTTCTACCACTTACACAGGCTGAAATTTCCCACTGAACTTTGTTCCCAATGCATAATGGTGCATAAGGAAAATGCCTAGGATTATTCCTTCTGCAAGAGGCTCTTTACAAAGGGAGCAGGGTGCGAGAAGAAACCCAGACTAATCAATAGTCAGTTTCCTTCTGTAGCTTTATTCATTCAGCTCAATAACCAAACAGAAATTGATTACAACCCTTGGGAACCACAGACATAGCAAACTGTTCCACATTGTTGTAACTTTAATAAAAACACTTCTCCTAATATATAGTTTTAAGCTTGTCTGCTCACAGGCCTCAGTTATAGCCACAAATTATACTACTCTTCCTATAAGAAGCCATGTCCAGATCTGTACTGTACCTAAAGAGGACATGCAGTATAGTGCTTTCAGCTTGTTCCCTAGGTCTATTGAAGTTTACTTTTGGAGGCTGTTTCCTGTTAAAGCCAGACCCTCCCTATCACAACCTCTGCATACTCTGTGTACTTTATGTCTTTGTTTGGAACATATTCTTATTTATGTGACTTAGCACTTGATTGACTCATTGCTATAGCGATAACAGCATACCTCCTATTGTAATTTATAACTAGTCCTAGGTCTCTTCTTTTTTCTGTCTTGTCTTTCTGTTCTGTTGTTATGCTTGATCTACCCCAATGAATCATCAGACAGTTCTCACTATAAAAAAGTAGTTCTCACTATAAAAAAAAAATCAGTTACTTCTAGTGACAGTTCTCACTATAAAAAAAATCAGTTACTTCTCATCTACAATGGACAGCATGTACCTACTTCTATATTTCACATTAGTGGGCACTTAAATGTGATGGATTTTAGTATAATCAAGTCATACACTCCACACAGTTTACTATAAGCATTTTAGATTAAAACTGTTACCCTTTTACCTTAATAAGGCAAGTCCGAACCATTTGACCCAAAAAAGAATTTCTGGAGTTGCTGTAATTTGTAAACCTCTTCATTCTGTTTGTATGACAGCCACTAAAGAGCAAATAACTCCCACTCAAAGCCAGGACAAACCACTACACTTGTGTGAAAAACAATTGCCCATTAGATATAGGCAAGGGCAGGCAGGCCTGAAGAGCAAAGGAGAAATTCTCAGCTTGGCCATCCCATATTTATGGATAAGTAAATGACAACTGATTGACCCCTGGGGTTTTTACCAGGCCACAAGTGTTCACTTTCCCACACTCTTGGTTAAAGACTTCAGTCTGCTCCTAAACAGAGCCCCCTTGCTACACCATGGTAGTTTGTCTGGACCAACAACACATATCAAGCTGAAACTGCAGTGCAGAGAGTAGAAGAAACTGACACACTTTTTGCAAAAAACTGGGAAAAGCCTTGGGATTTTTGGAATGCAGAACAGGAACATTTTTCAGGTAGGAAAACTGTTCCCATATAAATAAATACAACATTAGTTTTACATTACTATATGAACTTTACAGTTAACTTTTTAAAATTCGTACATTAAAGCAGTGGCTTCAGCTGGGGTGCACTGATAGAGATTTTTGGGGCTGATACCAAATAGCCGATTTTTAAGGAGGCATATTGGCCGATACCAATTTGATTTTTGATAAGCAGCCCAACAGTTTGAAGAACAGTGTCCAGCTGGTAAGTCTGTTGTGGTAGAAGGGGAGCAGGGAGAGGAGGAGTGTGTGGGGGGGTGCGGATCAAGGCCCCTGCAGTGTGGGAGGGCATGGGACGGGGTGTGGGACAAAATCACAGCTTCTCTGGGGGGCATGTGGAGGCGGGGGGGTGGCTCCTGCCACTGCACACACCCTAGGAAGGCACAGAGGTTATGTGCTCCCCAGATCTGCACAGGGCAGGGCTGGCTGCCGCTGCGGGCTGGGGCTGCACTGGGCTCCTCCTGGTGGGGGCTGGGGTGGGCTGCACTTGGTGTGGGTGGTGGTGGCACTTGTAGAAGGGCTGTGAGGGGGCTGCAGCCACCCCAAAATTTGCCGTACGCCCCCACAACTGCCTCCCAGCACTGCTGCCCACCACCACCCCAAGCACAGCCTGGCCCAGCCCCCATCAGCAAGAGTTCAGAGCAGTCCTGGTTCCAGCCCCAGACCACAGTGGAAGCTCACCCCGCCCCACACAGATCAAAGAGGCACACGCTCCCCATGCCCTCCCAGGATGCACACAGCGACAAGAGCCACTCCACCCCACCTCCGGGCCCCCCAGGCAAGCCACAATTCCAGCCAGCACCCTGCCCTGCCCTCCCCTCCCCCCTCCTCTTCTACCACAACAGACTTACCAGCTGCACACAGCTCTCCATGCTGTTGGGCTGTGCTCCTCGACATGTATGTGCTGCACTGTGGCTGTGCACATGCACGGGGCATTTATCAGCCACATCAGGCCAATTTCTGATAGTCAATTTTCTTTATAATTGGTGCAGATCCAATAGTGGGCCAATGTATCAGTACACCTCTAGCCTCAACCTTTTTAGATTTGAGGCACACCTCAATAGACTTGTGGTAGCCCTCAGAAAATGCTAGTTCTTTGTTTTTATTCTCCTTTTTAACTGTAGGAATACTATGAATTCCTAGTTGAAATCTCTTTGTTTACTTTGCGACTCATGTTTGTGCATCTAACAGTACCAACACCACGTGGCATCCCACTGCACCCTTGAAAGAATCTGAAGGCACTGCAGGGACCAATGGCACCTGGGCTGAGAATCACTACATGGAAACTTATTTAGCCATTCACTAATTAAATGTTATTGTTTAAAATGAACATGGAATTCCCTGCTGCACAAACTAAAGTACAACTTAAACAGGAAAGACACAAGTTGAAACAGTGGATTTAAGTATGTGCAGTTCCTAAATAAAAGCACACTCTTCCAGTTTGTTTGCATACATAATCAGTCGGTATCTCAAGTACTGCAATTTGAATACAGTGTGGTGGAAACCAAGAACAGGAATCTCAATAACTTCACCAGAAGTAAGAGCAGGCCCTCAATCAGTGTTTCTTAAAGCCTAGGGCACGGCAGAGGGGTAACAGGTAGCGTCAGTGTTATCTAGAAACACTGTTTTCCAGAAGAAAAAAATTAGATTTTTTTTGTTATAGGTACAAAGAATTCAACTAGAACTGGTGCAGCCATGTTTCACACAGTTTGCAAAGAGCCTGAAAAAAGAGCTCAGAGGAATGATGATAACACAATGAGAGTTAATTATCCTGACATTTAAAGTACATCACTACTGAAAGCACATTGTACCAAAGGGATTGCTCATTTTGAGTAGGCCTTTAGCAACATATGGTTAAAGGGAGGTTGTAGTTAGTTTTATTCTCCTGGAAGGCAATCAGACTTACAAACTCTGGGAAATGCTGTTCTAAATGATGCCTGAGAAGCTGAATTTCCCTGATTAGTGCAAGCAGCCTCTCTGAACATCAGGGAGGATTCCAAGGTGGAACAGATTTGTCATGTCACAATGACATTAGGAGGAAGAGCAGCACATGTTCTACTAGACCTTTTCTGACTCAAAACTCTATGATTCCTTCAACATAAAAATGCAGTGGGACAAATTCATTCCTGGTGTAAATACACTGATATCAAAAGAATTACTCCAGGGAATAATTTAGTCCAGTAACTATTGTGCACAGCATTTGGACCATAAGCTTAACTACATGGATAATTATTTGTAGGATGCAAAATAAATTATGACTATCAAGTCTGGCAGGACTAATATTAGTGATACTGTTGTGAATAACTGAGCCATTTTTTCTAAAGACCTAATAAATGGCCTCAAGCCATCCTCCCGAGACAGAATACACGGCGAGACTGGAAGGTTGTTTTG
>JAGPOW010003685.1:74183220-74230501 GCA_030014935.1 Caiman crocodilus
AGGTTCAGGTCCCGTAGCCTCTCCTCGTAGGGTCTGCCTTGCTGTCCCTGGATCATGCGGATGGCCCTCCTCTGGACCCTCTCAATGTTGTCCACATCCCTCTTGAAATGGGGTGCCCAGAACTGGACACTGTACTCCAGCTGTGACCTGACCAGTGTTGCGTAGAGGGGGAGGATCACCTCCTTGGACCTACTCGAGATGCACCTGTGGATACACGATAAGGTCCGGTTAGCCCTGCCAACCGTGTCCTTGCATTGTCGGCCTATGTTCATCTTGGAATCAATGATGACTCCAAGATCCTTTTCTGCCTCCGTGCTCTCAAGAAGGGAGTTTCCCATCTTATAAGTGTGCTGCCAGTTACTACTGCCCAAGTGCAGCACCCTGTACTTGTCAGTATAGAAATTCATCCTGTTTTTGTTAGCCCACCCCTGAAACCTATCCAGGTTTTTCTGCAGTCTCTCTCTTCCTGCTAATGTGCCCACCTCACCCCAAATTTTGGTATCATCAGCAAATTTGACCAGGTTGCTTTTCATCCCATCGTCCAAATTGCTGATAAAGAAATTGAACAGTGCAGGCCCAAGGACCGAGCTCTGGGGGACTCCGCTGCCCACTTCCCCCCAGGTTGAATATGACCCGTCCACCACCACCCTCTGAGTACGACCCTTCAACCAATTTGCAATCCATCTGACTGTGTAGGCATCAATCAATGCCACAGTCGCCTAGTTTTTTAATGAGGATGGGGTGGTCGACAGTGTCAAAGGCCTTGCTGAAGTCCAGAAAAACTACTTCCACGGTGACACCTGCATCTAATGCTTTTGTGACCTAATCGTAAATGGCAATCAGGTTGGTCTGGCATGACCTGCCCCTAATGAAACCATGCTGGTTGCCCTTGAGCTTCATCCCCGATGCTGGCCCATCACAGATGTGCTCCTTGATGATCTTCTCAAAGAGTTTCCCCAGGATTAAAGTAAGACTGACGGGCCTATAGTTGCCCGGGTTCAGTTGGGAACCACTGCTCTATATAACCTCCATGTTTATCTCTCCTGCCATGCTTTAATGTTCTTTTGATAGAAATTAGCAGACTGCCCCTGAGTGCTCTCACCGACATCTAACCAACCAAACCAACCTCTTGGGTTTTTACCCAGTAACCCAAAACTCCATGGTTCTCTCTCATTCCCTGATGGCCACCATCAATGGCCCTACTCCAAGACAGCCACCACCACCAATGGCCCTAATCAAGCATTAGGGCTCTTAATTATGGCCTCCAGCTTCCCCCACAGCCATACCCATGCCTTGCAGTTGTCACTCTGTTGCCATTGACTTTGGCCCTCTTGGCCTTAGCCTACAGGTTACCATTGGCTGCACATCTAGCCTAGGCCCAAATCTTCAGGCTTGGCTTCCAAGTCTCAGCCTGCCTGCATCTCTATCTGGACAAGCCTCCAGCTCTATTAGCTCTTAGCCTACCCTGTCTCACTCTGGTCAGGCCTCAGACCCTCTTGGCCCTTAGCTTGTCTGTGTTGCCCTTTCTGCACATAGGCTCTGGCCCTCTTGGGCTCAGCCCACTTATGTTTCCACCATATGTTTCTGAGGCTTTCTTGGCCTCAGGCCACCTATGTCTCCCTCTGTCACATGCTCCTGCCCCTCAAAACCTGACATTCCTCTCAGGCAGCTCTGTGTAGCTTCCTTGAGACTCCTACATCTGGACCTCCAGTTAAACTAAAATGGAAACACAAGCAAATGCTTCAAGCTAAAAGACTCAAAGCCCTCCTCAGTGGCCCTATGCTGCTGCTGAAGCCCTCTCCCAACACACTAGCTCTCCTAGCCGCTAGAAATATCTGACCAGGTCTGCAGCTTCTGCTCCTTGCTGGCAGGAGCTCTCCACCTTGCAGAATTCAGAGCGACACGGCCCTTCTGCCACAGGGATCCAGGCATATATCCCCTGGGCTTCTCCCTTTCCAGTCAGGTGTTCTCCTGACCAGCCACAGAGCAGCCTATTGCTGTTGCTCTGGCTAAGCTGGAGCATCCTTGCTGCCTACCCAGGACTCTGCCCTATTGTTTCATGGCTAGGCAGCTAGCCAGGCAACAGGCACTTGAAGCCTATGAGTCCCTGGTTGGCTACCTCCTCTCCTTCAGTTGCCTTCGCCTGCCTGAGGGCATACCGACTGTGGGTCCCTCGCTCTCTGTTACGTGGAGTTTTGGCTGAATAAAAAGTTTTAAAAAATCCAGGAAAAACATGGGGACAAAGGCACTGTAAATATCCTGCCAGTGCAAGGACAGAAAGAAGTTTGTTAAAATACACTCAAGAGATCCAAGGAAGAGGATGATGCCTTTTGCTACAGAGGAAGGCATCCCCCGCTCCATGCGAGTACACTCATGAGATAAAAGCTCTTCCCAATTCCAAATGTGGTGATCAGCCTGGCTCCAAGTGTTGGAGTGAGACCCTCTAATCAGGATCCTCTGGGTTTCTTTGGACCCCCAAGGGGACTCAGGTGCAGAGATACCTAGCATATGGATCCTGAATGGGCTTAGATGAGAAAGAGAGGTGTTGAGTTGCTCAGCTCTGCCAAGCTGCTGGCAGTTGTAAGCATACATGGGAACAGAGCTGTAGGCACCCAGGGAATTTGCAGTGTAAATATAGGTGCTTACAAATTCTCAAGGACCTAAGACGTTAAATGGGGGTTTTGGGGATCTCTTTGGTGTTTAAACTCAGTCTAAATTCTGTCCATTTTCCTGCCCTTTTGTAGGTCTGAGCTTTTGTCTGTTGTTTTTTTTTCTTTTTTCTGTGCTTTTTCCTGTCATTTATATCAATTCAGCTTTCAGAATATGTTGTTAGTTTTTATAGAACTGCAACACCTTGAATTATTAGTCATATGATTTCGTTTCAAGCAAAGAATTTCCTTTTGTGACATGGCATTTGAATAAAGGTAGGGATAACATGTGACTAATTACCAAGGTGAGGTTTGAGGTACAGGCACAGTATTATTAAAGGAAACTATGCATTCTACAGAGGTCTCAGAGATTACTTAAGTTCCAGGTCATGTAGAGCTCTCCATTATTAAATTGTGAATCTTTATATTATTTCTCATCAATCATAGTTCTTAATGTAACTGTGTGTTTAAAGGAATCAATGAGATCTATCAGAACATGCACTCCTTTTCCATATTAAATAGTTAATTACAAAAATCTTGCTGAACTGGTAAGGAAACTACCAATTCACTGATGGCCCCATTACCAGTGCAGAACTTAAGCTTTCATTTAAAGTGAAACACCCTGGTCTCTATGGTTTCAAAGATAACCTCAAATTAAACTGAGCCAGTGCTGTCATATATTCATACAGTGCAGGCTACACTGAGCCAGTTTCATCCCTGCTTTTACTCCACCTGCTTCAACAGGGCTGAAGTTAGTTTAGTATTCTGAATTACTCACAGCCCATTCATCTTAACTATGCTAATGGCAAAGACAAAAGATGTGAAAAAAGTGTTAACCATTTAACTCCCATGCATATAAGCAAAACAATCAGTTATTTTGTAACTGTAGGTAAGAGTACTTAAGAAGAATAAACTAATATCTTTTTCCAGTCTCTCTCCTAGCTACTATTGCTCATCTGAAGAACATTTCTTAGCAAAATAGTTGTGTGTTAAATGTTTGTTTCTCAAAAATAGTTTTCAAATAATTCAGGGAAATGGGGCACAGAAAAGAGGAGGTAGGAGTTTTAGAGTCCTATTCTCAGGTAGGAGTTGTTTAGCATACAAGACAAAATCTCTACCCAAATAGTTGTTCTTAGCCTTGAACAGGATATTTGGAATAAGGGGTAAATGATAAGAAGTTCTGGACAACAGGGGTTTTCAGGTACAAAAATCCAACTGTTTGTCTTATATTACACTTTTCCCTGGTAACCAGAGGTTGCATGCTTAATGCAATATTTTTTCTACATCATAGATGGCTCTTATCTTCCATGTACAGTCATGCAATATGTACTGTAAGCAGAAATCCATACCATTAGAGGAGCAGTTTCTGTAAAGCACAAAGATGTCAGTTAAGTATGGATAAATATAGTATTAAAAGAAACTATTAGGGCACATCCACACATGCAAGCATGTGTGCTTGCAGCAGCTCAAATAGAAGCGGTGCAAATTTGACCCGGGGCTTTTTGCCTCAGTGCACATGCTCGGACATGCATTTTGTTCTGGAGCAAATTGTGCCACTTGGGGCAAAATAACCCTGTCTGGCTCTTCCTGGAGCTGCAGCCAGGGGGAGCGAGAGCCTGGGGCCAACACCTGTGCTGTCCCCAGCAGTACAAAACCCTGCCCTGGCAAGCAGCTCAGGGCTACTTGCTCTCCGGAGCTTCTGGGGCTCAGCCACTTGCTACATGGGGACACTACCCCTTGTGCCAGCTGGACTGCTGCAGCAGCATCCCAAATCCATTTTTAAAAATATCCCTAAATCCATGTTTTTCCACCATTAACAGAAAAGATCACTCTATACGTATACACACATATCTAGACAGAGAGAGAGAGAGACAGCAATGAGTTGGGCAATGCTTTATTGGTATATTTAAAATGTTAGCACATGATGGGTGTGTGACTGGAGGATGTGGTGTTTGCAGGAAGGGGGTGGGAAGAGGTGTAGGGGAAGGCAGATGGGTATGTGGAAGGATGCAGGTTGGTGTGTGTGTAGGTGTGGGACGATTGCTGGGGAGATTGTGGGTGTGGAGGCCTTGTGGGGGGCCTGCTCAGGAGGGGTGGATCCCTTGGCCCCACAGGATGCAGCCCCCCCAGGGTCCTAGCTCCCCCTGGAGGGTCAAAGCCCCTAGCCCCCACAGGGCCCCAGCTCCCCCTGGAGGGTCCCAGCCCCTATCCCCAACAGGGCCCCAGCTCTGCCACCCAGGGTCCCAGGCACCTTGGAGGACCACAGCCCCCCTCACCCAGGGTCCCAGCTCCCCTGGAGGGCCCCAGCCCCATTGTCCAGGGCCCATAACTTACCTTTAACAGCAGCAGTAGGAGTGAGGTGCTCTGAGCCATGGCAGCAAGACCTGGCACAGCACACGGGGACTGTGTGCCAGGCCTAGCCAGGTCCTGGGGCCTCTCTGCTGCCAGGCTGAGCCCTTGGTGGCAGGACCCAGCATGGCACAAGGTCCCCACGTGCCCTTGGGGCCCAGCCGGGCTGGGCCCAGGCAGCAGGACCCAGCACAGTGCGTGGTCCCTGCATGCTGGGCCCAGCTGGGCCCTACTGCCCTGGGGACCCTTGCACCACCCGGCCATGCCAGGCCCAGGGTGTCAGGACCCAGTGCCACACCCAGACAGGTCCTGCTGGCCCTGGGGCTGCTCCTGCTGTCCAGCCAGGCAGCACAGGGGTCCCAAGGGCAGCAGGGCCCGGCTGGGCAGGGATTGGGAGGTTTGCGGGGCTAGCGGGGGGAGGGGCCAGGCAGAGCAGGGATTGGTGGGGCTGGGGGAGCAGGTGGGGCCAGCAGGGGTCCCCCCCATGGTGCCCTCCCTCTTCCTCCAGCCCCCCCAACCCCTTACTCACCAGCCCTGAAGCCCTGGTGCTGAACACACAGCCTTGCCGGCCACGTGTTTCAGCACCAGGGCAAGGGGCCAACCACAGAGATGCTCTGACAGCCAGAGCATCTCCCTGAAGGACCCAGCCTCCGGCTGCCTCAGGACATGCTCCGGGACCATGCCCTACCCTGTTTTTTTTTTGTTTCATTTTTTTAAACTTGCAGGGCGGGAAACATTTTTTCATTCCAGCATGTGCCTCTTGCCCTGCCTGAAAGGGTTTTGAGGTGGGGCAAGAGGCACGTGCACATTCATCTGGACGCGCCCCTCGTTTCTATCCCAGTTCCTCGACCCTTTTATCTGCTGAATGGTTTTAAGATTCTAACACTTGGGAGAAATGTATAGAAGTCACTTTCACAGCTCACCTGCTTCTGAGTCGGTAGCATTTGTATAGCAAGACCCATCACTTGCTGATCTTCATAAGTAACTGATTGAGTGGGATGAGAATGTATTCATATCTGACGGTCTTTCTTGATTTTAAACTGATTTCCACTCACCCTAACAGACAGTTCATGTATTACACCTTTATTTACAAAAAGAACGCTTAAAAGGGAAACCAATTCCAGGAATTTACAACCATACATTCTCACACAGTAGATCCAGTTTCAGGAATTACTTACACAACTGTTACTTCTCTACCTGGCTGAGTTTAGAAAGAAAGTTGCGTTTTCACAAGGCCAGAATTTTAAAAAGTCAACGATGGTAAACTGGTGCAGAAGGCTATGTAGACACCTGTATTTTGGCAGAAAAGTGGCACAAGTTGGTTTAAGGTAAACCAAAATAAATCATTTGTACAAGGAAATGAGTCTCCACACAGCTTTTTGCATTGGTTAACTGAGTGGGTTATCACTCCCGTCACCAGGCAGCTTATTTTTCCTGGGGCAAAGCTTGTCCCCTCAGAAAACATCAATAATAATAAAAAAACCACAACTGTACAGACACCAACCAGATAAACCAAAACCAATGGTCCTTCCTCAGACCCTCAAAGGGCAACTCCTTTCTCTATGCTTCCTCCTCAGCATCACAGCTTTCTCCCTTCTCTGGGGGTGGAGGTTAACTTCCTCTAGGGCTAGCCATTCACTCCTGTCAGCTGGCTTAGTGCTCCTAGGCAGCTAGGGTATTACCTTCTAACCTAGGGGTGGGCAATTATTTTGGCCGGAGGGCTGCTTCCTGAGTGTTGGCAAGCCATTGAGGGCTGAATGACAGGTAGCCAGGGGCAGATTAATATTAATTTTATAAACTTTTTAGGGGCCCCGTGGGCCAGATAGAATGTCCTGGCAGGTCACATCTGGCCTCTGGGCCGCATTTTGCCCACCCTTGTTCTAACCCATTACAGCTGGGCTCCAACCCCTGAGCCATGCACCTTGTTAACTGTATCAGGTGTAAAATGGAGTGAAGTCATTCTATTGCAACCTTCTTGTATAATCAAGCTTCTAACAGAGTAAGTACTCAGCTTCAGCAAGTGTTCATTTCATCACTGCCTCCTATCAGTCAAATCTTTGTCAGGCATTATGGGTGGGAGTTATGGATCACTTCCCTACTACTGTGACACCCAGGATTACATATCACAAGATTATATACCACATGCTTGGACAAAGGAAAAAGAGGTAAATACAGGCTTAGAATGAGTAAGGGAAAACTGTAGTATTTAAGGCCTGAATTAAAACCCTCTGAAGTAATTGGATCAGGAACCTAATCTGCATTAATCTACATCCTGAGGGTTAGGGGACATCAGTACAAAACAATGACATTAGCAGGGCTCAAGATGGAAATACCTATGTTCTTCTGAGAAGTACAGCTGGATTGCTATAGTAGCTGCTGACCTACCAGAAGATACCTGATCTGCTCCTAGCCTGATTTTTTTATAATATAATTTCTAGAATTGTCTTGTAGGATCTCCCAGGATTGAGGTAGTCAACATACAGCACACATGCTCCAGGTGACATGGGCAGCTGGTGTTTTTAGCGTGAGAGCCCTGGGGACCAAGTCAAAGGAGGAGCTGGCAATGGGAGTCAGAGCAGCACATGGGGAGGAGAAGGGGATCAGGGAGGAGAAAGGAGTTGGCCAGTACTAGCTCAAAGGTTTGGCCCCATGGGAGCTGCAGGGGTAGGTGCTGCTGAATTTCATGTTGCCATGTCCTAATGGCAACAGGATTGGGCAGTGTTGGCTAATTATTAGAGTGGCATACTTTGGACTTAACTTGTAGCGTGTTTGCTAAAAGTTTTGGCCACCACTGTTTTAGAAGATACTGTGAACAATGGCATTGCATAACATTTTATGGGGAGCTACTTTTGGACAAATACTGACTAGAGTTATGTTAGATCTTCTAAGATATCTCCCAATAAGGAGATTATTCCTGAGGAAATAAAAGTACCCCTGGCTGTCCTGCTCTGTCTAGATGAATGACAAGGATCAAGTGAGTGATTCAAACATTAATCCAATCTTTATTTTCCTTTCAGATGCAAATGCTCTTGTCAATAGGAGAGAAATTTTTCCTACACTGTCCACATAAGTATCTCATAAGAATCTCAGCAAAATAATAGCACAAGCAAAATAAGCAGTAATAATGTCAAAGAATCAGCACCCAGAACCTTAAACCACAATGAGCTTAATTACAATATCTGCCCTGACAGGTTTTTAAGAAGTAGAGGGTAGAGAAGGGTAGGGAAGGCACCTTAGGGTGCCTGTACAAAAGCATGTCAAATGAGCTTTAGTTCAAGCACCCCTGCTGCCATTTTGAAGCCTGTGGATGCTGATTCACAAGACACAGCTGTGCTTTAGCTGGAGTGGCTCTCAGAGCTGTTCTAATTAAAGTGCTGCCCCCCACAACTGGGAATGACATTCCTGATGTTCCCTTTCTCCTGCTCTGAGAGGAGCTTGTGTGTTAAGGAAGATGAAACTCATGTGCTACTTTCTAAACCCATCAGTTTCAAGGGAGTTAATGGTTTCACTCCCTAATTCTGAAGGTTGATCAGTGCAGATCCTGGCCCTGATGAAGTTTAGAGCAACTGAGGAGCGTCCTGGGACCTTATACTAGTAGAGGATAGATGTGATGGAGCTCTCTAACCTCATTCCTTATTATGCAGCAGATTTAGGAGGCTGGCAAATGATATAAGCTTTATATCAGCTGAGAGTTCTTCTACACCAGAGGTGTCAAACGTAAGGCCTGCAGGCTAGATCCAGCTTGTGGAGCCCTATGATCCAGTCTGTGGGTCTTAGAGTGATACCATGCAGAAACTATCTGGGATGTGGACTGGACCTAGTATCATGAACACTGTATGCAGTGCAGGGCATATACTACATGCAGTGCACTGTTGGATCAGCCCTGAATGCTGGTTCTGGGACATGGTCCTGGTCTGGCTTGCAGCTTAGCCCAGCGACCCCCATCCAGCCTGCAGGATTGGGTGTTTGACACCCCTGTCCTGCAGCAATGGAATTCTTCACTGGTTCTTTGCAGGTAGAGCTGACTTTGCACTGCCAGAGGGTAAGTCATTTGAGAATCTGATCCTATACCATTTAAAGTGATAGTCTGGGCATTTAGGGCTGACTCAAAGCTCAATGAAGCTGATATGAAAATGCCAGCAAATATTAAGGGAGTTTGGATGAGGTTCCAAATACCTGGATACTGCAGATACTAAAGGAGAGAAACATGTCAGGTCCTGTTACTTTCCTATATCAAATTGTCTATGCAAAACAGTTAAAAGGTGTCTTGGCACAGCTGTGTTGAGCACATTGCGAACACGTGAGCAGGGATTTTCCCCTGTAGCACGGGAAAAGTTTCGGTGCACAGTCAGAGCCCGCCAAAACCTTGCAGCTGCACCAGCGAGTGCATGCTTGCGATTGGCTTAGTTTAAATTATGCAAACGTGTTGCTCAGCAATTGGCCTGCTGACTGAATAAGAGGCTTGGGCGGTGCCTGCTCAAACTGGAGGTGTTTCTAAGTCATGGAGAAGGCCTGATCAACCAACAATGGCTCCTTGCTGGATTCATCTGATGCCCCATACCCTGTGTGAGTGTGAGCTTCTGTGTGCCTGAGCTCCTGTATGAGTTTTGTAACTTCAAGGAATGTGCCTACAGCCTAAGGACTGTAAGTAAAGGGTTTTTTTTGCTTCCAACAACCAGCGTGTCTAGTGCCTCAATTCCACTCCATCAGCGGCCCCATTCCACCAGCGTTTCTTGGCCCCCACACAAACAAGAAGATATTAAGCAGAATAAGGGGCAAATGAACCCCCATACACTAATGAAGCTGTAGGTTTGTTTACACCAAGCAGTCCACACTAAAGCTACACTGGTGTATCCTTTGACCAAGATAAAAGTTCAGTGTAGACACTAGAGCCTGGTAATGAAAATATCCAGGTGCTTGATATCATGTTCTTAAGCACAGACATGTAGGTCGAAACACAAGGCTTCCCCCTTTTCCATTGAAGCTTCCCCCAGCAATATCTTCTGAAGAAAACAAATACACCTAAAATCATGAGGAGTCCGAAAGAGTTTCTGAAGTTCCTTAAGAGTTCAAGTAACCTCTTTCAGTTGTTTAGTGCTTATGTCTCCAAATTGTAGGCATCAAATCTAATGTATGAAATACCTTAGGGAGATTTGAGGGGGGGAAAAGCCTTCTATACACTTAAAAGGGTTTGACAGCAGAGTTATATCAGTGGAGTCATAACAGCAAAATCTCTTGTGGAAATGCAGTTTGTACCAGCTAACCACTTCTCCAACAGGAATTCTGTATAACTGCATGCACAGTAGGTTTTTTGATGGCATACTTACATTGCATGAAGGTGTCATTTTTTCACACTCCTAAATGTCATAGCTATACTAGCAAAACTTTTAAGGCTAAACAAAACCAAAGAATCTTTCTTTTGAAAACTAATTCATGTTGCTAAGTAACAAGAACAATACGCTAAGTAACAAGAATGTACTTACAGTACTTATTGCATCATTCACAAAATACCAGATTTTTAAAAGCATGACATTGAATAGTTCAATAAATAATAAATCTTTTCTTTTTGTTCCTGTCCATCAGCTCATCAGCAATGGAGCCAAATAAAGTCTTGTCAGACATTCAGTTTCTATTGTCTATTATTTGCCAGATGTTCGTCTATAATTCTTGCCTTGTTTCTAAGGCAGCTGGGATTCCAAAATAATCTCTCATCCAAATGGTAACTAGGTCCAGGACTGCTGAACTTCCAAAATTAGGTGAGACCAGTTGCATTCAGTTAGACATGGCCACATAAATCTTACACTCCCTGCATAATAATCATATTGCTATTAAGACGGGATGAACATTTTCCAGGAATAAAAGTGTCTGCTTTGCATGGAAGTGTTCCATTTTTCATAAAGAATTTGAATACAGGAAACTAAGAAAAATCAATCCAAAACTCAAAAGCTTTGGCTGAAACCCAAATATTGTATTACATCAGCATTTCAGAATCAACATATTTCAGACTTTTCTCCTCAAACTCAACATTTTTTGTGGTAAAGAAATGTTTCAGACCAGCTTTAATTACCCTTGAATGTCAAAAAATGCATGTTAAGTGACAGCCTAAAACCATATTTCTAGCTGCAAGAGGATTTTCTAATAAAATAATATGACATGCTTTATTATTGGCTTAATTGGCTTAACGACACCTGTAAAGATCAACTGTACTTGCAAAATATATCTATAGTCAAAAGTATACAACCTTCATAGATGAACACAGCATCTGTTTCAGTGGTTTCTGTCAATGTGGAATGCATAAGCTTTGGTGAGCCTGAGCTCACCTCCTCAGATGCTAGCTGACACTGTGCCTCTGAGGAAGTGAGCTGGGGCTCCTGAAGCTTCTGCATTGGTTTTAGCATAGACATCTCACCTGCCCTGCCTTCTGTCTGCCCTTGCTTGTGAATCACCTTTGCTCGCCTAACATTGCAGGGTGCCCATCACACTCTTGTGAGGACCTCAAGGCACCACAGGTTGCCCCAGTTGAGAATTACTCATTTCCCTGGAGGCTGGGAATCAGGTTTTCCCAGTCAAAGGCACTTTTACAGGGGTGAAATTGTGCTGCGCCACTAGGGTCCTCTTGGCAAATCATCAGTGTTGCCAGGTGTGCAATAATTATCGTATTTGTACAATAATTTCAATCCTTGTATGATGTACAATCAATCATAGTAAAAGTGTTCAAAATACGCAATCATTTTTGAGGCAGTTAATTGATGCAGCATATACAAAATGCAAGCTACTCAAAGAGTCTTCACCAACTTTTGGGTTACTGTCCTGTCAGTACTTCCTTATGACTGCTTGCCCCAAAATAAAAGAAATGCTTCAACTTTGATGACCCAGTTCTCACTCATTCACTGGCGATTTGTAGGGAGCAATATAGTCAATAAGAAGACTTATCTGCATAGTTTTTAGGGGTGTAGGTTGTAGCCGTGTTGGTCTAAGGACATCGGCAGACAAGGTTCTTTGGGTAGATCCGATCAATACCTTTTATCAGACCAACTCAAATAGTTGGAAAAAAAATTTTTGCAAGCTTACAAAGAATTTTTTTCCAACTATTTTAGTCACCAGTGAGTGAGTGAGAACTGGGTCATCACAATTGAAGCATTTCTTTATTCTGAGGCAAGTGGCCATAAGGAAGTACTGACAGTAAGGCCAAAAGTGGGTTAAGACTCTGAGAGTGGCTTGTGTTTTGCATATGCTGCATCGATTAGCTGCCGCAAAAATGATTACCGGGCTTTTGCTCGTATCCTGGCTGTCCAAGGACAAGGGCAGGCACGATTCCTTGAATAGATGTGGTATCTTTTATTAGACCAACTGGACCGCAAAGTTTGATACCTTCCACGTTGCTGGGTTTGTGCTCGTGGCCGTGTTAGTCTAGGACACAGGCAGGTAAGGTCTAATGAGAGATATCGCGTTGCCTCAAAGGCCCTTGTGTGTCAAAAACCATGGTGCATGTCGCAGGCTTTTACCGTAGCTGCAAGCTTGCCAAGAAGAATTTTTTTCCAACTATTTGGGTGGATCTAATACAAGAGATCGGATTTCTTGTCGCGCCTAGTTACCTGCGCCACATCTCCGTGCGCCGGGGTTTTTCAGCACTTTTGTGCTTCCAGCGAGAGCATTTCACAGTTGCGACGCGGCAGCAGAACAGCCCGGCCCGGGGGCGCTCAGGCAGCTTCCCAGCGAGAAGGTTTCCCAGCCGGGGCAGCTGCAAGAGCCGGGCACAGCGGGCAGGCCCAGGCCAGGACAGTAGCAGCGGGACTGAGCACCATCCCCCGAACTCCGCTACTGCGTGTGCCCAGCACGGCCCCTTTAAGGGGCGGGGCTCAGCGAGGCCTCCGGAGGCGTCGGCGCGCGTGAGTATACATACCCCTGTCGGGGATCCCTCCTGCTCCGTCCTTGGGGAGGATGCTCCGGGCGCGGGGAAACTGAGGTACAGGAGGGTGGGGCCGCCAAAGGTGCCCCCCCGACCCTCTCCCAACACCGCCGTGGCGATCCAGGTGGGCGCTGACCCCAGGGATGCCCCCTGCCCTGCCCTGCCCTGCCCCGCCCCGCCCCTCCCCGCGGGCGGCGAAGGCGGAAAGCGTTGTGAAACCCCCTGGAATGAAAGGCCGGCGGGGAGGGAGCGGGGTGGCTCGGCTGCCGCGCGGGGCCGGCCCGGCCTGGCTCGGCTCTCCCGGCCCCCAGGCCGAGGCCGTGCTGGCGGGCGCGCCAGGCGCCGGAGAGGTGACCTGCGTGGTGGGAGAATTTCCTTTCTCTGCATGGGTATTGCTCGCCCCAGCTGATCGCCTCCGCCCACCCTGCTCGTCTCGCCGGGTGGCAACTGGGGTGCCCCTTTTCACCGACTCCCCTTGGTCGTCTCTGCTTGCTCACCCAGCCCCCCTCCTCCCCCACCGCGGTCTAGGCTCTTTGAGGTTTTTGGTTTCCTTTGATCTTAAGTTCAACTTTGGGAGAAGTAATGCGTTTAAGCCAAAATGGAGCCATACAGACGACTTCTTCCTCCGGTTGATAGTCCAAACACTTATCTTAGCTCCTGTAAAGGCATATCTCTGAGCTGTTTTATCTGCATCTTTGTCCTAACTTTAAGAGCTGCTTTGATTTAATGGTATGGATTCACGCAGGCAGCAGTGCACAATTGAACAGATGAACAGAAGGACAGTGTTTCATAATACTTGAAACATTTTCTCTGTACATCACATGGGCTATGGTACATTAAATCTGATTGTTGCTAAACTCAGTTTACAGGTGGCTGAAAAGCCAATATGACCCCTCACCTTATTCCAATAAAGAGATGCTAAAGAACAATCTCATTTAACATTTTCGTGCATGCTACCCACTGACTGCTTATTCTGACAATAGTACAACCTCCAGGGTCCTTTACTGCCTTACAAAGTAATCAGTAGGATAATTAGTTAAGATGGATTGCAAAGCAAAAACAAAGATTGAGTTAAGGTCAGATTTATATGCTAAATGCCCCCCCAACTGTAATCTAAATGTTAATTATTATTAACTGGGGTTTATCTTAACATATTTTCCCCCTTGGAAATCCTCTAAGGATGTCTTGATTCATTGATGATATTCCAACTGGAATCTGTTTGGGGTAGGGTTTTGTGATCTGGGGGTTTGTGGTATAAACTGTATGCATTTCAGCATCTTGGGAGCAGAGGCGGCATTTGGTATTTCCATCAAGTTAGTCAAACAAACAAAAAAAAAAAAACTTTGAGGCAGAGGAGAACATGCAGACATTTGTCATTGAAGCTTCTCATAGACTTGTTTTTTGTACTCCACAGGTCAGAGGGTATTATAAAATGGCTTTGATTCCCTATGATGAAAATGCTGTTTGGGGATTGCAGAAGTTGCATAAATCGTCATCTACTTACCATTTTGCCAACCACACAATCAAAATCAAACAAAACTGGAAACAACTGGGTGTAGCAGCCGTAGTATGGGATGCGGTATGTAAGGCCAATATCTTTTTTGTTTAATTTATGGAGGGGAAAGTGAAGCAAACATATGTTTGGGGGTTCACTTTCTAACATTACCAAAGCTTGACACAATTTTTCTTCTACGGAGAAAGGGTTTCCTTAGTTGAAAAATGATCTGTTTTCTAAAACAAATCTTTTTGAGATACGCTGTTGGGATCATTAACATTTCTTGTTTTACACAATTTCCTGCACTGTTTTTAATCAATATTTTAGTCTATTGTTTTCAGAATCAGATTGTTTGGGGGTTTTTGTTTTGTGGGTTTTTTTAGAAATAGATGGTCGTTTCCATGGTGTGTTTTTTTTTAAAGCATACCAGAAATTGTTTTTTGGTAAGAAATGCATTTTTGGAAAAGTGAGAAATTTTGACAATATTATAATTGATTATATACTGTAATAATTTGAGAAAAAATATAACAAACATTGAGGAAAAAAAAGACTATTTTTTGATCCCTGTAAGCAAAACAAAGATCTTTTGAAATTTCAGGGGTTTTTTACAATCCTCTTTTACCCACCTCCACACAGTTTTTTTTCAATTAACTCTAAACAGTGGTATTTGGCATATACAAAGCACTTATTATTTTCAAGGCACTGTACAGCCACAGCACCATGATTAGGGGTGGAAGTAGTTCCATTTTACAAATAGGGAACTTGAAGTAGAAAGTTTTGTATGTCTTATCCATGACCAGAGACAGGTGGACTCAGTGGTAGAGCTTGTTCCTGGGTACTTCTGCTCTGCCCATTACTTTGTGTTTCTGTATCTGGTCATAAATGATGTTTAATTATTTGTATTAACTACCACATATTTTAATACACTTGTCAGTTGTTCTAAGGCAAAAATCGAATGGTAAGAACATCCACTACAGAAAATTCAGCTACATCCCAAGTGATGATTTGGATTTGGAAGATTTTAATGTTGCTTATATTATATGTAATCTATACTTGTTGAAATGCTCTCATCTCAGTACAGTCAACTGCTTCACTCTCACTCATATATTTTATGTAAGAGAGCATGCACCAAGGTTAGATCTAAATCTTTTCAATAGTCATAAACAGAGGGACTTAATCTACTTTTCAACAGTTCTGCCATTTTGCATTCATTTTAGGCTCCTCATTGCATGACCAGAACCCTGGATTTTCCTCTCTTCATGCTACTATTTTTTTTTGTTTTATATAATATGATGGTTTCTTTCTTTATGAAATCCAAGCCTTCACTTTAACTTGCTTTTTCTTCTCCTACAGGGCAGGAGACAGTTCTCTGCTTCCTGTCAGGCTTTTTATAGCATTGCTGGCAAAGAATAACTGTATACTTGAGGTGCCTTATTGTCCATACCCTTCCTGCAACCTTCTCTACTGGTGTATATCAGAAATACTACAATTAAGAAGTCCCATTTTTAATTAATCATTGTGTTTCCTGGCTTAGGCTGTAGTCCTATGTTCTTATTTGGAGACAGGAGCTATTGATCTCCGAGAGCGCTCAGTGATTGAACTAGGAGCAGGGACTGGATTACTGGGAATAGTGGCCACACTCTTGGGTAAGTTTTCTAAGAATTTGGTGCTGCAGCTAGATTCACTCATTAGGCCACATGGTTGTTATGAAGGTTAACACAGGCTGTGTGACACTTACTGTGACACTTCCCCTCTGAGTCATCTTCCTTTCTTGTTAATCCTTTGGAGCCTACTGCATCATTTATTGTGGGGACGGTGCCTCAACAGGTTTGTTCATATCGGAATCCTCTTATGCTGGCTGTAGTTACCATGGTAGTTAGCTCAATGGTATTAAGTTCAGTAGCTACTCTCCCTCGAGGGAATAAATACTGTGCTTATATCACTCAGATGTATTAATACACAGTACTGCCACAGTGCTTCCCATGCATAGGTATCCCAGCATGTGTTACATAAGCATGATTAATTCTGTTTTACAGGCAGGGGAATCAAGGTCCAGAGAGTCTAAATAATGGACCCAAGGTCTGACAGTGAGTTGGTGGCAGAGCCAGGAACAGAACATAAGTGCTCTAACTCAGCTGTCCTGTGTGCTTTGCTCTGCTCTGTTGCTTCCCCTGTTAGTGGGGATGTGCATAATGAGCCCCTGCATTTTAAACCACCACTGGTCTCAGTAATAAATCTGTATCTCAGAGCTTTGGGTTTGTTTTCTCTGTCTCCATCGCTCATCTCAATGTTTATTTAGACACCCCTGATTTATTCCACATTAAAGGAATAAGATATGATGCTTCATGGTGTTTGAGCCACCACTTCAGAATTTATAGTACATTTGTGAATGCTCAGCCTCATTAGTATTAGTTTGATTTTCAATTTAAAATAAATCTGCATTTGAGTGCTTTAAAGTTAGCTCCTTAATAACCAACATTTAGCTGAGAAACTTCTGTGTTTTAATTATCTTCAATGCTTTGTCTGTGCATTAACAATACTTCATATCTTCCTCACCTGTCATACTCTTTTTTATTATTATTATTACTTGTGGCCTTCAAGTCAGATGCTACAAGTAGATCTATGCAGGTAGACTTGATTGAAGCTGTTGGTAGGGATTTTTTGGGGCTGCTGAAATCAGTAATAAAACTCCTATTGATTTCACTGGGAGTATCAGAATCAAAGCAAATTAGGGTTGGAAGAAACCTCAGAAGATCATCTAGGTTTAGTCTCCTGGTCAAAGCGGGACCATCCCCAACTATATCACCCTGGCCAAAGCTTTTTCTACCCAGGTCTTAAATCTCTAGGGATAGAGATTCCACTCTTGTCTGGGTAACTTGTTTCAGTGCTTTACTACCCATCTAGTGAGACAGTTTTTCCCTAATATCCAACCTAAACTTCCCTTGCTGCAACTTGGGACCGTTGCTCCTTGTTCTGTCATTTGTCACCGCTGAGAACAGTTTAGCTCCATCCTCTTTGGAACCACCCTTCACATAGTTGAAGGTGGTTATTAAAATCCTCCCTCAGTCTTCTCTAGACTAAATAACCCCATTTCCCTCAGCCTTTCACGAGTCATGTTCTCCAGCCCCCTAACCATTTTAAGGGGCTGGAGAACACGACTTGAGGTGAGGTGGAGTAGAGCTACGCCAAAAAACAGTGCCAGTTTATACCAGCTTGGGATCGACTCTGCTGGGCAGAACTGATTTAATGATTGCATTGGAGTCAGCAGAGCTGTGACAATTTATACTGGCTGAGGATCTGAGTTAACTAGCACCTATACACTACTGTAGAAAGCACATGCTGTTGTGTTGCGTCTAAACTTGTGTTACCAACTCTCGCACAGATGTAAAGTCTCATTGAGCTGAACTCAAATTTACCTTTTGCACTTCGTTATTTGAATACAGGTTAAGGCATAACTACATTCAAAAGTAGCCATACATTTTAATAACAGTCGAAGGAGCAAGTGCCGGGCTCCATTTAAAAGAGATTAAAAAAATTTGAACAAATATTTTAGGTAAAATAGCAGTCATTAACATGCTTTAAAAATAATATCTGTGGAGAAAGCTCTTCAGCTGTCCATCTGCTTTGCCTGGATCTCTGTTGCTAATTTGCATAATCAAATACCATATCAAGGCAGAAATTGAATCTGAGAGGATTATTTTTGTAATAATCTCTCATTTATTCTGCCTGTAGCTGCCTGTTGGAAGGGTAGAAAGCACCTTTTTTTTCTTTAAAGAATTGTTTTCTTAAAAAAAGATTGATTTGAGTAATGCTCTCTTAGCACTGGAATGAAGTTATTTCAAGTGTCTCTTTCTTTTTAAAATCAAGTAGCTCAGTTTGGTAAATTTTTAATTTTGTTTGGTAAATATTTTTAATTCTTAGTGGGAACTGCTTGTTTTGCTTAAAATATACTCTGGAAGTCATATTAATGGATGTCAATTATTTTGTCTTGAGACATATGCTTTTTGTGTCATAGGTGCTCGTGTCACCATCACAGACAAGGCAGCAGCCCTGGAATTTCTTGAGTCAAACATTCAGACTAATTTACCCTCTGAACACCATCCAAGAGCTGTAGTAAAGGAACTGACTTGGGGAAGAAACTTGGAGAATTTCTCTCCAGGAAAATTTGACTTTATTTTGGGTGCAGACATCATTTATCTGGAAGAAACATTTGTGGATCTGCTTGAGACACTAGAGTATCTTTGCTCAGAACACACTACGATTCTGCTTTCATGCCGGATTCGTTATGAACGGGATCAGAATTTCCTGAAGATGCTGAAGGGACGTTTCTCTGTACATGAGGTCCACTATGACACTAGTAAAGATGTACGTATATTCAAAGCACAGAGAAGTTTTTATAAGGAAGACCTTTGACTGTATGTTATCATTAGGATCAAACAGTAGCTGGTGTCCAGCTACCATTATTTCTATTTCTATTTGTACCAAAAAGCATAATTTTAAAAGTATCTAGCTAGCTGCATGTACCACAATGTACTTGCATCTATCTGGTGGCATACCTTATCTCTGTAGTCTTGGTAGGATACTTTCACACTTTTCACTGTTGTCAAAAATCAAAAAGGTCATTCTCAGAGCTGGTTTAACATTTTTAACTGGAACATTTTTCCAAGCAAAAACGAGTTATTTGAAACCATTTTGCAGGAATAGATTTTTTTTTTTTTTTTTTTTTTGTTCATGTAACTTGTAGTACCTGTAAATTAAATAACAATTATTCTCAGGTTTGCTTTGCTTCTCTTTTTTTTCCTCCCCTTTTTTTGAATGGTGAGGCGCTTCCTTGAACATTTTTTTTTTTTTTCCCAACTAGAAAGGAATGAACATATGAGTAGCTCTCCCAAGCTGGGAGCTGCAGTAGTTCCCTACTAGGTGTGAGAACTAGTTTGCACTGAGCAAACTCAGGAATAAAACTGACTGTTGGAATGCATGCAGGCATGGATGTGCACCCCCGCCCCACAACATTTCACTTAGTAACTTTCCCATGTAAGGTTACTACATATTTTTCAAGGGGTACTTTCCAGTTTGCCTTGTAACTGAGTGACTCATTGGGCACATCTGCATGAGATGTTTACCTCAGAGCTGTCTAATTGACTCCAAAGTAAAGATCTCGGTGTCTACATGTGTGGCCCTATTGGGCAGCAGGCAACTAATAAACTTTGCAACAGGGAAGTACTTGTAAAAACAAATATTACCTTGCTGCAGAGTTTTTTTACTCAGCAGTAACACGTGTAGATGCTGAGGCACCTGGTTGGGGCCCAAGGGTGCTTCCGTGTGGGGGCTGACTACTGACTGGCCATGCACTGAGGTACCCTTGTGCCCCAGCCAGCCCCTCCACAGCATGCTGAGTTGGGTAGGAGCAGGCCTAGGCTGGCAAGCTGATCCCTGGGGCTCCCTGCCAGCTGGGGCTGCTCTGCCCTGGCTCAGTGTGCTGCGGTCCTGGGCACATGTTCAAATGTTGCATCTGGAAGCAATAAACTCTGGCACATTAAACACTGGAATTTATTGCTGCATCTTAATTGTACATGTAGATAAGCCCACTGTGTAGTTGGGCTGCATGTTGTGTGTCTGTTCCACTTTTACTGTATTAAATCGATTTACCACTGAGTAAGCATATCATGTCTGTACCATTAACAGGTGCAGTTACAGGAAATGATTATTCTAACATGCAGAGGGCCAGGTCATCTTTGTCTTAAAGTGCTTACAGTCTAACACACTGATCTTGCAGACTCATGCCCGTATTTAACTTTATGCATTTGTGAGTAGTTCTATTGCATTCAGTGGAATTACTCAGGCTGTGTGGAGTGAAGTACACATGCACGAGTCTTTGCAGTATTGGGATCTAAAAAACCCCAAGTCATCAAGTTAACACAGAATTTCTTAGATTTCTTAGAAATTAGGCCTGGAAGGGACCTCATGAGATCATCGGGTCCAACCCTCTGCCCAAAGGGCAGGAAGTCAGCAGGGGTCAGATCACCACAGCAAGATAAACATTCCAGGTGTTTCTTAAAGATGTCCAGAGTAGTATCTTTCTTAAAAATATCCATAGTAGGTGCTTGCACCACTTCTGAGGGAGTCCATTCCAGACCCTGGAGACATGAACAGTAATTTTTTTTCCTTATGTCCAGTCTAAAACAGTCTTCCAGCAGTTTCTGACCATTAGATCTCATCTTCCCTTGAGGTACCCTGGTGAACAGACCTTCTCTCAGTTCCTAGTGTGCACCCCTTATATACTTATAGGCTATCACCAAGTCACCCCTGAGCCTTTGCTTTTCCAGGCTGAAGAGTCCCATGTCCCTCAGCCTCTCCTCATAAGGCCTGTTCTTTTGACCTCTAATCGTGTGCGACTCTCTGGACTCTCAAGCTTCTCCACATCCTTTCCAAAAGCCAGAGTTTTATTTGCTTTGCTAGCTGCAGCTTTGCATTGGTAGCACATGTTCATCTTGCGGTCAGTCATGACCTCCAAGTCTTTTTGGTTGTGGTGCTAGCGAGTGTAGCACTGCTGAGCCTTTAAGTATGATGTGGGGTTTTTTTCCTGAGGTGGAGCACCCTGCATTTCTCCATGTTGAAAGTTATCAGGTTTTGATCCACCCACCTTGTGAGCCAAATTCAGGTCGGCCTGAATTGCCAGCCTATCTTTCAGAGTGACCAAACTTCCCCATTATTTGGTGTCATCCTCAAACTTAATCAGTCCGCTTCTGACACCTGGATCCAGATCATTTATGAATATAGGCAGTCCTCAGACTTACGACACAATTGGTTCCTGAAAACCATGTCTTAAGTTGAAAAGTTACAACTCAGAACCAATTTTCTCATAAGAAATAACGTTATAAATGGGGGATAGGTTCCTGAACCCTATTTTCACCCAAAATACCCCAAAAGTTTGTACTCGATCAATAATAGGTGAGTAATATAGCTACATTAATGCATTTATATTGTAAGTAGCAATCATGTTGATTTGGAAGGACTTCTTTGACGCAACTTTTCTGGACTTTTTGGAAGACACTTGGTTGGACTTTGTGAAGGGTTCTTGGCTGGAGTCTTCTCAGGAGTCTTGGCTGCAGGTTCTTCTGGAGTCTTGTCTGCTTTCTTAAAGAAAGTGTCCAAGGAAGTTTGGACAGATGTTCTCCATGGAGATGGGTGATGCCGTGAACTTGTTCGCTGGCGTGGCGTTGCATTGGATCAAGCGCTGTAAAGTCAAAACTGACATCATAAAGTTGAAACAGGGTGTTAATTTATAAATGTTGTAAGTGTGAAACATTGTAACTCGAGACGCTGTAAGCCGAGGGCTACCTGTGTATTAAAGAGTATTAGTCCAAATACTGAGCTCTGAGGAATGCCGGTGATCATCATATGCTATGTTGATTCAGTTCCATCGACTATCACTCTCTGGATCCAACCACAGAACCAGTTCCTGAGCCATCAGACCGTGAGATTGTCAAGGCTGCAGTTCCTCAATTTTACCATGAGGACATCATGGAAGACCAAGTAAAAGGCATTGTCTAAATATATGACATCAACCTCTTCTTTGTCCAGGTGATCTGTCACCTGGTCATAGAAGGAAATGAGGTTGGTCAGGGAAGACCTACCTGCAACAGAGCCATGTTGGCTCTCTCTTGGAATGTTGCCTTCCGTTAGCCAGTTGTTGGTGGTTTCTTTGATGATTTTTTCCAAGATCTTTCCAGGGACTGAGGTCAACCTGACTGGCTTGTAGTTCCCTGGATCCTCCTCCTTTCCCTTTTTGAAGACAGGCACCACATTAGCTTTCTTCCAATATTCAGGAACCTCGCCTGAGCTCCAGAGTTCTCAACTATCCTTGCCATTGGTCATGCTATGATGTCAGCCAACTCTTTTAGCACTCTTGGGTGCATACTGTCTAGGCCAGCTGACTTGTGGATGTCCAGCCTCTTAAGCTGTTCTCTCACAAGATCTTTGCCAGTTATAGGTATATTAGTCAATTGCCCATCAAGAATGACAGGGGGGAGGGGGCAGGGACAGAGGCTAGTTTCCAGCCCCTGCCTCCCTGCCCCCACAATGCTTCAGGTCTGGACCTGCTCCCCTGTCCCTCCTCGAGTCTGGGCCTGTTCCCTCCCCCCTCCCTTTGGGTCCATTCTCCCCCTCCTCTTATTTTCAGGCGCCTCTCCCCCCACCCCTGTGCTATGGGACTGCCCACCCCACATCCACCAGCTTCCCTCCCTCCCTCCCAGCTGCTGGCAGGGCCCAGTGGTGGAGGTGGTGGGGCACATCACCATGCCCCTCTCCCTTCCCCTTCCATTCCTCTCACTCTCTGCTGGCTTTTGTCAGGGCCTGACGGTTGTGGGATGGTGGCAGTGCACTCCCTACCATCATGGTCCCATGTCCGGCCCCACCTCTGCTTCTCATCCTGTTGGGAAGGGGGCAATGGGGCCACTCCCCCCCTTCCCTGGCTGTTGTTGGGGCACAGCAGCAGCAGGGCACTACCATGCCTCACCCTCTTCCTCTCCTTTCTCCCTCTCCATACCTGTCAGCTTGTGTTGGGACCTGGCAGCTCCATATCCCCCCAGGTCTGGCCCCGCCCCAACTTCTCATCCAGCTGGGAAGGGGGGGAAATGGGCCCCTCCCCCCACTGCCTGTGGGGCTGGGGCAGGCCAACTTTGCTCCCCCCCACACCCTGCTCCATCCCCCCATGTCCCCATCGTTATGGCAGTACTCTGCCATGCCGTCACCTCTCTGAATGCTCTTGAAGCACTCTGATTGGTTGTTTCAGTCAGCCAATCAGAGTACGAATAAAGCGTTACTGCCAGACAGACAGACTGAGGCTTTTATAATATTAGAATGATCGCCCTTACCCTGGTAGTGCAGCATCCTGTCAGGCAGGGTGATCCCCTGGGGCTGGCGGAAAACCGATGCAAAGTAATTGAGGGGATTAACTTTTTCCTGGGTGTCAGTTGTCAGCTGCCCCATTTGGTTCAGCAAGGTTCGATGTTGCCCTTGGTTTTTTTTGTCGACTTCCCACGTGTTTGAAGAACTTTTTATTGTTCTTGATTTCCATATCCAGTTTGAGTTTGGTTTCAGCCTTGGCTTTTCTGATCCACTCCTTACAGGTGTGGGCAGTGCTACATAATCCTTAGTGGTAGTTCCCAACTTCCATCCCTTATAAGCATCTCTTTTCAGATTCAGGAGATCTATGAGTTCCCTACTGAGCCAAGCGGGTCTCCCAGTCCTTATCTATATTTCCTACAGGCTGGAATGGACTTCCCTTGTGCTTTTAGGATCATGTCCTTAAGGACTAACCACTCATTGTGGATGCTCCTCCCTGTCAGCTCATGGTCTCAGCAAACAACCTCCTGAGCTTGTGAAAGTCCACTTTCCTAAAGTCAAGGATTTCTGCATTGTTGACTGATTTGCCAGCTTTGTGATGGATAGAGAAAGTGATGAACTCATGATCACTGTCACCAAGATTCCCTTCAGTCTTCAGGTCGCTGATTAGATATCCCCTTTGGCCAATCCAGAGGAACCTTGCTTCTTGTCCGCCCATAGATTTCTTGAGCCAAATAGAGCTCATCAATGCAAGCGAGGAAGCTTTGTGACCAATCAGATTTGGCTGAACGCTCTTTCCATGAGATGTCAAGGTAGTTGAAGTTGCCCATGATGACCGTGCACTGAGAGCATGCAGCCGCTGCCAGTTCCCTAGTGAATTTGCAGTCAAGCTTTCCTCCTGGTTAGGAAGTCTGTAACAGACTCCTACAGTTATATCCCCTTCACCGTGTTCTCCCCGTACTCTAACCCAGAGGGTCTCATGTCACCCTCCTTGAGTGACAATTTCTGTTTGTAGGGAAGCGTACTGCTCCTTCACAATTTAATTGGAAACAAATGGTGGGAGAGGGGGAGAACCAAACAGGAAATAGAAAGATGACAAAGAAAAAAAAAGGAGAAAGGTGAGAAATCAAAAGCATTCAAATATGTAACTAGGAACAGCTGTTATTTGTGAACCAAAAGGTATACAAATGGTTTATAATGGTGGTGCACACACTATGGCTTGCAGGCTGGATCTAGTCTGTAAATTGACCAGATCCAGCAAGAGGGATCAGCAGCAAGTAGCTTGGCCCCATATGCCTCTTCTGCTCTATGTTGCTGACCTCCCTTCACCCCCTGCAACCTTCCCTGCTCTCTCCTTCCCTAGGGCAGGTGCTGCTTACCCACAGGTAAACTTATCTCCCTCCCCACCCTTCCCTCAGTCTGACATTGGCAGCCACCTCGCTTTCCCCTCTCTCCTCCTCCCTACCAGAGGGGAATCAGGGTGCAGCTAGGTCACAAGCACTGGACCTAGACCTCTAAAACAATGTTTCTCAAGTCGTGTTGCAACAATATTCAAAAGAGTCACGAACAAACGTTAAAAGTGGATTTTCCTTTAAAGGATTAAAACATGGGAAACTGGCTTTTCCCTTGCAAACTGGCAGAGTTGTGCACCATACACTGGAGGCCTGCATCCTGGGCGTGAGGGACAGGCTGGGAGTGAGGGGCACTGGGTTGGGACTCGCCACTGACGTTTACAAATGCATCCTAGTACAAAAAAGGTTGAGAAATGCTGCTCTAAAGGTTGAGCGCCACTGGTTTATAAGATTAGTATTACCTGCCTTAATTGAAAGTCTTTCTTTTGCTGGAGTTCAAGATAGAATTTTAAATGAATGTTCATCTTTAAGGTGGTGGGATAAGTCGACTTAATCGTATGCTTTATGTTTTCCTGGGTCAAAAATCAGTTGGGACCACATTTCTTAGCACCAGGGATTCCATGTCAGTCCTGTTAGTTAAAAGTTCCCATGAAGCGCTGGAGAAGAAATCATCCTGTAGGCACTTTGCTGTGGCTCTGTTCTTTGGTGTATTGGTGCAGTTACCTCAACAGGCCACATGATGTCACTAAAGTTGTAAACACATAGTTCAAAGCAACTAGCATCTAGAAAACAAGGGTTAATTCCATTTGGAAGAAGGGGAAACTTTTATCAAAGAATATCCTCTGAACTAAATCCATACCTTAACACAAAAAACATTTATTTATAGAATAAATTGCATGCATCAGCTAAATAGTTAGGAAAATTATAGAATGAACAATAATAATAATGGCTCTGGGCCATCTTGTTAAGCTGAGCTTTCAGTTAGCTCCCCCTCGGTCCCATTCTTGTTGCCTTCTATCCTTTCTCTTCTTGTACTTATGGCCTTTGGTTACCGTATATTTAATCTTTCTTTTTGGGCTCTATCTGCAGAGTTAAGTGACTAACTCTAGTCTGGGACTAAAACCTTGAATCTTCTGAAGTTAGGCACTGGCAGGTAAGTGCTGTCTCACAAACAGCTGAGAAGGGAATGCTACCCCCCTCCATTTTGGCTAGAACACTCATTTGGTAAGCACACATTGTAAATGCACTCAGGTACCCAGGTTCAATTCTCTCCTCCTTTGATTTATTTTTAAGCCCATGTCTCTCAGCTCTTAGAATACCCTAATGAGGGAACAGTGGCTGGTTGGGGCTTGGTGAGTCTCTTGTGTTAAAACCTTTCCACTTTACCTGAATAATTAAATATTAATTGCACTAAGAATTTGAATGGACTCTCCAGCTTCCCAGCTCAGCATCTTGACCACTGGTCCCTTCTCTCATCCAATAAATATTTTTAATATGACCTGTAACAGCTTCAGTAGCAGAGGTGGTGATAGATCAACTGTAATACTTCATAGGTTCATATAACCAGGCATTCTCCTAGGAGATGGGAGAGCTGGGTTCAAATCCAATCAAGCAGAGGAGACTTGATTTCAAATCTCCAACATCCCCAGGGAGTACTCTTAACCACCAACAGCACCTCTCTTCCTTGGCTTTGAGTGAATTGGACTGAGCCCATCAGGTAAACTGGGGCAGTGCCTACTTTGTGTACCCTACTGATCAAAACCTGGGTGGTCTTGCACATGGCCAGCAGCAGGAGTTTAGGCTCATGTAGGGGGAAGGCACCGATTTACAGGATCTGCATTTTGGAACTTAGCTCCTATGCCCCCCTTAGAAAAAAATTAATTCTCTGGTCCAGTTAAACACAGGTGAAAAACTGATCTGGCAGGAACAACTTAGAGAGTAGCAAACAAGTACCATGGTCACGTGTGTACAGTTCTGCTGCACCCAGCTTGCTTCCTGCTAGGACGCAGCAGGTCTTTTCATAAGGGGCCTGATTCTCCATTTCCTTTCAGCTTGTGTAGTCATTTCCATGACAAAGGGAACATAAAATGTTATCTTTTTGATCTGGCAGCACCACTTGCTTTATACTGATCTGCACACAGTGTGAGAAAATAAAGGATTGAGCCCCAGAAATTGAATTACTGCCAATAGAAGATGCAGCTGATCAGTGTTTAAACTCCTGAGGGCACTGGTGGAGCTAGTATGAACAGCATCAGAACTGCCATCCTGTCTTATCTGCTTTGTACTCACGAAAGAAAGAGGACAAATTGCCCATCTTGGTCTCATTTGGCTAAGTTTAACTTGGCTGGTTGTGTCAACATACTGCACTTTGGGGAAGAGTACAGATGGCTTACATATACACTATTCTTTTAAGTACAACTTGGACTCAGCTGCTTTTCAGCACTTATTAGAAACACCCTAATACAGAAGGCAACTTTCATCAGCAGCCTTGGGGAAGACATATCATCACGCAGTTTTAAAGTAGGATTAAAAGCACAGGATTTTAAAGTAGGGCTAAGATCAGATATATGCCCTCAGGGAAAGGAAATGATTTGAAACCACACAGGAAGTTTCTCCCCTCCTGACATCAAAATAAGTTTCCCAGGAGAAGTGGGGCAGTATATTGGTGTCATCACCAGTACAGACTATTCTTGACACTAGTGTACGAACATGTATTCAGCTTGCCATCGGTTGGTTGAGAAGAGATTATGTTATAGAGCTCCTTATGCTGCCGTGCCTAGTCTTACTACTTATTCTTGCTTTTTCTCCTCTCCTGCCTGGATGTACGCTTTGAACTTATTTAGGTACCATTCCTGCAGGATGTTTATAAGGTTATTGTGGTTGAATTCCCTCATGTTTAAATTGAATGAGCAAGGTGATAAAAGCCATTAAGAACATTTATCTGTGCAGATATTTTTCTTTACTTTTCAAATTTTCCTTCTGACCAGAATGAAATTAAAAAGGACCAGAACCACTAACTAAAAATTAAACAACCATAGATTCATACATACCTCATTTTTCTAAATCTTTGTTATAAAATAATCACTCAGACAGACAAATCTGAAGTACAGTTTCCTCAAATTATTTTTCTGAAATGATAGTATTTTAGCCTGACTTTGTTTCTGATGCATAGAGAAGTAACTACTTTGTCAGGAAACAATTCCCCCAATTTGAAGGGTTTTTTCCACCTCCTTTTTTTTTTAATTGTCCCCCTATTACTCCCAAATAATTGTACAAATCTCCAACAAACCTATAGTTATGGCTTGTGACTGGAACACTAGTACTTGTTCGATGACCTTTATTTCAAAGTGCCATGCTGCCTTTTTTTCCTCAAGGGGGACACCAATACATGTGACATAAAAATACCCTAAGGATTCCTATTTGAAATCTTTGGGTTTACCTTGCGAATCATGTGTTGGTGTTTGTACACCTAACAATACTAATATTGTGTGGCACCCTTAGAAGGCAACCTGGTTTGAGAATCACTGCACTAAGACAGGGGTGGGCAAAAAGCCTGCAGGCCAGATTAGGCCTGTAGAAGGTTCCTCAGTCCCACTTGGCCCATGGTATGTTCTGCCATCCCTGGGCACACAGCAGGGCTGGGCCAGCTCTGCAGCTGGAGTGCATTTCTAGTTGGTGGTTGCTCCTTCCAGCTGCCACTGCACTAGCCCTAGCCCCATTGTACGGGCAGGGATCCACATGCACCCCCTAACCCTGGCCCACCCTGCGCCTGTTCCTGACTCACCCTGGCCAGAGTGGACCAGTTGGATCCTGTGTGTGCAGCTTCAACCCTGGCCCACCCCTGCTGCGAACTCACCCACCCATGCTGAGTAGTAGCAGCAGTGGCGGTGGCTAGGCAGGAGCTGCTGCTAGGCATGAGGGAAAAGTGCTTGCCTCTCTCTGACCGAGCACAGGCTCCAGGCAGCTGCTGCAAAAATGGCCCAGCAGCAGGGAGAGGGCAGAAATGTATGCCCCATTCTTAGAAGCAGCTTCTGCTCAGCCACTGCTGCTGTTCAGCATGGGTGGGTGAGTCCAGAGCAGGTACAGGGTAGGCTGCGGTGGGGGCTGTGTGTGCAGATTCCAGCTGGTCTGGAGCAGGGTCAGGGATGGGGCTGTGCTTTCAGCTGCTGCTGGGCACTGGTGGTAGTAGTGGAGAGAAGCCACAGAGTATGTGGGCTTTGGGCTGGTGGCGGGGAAGTGGTGGGGTCTTGACTAGGCCGCGACAGCTCCCCAGAACTGCCTATGTGGCTTGCTGCCCCTGTTCTAAGATCTGGCTCATTACACTTGAAGCACTTCAAGGCGACATATATATATATATATATATATATAGGTGTCCCTGACAACAATTTGTTCCAAACAACCTTTAATTAAATGATGATTTACAAGAGAAGATAGACACTTGATTTGCAGATCCCAGGTTGAACATAACAAAAATCCTACCCCCAGTTCTATACTGAATATCTTTTGATCTGGATACCACTGAGAAATTACAGAAATGCAGTTCTACATAAAGAGGCTGTTAAGAAAACTGTTTTTGCTTTTTAAATTAAATAATATAGCATTGAGTTGCAACAGCCAAGAGTGATCAGCCAAAAAAAAAAAAAAAAAAAAAAAAGCATGAGTGAACACAGATACCATAAAAGTCTCCTAAAGGAACAATAGCCATGGTCTTGGCCTTGCGTGGAGCTTCAGGAGTGTTGGTAGAGGAAAAAAAGAAACCACAAACGTAACCTGCTGAAGTATGAAAGTTGTAAATAAAAGTAAGTATCAAGGTAAAGCAGATACAAGTTAATGCAAGCTTAAGAATAATTTTTTAAAGCAATCAATCCTATTTAGCAGTTAACACTTTTAAGAGGAAAAGAGAGAAAACAGGCGTGTGTCCATTTAATTTTATTATATTTCTATTTTAAAAGCTTTGGATGTTTTGACATAAAAGTTAGGCATGAAAAAAGACCCCATATTTTCATCTTTCGATGTAAACAAAACCAAGGAGAAAGTGGATAAGAACAATTTTTCTTTTCCCCAGAGTTGACTTGATATTGCTAGTTTGGCTCTTATTGTACCCTCACTGATGAGATGATGAATTGTAGTTAAAACAAAAAGTGTTTCATTAGAAAATTGCTAGTTACTGAAAACCACAGCCACAGAGGGGATGTTCAAGAGATTGAGCAGGCCTTATGAGGTCTTGGGGCTACTACTGAAAATTTAAGCAAACCATTCAATAAAAGAGCAAACAACTGAAATGGTAATAAGATTAAGATGACATTTAATAAACTTTTAACAGTAAGTGCCAAATCCAGCTTTTTGCCAAATCTAGTTGGCTGGTTTAATCAAATGTGTCTGAAACTCAAGGGCAGTACATTTGGCCTTATCACAGGAAAATGCAGCTTGTATATTATGGGGTTTTTTTGGTCACACACAGAAGTCATTCTAGTCAGAAGAACAGCTGCAAATACCTGCAACACTGGGGTAAAACTTTTAATATTTTAATTAGCAAAAAAATTATATGACATGTACAAGCTACCAAATATGCAAAAGTATAAATGAAATGACTCGTTGGCTTAGCAGTTGCCACTGCTGACTTCACACACTACATCATTACCCAGTTTCTTTCAAATGAAATTCAAGCCATCTTTCACTTCAATACTCACTAAATAACTGCTTGTATTTCTTTCTGAAGGAATGATGGATTTTCTGAAGAAATATATGTACCATTATGAAAATATGTAGTTGCTGAAAACTTTAAAGATCTTACCCATAAAGAGGCGATGATGAAGACCATAGTGCTCTCTATTGACTTTAATGGAAAGGTACAGGTTTACATAGATGCTAACTTCGTCTAGTGGCTTTTATACCTATAGTCTGAACTTTGTAGACTAAACAATCCAGTTATGTACAATCACAGCACCTCACTGTATTTATTCTGATGTTAGTTTGGATGCTAGGGGAGAAAAAAAGTACAGAGCTTACGGAGATTGTTAATAAACTGATAAGTAGCAAACTTATAATTAATGGAAACTCTTTTATATACAACATAATCTATTCAGCGCATCAGATTCTGCTGCCAGAGTAAAATAGAAATAAAACAACAGAGGATTGAAAATAAAACAAAAAATCCAAGTTTTGAAGGAATAGGAATTGCTGTGCTTCATGGCATACGCTAATCTCCCATTAATTTCATTTAGTAAATTAAAGTTAAAATAAATTTCCCAATGGGAAGTTTCTCTCATAATCACTTACAGCAGCCTATGACTGAGAGAGATAGGATATTGGACTTAATAGACCAAAATTTTGATTAAATACAGATATTTATTCTGTATTCTATGTTTCTATCTAGCTGACCTGTAGCTTTTGCTCCTATAGTTGAATGGAACACCCACCCTCAAAAAAGAGACTCTGTAAAGTTTTTAAAAGCATGTTTATGTGACTGCACATAAATGTTTGTGTAAAAAGGGCATTATGACAGTTTATACACAAAAGGTTACAGTAAGAAAAAGCACTTCTTTATGACAATAATTCACAAATTCACAAGGATCACTTTAATATACAAAGCAATTACTACCATTCTGAAACACAAAGCGGCTAATATGTACATAGTGTTAATAAAATGCATTATAACTCAGTACAATAGTTTTTAACACAGATAAAGCACAAAAAGATTAAGTAAAAAAAATAAAACTAAAACAGGGATGTTTCTAGAATGTAGGAAATGGTAATAGAACTTATTTCCCCCATCAAGTTTTCTTTATTTAGTAGTTTTAACTCCCAGAGAAATGTTGAAGTTAATTCTGAATACCCTGTTTTGTGTTGATAGTTTTGGGTGAAGAATCAAAAATGGGGATGAGGTGAGCTTTACATTTTCATTCTTAAATTAAAAATAATAATGAACAACAACCTTCACTCTAGAAACTTCCCTGAAAAACATTTTTCTAAAAAAGTTTCAAATTATAAATCTGGACTAGAAATCATTTATTTTAGACATTAACATCTGATATGTGGACAAGTTTGTTCCTGAGGGGTGGAGGGGGGACAGTTTCTAATTAGCACCTCTCTCTGCCCCTTCCCCTCCCCACCCCACAAAAGTCCATATAAGCAGTAGAGTGTCAAATTTCATACAAATTTGCAGTTCTATAATTTTATTTCTTTTTATATTTAAATATAAATAATTTCATCACACACACAAAATGGAGTGGCACCTGGATCAAATGCAGCTTGTGGAGAATATCCTACCATTCCCAGGTCTTAACTGGCCATTTCCAGACGGCCAACTGGCACGATGCCTATTTGTTGTTGTGTCCCTCTCTCCGCTTTTTCATTTCATTTAGAGAAACCTGACATGAGTGAGGGCTGAGACTCAATGAACTGAATGCTCCAGGTCCAGTAAATGGTCAGCTTATGTTAAAGTATGCCAACCTTGAACCGTGGATCATTCTGCCCTCTACACCCACTCCCTTCCCTGCCCAATGTAAGCCTCCTGAGGACAGTTGACTTACCCCACTTTTTGCTGGTGAAAATGAGATCTAAAATTACTATCCGACTAGAGTGAGCCAAAAAACTCTAGCTGGGACCTGCACTTGCAGTACCAGAATGCAGACAGATCAGCGTCTTTAATTTGTGCTACACACATTTATGGGCTCAGCCCTCTTAACAGGCTATACTTTAATACATTAAAAACACATTCCAAGGTAAAACACCTGAAATACAAACCTCTTTAACAAACTGAATCTGGTCCCTCTTCTCCAAAGACACAAAGATTATGAGATAAAACCATCACAGCTGAACCAATCACAAGTAAAGACACTATCCTCTCAACATAGTATTATTTCATATTACTACAAAGTGTAAACTTGTCCTTGGTCTAACCTGCCAAAATGATTCAGCTTCATGATGTTCAGGTTCTTCTAGGATTAGTGTCTTTTATTTCTGGTAAATTCAGAAAATTAAGGAAACCAGTCCCCACCCAGTCATAAATTAAATTTTCTGTGCATTTAAAAAGTTTGCTTTCCTTAAAAGAAAGCCATCAACTCCCCTCATTGCCCCTGCAAAAGGGTTCATTCTAGTTTTTAATTTTTTTTTTTACCTTAATGGACAAGATATCATCACTAAATGCAACTCATGTTCCTAGTACCACGAGCTTGCAAATCCTATTGGTTGCATTTTCTTGGGCTGCAACTCCTGCAATACGTAGCTAGCTCTCAAATGAGGGAAAGGAGAGTAAAGTGATTGAAGATGTGTTATTTTCTATTCCAAATTAATTCCTCTTTCTCATTTGAGATCTCTAAACTAGTTCTGTCTTAGAATAATTCAACATTCATATCGCTGAGAGACACTACACTCTGATTTCGAACGCTTCAGTACTGCTAGTTCAGATCCCATTCCATTCTGAAGTACCTGCTGAAAGTCAGGTACTGGTGGGCTTCATCCTGAAAGATAACTCATGAAAATATCAACTGATTTTTGCAGAGAACTGAGACACATATATAGCTGTCTGTAATGACCATGCCAGGGAGCTTCTCAAACAAAACTAACATCGAGATCTCCTTTTTTTTCGTAGTTTTGTTTCTAAAAGTGCATATTTTATCAAACATTTACAAAGGATATCATGTAACAAAAATAAATACACAACCTTTTTGTTAAGTCATGGGTGGATGTTATGTTGCAACCTGTTTTCAGGGCAAAAAATGTCAATAAGAACAGGGCCTCAAATTCACTGAAACCCTTCTATGAACTGCCATACAATTGCAACCACTGATAATGAACTCACTTCAAAGTGTAGACTTGTCTTTGCTTTAACCTGCTAATCATACTGGCTACCAATTTTTAAAAATAAGCAGATATCAGATGTAATTAACAGATGACTGCCTGCAGCTGCTGTCTGTCTAATGGAAGCCCAGATTAAAAACTATAGTATAAATTTACATCAGAAATATTACATACAGAGCTGTTTTTCCTTGTTAAATCAAACTTTTTTTTATTCCTGAGCCTTTGTAGGGTTCCAAACACCCCACCAACTTTCTGGTCCACACAGAGAACCAGAAAAGACAGTAGGTCTGAGATGCAAAAACAAATGACAGAACAGCCAGAACTCTACAGAAGACTTTGTCCTGAAGAACATGACTGACTGAAATTGTGCTTTCAGATACTAGCAATGCTGCTTGGCCACTGTCAATATCTGGTGAAATCACTGATTGAATAAAAATGCATAGGCTCTACCCAGGAGGAAAAGAAATCTTACCAGTGGTTCCTTAAAATACCCTTCCATTTGCTTTTGCCTTTATTATATAGCTGCCAAAAAGACAAAGCACAAAAATGAGTAATTTTGAGGGGTGGTGATTTTTAAACACTTGCTTACATAATTCAAAATCTGCATCTATGAGAAACACAAGAGCCATGAAGGCTGAAGTAAAATTCTAGAAAATGGATAACTGAACAAAAGCACAAAACAAAATAAAAAAAATCAGCGCCAGAATAATGCAGCCCAAAACTACTGAAAAATGTAAGTGCGCATATGCACGCACGCACACACACACGCACGCACACACAAAAGTAAAAATTTTTTCTGACCTCAATATACTATAATACTCAGCATTCCTGACTTAAAAGCTCTCAGAGCTGTAGATTACATACTGTGTGTGTGTGTGTGTGTATATATATATATATATATATATATGTACATATATTATACATATGTATTATTTTCCAAGAATACCTAAATTAAGAGAGCACCTCCGACAATATCTTAACTGCCAGCTTGGTGCTTTTGTTTTGCAAAAAAATGATATTACAAAAATTATATTTGAAACCAATTCTTGGTTATTATGAACATAATGGGTCTAGCCCTTTCTAACCCTCACTTTAAACCAATCTATTAACTCTTGAAAACTTAGAACTGTGAGATATAAAACTAAGTCCTCCCTTTACTTTCAGCAGAATTTCTGACCTAAAGCCAATTAACCCTTATTCATAAAAAGCTGATTACCCCAACCTTACTGTTTGCTAGTTGGTGTGTTAATGACATATGAAAGGATTCCTGGATTGTATTTGTCTTTCCCTTTTTGGCCAACATGAACGTAAAGCATACAGGTAAATTCAGCCAGCCTTGTACTTGGTCTAAAATAATAATATGTATTTTACTGTTTGTTTGTTTTTTAAATTTCTATGAACCAAATTCAAGTCCCTAAATCCTCAGTGCTGCATGAATAAAAATAAAGTCTTGCAAATGTTTGCATACTTTAAAATGAGATTCTTTTCAGTGTGACTTGAATGCTGACAGGTTCTTTAGTGATAACTCTAACTGCTGTATTCAAAGAACATTTGCAACATGGACAATGGCAACAGGAGCTTTCTACTTTGCCTCAGGAGCATTTCAACACTGCCCTAAAGAAGCACATCTGGGGCTAGCAGCTCAGTTTCCACAGATCATTTAGTTCTTGGGTGCTTTTAAGAGACTATCAGCAAGGGTACTAATTAGTGCCAATTATCTACAAGGTACAAATCTGAAATAGTCTACTAATTTCATGCAGGTTCATCACAAAACCTGTTTTTGCAAATAATTGGATCTACAGTTAGAAATGGTCTGCTTCATGTAAGGCACATCCAGCATTATTTAATTTCTCAAAGCTGGAGGGGCCATTACACTTAATTGCTTAAATGAGGAAATAAATTAGCTCAGCATTACAGAGATAACTCCTACGCTATCATAAAGGCTTCTGCTTGTAGCACTAATTCTGAAAAAATACCATGCATTAGGTAAGCCATTTGTCTACAGTCAGACATTAATTTATTATAACATATATATTTTGAATTGTTAAGAATCTGCTGGTTCTTATAAAAGCATATTTAAGACTTTTAGGGCTTTCTTTAGGTTTGATCGCTAAATTAATAAATTTGCAACTGGTTACATAAAAAAAAAATTAAGAACAATCAATTCTTTATGGCAGGTAAAAACAGACCATGTATAAAAATTACTCAGACTCAAAAACTCATCCTATCATACTTGCAAAAGTTTTGTTCCATTTTTGTTTCTCTTGCATACAAACAAAACTGGACCCAAAGTTATCAACAACCCTAAATGAATTATAATGCTCCGATTTTAACCTTGCTCATTCTTAAGTCTCTTGGAAACTGCACCCTCCCAAATGAGGAAACCTGAACCTTTAAAACTGCTAGAGTTATTTGACTCGGTTACTTTTAGTCCTCCCAATAGTCTTGCATTATAATATCACACTGACTATAACTCTTTAAAAATAAGTTCAAATTGGAAAATTTATCTTAAAACAGATTTAAGGAATGGAAAAATATATGATATAGCTAATATTTGGAAAGGTCAGTATTTATACAGACCCGAGACTTTGTATGTATGTCTATATACAGACAGGTTGAAATAGTAACCAGGACCTAAGGCCTAAAGCAAACTTAGTTCAAATGACCAAGTTAACATATCAGTCTGGCTTTAAAGGACCAATAAACTAAACTGAGCATGATTGTTTTTGACACATAATAGATATATGAATGTTGAATACAGCATTTGCTCTTTTGAACTTGATACTCTCTACTGTTTCTTGAAATGTATTTCTGGGAAAAGACAGCTGTTCCTTCAGTGCACACAAAAGAGCCTGATTGTTTGAAATGAGAGTAAAATTCTTCACGTGTGAAGCTTTTGCTCAGTCCAACCCTTTATATTAATACAAACACAATGAATAAATTATGTAATTTAACCCTAGTAGGGGCAAATTAATAATTGCTGTTTTCCTCAAACAGCTTTAGCGCTGCTCCATGAAGAGTGGGTTTTAGTGGGGAATATTTACTTATGTTTACAGTCCTCCTCAATGTTCAAGATCCTTCTGGATATCGATATATCACTCCAAAATATGAATTTCAGTATACAGAGGAGCATCAAGTTTTGAAAAAGAATTTAGAAAAACCAATGATCATGTGAAATAATGCAGATAACCAAACTGCTTGAAAGAATGGGGGGATACCATCAAGAAATTTCATTTTCATAAATTTGTACATGGAGTTGGCTATACTTCAACTGTTCAGGTTGCATAAAAACAAGTAGTGCTTTAATGCATTACTCCTGTTGACATGAAATTATCTTCTAAACAAAAGCTGTCTGCTACTGTACCTTTGTTTACTCGGAGTTCATTTCTCATCCAAATATTACTGTGTTTTATTCAGTTGGTGATTTCTTTTCATGTGTTCAGAATATTTAATACACATAATTGCTTCAAGAAGCAATAGCTGACCAAAATTGGTGCCATAATGCATCTGTTTCTGAGGTATGGAGAAGTTTTATCAATCCAGGAGGGGTGGACAGAGTACAGATTAAACACCAAAAAGCCTTCTGGGCTTGTTTTATTAAGAATTTTCCCTCCCATGTCTCCATATAAAGAATCTGTTTGTGGAGCTCCCTTTGTTTGGCATGTCACTCAGCCATATAGCTTTACTGTTATAATGAGTATGTGAAACCATGCATCAATTTGGCAACCATTGCTTCTTCATTGCACCAGGACTATTCTATGTAGCCTACAAAATACTTCAGGCCAAGAGGCTGGGGTGACTGTGTTCCTAAGGCAATCAAAAAAGCTCAGCACAGATTCCTGAAATCATTATAAAAGAACCCTCCCACACAGCAAAACTTCACAAAATGAACATTATTACTCCTTGAAGAGGATGGGAAGATGAGTAAGAAGTCTTCTCTTCTTCATCCTGCTCAGGAGACTTGGTGATGGGGGAGAAGTGGAGGCAAGTGTTTGAACATTCACAGTTTAATGCAAAGCACACACGAATTAAATTCTGTAGTTGCTTTCAGGCAGTTTTGCGCATAGAAAAAAAGAAATGTTTAGAAAATAAAAAGTTTACTTTGTCTTTCTGGTTGTGGCCAAAACTAGTCTCTATCCCACCTTGACAAATGAAAATGGGAATCCAAAATTAATCTGATTTGTGGCAGTATAGGTCTTTAAGTGCTTTTAGCTCCTCAATTAATGTCTTGTTTTGGTTTTCAAGCACAGCAACTCGGTTTTCTAGACATTTCACATATTCCTTTTTCTTCCTGCGACACTCACGTGCTGCCTCCCTGTAAAGCAAAAGATGATATTAAAACTATGAGAATTTGGATAAGCTGTTTTTTAATTGATTTTTTCTGGTCAAACTCACATGAACAATTTTAGAACATTAGGATATTTCAGCTCTCATAAAAGGTCCTTGGATTATGGTTTCATAGTCACAATGCACAGAGTTACTCGATGCATTTTCTTACTTTGCTTCTTTAGAGAACATTAACCTTTATATAGGCTAAGAACAAACATTTTGGGGAGGTTAAATCAGGTTCAAAATGGCCACCCAATTTAAACTTAGCTCATCCCAGTGTTGACCTTATACTTACAGACCTGGTCTCAATAAGTCTAAACCCGCCACTGTGTAGAAGTTCCAAGCACACAAACCAATCTAAAAATTGCAAAACTCAGTTTAAGATAAATGTGGATCTACATAATATCAAACTTATTTGATTTAGGTCAAACTGGTGTACGGAACTTCTGTACACTTTCCCTGCACAGTTCTGGGGCTGGGAAAACCCAGCCACTGGCCCCAGCCCCAGGGTTGCTCTTTTTACCACCCTCCCACCCTGCCTACTCCTACACTGATCTATTTTTTGCCCCCCACCTTGAACCAACCAGCCCTCTCAACCCCCATCCCACAAGCCACTCTGGATGCAGCTGTTTTTATTGGCATTTGCCGCTGCTGGAGCCAAGCAAGTAACTCTGGTGGGGGGAGAGGCAGGAGGGATGGAGGTGTAGGTTTTCTGGGAGAGGGGAATCCCTCTCATCCCACCTGTGAGTTGCTCCTGCCCCCGCAAATCCCTTGATCCCCTCCAACCTGCTTTACTCTCAAATCCTCCACTACCATCCTCATCCTGACTTACCTAATATGGTAAGACATTTTTAATCAAGTTAACCTCCCCTAACACCCCCAAATGTCTGTACTTAGCCAGTGTTTCATGAAAAAGACAAGAGACTACAAATCTTCTTGCACAGACAGCTACATCCCTACTCTCTTTCATACCTATGAGAAATGAGATGTGTATATTGCATTAAATATTCAACACTAATTCTATACACAGCTTTGAGATACAAGCTTTTAGACAATCAACTAAGCACATATACCTGTTTTTCATTAAGCGCACTTCTCTCTTTCGTGCAGCTTCCTCTGCTGGCTGGGTAGGAAGTGCTGGAGATGATGCCATGACCACACCAGGTGCAATGGTGCTGGTGGGTGCTGTGCGAATCTGATAGGTCTGCACATCTCCTGAGGCAGCTGACATAAAAAAGCCACAAGGAAGCATAGTGTTAGTGTTGTGAGACTTCGCTGTTAAAATACTGTGTGAACAACACCTGGTCATTATCTAAACAAGTGAACCAGAAAAAGTGAGCCAATGGTTTTGGACTAGGGCATAGGAGAGATTAACATCTGGATCATTGATGGCAATTCATTTTTAGTTTAATATATTCATGGTTGCAGTCATTCTCGCTGAAGAGGGATTAATTGCATCTGTTAACTGCAGCTGCTAATCCTGCTGTCTTTCAATGTATTTTTGACTGTTCTGTTTTGTATGCAGACTTCACAGTCATAAATCTAAGCAAGCTGAATCTTCTTAGGCAAACAATATTTTCTGTGTGCTCTAAAAGGACAAGCTGAAGGTGCAAACTGGTATTGTTGCATATTACATGTGCAAGTATGCAGAGGATTTGTTTCTAGAAAAGGCACAGAAGCCATTTAGGAACTAACTTTTGAAACAGCTCATTGTATATTATTGTTTCTCTAGAATGATCCTTTAAATAAAAAAAACAATTTTTTAAGCAATCACTGCTTCAAAGTGCCAGCATTAGAAAGGAAAAGTTATTTATAAGGAAAATAAATGGCTAATAAAAGGAAAGCTCCTTTACAGAATGAACATTTTCAGTAACTTGGCCCAGATGGGAGGAAAACATTTCTAACATGTCATATTTAGTCTACTATCATTGCAGAAACCAGGAGGTCTAAAGCAGGGATGTCAGTCATGCTGGATGAGGGCCATTGGGCTGGTTTGCAGGCCTAACTGGAACTGACTCCCTGAAGGTCCCAGGGCTCATTTTGTATTACATATGGGGCTGGCATGGAGTGAGCACAGCCTGCAGTGTGTGGGCTGGACCCAGTGCTACAGGCAGCATACACCCTGTACTGACCCCACATGCCATGTGCACAGCAAACTTGGTGGCAGGTGCATGCAGCATACAGCACATAAGATTGGACTGGCCGTGAACACTGCATGCAGCATGGGTGGCTGACATGGGATGTGTACTGTATGTGGTGCCCTGCTGGATCAGTTCCAAGTGCTGGCTCCAGCATGACCAATCTGGACTAGCCCTGGAGTCAATGCTTAGGGCCTGCCTGGTGGGGTGCCACATGTAGCACATGCCCCAGACCAAACCTCTATGCTGTGCTCGGTCCAGCCTGCGTACTGGACCCAGTGTGTACACTACACACAGCTTGTGGAGCAGGGATAGGGCATGGAGGGTTGGGTCCAGGGACCCACGGGCTGGATCATATTGTTGTGTGGGCCGGATCCAGCCCATAGGCTGTATGTATGACATTCCTGCTCTAAAGGAATCTGCACTATGAATTCTTGGGGCACAGAGTGTAAAATTACCTTAAAAGAACAAAGGAAATACAAGTAAGGAAAGAGCAATAGGTAAATTAGGAATTAAGATAGAAGTACTTTTTATATCAACAAATATATTAGTTTGTTTGGAAGGAGGGAAAAGGGCTCCAAGAAAGTATTACAAATAAGTTTGTGTAGAATTTCTTTTGCTCATTTTATAAAATGGTATGTGCCAAAACATGCAATTCCTTTTCTGACATATTTACAGGAATTATTTTGCCAATCAGATTTCTGAGGAGCAAACATTACAGTCTGATCAAATATGATGTTTCTTACCTTGTACAACAACTTGGTTGCTGGGTACGAGAATCTGCTGTCCGTCAGTAGTCTGTGCATACTGTAAAATGGTGGTACCAGGCTGAGTTGCAGCTGCATTGGTCATGGTCAATGTCTGGAGGCCTTGTACTCCATCTGTACCATTGTTGGCTAGCTGTATGGCTCCTCCTTGGGTGATGGCAACTGAGAACAAATAAATATAATATAGCAATTAAAAGATTGATGTACTCAATAGAATTAATTTACGCAGTTACTTGCAGTGAATAACAACTCAGATGTGAAGGAGCTGCTTGAAACACTGTATAAATTAAATCCCTCAAACAACTATGTACCTTTTAAATAAGACATGTCCTTGTAACTATTTTAAAAAAGAACATGATTCAACAGTAACCTAATAACTTTCCACTCTACACTATAAGGTTACCACCTTTCTGTTGGAGAAGAATTTAGCCCAACCTACACCTTTGCTTCTTTGATAATGTCACTGAGGAGCTGCAAGCCCCTCAAAGTAGAATAAATATTGTCCTATTCATTCAGTGCTGAATTTTAATTTGTGGCCAACAAGCAACCCTCTCTTCGCTTGTTTCTCTCATTTGTAATTTCACAATTACATGCTTATCCTCTCCAGTTTCCTCTAGCCCTATCTTGTTCTTCACCTTTTTCTCCCTTTTACCATTTTTCTTTTTTCCTGCTTATATCCCTTTTCCTACCCCCCTTTGTATATGCAAACCTCCAGCTTCTCCACTCCTTACAGAACAAATTTTCATCCTATGTCAGTTTTCTTATTTCTCTCCCCTTCAATGCAGCTGCAGGTATGAGGGGAATCTCAAAAAGATTCCCCCTCAAACCATTAGGGTATTCCAGTTTCTCCAGACAGAGAGAGGTGGGGGTGTAATATGTGTGTGTGTGTGTGTGTGTGTGTATACATGGGTGTGTATGTATGTGTACAGTCATGAACAGTATTTCTGCATTAACAGAAGTGTAGCATCAGCAATAAAAATCAAGGGAGACATTGGGGAAACAGGATAAGGAGTTAAGTGCTTAAAAAATATTTTCGTTCCTTTCTTGTATACTCAACACTGAGCACATTTGTTTGTTTGCACAGAGTTTTGGAACTACAGTTACATTACTACATCTTCCCTCAATGCTTTAGTTTAAAGGTACCATATATCCATAAAATGTAATGATTATAGTTGCAAACATAGAACATGATACTTATATTTTTAAAATTAGATTAATTATGCTGATTTTTTCTTACCTGGAAGTAGCTTGTATTTTAAATTTGTTTTATATTTAAGATGAAAAAGGTTATAAGCTAAAATTACTAAAATATCAGTAAGAAAGCAGGGTCTCAACAGATTCCTCACCAAAGTTGTAATAATAAACAGTCTGGTTAGGTTTTATTTTGCCAACCTGGAAGCCCTGTATGTGTAAGATGTATGTTACACACACCTACAACGAGAATGTGTAAAAAAACCCCACAAAACAATCATACTTTTTGGTATGATCAGAACTAATAAAGCCCTTGAGCATGGTATACAGCATCAAAGTCAAATTAAATTACACTATGTTGTTCTCTTGTATTATTTCCAGCATTAAGTCATACAAATAAAATTTAACAGTTTTCTCTACTCCAGCACCCAATCACTATGACTACCAATAGATTTAGACTACATACTGTACTGCCCACTGCTGGTTTGGTAAATAGGAGTTGGCACCGTCACAGTGGTGATGGCAGGTGCTGATGTTTCCTCTTCTGACTTTTCTTCTTCAATTCTTGGCACTCCTGGGGCGTCTGAGGACAAGTCATTCAAAATTTTTCTGGCAAAGACAGCATGTTGCAGAAATTTTTAATATATAAGTTAAATGAGTTCTACTAAATACACAGTTTTGGGGAAAGCCAGAAAGTGCAGCAAATCCAGAAATAAAATATGCAAGACAGGAATAAAACATAAGGCAAACTTTAAAGCAGTTTAGAGAAATTGTTTAAAATGTCATAAGAGGAGGGTATGGCAGAGTCCTAAAACAGCATATTCATTTCTGCATACTTGTATCAAAGTACTTGTATTTTCCTTCTTTCTTCAAAAACTTCTCTCTCTGATACTTTTACACATCTTGCAATAGAAAGAGTAAGCATGAGCAAACAATGCAACAAACCTTCTCATTTATGCCATTCACTCCCAGTAGAAATGCTCCTGCTTCAAACACCATAGAAGCCTCAGACTGTTTTAGCCAAGACTTAAGTTTAAACAGAAATAATTGTAAAGAGCTATCAGCTCATGACCTAGCACCTGTTCAGGAAGAACACTGAGCACCTGAGTAAAAGTCACACAATTGAATTCACAGGTCACATAACTGTTCTGCTTGGGAAAGCTTTGGGATTCACAAGTATAAAGAGGAAAATGGAAAATTTAGATTTAGTTACTGACTTCGTTTAATTATCCAAAACCAAACATGGGACAAAATATGACAATCATAAAGACCATACATCTCTTTAAACATGACTCTCAAACAAACTGGGATAGCTGCCCAATACGTTTAGCATTATAGCAGCTTGGGCACCTGTTAAATTTGACTAGGAACTCTATCAATAATATGCAAGACTGACAAACACAGTTTTATTAACTACATAACCCACCAACTGCAATTGATAGACATACACATTTTAAGCAACAGGATAAGGCCTTTTTTGTCACCCTTTTGCCAGTTTTACAGTAGATCTTATACCTAGTACTCACAATGAGTTTGGCTTGTGGTAAAGTTAAAAAAAAAAAGTGCTGAGGATCCTAGGCACAAAACAACACTGAATTTTCATGCATAATTTTTTTAAAGTTTTTGGTAGCCAAAATACACATATTTCCTTATTTTAAGGATGACAGTCAGTTTACCAAGCAACCTGAGCAAAACACCAAAGTAGATGCATAGTTTTGTTGTTATATACATCCCAAGCTGGGAGAATGGGATAGCAATACAAATAATCAGTACACAGCAGAAGTTACAGCTCACCACTTGCTTAAATAGTGCCAGACAGACATGATCTGCAGGCATCATAGCAGAGGTAGGATTTAAAGGAGGGTAAGGTGGCTTTGCAAAATTAGGTCTTTCCCATATGTATGAAGCACTACACAGAAAATAATTGGAGAAACAGGGTGAGACGATCATCAAGGACAATGTTATAGCTCCTCAGTTCTATAACCTAATTTGCACTCAATAGCCACGATGCAACTTAGAGCAGACACATCACGTGAGCCGAGAACTGGCAGAACATAGCCATCCTGTTCCAACATGGTCCATGTGCTGGCCTGAGAAAGGAAGCTGGTTATTCCTTAGAATTTTATAGTTGGCTCATTTTGAAATGAAAGGCCAGGTTCGATTTACTTTGAGGGCCCCAAAATCAGAGATTTAGTGTAGACATAAATCACAGGTTTCTAGGCCAATTCTAATCTAAATGCCTGATCTGATGTTGCCACTACTGTTGTTCTTTCATAGTTTTTTAGGACTTGGGAATCATTCTAAAAACTTCACGTGAGAGAGAAATTTTGGCTTCTCCATCCTAAAAGGCCAGGCAGCAGTGACTGGGATGCTGGCAGCTCCATCCAGGGCTGGAATTGCCACTGTTTCAACTGCTGCTGCTTGGCTACAGGAGGAGGAAGGGGGGGTGGGTCGTAGAGAGGCAGGAGTCAGCATGTGTTCTATGTCAGATCAGGGATAGAGCTGAGATAGGAGGGTAAACAGTAGGAGGGCTGTGGGTCTGAGAGCTTGAGCCCAAGCCTGAGCCTGGGGTCAGAGCCACAGCCACTGCCTGCCACCTCCCCACCCGATACCTGGATCCAAACCCCACTCATGCTGAAAGGGGGAAAAACCCTGTTCTGGATTTGAGCAAATACAGTACTCACAATACAAGAAAATGAAACCATATCAACCGAAGCTGCTCCTTGCAGTGCTCATGAGTGTTTATTAAGAGTAGTAAGACAGGCATGACTGATCTGAAGAAACACATCAGTCGTTTTGCTGCATAAGTACTTGTCATGCAAAATAAAGCTATTCATGCTTAGCTTTAATTCCAGACTTCCATGTAAATTGACTAAACTATTCCCCTTGATATGAGCATCTGAATCTCCCTTGGGAATTTGCCAGTTTCCACTTAAGAAACATAGCAAATTCTAAGAAATACTAACGGCACCAGTTTTAATGAGCTGCAGCATCATGTTTTCATTGAAAGTCTCATGAGAGGAAAGAATAAAATTTGACTATTACCAGTGTTTCAATATTAATAATAAACAGAAAAGGTCATTATGCACAGATTACAGAGTGTACCCTAACAGTTTACCTACATGCTCCAGTAGTACTCCAAATATTAAATTTCTATTTTAGCTACTCCTAAGGTACTAATCAGAATGGTTTCTGAATACACAACACTTACAAAGCTATATACCAAAATTTGACTTTTTTAGCATTCAGATTATGCTCAGATGACCTCCTTTCTTATCTCAGTGAAACACCAGATTTTTTTTCTCTTCTTCAGCTTATTTTGTTTATCACATGACACCCCCTATCATGGAGAGGCACTACTCAAGGTATATTTTGGTAAAAAGTTAGTGCTCATATTAATTACAGCAGGGGTTGTCAACTGGGTGTACGTGAGAAGGCCCTAGGGGGTACATGCAGGCAGGCAGGGACGGAGTGCCACCCCGCACCACCCCGCGCAGGCGCTGCCTGCCCGGCTGAACACAGGGGAAGCTCACACACGGTGGCCTCCACTCTGTGTTCAGTCGTGTGCCACCCCCTGGGGTACACTGATCCAAAAAGGTTCAAAACCCCTGAATTAGAGAATTAAACTGTTTGTCTGTCCATCAGGTAAATGCATTCATCAAGCAAAATGCTTCCACTTTTAATCTCTATACCTGTAGGAGGGTCGCCTGGAAAGGATCTCTCTGCGTTTCTGAGAGTCTGTGACACTGTCTACTGACTCCTGTGAATCTTCACTTTCTGCAATAGTGGAGATCTGTAAGTAAGAATAACCATCATTGTAATCAACTTTAACAAAATGCACACAGTAAAGAACATACAAAGGACATTTTTACATTACATGAAATGCACCACCAATGCAACAACTGTACATGCCTTCCAATTAGGAAATCAAAAGTAAAAGTATATCACTTATTAAAGGTTAGAGAGCGTATTACCAACTTTTTGCTTTTTGTCATTCTTTCTTTCTAACCTGCTTCCATCCAATTAAAATAAATAAGCAGAGCAGACAGTTAAGCCTAGAAATGGAGTAACTGGAAGCAACACAGGATTGAAAATGGAAGGGTCTGAAGAAAAAGGGAACAAATGCAAATTGGAACCAATTACAAAACACTGAAAGTGTTATGGAACTTGAAGAAGGCTTTCATAGTTTAATAGGGCACATCAAGACAAGTATGCACATGCCTGTTGTGGACTCTCAAAGCAGTTTAAGATGCCACAAGGGGCACAGTGGGAACAAAAAGGTGTTCCCCACACTGCAAATTTGCAGCACGGACTTTAGATTTGATACCTGGAAATCCCCGAGTGCCACAGCTGCTGCTATGGAGGGAGCTGTGCGCCATGCGGGGTGGGAAGCAGTCGTGTCCTCCCCCCACACAATCCACTCGCAAACCCCACCCCACCCCTAAATCCCTGCACACGCCCCATACCCCTCCATAAACCCTGCACCCACACAACCCCCACAAACCCTGCCACAAACCCCACATCCTCCCAACAAATCTCATACTCCATGTACCCAGCTACCAGACAGGATGGGACAGGACCTATGGGCAGGGGCTGTGACTGCAGAGGTAACTGCTGCACTGGAGTACTCCAGGCTATTAGAGCCAGGCTTAGAGCCCCCCGCCCCCCTAAAGCAGCCTGTGCAGGGGAAGTCTGGCTTGGAAAGGAAGGGGATTGCCCAGCTCAGTCCCTGAGCACCAGACAAGAGCTTCCCAGGAATGGCATGGGGATTGCTAGGGTCTGGGAACAGGAGCAGGGAGCAGCTGCTGGAAGGGAGCTAGTGTGGGCAGGCTGGGGCTATAGGTCAAGAGTGAGGAGCACTCTGGGGGCAGGGAGGGCTGCGAGTTGAGCATGAGGGGCAAGGGCAGGGGCAGGGCACCGGCATATCAGTGCTGCTCAGCACCCTACATTCTGGTAAGCCAAGGGGGCAGGAACAGCTGTGACTTTTCTATGATAAAAAAACCATAAGCAAGTGCCAAACTGTAGTTATTTAGAATTTGTTTATGATTATGATAGAGGCATTGGCAGGCTTCCAAATTGCTTTAAAATTGTAAATATATCAATAACACATTACTAAGGTTCCAGACTTCAAAAGGGCCAATTTCAGAGAGCTCAGGAGGCTAGTTGAGGAGGCGCTGCGGGACTGTAGGGTTAAGGACATGGGCATCCGTGAAGGGTGGGCGTTCCTTAAAGAGATGATCCTCCGAGCCCAAGGGGCGACCGTTCCCGATGCAAGATAGGCAAAAGTGCCCAGAAGTCCCCGTGGCTTAATAGGGATATTCGGGGGGCCCTGAGGGCAAAGCGGGAAGCTTACTTTCTTTGGAAGAAGGGAGCAGCCTCCAAAGAGGAGTACTCCTCTTGTGCTTGGGAGTGTAGGAGGGCTGTTAGGAAGGCCAAGGCGGGAGTAGAGCTTCG
>JAGPOW010003685.1:74230601-74251142 GCA_030014935.1 Caiman crocodilus
CCTGTGACCCCAGCACTCGTTCCTGCCATTGGCGGGGGGTCAGACTAGATGGTCTGCTCTAGGCCCCTTCTGACCCTAGATACTATGATACTATGAACATTGCCCAACTGATGTTTCTATATATATAGTAGCATTTCATTTTAATCATGGAAGAACATGGATTTTGGGTATTTTAACGAGAAAATGTGGGCTTACCAGAGAATCTGCAGTTTTTACACAGGGAACACCAAGATTTCTGCTGGTGAGACAAGTGGTGTGACTAGAGCAAAGAAGCCTGCCAGGGCCAGCACTGGGGACCCAGCTGGAGGGCAGAAAAGGATTCTGACCTGGCCACTTGAGGACATGTTTGACAGCTCAAAGTGGGGCACTAAAATAAGCACATCTTCTGAACAATAGCTCCCCCCTTGGCAGGGCAGGGGCATCAGAAGACATGACAGCAGTTCCACATGAAAGCCAGCTTTGCACACACAGCTCACTGGCAGCTGGCCCAGAAGTGCAAAAGGCTCTGTCCATACCACAGCCCAGGTGGCTGTGAGGTCCCTGTCCAGATCTGGCAGGCTGTCAGTCACAGGACTGCATGCTGCTGCAGGTGGGAGCAGGTCACAGCCAGGCAGCAGTCCCCACTACCAAACTGCTGCAGTGGGTAGAGGGTACAGGAGCCACTCTATGTTAGGACTGCTTCAGAAGTTCAGCTGGCACAAAGGGCAAGCGTCCCCAGATACCAAATGGTTGGGCTTCAGAAGCTCCTGAGGACAAGTAGCTCTGAGCTGCTCGCCAATGCAGCTTTTTATACTGTTGGGGCCAGCACAGGTACTGGCTCCAGGATCTAGCTTCCCCTCGCTGAAGATCTGGGAGGAGCTGGGCAGGATCAGTTTGCCCCAAGTGGCACAATTTGCCCCACATCAAAGTGAAAGTTGATGCACATGTGCTGAAGCATAAATCTCTGGCACATATTTGTGCCACTGCTATCTGATCTGCTGCAAGCACAAGTGCCTGCATGTGTGGATGCGCCCATGTAGGGTACTTGGTGTTCAAAGCTTCTGAAAACACCATGTTATCAGGCTGCTCCCTAGTCTTTAAGAGAATGTAGCAGAAAGTGGTCAGAAAAAGTTAGAAACATCATTCCAGATTCTTTAAGATCATGAATTTCCTTCATAAAAGACTGTATCAGTAAGATGACACAAGCATCAGTTTCAGGTTATAAAATATATAAACACAGAGGCTCTTCCCCTCCCCCTCTAGCAAATATAATTGTTAAATGTTTAGAAGCCAATGGAGCTATTAGCCAACAGGAACAAACACATATGTAGGATGGTCTCCAGGTACAAATGGCAGTTTTATGCTTAACTCTCACTGACAATATTTGCTTATAACCACGGCCGACTCTGAAGTGCTGGACTCTAAATATTTCAAATACGTTCTGGCTTTTCAGCATGTCCTTTTTTGAATTCCTGTATGATTTCATTATGAGCCTCTTATCTTTAATTACTAGAAATGGAAACCAGTGCACCATATCATCTGAAATCTGCTCAACTTCACATTCAAGTAAGCGAAAGACTGAACTCAGAAGTAGTCAGGGGCTGGTAAAAATACAACATTGAGTGAATAAACATTATTTGAATATGTCATCAGAATGTATAATCAATTTTTGGTATCTGATTAAACATCTGTATGGAAAAGTCTTAAAAGCTTACATACAAATATTAAAATCATTTTAATAAAGTACATGGAATCTCTTTTTTTAAGGTCCATTAACTTGCAACCTGACAGAGATAAAAGTCATTATAAATATTCCCAAGTAGCAAACATTAGCTGACATTAGTAATCCAGAAGCATAATTTCCCCAAAATTGTCATTGCTAATTTCAGATACTCAGGTATGACACCTCAGTTAATAAACATGCATGCAAAATAGCAGATAAAAGCCAAATATAGTACTTGTAGCAACAGAAGAAAACTACCAGACTTTCACTAACGAAGTTCTAGAAGGAAATGAAACAGTAACGCATTGATTGAAAAGAAAGTCAAATCAAGAAAAAAATAGAACAAAGTGATGTGATAAATCCTGTAAAGATTGCTCTTTCAACATGTACTAAGTCTGTAAAAGACTAAACATGCATTAGGACAGAAATTAGAAAAATGTAGACTCATACAGTGCAGTTTATGAAATCCTGTAATACATACTTGAACCGTTTGGACCTGTGGAGACTGAATAACTGATGGCTGGGCTGCCTGAATAACTCCATGGACCTGAACTGTCTGCCCATTAGGCAACTGTACTAATGTAACAGTGGGAGCAGATGATGTTGCATGAGCTGCTGGCATAGATACCTACAAAAAAAAAGAGACAAGAAATATACATTAGTTAACATCAACATCTCATTAAACCTAACATTTGACCTATTCTATACAACCCATGGAAGAATGTCTACTAGCCTTTAAGTATCCCTTAAATAAAAATAAAGGAAATACAATCATCTCCATTTTGAGGCAATCTAATAAAAAAAAAATGTGTGTGACCTTCTGATTCTGGAGTTAAACATTGCTGGAACTTATTCTTACTGACAAAGGCAGAAAAGAGTTATTTTTGTTCACAGACTATAAAAAATATCTGTCAGATGTAAAAAAAATCAGTAAGGAGTCAAACCTTTCATATTTGTTAATGGTATAACTACATAAAGTGCATCCAATAAAGAAGCTAGCAAGGTATTTCTAAATGAAGTTAAATGACCAACTGCTCAGCTAGAACAACAACGCACATTTCCAATTAAAACAAATTATTTCTTGACAGTTGTTTTAACTCTACACTACAAGGTACACAACTAAGAGAGTTGATTTGTTAGTACACAGAATAATGCTCTAAGTTTTAAAATCCTGAGTGCTGAAACCTAGGTGCTGATGCCTAACGTCATTCTACTTCTGTCTGCTACAAGTCTCAAATAATGGTATATATAGCTTCAAAAATATTTATCAAAATCAGGGGTAGACAACCCCCAGCACAGGCACCAGAACATGGCACATGAATGCATATTTCTTGGCATGTACACTTCGGGGCAGATGGTGAAGGGGGCTGGGACTGTGATGCCATAACAAGGATCAGGCCCCTCATGGTTCCCCTGCTGTCCACCCTGGCATGCCAACATCTTACAAGTCGAGTTTGCAGGTGTTTTTTGGCCCAAAAACGCTGCCGACCCTTGATCAAAATGCAAAAGTGAACAAGCATGCCTCCTGATAAATAATGGGTTTTAGCAGCTGAATTTCTATAAATAACAATCCTTTACGGTCGGGCTGTGCAAAGCTTTGGTCGCCAATTCGATTCAGTGGAGATTCAGCCCGATTTGGTGGCCAAATCTCTGAATTCAAATTGAATCAGGAGACCCTTTAATCTCTCCAAATCAAATCGGAACCCTCCAAACGATTTGGAAGATTTGACAACTCAGACATAGATACAGCTTTACATGTTTTTTCTACATACCTCAAGATACCAGGCGGCTCATGAATGCTGAGAAGCTGGGGCAGATGGAGCGTCCCACAGGAATGTAGGGGGATCCCCAGCATGCTCAGCAGCAGACCTGTAAGTGGACCAGAAGCACTTTCTGCCGGCAAGCACACAGGGCCCTCCGCCTCGCACCTCCCCAGCTCAGCAATTGGTGACTTCTGCGTCTGGGGGGTACCTGGGGTCTCCCCATGGCCGATCACTGAGCTGGAGGGGGCACACAGTGGCCCTGCTGCATGCTCGGCGACAGACCCAGAAATGGACCAGAAATACTTCTGGTCCACTTCTGGGTTTGCCGCCAAGCATGTGGGGGGCCCCACCACGCTCGTGGGATGTTCCATCCGCCCCACCATCGCAGCATTCACAAGCTGCGCCTGGTACCTCGAGATCTGTAGAAAAAACATTTAAAGCTGTGTCTATGGCCGAATGGCTCATTCTCTGAATCAGCATCAAATCTTCAGATTCGGATACTGCCAGACCAAATCAGGACAGTGATCCAAATCAATAAATTGAATCACTGTCCCCAATTTAGGCTGAATCTGAATCCAATATGGCCCATTTCACACACCCCTACTTTATGGAATCTTGTTTATCAAGAAAATTAAAGGAAAATGCACCTGAATCCCACCCCCTTACCTATACTTAATATCTCCAGATTTGGTGCCTCTCTTTTTGCTTCCTTTCTTTGTACAGAATGCATTTCTATAAAAAAGCACTCAGGTGATTTGACATCTGGTCCTGAGGAAACCTAGGACTAATGTTAGTATGGCACTACTTTTTAACAGCTATTGGGACTAACTGCCTCATGGATTTCAAATAACTGAAGAAAAGGTAGTGAACTATTTGTGCAATACACTTTTAAGTCAGTAGGCTGTAAATCTATTAAACTTTAAACTACATTAAAATCCTCTGTTAATATAATTTTTAAACAAGTTATATTCCATCATCAAACGTTCTTTTTAATAATTCATCCAACTAACTAAAGCAGTCCTTTCCAATGATCACAAATGATCAACTAAAAGCCATTCTGCAGTTTAACTAAACCAACAGCCAAACATGACTTCAGCAGATGCATTTAACTTATACTTTGAGACCAGTTACCTCATTCAAAACAGCCTGTATAATTTTTCCATTTCAGAACTTTCCCCATATTCACTGAAAATATAGAAATTGAAGTAACTGAAGAACAGCAATTTATGTGAAGGAGATCATGAAAGAATTAAACTAATAATGTGGTTTATGTAGGTACGCAAAAACCTCTATCAGTTACCCCATCCAATATGACATACTCATACTATATACTGAAAGTATTAGAACAATATAACACAACTTTGCCAGAGCAAATAGTGTTGACTAGGCAGCTGAAGGCTTATCTGATCTGTAAGGGGAAGTTAGAGTGCAACAAACTTAGGTTTGAATTTACTGCATATCACTTATTCTGCCCTTTGCAGAATCACTTATTCACTCTGTATATATTAAGGAAGCAGTTCACTCTACTCTGAAAGTAAAACTACCTCTCAAAAGCAGTGTGCTGTAAGTTCACACCCTATCTTACTGTGCACTTCCTTCCCCATACAGACAAGCTCATAATTTTGTGTTACAATGCCCTCAATTTCATAAGACTATAATCCCAGGAAATAATTCAACTATGCTTTATTAAAAGTTGTAGTAGTGTTGGAGTGATGTTGCAGCCATGATGATCCAGGACACACATGAAAGGCAAGAATTTTTTGGAGCGATATTATCTTTCACTGGATCAACTGTAAAGTTGGGAGAAATCTCAGAGAAGCTTTTGGGCACAAGGTACCCTTCCTCAGGTCTGGCAAAGAAGCAGATCTGGCTTGAGCTAAATAGCAGATAGAACAATGGGTTGTGTATAACTCCATATGTAACAAAACCTATCTGCTTATAAGGAATGGAGGAAGGCTGTCAAATAGGAGACAAGATAAAACACAGCTTTTTATTAAAGATGCCTTGTATTTTTGTGAGCATGGAAGTACTTTATAAAAATAGTAAATGGTTTAGTAATTTTATCTTATAAAAGACATAAAAAATTCAAAAAATAAAGAAATATGAAAAACACAGTATTTTACATATATGGAGAAATGCAAACAACGCCCACAGGCCATATTCTACATTCATTTATTCAATGGTATTACTCCTTGCAAACAACATTTATCAGGAACAGAATTTGATTTCAAATACTGTATTTACTCAAAACCAAGACAAGGTTTTTCTTCATTCAACATGATAGGGTAGGAAGGGAGGAAAAGGCTTGTCTTGGATTGGACTGGATTACCAACTCTGGGCAGGTGGTAGCTCTGGTCCCAACCAAACCCTGACCCCCATTCTGGGCCCAGTGCCAGAGCTGCAGCTGCTGCCACTGTCTGACCAGGCCTCTGGGACCAGAGCCATTGCATATAGCACTGCATACAGGGTAAGCCATGCCAGAAGGGCAAACAGTCAGTTGCAGGGGTGGAGAGATAGGCGAAAAGAGGCCAGGGTTGCAGGTGTGTGGGGAGAGTAAGTAAAGGGAAAGGGGTCAAGCCATCTGCCTTCCCACTGCTGCTTTCTCTGCAGACTGAGCCTTTGCTGCTGCTTTCCTGGCTGTACTGTGGAGGGGGGAGAGAAGAGAGGGAGGAACAACAAATTTAAGATAACCCTCCAATAATTAGATTGTGTATGTGGAAATGTATAACAAAAGTATACTTTCCCATGTACAGAATCTAATTTGGGGGGAGGGGCAGGAGGAAAATCTTAAATTCAAAGTCATCTTGGATTTGGGAAAATACAGTATTATGCTTCATTTGCATAATTTCTTGCCTCTTCAAAATAATCTTGACAACCGAGGCTTTATTACTGCCTTGCTAAAAGAGATACCGTTTTGCTAAATTTGCGTTTCCAAAAACATGAGCAAGCAAATAAAAGGGTCCTTCAACTGCTCTTAATGGTTATTATACTTGTCCCATCTGATTGCTGATATAGTCTCTGAATTGTCTACAGTTTGTTCTCCTAATATATAAACGTATTGTTAGTGAAAAGTTGCCAATTAAAAAAAAAAAGTAAAATCAACAAACTGTTTAAACAAGCCATTTCAGAATCATAGCAAGTCAAACTTTTGAAGTTTTCCAAGGATGGTGGTAAAAAACAGCAAAAGGGATGGCAGAGGAAAAACAAACAACTAAACAATCTGTTAAGACATCAGTTTCCATATATATTAAGAAATAATTCAAGAACAACACACTTCAGTATTTTCTGGAGTTAAACCATACAGTACAGTAAAATCTCTGTTACATAGCACCCCCGGGGTAAGAGGAATGTCAGTTACGTAAAAAATCTGGTTATCTGAAACAACCTGACAGGGTTTTCAGAAAAAGAGGAGCAGGGACAGGGGTGGGGAGACATGTGGTGGGTGCAGTGCAGGGTGGTGGGTGGCAGCGGTGGCCACTGTATGTGAGGTTCCCTCCACCGCCACCCTGGCGTATAGGGCTGGCTGGAAGCTCCAGTTAATAGAGTATCCCAGCTGGTTAACTACTGGGTAACAGAGATTTTACTGTACTATAAAATGATGAATTCAAAGATTAAAGAAAATGCATGTACTAACTGTTCTAGAATTATGTAACATGGAACATCCTCTTCAGAAGACAGTTTAACTTCTAGATATTTTATAATTTGGGAACAAAATTGTAGAAATATTGGATTAAATCATTTTATACCTGGGCTAAAGTTGCAATCTGTGGCTGTGCCTGTACGGTCATCTGTTGGGTTTCTGCCTCCGTAACGGCTGCATCTCCACTTTGCTGGTTCTCTGCACCAGATTCCATGGTCATTTAGTTACCTACAATTGCAGTGATATGTATGAGTGAGGCTTTCTCTTTCATGACATGCACCTGCACATTTATACATAGGCTAGTAATACATTTCTATTACAATATACTATTTTCATTTGCTTATTAAACTGGCAAAATGGAAACATTCAGGCTGAATTTTTTTTAATGCTGAGTACCTGCCCTGGGCAAAATTTTCTGTAAAGCTTTAAGGAAAAAAAATTTCAATTATTTTCACTAAGGACTAATTGGGGAATATACGGTATTCTGTTCTCTGTCCACATTAAAAACATCTTACTGCTATTTTGTTGAGAATCTAACATCTCCATATGGCAAAACAGTGACTTAAAATTGAAGGGCCGGGGGTGGGGGGGTGTCTTCTGCCATCCCCCTGAAAGTCTGCCTAAATCTCGCTAAATTTGACAAATCACTGAAAAACAGTTTGGAACATGACCAGTAACAGATTTGGTATTTAGCAGCAATATTCTGTGTGCACTGAACATGCTCTATCCCCACACAAGTTCTACTTTACAAAAATGTGCAGGGACCACCCCCCAGTCATCACGCTCCATTCCAGGGAAAAGGATATGCCCTACAATTAAGGCCCAGTGGGCAAAATTTTACCCACAACTACACGGGGTAAAATTCATCTGCCAAAGCAATGGATACCTGGCAAGAATTCTAACAAACCTCCCACTATCTGAAATATATATCAGAAACAACATTTTTATAAAAGGCATACTATAAATTTTCTTAGGCTAAGTTATGCATTCTAGACATTGCCTAATACATTTATTTTGAAGTGTTAAATGAATAGGCCTGTATCAGTAGAACAAAAAATTCTATAAATACAAGTGCATAACTTCAAAAGGCAAATTTATAGGCAGAATGTAATGAAAGCTAAATTCTACTCTAATCTTCAAATGTTTAGATAAAACATTTACAATATGACAAAGTTTAATAATGTCTTCCAGTTACACTGCACTCAATGAGCACCTGGATACAATATATATAGAAAAAATCAGCTACTTCTTTATAGTGGTCTAAATAATTAATTTTAAACATTAGATCAGAGAAGCCTCTAATTCAACAAAAGCAGTGATTCAGTATTACTGGAAAGTATGCTCCTTGGGAATCTATACTGAATGAAATAGGGATAGTCTCTCCTGAGTAAAATATGAAATCTGTCTTATATTAACTGCTTATTAGAAAAACAAGACACAAAGAAGATTAAATATAGCATTTCAGGCACAGTGGCCACAATATAACTGTGGATCAGTTTCCTGTAGCTATGGTACATGAAAGCCGTTTGTATAAACACATTTGCTTGCCTTGCTAAAATATGGAAATTAACTTAAGTGAATAAACCAAACCCTAGGCATACAAGTAATACAAAATAATTTAACTGTCATCTTGATGATATTTTAAGTACTATAAATGTAGTTCGGTATCAGTATGGAATAATTATAGGAGTCTTGGTTAAGATGGAATCAAGGTTGTCATTAAATATTGCTAATTTAAAGGAAATATGAGAACACTGGGAACAAGAGAAAAAAAACCTCAAGCCCAAACACTGTAACAAGGAAGGGAAAAAAAATCCAAGTTAGAGTTAAATTAATACAAACAATGACAAAAACTCAATTTTTTTGTGGAAATAACCAGTTAAATTTTCCTAAGCATCCTAAATTCTGCCTTGCTTCCCACACCTGCCATCATTTATAGGTTCTATACAAGACAAATGTTAGTTTAAGGATCTCAAATTTGGAAATCTGACTGAATCTTACATAAACTGCTTAACATTCTTTAAGCCTAATTTATAATTGGTTTAACAACTTCAAGGAATATGCTGCCTATGGTTGTGGAAACAATATAAAGCCTATTCTTTGCTATATTTTTTTATGCTCCACTTCTTCCAAAAATCAATGTCATTAGAATAACCTTATATACTACCTATTTGTTTTACTATAGTGCTGAAAGACTTCAGAGATCAAACAAATTTAAAATCTGTTCTCTACTCTGATACTGATCGAAAAAACAAAAATGCACAAAACATTTTGAACAGTTATGGATATTTGTATATTTCCCCCTTTAAACTGTTAGCACTGTTCTAAACAATGTCAACAGAATTTATATTGTAGGGTCTACTTAGCTGTACATAACACAGAATAAAGTTTTCACCTATAAGCATCCACTTGAAGCCTGTCAATGAGGATCATAATCGTTTAAGATTGTTGCCTTGCATCCAAAGGTGGGTCTGAGGAAACAATATTAGGAAGATAAGATTAAGTTTGGATAGGTCTTTATGCACATGAAGTCTAGAAAATAAGATGTTGCTGCTGTTGCTGCTTCATTAGGGACACCAGACTAGAGATACCCTGGCCATTCAGTTGGCAGATTATGCAGACGTTCGTATTCCAGTTATGGAATAATGTAGCATATGCATAGAGAATGATCTTGTCCTGCTTGAAATATACAGGATTTGCTTGCTCAAAAACATCCAATGAATGGAATTTGACTGTATGTAGGATAAGAATAATACAGGCAACATGAGGCAGTTTGAGACAATTTAACTCATGATTTGATATATTTAGTAGGGGTTTTTTTCTATTCTATAGTTCAAAATTATTTTAAATGTCATTTAACTTTAACTTTGAACTACCTTTTTGTATTGCTTAGTTCATGAAGTCTAGTTCTTTAACAGGCCTGATCTCCCAGGACCCCTCAACACATAAATATCATGCAATTAACTGGTTACTTGTGCAAATACCTTAAGACCAGCTACATGTGCAAAGTAGCTATCACATGATAAAAAGCTCCAGCCAGCTATAAAGTGAAGACCTCAAAAATGTGTACTAACTTTATAGCTGGTTGTTACTGAGCTTTAGTTTGCACAGGTAACAGGGCCTCCCCCTGTAGCTGAGAGCCCTGTCACCTGACAGGGCTTCTAGTTGCTGGGTGCATTGTGCCCCGTGTGAAACTTCTGAGCCCTGGGGATCATGGCTGCAGTGATCCCCAAGGCTCAGGGATGTGTGAAACCCCTGGCCCACACAGGACTCTCAATCCTGGCTGCACATAGCTCCCATGGCTGGAAGCCGCCTTAGCAAAGGTAGCTCCTAGCCATGAGAGCCTGCTCCTTGTCAGCGCAGGTGGAACGCAGGATCAGGCTTCTCCTACACTGGAAATAAAGTGTGATCGGGTATGATGCACGATCCCACAATTGTGCCTCCTTCCATGAGACATATGGCACAGCAGAAGATGTGAGATTGTGTGGATCATACATTAGATCCTATCGCACCTGTGCCTGCATGTGTGGAGAAGGCCCTAGAGTTATTAAGTAGATGTTAACTTTTGCTTCATGATGATCCAATGCAAATAATTACCCATCTCTAAAAGCAAAAAGTTTTAGAAATGAACTTAAATGAATAAAGGATATCAAATAACAAGAATGCACTTTTTGTAAAAAACAGTGATTAAATTGAGGCTTCCTGACCAGTGATTTAAATTGATTTGATTTAAATCCATCCTGGTTTTCCGAAATAATTTTGTCTACAGAACTTCTGAAAAACAACAGAGAAAAAAATCAACTTTAGAAGAGTCTTAGTCAGGGTATGGTTAGAATACTTTATTTATAACAAGACTTTCCCAAATGGAGAACTCTTCAGCTTTCATATGTTTGATCATTTCAGATCCAAAATTCACCCGTAAATCAGGAGCTACGGGAATCCACAAAGGACACTGTTGGATAGCTAAATGGTTTCTTTACATTGATCTTCAATCCAAGACATGTCTATTCTAGATCTTTTTTCAAGTAAAACTTTAAATGCAATTGGAGATAAGGTGCCAGAAAAAAAAGCTGCTGGAACAAATAGATCATTTAACAAGCTTTAAGTCATTAAACTAAGATCACGCATCCAAGACTTCTGAATGAGCATAACGAAAACATGTGCTCATTAAAAATGGATACTGTGACCTAGAAAGTAGTAAACGCTATACTAACAAGTTAAAAAAGGCTTTAACATTGATCCAGTAAGTCTTCATGGTTTTAAAGACTATTAAGTCATAGAAATATAACTTGTATACTAGTCAAAATGATAATTATAGAATAAACAAACAGCTGGGATATTGTGACATGATAGGTTTTAGGTAGGATCATTTATGCAAATATAAACTCCATTATACTGACAGTCACACAGCAAGTAAGGTAAAACTGGCTAACTTCATCTATTTAACCTTTCAAAAAAAAAAAAAAAAAGCCCATGACAAGGTTCTCAAGAGATTACCAATTAAATGGCCTTGAGTGAGAGGCAATATACCATATTTTCTCACATACAACATATACCCTTTTTTTTCAGAAAAAAGTTTCTTGGTTACTGGGGTGCAAATGAGAAGTAAGGAAATACAGTATCAGCAATTTCTGCCACCTAAGGCTTCTGGTGGGTAAAAACAAAAGTAAGCCTATACGTAATCCACAGGGAGCAGAATGAGTAGCTCAAAAACAAGGTACGTATCTTGTTCTGGGGCATAATGGATGCATGAATATACACTATTTTCATGGATCAAAAATTGGTTAACTCACAGGAAAGCAGAGTAGGATGAAATGATTATTTTTCATCATGGCAAATAGTAAAATGCTTCTAGGTTCTGTCCTTGGCTAGTGTTTTTTAATCTGTTTATTAATGATTTAATGAAAACTTCTGTCACAAATTACTGGAGCTCTAGCTGTTCATATCCTTACATTTTGCTTCCACAAAACAGAAAGGCCAGTTTCTGATTTGCCCATGAGAGCTACAGAACAAAGTACCTAAGGCAGGAAAATATTATATAGACTAGCAAACTGCCTGTCAAGGAGGAAGGGAAGCGCATGCGGTCTGCTGCCTGAACATTCTCAACTGCTTGAATTTAACTTGAACACTTGATTCATGGCTTTCAACCTTATGTTGATACCCAGTACTTTCTGCATTTTTTTTAAAGAGAGAATTTGCTAATAAATAAAGTGCAATTTATTTCTTACTATACACTTTCAGAAAGCAAGCACAACTATGCTTTTGTGCTGAAATCCTTTAAACACTTTAATATACATAATATTTTTCTCTCTTGCACAAATATTTGGAGGGTTTGTGCTCTATTCACTTGCTATTTATGGAGTAAACCTAAACCATTTCAGTTTGCCATGCTTCACTGAATTTGATATCTTTCCAATTCATGTATAGTTTAATCAGGAAGCCTATCATTTATAACTCTACTGTATTTTTCTGATTCTTTTTAATATGAGATATAAGTTTCCCTTTGGCCAAAAGTATATGAAGGGCACATCTTTTTAAAGAAAGTGTCGATATTAAAGGTAATGCAATTTAGGAAGGTAGGCTCATTTTCCTAGCATGGCAGCACTGAAAAATTCACTACATCCCACTTGGCCAATATAACTTTAAAGGTAGACACTTATAACTCCAGGTAAAGAATAGGTTCCTCCTCAAGCAACAGGAACTCTTAACATCATCATTTACTCTGTACTCTGCTTAGGTGCATAGTTGGTGAAACAGACTAAGTAAACCCTGTCAATTTCAAGTCTGCTATGAGACTGAGGCCCCCTAAGTAATAAGAGGAGGAGCCTTAATAAGATGAGAAAAGTTTAATCCGTTCTGTGGTTAATGAGCATTGCTTATATTGAGTTAGGTAAGTGTGCACTTACTGTTTAAGAGTATAAACAGAGTATACTGTAATTGGACTGACCATTACAAATGACAATCTTGTAGACAGAATAAAGAACAAGGAAACTGCCTCAATACAGGCGTTTCCTTTTCTGATTTAAATGGTTACACTTAACAAAACTAGCATCACAGATGCATACATGCATTTCTTACCAAAAACATTTTATTGAATATAATATTACTCATAAACTTTCAACCTCACACTCATTTGTTCGTAGAATGTTGGTTAACTTTATAGTGTGAACTAGAATGCACACCCTATACTGGGGTAGGCAATTATTTTGGGCGAAGGGCCGCCTACTCAGTTTTGGCAAGCCATTGAGGGCCGCATGACAGGCAGCCAGGTGCAGATAAATATTAATTTTCTAAATTTTGGGGGCCCCGTGGGCCAGATAGAATGGCTTGGCAGGCTGCATTTTGCCCACCTCTGCCTTATACGGAACAAGACTGGTGCACTATAATATGGAATTGATGGTCCTTTCAGATCATAATGAGATTAAAAGTGCCATCTTGATCTAATAAATATGTAGATTTATATTTTGAAACAAAAGTCCTCACGGAAATCCCAGCATTCTGGGAACTAACTGGATGGTGGACAACGAAACATCTTCTCTCCCTTTCCAGAACAAGGCAGCTCCAACTCTTGAATCTTCCAGAAATGATAAACTAGGAGCAGCAAAGCTTAAATTTGATTATCCAGGCCACTCCTATTTTTTTTATATTAATAAATGGATTCTGAATACTATAAGTCAGGAGTTCCCAAACTCTCAAAGATTGTACACCACCAATTTAAAACAATACAACCTTAAGTACCACCAGCAATTTTTTTGTCATATAAAAGTAATTATAATAAATCTGTTAACATGGACCACTGACAGGTTGTCTGCATACCACTGGCGGTACCCATACCACAGATTGGGAACTGCTGCTATAGGTCATCTGAGCATGAAGCAAAATGTTGAATGAAAGTTTGAAGTGGTAGGAACAATATTAAATTAAGATCATTCTGACTGGGTGTGTCTACACACGCATTAGATCCAGTACTGTCTTATTTGTGCATCAACGCTCCCAGGCAGGCATCCACATGCAGAAAACTGGGAGTAGATCTGCTGCTAATGGCAGCAAACTGCTCCTGCAACGGGCCCCTAATGCTACCAGACAGAGCTCTTGGCTCTGCCACGGGGTTGGCAGGGAGCACCTGGCCAGGAGACAGAGAACCAGAGGTCTGTCTGTTGTTGAGGTGGGGACAATGTCCCCCCTGCCTTGGCAGCGTGGAGCTCCTGGCCCTAGCTCCCTAATTGCGGGCAGGATTCTTGGAAAGAGCTGCAGGGGAAGGACAGGTCTTAGCCCCCTGCCCCACTGGCAGACCAGGGCAGGGAGCTGGGACCTCTCTCACCCCTGGAACTCTTTCCAAGCCCCATGCCTCAATCATCTAACTGGGCCATAGGACTGGGACTTGCCCCCGACTGGGACAGTTCCCAGCCTCCACTCCATAATCATGTGTTGGGGGCCAGGGATTCTGTTCCCTGCCCAGCTCTGCAATCATGAAGCTCAGCAGAGAACAGGTTCTCCAGCCCCCTCTCTCAGCACCAGCTCTGTGGTTGCAGGATCAGCACTGAGAGACCTTATGTCCTCATCCCAATCGTGATGGTGAAGCAGGGGGTGAGAAATAAGGCTCTCTCAGCCCCTGCTCCCCGATTGTGATTTCAGAGCATGGGGGCTTGGAGCTGTCTGCTGCTGGGGCAGGGGCACATAGTCTCTGGCCAGGCTTCAGTGGCAGACCCCACCCCAGCAACAGGCAGCTCCCAGGGGCAGGTAGCAATCTCCTGCCCCCTGGTGGCCAGCTGACCGAGAGCAGATTTGCTCCCAGTCAGTCTATATGAGCACTACCATGCCGTAAGTAATCACAAGTAAATTTGCTACTTGCATTTGCAGGTTGAAAATTTAATTGTATAATGAGCGTGTGCATATGTAGGTGCACCTGCTTACTGAGTCGTAAACTACACTACTGCGCAATAAAGAGTCTCTTGTAAGTGCGTCCACCATGTCAGAAAGCTACCAAATTGAGCTAAAATGTTCAGTGCAAGAATGTTATTTTTTACATGCTATCAAAAGGGTAACTATACCCCATACTATGGAATATATTTCAGGCAACATTTCTTGTCTCTGTGCTCAGATTTTAGTCATCAATAAGAATATTCAGATTCATTTGCTATGTACTTGATCCACCTGCCCCACTGAATCAGCCCATACAAAATATAATTTCATGTATAAGCTCTGCAGCTTTTACAGGCATAAACTATGTCAAAACTTCTATCTGTTTGATGTCCAAAATATAATGATAGTTTAAGTATTCAAACACAAAGGACAAGAATATTAAATTGTATCACATAAGGAATACTGACAAGACTTTTCCTGCTTAACGAAAAGGTTTTAAAACAAAGTAAACAAAAATGAATATTTGCCCCCAAACGTTTTTTTAAAATTCACTAATGGGTTACTCTAACTATGAGATGGTTAAAATTAAACAGCTATTTACAAGAAGCTGGTAATTATCAGAAACTCCTGTCTATCTCATTAACAATGGTAATTGTGTTTAGTGCACTAAGTGAAAACCTATGGCGCCAATATAAAAGTGTGTTAATATTTAGAAGTTTTACTTCTTCCTTAAATACAAAGTACCTCTTTGCTAACTTTACAGACTAACAATATATATTTAGTTCTCTGTCCAGTCAAAAAAGCTACAGTATAATGCATCCCAAGTACACATGGAAAACATATCACAGCTCTACAAGCCTGGTTCTTATTTAGCTTTTGTATTATTTCTGTTCACAAAATGTATTAGTGTTAAACCAAAGACAAGGTTTGTGCATTTTAGGCCACAGCTCAAATTGTAACATGCCTACTACTCCTCCAACAGCTTCAGCTTCCAGAAATAAAATTATCAGTAACAGCATCTTGTTACAATTAAGCTGCATCAATTAACTACTTTTTAAAATTAATTCTATAGCAGTATGTGAAGACTTATAGCAGGGGCTGGCAACATAAAGCCCGCAAGCTGAATTTGGCACTACATTCAGCCTTCAGCACCCACCAGTGAATTGTATCCCACCCATAAGGGTGGGAGCGAGGCACCCACATATACACACCTGTCAACATACCTTACTGCGCCTCACTCCCACCCTCATGGCCAGAAAGCCCTGGCCCAGCCAGCATGCGGCTTCTTGGTAAGGCAGCTGCTGCCATTGCTCCAGTCACCAGGGGACCTGCTTGGCTTCCCTAACATCCTGCTCACCCTGGGTAGCAGGTAGAGAAACAGTGGGGGCAGGAGGGGGGAGGGAGCATAGGGCGGGATGCAGCATGGAGCCCGCACCCAGGTGGGCTGATGGGAGCACAGAGCTGGGCTGGGCAGGGTATAAGGGAGGGTGGGGGAGCGTGGGGACCCCCCCCACACTTCCTTCCATGTTACACAGCCCCACAGGTGGTAGAGGCAGCAGCAGCAAGAGACGCTCAGCGTACTTGTGCCCTGTGCAAGCACTGGTGCTTAGCAGTGTGCAGCTTGGGTAGCGCTGCACATGGGGGCAAGAAGCACAGCCCAGTTGGCTGCCTCTATTGTAGGGGCATCCTGCTGCGCATGGGCAGCCATCGCATGTCACTGGAGGGAAGCTCCATGGGCTGGAGTCGGCAACCTGTGTCACTTCCTGCTGGGCAGGTCCCAGGACTCCACAGGGAAGTGAGGCTGGGGCTCCTCTCCACTTCCCAGGAGTCCCAGGAACTGCATGGCAGAAAGTGGCACAGGCAGCTGGCTCCAGCTTGCGGAGTTTCCCTCCAGTGTGGGGGCTGCCCATGTGCAGTGGGGAGTCCCAGCAATGAACACAGCCTGGCTAGTCTGTGCTCCTCGCCCACATGTGCAGCACTGGCCAGAGCTGTGCGCTACCGGGCACCAACACCTGGCACAAGCACCCTGAGAGTCCCTGGCTGAAGATGCTGCAGCTGCCTGTGGGACTGCACACCATTGAGGGAGTCGGGGGGAATCCCTGCATAACCCCACCCTCCCTCATACCTACAACTGCTACACACCCACACCCTGTCTTCCCACCTCCTCATATATACACCCCCAACATATGCTATTGCCCCCCCCACACGCAGCCACCTCCCCTCACAACCCCCCAACCAAACCCTTCACACACAACATAAAAGACTAAGACTTTAAATTTATTTTCAAGTTATTATGCAGTCACTTCTATATACACTATGCAACCACAAATCATGATAAAACTAGGGTTTTTTGGTAATAAAATTAAAATAACTTATAGTAGGACTTTTAGTGTATGATTTGTTTTTTTCTGGTTCTAAGATGGACCCCCCCACACCCGAAAGAGGCAAGGTGAAGGACTTCTGGTGGTAAAAGAGAGGGGTTAGGGGTGGGACTTCTGGTCTCAAGATCAAGATAGTGAACAGGGGGCAGGGCAACTGTCAAGGGACAGGGCTACCCAGGTAGCCTTCGAAAGCTCACCAAACATTTTTAAGTGGCCCTCCACTCAAAATAATTGCTCACCTCTGACTTATAACTTAGTAAAAATCATTCTTTTGAAGCACTTTCAGTACTATTTCCCCCTTTAAAAATCCTGTTTACCTAGCTTCAGTCAAAGTTTCTCTGCATTAATACACATTTAATGCGTTTTGTTTTTATTTTTCACATCTTTTAAAACTGTGGTCACAGTAGGAATGCTTTCTCAAAAGAGGAGGTTCTTACAATGTGCTCTACAGATGGATACACCCTGAATTAATCTGACCTCTCTGCCTGAACCTCCTCAATCAAGAACAACTGATCTATGTCTTTCACAATGCTTTATCATGGACTATGTATTGCATTATTATGTATCCTATATTACTCCACAGCAGCATAGCCTGGCAGGAGATAGTTGTGGTCGTGACAACACTGATGACTTTGAAAATCTGACTATGGTAGTAATTGAAACACACTGGGAGCTGGCAGGTTCTGGGGCTGAAGGCACACAGAAAAGCAAGTAGCAGCAGCTATTCTTGTTCAGGAAGGGGAAGCCTCAGTCTATATGAAACAGAGCCTCTGCTTTGCATCTACATTAAGTCCCAGATAACGTGAAACACATTAAACTAATTTAGTGTTAACAAATGCATGGATAATTGTCCCCAGCTCCTCCTTTGTGACAAAGAGGTGAATTTCTTAATGAAGTATTTTATTCCAGCACCAATGCCATTTGGTCCTTAGTTTCAACTGTTCACTCAAAACACAATCCCACACCTTTCTATGTCATCAGTGCAGGAAGGAAAGGATACTTTTGATGGTAATGAAAGAAAATGTTCAGGTAGGTCAGTTCTTAAGTGCGTTTCCCTTGGTTCCAACCAGCATCACTTCTGTCTTGACTGAACTGTGTTTACGCAAGCTACCTGGTATTTATTTCTTAAAACAACTGTAGCTCCTTATAATGTTGCTAGCTGCATTACTGGGAAAGAAAACAAAGAACTAGCTATCACTGGCATTCCACTGGCATCAGTGTCTTTAGTGACTTGCAGTGTAGCCTGATGTAGATATCAAAGAGGGGAGGATACAGGAGGGATCTTCAAGGGATCTTCTATGGAAAGGTTTTTGGAACAAGAAGCATCACTACCCTACATGTTCTGCTGGAGAATAAATTGAGCCAATGTAATTCTCTGCTCCCTACTTTAACTATGTTGTATAGAAAAGTGGATGGCTAGCTGTGGCCAAAGCTACAGGGATATCTAACAGTAAGAGTATTAAAAACAGGTAGCCATTCAACTCTGCTGGACTTGGCTGCACTCAGTTATGAAGCCTGACTGCTAAGCATTCAGGAGACTGAAAGAGGCTATATGCTGGATACTCACTACCTGGACAACTCTTCCTCCTTCTCAATTATCACTACATATTGCTAAAGAACAGGAGGATGGAGATAGGATGAACACTTCAAAGTTTTTCAGAAATGTAAGTACATTTTTCATGCAATCACTTCTCTGAAAAAAAAACAAACCCACTACCATATTTACTCAAATACAAGACAACTTTGATTATAAGACAACAGCCGATACGGAAATATCGATATATGGAAATTTTATAAATTTATTATAATTTTCCAGGTACAGAATTCAATTTTTGGAGTTTTGCCTTGAATTTGTCCCCCTCTCACTGCTACAATAGAGAAAATAAATCTGGGGCCAGGTAGTACCCTTGTCCTCTGCTCCTCACCTACAAACTTCTTTCCCCTGAAGCCCCTTCCCCCATTCCTTAATGTCAGACTGCTTTTCCTGAGCACACGGAAGTGAGAAGCAAATTTAAAAATACTGACCTGGAAGTAAGCATACCTATAGTAACTTACAGAGAGGGAAATTACTACAGGTACCCATAGTTAATCCAGAATTGATGCACTTTACTTCTTTTGAAACTGCTGCAAGCTTTAGCATGCATACTCCGTGAACATGCTTTCAGGCAGCAGTTTGGCATCTACTTGTTTATACTAACAAACTATGCATGACATTACCAGGGCAGGCAATTATTTCAGGTGCAGGGCCACATATTGAGTATGGGGCAAGCCATCAAGGGCCACATGACAGCCAGGGGCAGATGTATATTAATTTTCTAAATTTTTTAGGGGCCCCACAGGCTGGATAGAATGGCTTGGTGGACCGCATTTTGCCTACCCCTGCATTAGTCTAAAGCCAAAAGGCTCATGACTTACCACATAGTTCACTGGGCTGGTCAGAGACAACAGCATTTCAAGCCATGGTGGCCCCCAAACTCAGCACTGCTCAGTATGTATATATATGTCAGATTCCCACCCCCCATAAAGGACTCATGTAGCCTCCCATTCATGACTGGAACCAGGTGCTCATCACAAATCATGGGTTCCTCCAAAAATTATATGCAGATGAGGTGCAGGACAACCTGGTCCATGTCCAACTACATTTCATAGAGGATGGGGCCACATTAATCATATGTAACAGGCTGAGAGAGGATTCAATATTTGGTTTCTGCATGAACTGTTTGGAGCCTTGTTCAGTGATGTTTGCCAAACATTTAAGGCTGGTTAAAAAACAGGACTCATTGGGTAAGGGAAAGAAAGGCACAGCTCAGCTTTGGGAGTGAAGAACTCAAAATGTATACAGTGTAGCAGCTCACCATGACAGAAAATTCTGAGGAGGACTGAGCACAATGGGCACTCTTATTCAGATAGGTTGCAATAACCTATCCTTGTGGTGGGTTCCCATCAGCATCTCAGCCTTTTAGTTATAATTAAATGTAACATTTGTGGCAGCAGGAATAAGGTGTCAGGGCTGGCTCTGGCCCTCCTGGTGCTGGCCTGGTCTTGCCATACCTCCAGGTCACGGCAGTTCCCTGACGCGGGCGGGGGGGGGGGGGGCGCCCGCCCCCGCCGGGCGGGTGGGGGGGGGGGGCGGTGAGGGCGTGTTAGTTTGTGGTGGGTGTGGTTTTGTTGTGCTATGGTGTTAGGGGTTAG
>JAGPOW010003685.1:74251242-74266771 GCA_030014935.1 Caiman crocodilus
AAGTATTTGCATCTGTATGTTTGTCCCATATAAGCCATGTGTTTTATAGTAATGCTCAATGTTGGCTGCATTTAATCAACTTCATAGTTGACTTCTAAGCACATGCTGCTTTTGGCAGCAGTTTAATGGTAGATAATGTATTTAGTGAGGTTTCCTGGTATGCAAATATAAGACAATGGGTTTTCCCCACCATACTGATGGGGGAAGGGGCAGGGAAACTTTGTCTTATATTCAAGTAAATGTGGTATATCATTTGTTAGCAGTGGGCACCATTACTTTTCCTTGGCTTTCATCAGCTAGGAGATACAAACTGCTCTATTACATACCTTTATCCTAACTTGCAAAATTCCTGCTTATCCAGTTCTACTCATCATTCTTACTTTCAAAACAGGAGGTAGGAGAGGAAGAAGCAAGCAAGAAAGAGGCTTATAATTTTGTAATATTGAAAGCACAGAGGGTCAGGCTCACCAATGTCTAACAAAATATAAGCATAATCAATGAGCTACAGGGGCAGTGCTCTATGAAAAAAAGAACAAAACAAAAAAACTCCATACCATCTGTCTTGCTTCAAATCCTCAACAGAACTGATGAGATAAAAGGATATGTCCATCCAGCACACTGTAGTACCGTGCAGAGCTGTGTCAGTCGTAATAGGACTAATTAGCCCCAAAAACTGCTAATGAAACTACTTTGCTTTGAACACGCAAGCTAAGTCATTTAGAACTAACTTTGGTATCTTCACAGAGCAGTGTATTATGTATGCACCACCTCAAGATGTTTTCATAATATGACCTTTGATAGGAAGACCCTGAAATTTTTGATCCCCCCCCTTTCTATTGTCACCTGGCTACTCAAGAGGATGATGATTCCATTTCATTTTCTCTCTTTTCACTTTATTCTTGGTATCTGGGAAAGGAACAGCTATTTCCCTCATACAGATATGTTCCAGGCCTCTGAAACTTCTGTCTCACTTTCTTCACCTCCCTACAACACAAAAGAGAAACCAACATGACCAGTCACTATAGACAGAAACAGTGGAAGTAAAAGAAAGTAATCACTGAAGCTTGCCTCTGCCTTAACTTGGAAGTGACAATATACCTGTCTTGTTTTGTGTTTTAAATCTACTGGTATCACTGTGGGAATGGGTGGGAGGGGAATTACTTCCTCTTTTACCTTCCCTTATCTTGAACCTTGTTGGAACTTTTGGAGCAACAAGAATGAAATGGACAAACCTGCAAACTGCTTTGTGGGAAAAGACTAGACTCCTATGCTCATGGTAATGGCTTAATTTTTTTTCCCTAGAGAAATCTTCTTACACCCACACTGAGATGTAGATTTTTCTATCCCATAATAAAGTGGTTGGCAACTTTTTCAGGCTTTAGGCCATGACCTAGTTCAGGTCAGAGGCAGGCAAGCCCTAGAATTCATCTGCTGCTGCTTCTCCCCACAGTAGCACAGGCAAAGCAACTGCTGCTGAAGCCCCACATCTTTAGGCTGGATCAAAATGCTATGCAGGCCATAAGCTCCTAACCCCTTGCTATAAATGCCAGCCAGAGCAGAGCTAAAGGAAGTCTTTACCACAACATGGGGTAAGATGGGCAAATGAATAATTTCTACTGGTCAACTGGTTTTAACAGGAAAGTCAGATGGGAAAAATTCTCATATTAATCTCCAGATGAAATGTGGTAGTAACAATAAAATGAAGAAAAGGTCTCATTCTCTGTTACCACAGAGATCAGACATAAGATTTAGAGTGCTGTCTGTTTACCAGAAGGGATGGAAAGCTGGAAAGTTTTATGACAGCTAGAGAAAACTGAGGAAACTGCAACAACACTAAGCACATGGAACAGGCAGGGAGGGTAAAGGTTAACATCATGCATAGAGTGCATGAAAACAATAGGATCAAGGGAGTGTCTACGGAGCCTAGAAAGAATAATGAAAAAGGGAAAATGTCAGAGCAAGATAAATAAATGTGTGTTTATGACAAGATACGTGTTCATGTGGTCGTAAATAACTTGAATCTACTACCTCCCATTTTTATTTATACTGTGCATATATACAAATTGAAACAAAGATCAGTATTGCCACCAAGTAAAATCTTGAATCAGTCTACATTGCTTGTCCTTACTTATAAACATATATCTGGTGGGTAGCAAGCAAATTTCAGACTACGCTTTGTTTGCCCCACTTCAACAGACAATACAACTTTTTCTCTAATCCATGTATGATCTTTATTTTTAGGCATAGAAAGATCCTACCTTGACTTACTCCCATAGGAATGAGGGACAGAATTCTGTCCTCAGCCTAATAGGCTATCGCTAAACTAGCATTTAAAGTATTAGATCTTTATCAGGATATATACAAAAATACCCTATAAAAAGTACGAAGGATATGTCTGATCTATGGCACAAATTTTTCACAGCATATCTTTGTTAGCCATAGGCAGGAAAAGATTGCACCATCTGGCCAACAGATATAGAGCTGCATTCACAACAAATTTTTGCTGGCATATACCAGAAAGGGGCTTTGTCAGCCCACAGATTTTGTCATTCAGGTAGTATAGCCAAGTTTACAGGAAAGAAAAATCGCTTCTGCCAGCTGGCATCTCCACTACATTCTGCATTTTCCACCAGGGTGACCTGCCAACATAGCAATGCCTCTAATGTGCACCAGTGGTTTTCAATCTTTTTTTATTTGTGGACGCCTAAACAAATTCAAATGGAGGAAATGTTGAATGGATGTGCAGACACCTCTGAATTGCAAGTATATGTATTCACATTCGTTTCTAATTGATCAGTCATCTTTCGTGGACTCTTGGGGGTCCACAGCCCATGGGTTGAAAACCACTGATGTAGACCAAACCCACAGGCAGTGTGTAAATAAATAAATAGTAAGTTGCCTTGCACTTTTATCTGAAGCTACTGGTATTTTCCAGAGTTGGAAATATATCAAACCAGACTGTCCACTGTTACGATCCAGAATGGCAAGTTTTAGAGTGGCATACTGAAGTGTACGTTTTATCACCTTGTAACCAATGATCTCAAAGTACATAGCAAATGTCAGATTTCAAAACACTGTACGACAGGCAGATGCGTTCATTGACTCAAGGGGGAAACTGAAGCATGTTAATTACAATTTGCTTGAGATCACGTGTGTGTCACTGAATCAGCCATGGTACAAATTTATATTCACCACTGTGTTTTGAAACTAAATATATTAGCACTTCATTCAGTTTCCTTATTCTCTCTTGTTGAGAGGCTCTTCCATCACCTGTTGTCTTCTTTCTACTCTGAGGATACCATTCTATGCTCAAGCTAAACAGAATTATCTGTAGCAATATGATACCAAGGAAATCCTCACCTGTTTCACACCATTGCTTCTCTTGGCATCAATGGGAAAGCAGCATGAGAATGTGCACTGCGCTCAGGAGTCTCTTTTACAAGACATCACAAGGAAGGTTTAGAAGAATGCAAGAGATGTAGCTGAGGCATTTTCCCTCATCCCAACTTTCTCTTTGAAAATGCATGTGTGGTCTAAATACAGTGTTCTGAACCAGTTGTCAGTGACTACCAATTGACTAAATTAAGAGAAATGGGCAAGAGACATTTGTCATCTTCAGAAAGTTTTCTTATCATTGAGAAGATTACAAATTTTTATACTCACATGCAAGACAAGTAGCATGACATTTTATTTTTAAAAAAATCAACAAATTGGCAGTACAAAAAGTGTTGTAAAATACCAGCAAAAAATTGGTGTCAGATCAAGGCTCAAACTGGGCCAGGATGATGTTTTCTTAAAATGCTGCCATATTGTTTTCTATGAACTCAGCTTTCAAGTATGCACACACAACCGCAGCCAGGCCTTCTAGTTGTAGAGGAAGCTTTGAAAAATACATGCGTGAGTAACTGAAACCTGGTTGCTTGCACAGATCTTAAAAGACTGAAAAGCATGTTCAAAGGGATGGCAACACTGAATCCTGATTAGAACCTTGTCTACATTATAAAATTACGGACCTACATAGCTACAGCGTGAGACTGCTCCATCATCAGCGATTACTAACCTTTTGGCCCCATGGGTCAGATGAGCGATACAGCCTCACTCTGCAACCCTGATACAGCTAGGGTCCCAATTTGGGTGGTGTGACCCAAGCCACACCATACAACCATGTCATCTGGCCCTCAGGACTTGGAAAATTTGGCAACAGGGAGATGGTAGCAGTTAATTGCCACCACTACCCTGTCACCAAGGTTACGTGGAGAGCTCCACAGGCCAGATGACATGACTATGTGGGTCAGAGACCAAGCACTCCTGTTCTTTAGTGATGCAAGACATGGTTGAGATACTTATTCCAGTAGAAGACTGATTAATTAAAATAAGATGCATCAGTGCAGCACATGTATATTACATTTTTGCACCAGCATAGCCACACTGGTGCAAGTTTCACCCAAGGCAGATAACAGTGTTTTCTACTAGGGGTGCACTGACAGAGATGTTGGGGGCCAATACCAATAGCTAATATTTAAGAAGGCATATCAGCTGATACTGATCCAATACTGGATACCACCTGGATGTAGCTGTATGCAAGTCTGTTGTGGCAGAAAAGGAGGGGGGGAAGGAAGGGGTGTGGGGGGGCAGATCAATGCCTCCCACGGTGAGGGAGGGAGGGGTTAGGGGCAGGCGCCACCTAGGTGGGGGCAGAGGACAGAAGCTCAGCTCATGGGGGGTGGGGGCATAACTGTCGCCACCACTTGCACCCTGGGAGGGGAGGTGCCCGGGGTGGCGCTGCACAAGGCTCTTTTTGGCGTGGGCTGGGCTCAGAGTGGGCACCAGTGGTGCTGCACGTGGCTGCAGCCACCCCAAATTTTGCTGAAGCTCTGCTCACACCACTGTTGCTGCCACCAGCTGCCTGGCACTGTCTTGGCTCTTCCCCATGTATGGGTGGAGGTGGGACATGGAGCCAGGCTGTGCCTAGTGATATAGGGCTGGGAGTGGAGCAAAATTAAATTTGGGGTGGCCGCAGCCCTTCCCAGTGTTTCTAGTGCCCACTCTAAGCCCAGCTCCCACTAAGACCTCCAGGGACACTGCCCCCCAGGGGGTGCAAGCAGCAGCAGGAGCCGTGCCCCCTGCCAAGCTGTGCCTCAGTCCCATCCCCCCGCAGGCAGTGCAGGCCTGCCCTACCCCTTCCCTCCCTTAGCACAGAAGTGTTGATCTGCCCCCTACCCCCTTCCCCTCCCCATCTGACTTACCAGCTGGAGGCAGCTCTCCAAGCTGCCAGCTCTGCTCCATGCTGCACTGCAGCTGCACACAGCACGGGCATTTATCAGCCAAGTTATCAGTTCAGGCCCCATTAGGCTAACATCCGATAAAGCAAATTTTCTTTATATTGTTACCAAACTGATATCGGACAGATATATCAGTTCTCCTCTATTTTCTATGTAAATGACAATAATCTAAAAGGTCAGTATTGTAGGCTTTGGCCCCGAAGAAAGTGCCTGAAGAACGATCACATTTGATCATCTGCCCAACCTGTGAGAGATTTCATTTTAGGGCTCTTGGGCAAGTGGTGGTGGTGGTGGTGGGGGGAAATACAAACTCTACCAGCACTAACCCCTTCTCCCCTCCGAGGCATAAATCTAAGAAGCTACAAGGCTCACGTGACACCCCTATTTCACCACACTAGAGCCACTGTCCAGTAGGGCAGCCAAGACGTAACTTCCAAAGAGATCAGGACATTTTTCTTACACACTTAGGAGCTCAGTGTTTTCCCAGGGCAAAATTCTTCATAAAATATTAAAAGGGCATTAGTTTAATTGGCAAAACATGAGTAAAATTTCAAAGCAAACTAAGTTAAGCTTTAGCATTTTTTGAGGGATGCCATATTTTAACCAGATATCTTGCAAGACGTAAAACTAATGGTCTAGATATCTCTACTCTTCCATTAAGTAGAACATTTTGGGGATAGAATGGAGCTGTAGACCAAGGTGCAAATGTTTATGATCCTGTTTTCTATTAATAAAGGCATATTCCTCCCACCAAGACGGTGACACCTAACAACAGTATGTTGTATTTAAATTTCTATTAGCCAATCCATACTTTGAGGACAAAGTCCACTGTACACAAAAGATGATGGAAACATTAACTGATTTCAGTGGGTTTTGCACCAGGTCTCTCAATGTTAACATTCTGACGTGCTCTTCTACCGTCAAGTTCATCATGCATAAAACAAATGCCATGCTCATTTGTTCCTTTCCAAAAGGAAAAGCAATGGAGAAGTGGCTGTCAACCTTTTTAGACTCAAGGCACCACTCCATAAATGCCAGCTCTTAGCTTTTACTCGTTTTTTGACTATGTAAAAGTAACATAAGGCAACTGTTCCGTTGCAAAGAACTCAGACGACAACAGGTCAGAATATTTGTGACACAATGGATTCCTATTTGAAATCCTTGGGTTCAATTGAGTGGATTGTGTAAATGTTTGCAGACCTAACAGCCTTAGCAGTGTTAGGTGTGCACAGTACTCTCAGCACTCCGGGATACCACAGCATGCTACCAGACACAATACAGTAGAATGACAGAAAAGAGACATTCACATACTAAAATCTACCATTTTGCATGTAATTTGGCTTAGGAAAAAAGTTAAAATTTGGGATTTCAGTTGTATAAATCTTCTTATAATTCAAAGGCCCCCCTCCATCTTGCAACTTGATCTAGTGAAGGACTCAGGACTGCAACAGCTCCAAAAAACCCCAACAAAACAAAACCCAACCACCACCCCACCCCCAACCATCCCCCAGTACCTGATGGCAGAGGAAGGTATTGTTTAATCACAAAAAACCTTCAAAACATGGTATTATAAACCTTTATTAGTAATCTCTGCAGGATTGAAAGATGCTCAGTATTTTCAGACTTCTATTCAAGACTTGGGAAACTTGAAGTGTTTTTTTTTCCCTAAGAACTTTCTTCATTGCACTGGCTGATGACCAAAGATTTCCCAGGAGCAGCAAGTTGCTGGTAAGAGTTTATATGTTAAAAGGGGAGATGGGGTGGAAACGGTTTTGAAGAGACCAGTCACATGACTTTGGTCAAACTACAAGCAAAATTCGTTTGAAACCAACTACAAACGTGACAACCATAGGTGTCAAAGAAAAACAAAACAAAAACACACAAACCAGAGTGAATAATAAGACTGAAAAGACTGTGCCTTTAAAATGAGCAGCACAATATTTTAATATAACAGTAGAGGAGGATGGTGAATTGTACAGCCCTAGCAAGCTGGAAGTTGGGGGGGAGGGTGGCAATTCCTAGTGTAGAGATGGGAGAAATAAAAAAAAAAAAGGGGGGGGCGGAAACGTATGAAAAGCAGGCAGGCCAGGCCCGCAGAGCTGTGTGCGGGGGGCAGGGAGGGGAAGCCTGGCAGAGCCAAGCCAGCAACAGCGGAGGCAGCCGGCCAGGCCCTACAGCCCTGGCCGCGTCCAGTTTGCTTTGGGGAAACAAACAAAAAAAAATTAAATAAGAATAGGGGAGAGGGGGGGGGAAAGAAAAAAAAAGGCGGCAAGCAGCAGAGCAGGCGCGGGGCCGGAATGGGCCGATCCTGCCTTCCCCCGGCAGCGGCGGCGGAGGCGGTCACGGAGCCGTCTCGCCGCCGCTGGATCCGCCTGTGCGGCGGAGGGAGGCGGCGTCGTCGCTTTGAAAAAAAAACAAAGCAAAACGAAACAAAACAACCCCCCACCTCCCTCCAGCCCCGCGTGGCCAGGACCCGCCGCCCGCGGGGCCGCTCTCAGGAAAGGAGCGAAGCAGAGCGGAGCCTTGCGGAGCAGGGCGGCCCCTCCGGGAGGAAGGGAGGCAGCGGCGGGCCCCGCGGCGGCGCCCCCCCGCAGCCCGAGCGGCCTCGGCCGGGCCGGGCCGGCTCCATCCGCCATTACTCTTTGTTCGCGGCGGCGGCGGCGGCGGGGCTGGTGCCGGGCTCGGCGCGGCTCCATCTTTGAGGCGGGCGATGCAGGCCGGGCCGCGCCGGGCGCCTGGCGCCGGGTCCCCGCCGGCGGCGCCCCCCCCTCGGCCGGGCTCGTCCTCCCCTTACCGGCTCCGCGCGGCTCCGTCACTGCTTTCGTTCGCGCCTCGGATCTCGCCGCAGTTTTATTCTCTCCCCCACGTAACACACCGCGTCAAACTACACCTCCGCCGCGTCACTCACACACACGGGCTCTCCCAGCCCGGCGACAGGCAGGCAGCGGCCGACTGAGGAGCGCCAGCCAGGGAGCAAGCGCCGAGCGCGCCGCGGCCCCGCGCGGAAACGCCCGACCGGTGCCGGAAACACCCGAGCGGTGCCGAAGGCGGAAACATCCGAAGGCCTCCCGAAGCACTTGGGCCGGCCCGGGCCGGCCCGGGCAGCGCCGTGCGCTAGGCGGAGGGGCCCGAAGCCGCACGGAGAAAGCCGAAGCGCGGGGACTCTCCGAGTGCGCACGGAGATGTCGGAAGTGCGGAGCTGTGGAGGGACCCGCCGCCCTTGGCTCTTGCACCCCAGCCAGCCTGCGTTCCCAGTGCCCTTGGACTCGGGGCGTCTGCAGAAAAAATTGGGCTGCCCATCACCATGCCCTAATAAAATCGGAGACCCTCACCATAGGTTATGATGTATCAGCGGGACTCTCATCTGTTATGTGGGGCTCAGCCCCTTCCCCGCAGCTCCCCAGTAATTCACACCATGCTGCCAACTTCCCATGGCTCTACTGCTTGGTTGGCTCTGAAGGCATACACGGGGCTGCCCCCAGGCCCACCTGCCAGGAGCAGGCCCTGTCCCCTCACTGGGCATCTGCCGATTTGGGAAGCTGAGCTGGACTGGCAGCAGCCCATGCCTTGGGCCTGTTTCTCCTCACATGCTTGGGGCTGCTGTAAGGCAGCCATGTTGCATTGGCAGTGCGTATGGGGTGCACGCGCACCCCCTGAGATTGGCGGTGCCTCCACCAAGAGAAGTGCTGGTGGTGCTTCTGGGTTTGCTGCTGGGCAACCCGCCCGCAGGCTGCTGCAGCAGGGGGAACAGCAGCCTGGCACAGCTGGCAGAGGCAGATAGATAAGGTTTCTTGGGGGGAGGGGATCAAGACCCCCACAGTGCAGGAGGGCGTGGAGTAGGCGCAGGGGCAAATCATTCATCCCCACCCCTGCCCTGCTCTGTGATGCACTGTGGGGATTGATTCATGGAGAATGGGGCCCCAGCTGGGTCGGGTCATGAGGCAACTGGAGCCAGGCGACTCCTGCCCCTGCGTGCACTGCAGGGGAGCTGGGGGTGGGGTGGCATGTTCCCCCAACCTCTTGGCTCCAGTGCGCTGCAGCCCTGGATGAGCTGCCTGGCTCTGATTGCCCCACGACCCAGCCTGGTCAGGGCCCCATTCATGGTGAATGGAGCCCTGGCCAGGCTGGGTCTGGGGACAAATGGAGCCTAGTGGTTCCTGCGGAGTTGTGGTGCCAGGGAGCCAAGGGGGGCACATGCCCCCACCCAATCTTTGCACGGGGCAAGAGCAGGCTGCAGCTGCAAAGCTAGTTAGGCTCTGCCTGTTCTGTGCCTTGCTGCAGCCTTTGAAAGTGGCGTGGCACAGTGCCTATGTGCCTTGCTGCCTGGTTTGGCCTGACCAGTCGTGGGACACGTGGCGGCATGCTGCTTTCAAAGGCTGCACCAAGATGCAGAGCAGGCAGAGCCCAGCTCACCTTCCAGCTGTAGCCTGCCATTGCCCCACGCAAAGATTGTGGGGGGCAGGAGGAGCTTGGCTCCCCAGCACCATGACTCTGCAGGACCCACTGGACAATTTCTGGGGATGACTTTAGAAAGGGTGGGGCGGGGATCCCAGGGACTCCATCTCCTCTGGCCCAGCGCCACCACTGGCCAAACCAGTTTCGGTGCATGAAGGCAGCCAGGGCCAGTGCAGGGCTGGGGAACAGTGGACGCCGGCACTGGGTAATGACCCCTGATGTGGGGGAAGGCATAGTTGCATGGGTGCAGTGGACCCTGGCCCCGAGCCCTATCCCTGCCCAATGCCAGCCCCAGCCTTACTCCCTCCTCCCCATGGCCCCTTCCCCCACAGACTTTTTGTGTGGTGTGTAATTACAAGGCAAGCTAACTGTTGCTTTGTGGACATAAGGCCCGTGTTCCCAAAATGCATCAAATAGGCCTATTTCACAGTTCTATAGGCATAGGCAACTGGTGCCTCCTAAGTCTGGGGGGGTCACCCACAGAAGCCGGCAGCAGCAGCTTCGACAGGGCTGGTGAGCACCTGCAGATGCGGCTGGTGATGGTGGGGATGGCCCTGTCAGGGGGGTGGGGTATGTGCCCCCTACCAGTTGCGTAGGCCTATAGATTGTTTTTAATTCATTCCAACAAAGTTATATTTGTTTTTGCTTCAATCTTAAAATGAATAATACAGCCCTAGGCTCCTAGCATATTAGCAAAGCTTCTGGTTTATTTTTAACTGGAGAAAAATGTTTTATTTTATGTGAGGACACACCTCGTCATCTGCACTCACCTTTTCAAAAGTCTAGATCTGCCCATGGGCCGTGTAGATCTGTCATCTCAGGGGTATAGCAGGTCAGTCCCATGCCTTGGGCAACTGTGCGGCCTCTGGGGTAGCTGCAACAGTGCTGAACACAGTGACGAGATCAGCCACCATTGCAGTCATGGTTGTTTTTGTGCCACCTCCCTCCCCAAATTAAGGCAGCCCTTGTGGCATCTGTCTTGGTTACCTCCCCTTAAGTACACTACTATGTTCTCTAATTTCTCATTTTGTTCTTGTTCCCCAAAGTCTCGGGGAATTGGTCTCTTTCATTTGCTTTTACATTCCTGATAACTTAGGTACTCTCATTTTCTGTTTCTATGCTGCTGTCTCTCTTCCCCTTTAGATATCCTTCCCTTTGTACAGCCTTATGTATCTCCTAAAATTCCTTCTGGATATCCTTTTGCTTCCACAAACTAAATCAGGCAGAAAGCACATATTTGAGTGCATTTACATGAAACACTGACTGCGCAGTAGCAGAATAATCTGCACGGTAGCGTGTCTTAGCACCAAGAGTCCTAAAAAGCTACTGTGCAGTATTATGAGGGTACTGCACAGTAGTGTCACTTAAAAGGTGCTCCTGCACAGTAACTCCAGTTTCTACACATTTATTTAGTACTTTTTATACTGCGTAGTAGCATTTCATGTAGACATGCCCTTAGTTTACCAAGTCTTCTCTGCATCCCAATATCTTTATTGTTATTGGGTGCATCTACACAAGATGCCAGAAATACAGCAGACTAAAGCCATGCAAAAGCCATGGCAATGCATTAACATGCAGTAGAATTAGTCTACTGAGCATTAGTATCACCTAAAAAACATGCGTCAACGCTAATGCACAGTAACACCGATTATGGCACATTAAAGGTAGTACCTGTTATTACCTGTTATTACTATATTATTATTATTGCCATAATTACAGCATGTTAATGCATATGTAAATGTGCCCACTGAGAATTACTTGATATCTTTAAGACAAGGTTCTTTGGGTGAATCTGATATCTTTTATTAGACCAACTTAAATAGTTGGAAAACAATAATTGTTTTCCAACTATTTAAGTTGGTCTAATAAAAGATATCAGATTCACCTAAAGAACCTTGTCTGCCTATGTCCTTAGACCAACACGGCTACAACCTACACCCCTGTTTATATCTTTAAGACTTAACAGTTAATGCAAAATCTGTCAGTAGCTCTCTGCTGCCACAACAATCAACACTGTTCACTACAAAACCATCAGAATCCATGGATCAGACATATGATTATCCCAAAATGTGGAATACCTCATCCACTGTGCTTATGAAAACTATATGGGTGAAACCAGACAAAAACTGTGCAGCAAAATTAATGACCACCGAGGAAAGATAAAGGACAGAGACATTAGAACTCAGGTAGTAAGACAACATTTTTCATAGGAAAATCACTCTGCTTCTGACCTTGTAGTTCTAGTGCTCAGGGTAATTCCCCCCCCAATCTTTACAAAGTGAGTGTGTGAACAGAAATTCATCAGCCTATTGGACACTAACCACCAGGAGGCAAAGACTTAATGGCCCATTATAATCATCCTGATACCCCTAACCCCTGCACTTCACAGGTGATAATGATCCTATTTAACAAGCTTTTGTTCCATCTGATATTTGGCCCAGTCATATCTGCTTCTATCTCAGTCCTGGGGAAGGGTGCTGTGATACTTGAATGCTTACCTATGGTTCTATCAACCATACAGTTGGTCCATTAAAAATTGTCACCATAAGAATTCTTGACTCATGCATTATTTCTCTCTTAAGAAAATGTTGGCTCTTTGCCACTTCATTTAATTCAACCTTCTCCTTGTCACTTTGAAGAGCCTGAACAACTCTGTACCAGCTACATCTAAACACCTTATGTTTTTCTCACTCTCCTCTTTGTTACTTCCACTGTCAGCTTTACCTACAATTGTATTTTGTGTTTTTCTCCATCCTCCCCTAATGTTGTACTGACTCTACCTTGAATAATTTAAACAACTCTTACTTATCTTTCACGTTTCCATTCTGTCCAAAGCCTGCTTGTCATTTTTTTTGCTGCTGACCTTGATTCCTGACATGCTTGTTCTTCCTGCTCTACCTTATCCTTAACATTGGAACATTGTTTCTTGCACAAAATTATTCCAGTATCTTTCAGTATTTTCAGCCTTTACAATTCACTTCCCTACTTATGTTATCTTTCCCATGTATAATTTTCTGATTTAGGCTATAGTCCTTCAAGATTATTCAAGAGCAAGGGGAGCTGCTTTTACCTCCATCCTGAATTGGAGCTCAGGTAGTAAATCCTTTTGGCTAGGGACCTTGCTTTTTATTTTTGTAAAGCATCTTAAAAAATTAAATAGATAATAATAAAAAAAGAATGTGCCTCAAAATAATAGAAAATAATAACCGGAAGTTGTGACTGCAAAATCAGTTAGTCCTCTAATGACTTGATGTAGTGCCCTGAAAGTTTAGGTCAATAGTGCTAATAGTTTTCCAACTATTTGAGTTGGTCTAATAAAAGATAATCAGCATTGGTGATGCATAGGGACTGCATGCAGGTGCACATGTAGCCCCTGAGATTGGCGGTGCACCCCTTGAAAGAAGTGCCGACAATGCTGCTGGCAGCACCTGTGAGCAGTTGCCACTTGCTGAGACTGCTGTGGCTGCTTGTGGGAGCTCCCTGCTCAGCCCAACCCTGCCGCAGAAACCGCCACAGCTGCCTGTGGGAGCTCCCTGCTCGCCACCACTGTCACCGCGGCTGCCACCTTTGGGTGATCACCATGCAGTCCCAGCATCCAGGGGCACTCATTGTTCTTGATAATTGGATTTACCCAAAGAACCTCATCTGCCTATGTCCTTAGGCCAACACAGCTACAACCTGTATCCTACATCAATTTTTGGTGTTGTTCTGAAAAAAATACGCCTAAAAACTCCAGAGCTTTGAGCGTCCTGCTCAAATGTAAAAGATTACATTTAGAAGGCTGTCTTTTCTATTTGGAAAGGGCAGAGAGCATTGCCATTCAGGCCTGACATTAAATGTACATCTCTAGTAAATTGTGGCAACCACTCTCCAGTTCAAAAAAAGATAACTACAATGTTTTGTTAACATTTCTACCAGACAACAGAAGAAAACATTTAAAAATTGTAAGCTCTTTAATGTTTACTGACTGCAGGAAAGACATGCTCAATGTGTGTATGTTTTCTGCAGTGAGCTGCAGGTAATGTACTGAAGAGTTTTCAGGAGTCACAGTCTGGATATCACTGGCATACAATCTTGTGGGTGCCACTGGCAAAACAACTTTTTTAAGAGCACAACATTCTCAGGCAGCACAACCTCCACTTCACCAGGATCTTTATAATCTTCTAGTTCCTTTGTTTCAGCATAACAGGGAAATCATGCAAACTGCCAGGAAAAGAGCTGTGAAATACAATTTACCAGGGCCTTTATTCTCCATTGCATTGTATTTGGCATAGTCATTTACACCCTTGCAAAGTAGGTTCAAAACATTTGCAAATCAGCATGGTAATTACAGCTGGTTGGATTTTTTTCTCCACAAAATGTATCAAGTTTCAATGTAAGATTGAAAACCCGTAACACTTAGGCTCTGAAATATCGGTGTAGCGTCTCAGAGTAGTTGGGTGGCTCAGGCTCCTGCTCATTATTGTCTGGGCTCTCTGGTTGGACTGTATCTCCCATGTCAAAACACAGTCTCTTCTCCTGCTTAGGCCAAAGGCGGGGCAGACTAATTGATTCAGAGAGGCTTTTGTAGGCAAGAATCTACTTTGTTAGATGCTGTTAGGTATGACAGCTTATGCTCTTCAGTGTTACTAGAAGAGGATGAGTGGGGCACCAGCCAGTGTATCTGGGGGGCAAGTGGGGTGAACAGAATGGTACTCCTCCTATGGTCCCTGGAGAGTCTTTGTCATAGCAGGTACAGCCCTGCACCGAGTAGCATAGCCAAGATGCCAGGGAGTGAATGGGGCATCAGGTATGGCTCCCAGGGCTCTTGTGCCATAGAGCTACTGACACTGAAGCTGATGCTGCTACGGTGGCAGCAGCTGCCTTCAGTGTACAAAGAGCCCAAGAATCACTCTAATTAAAATGCCTCCTGACCCCCACCCCGAGCACCTGTAAAGGCATCCTAAGGTGCCACCTTGCCCCGCCTTCTGTCTAATTTCATACTAACACAGTTAACTACCTCTCATTCTTGGTGAAAGGAGGTTGTGCATAACAGCATTTACTGTTACGTCTCAGCTGTGTGTTCTTGGGCAACCCTGGCACAGGACACAGCCTGTCTGACTTACAAAGGAATCACCCTCCCTTCCCTCCTCTACCTAAACGAAACTGATTAAGATGCAGTGAGAGACACACCTAAGACCCTCCAGATAAGGGTGACAAGAGTGAAACAACTGCCCTAGGTCTCATTTGCATTTGAGATGTCATTTACATGAGAGATGGAGAACAGAAAGCCTGAAATGGAGAGTGCAGTGGACCAGAGAAGCAGGGGAGCACTACATGATGGGGAACCTGTGCTCCAAATGCTAATCAACCCATGTTCACACACACCCAGCTCAGCATTTATCAGACCAATTCTAATCTGGATTTACAAAGGACTTCCCCCCTCCCCCATCTCTAAGTTTAATAGGAATCTTGGGACATACATTCCCCGGTCCCACTATGGGAGGCCTATTTAAACTTGATTGACTAAAACTCAGTTGCTGGGTTAAGGAATGCTGAGGCAACAGACTGAGTCAGAGGGGGTGTGGGCAACATTTGAACAATGGTTAAGGGTTCATCACAGTGTCCAGCCCATTGGAGCCCTAATCGCAGGTGTTGCCATATTTGTCCCAAGATGACTGGTGGAAATCCTCTCCATAAAAGGTTATGAACACCCCAATAATTGTCTTAAGTCTGTTAAAAGACTATAGTAAGATCTGGAAAAGTCATGCTAAGCTGAGGCTTGTTCACAACAAGTGAAAATCCAAAATCCT
>JAGPOW010003685.1:74266871-74334366 GCA_030014935.1 Caiman crocodilus
CAAAAATACTGTGGGGTCTGCTCATCAAGAGGCCAAAGATTGGGACGTGCTGAGTTTGAAACACATAAGGGGATCAGCTTGTACAGGCTGATTGACCCAGTTTAACTCAGACATGCCCCTATGAACTGAATGCTGGCCCCTGAGGGTGTCAGCTGGACACCAAGCCGGATTCAGAGGGATTCTGTTTACCTGTGTGCTTGTGTCTGACTGCAGTTTATTGTTGCTGTCGTGAACTGATTCTTGGCATATGAGGGTGTCAGCCTGTCCATGCTGATCAACCCAGCTGGGTCAGGTGTGTCACGTTAATTTGTGTGTGTTTGTGTGTATGACTGATTCGGTGACTGGAGGAACCCAGTCCCATTGAAATGGAGTCCTGCAAGATAGCTCCATTGGTGGTGAGGACTTGCAGAAGGGAGATATACAGCTCTGTATAGAAACACAAGCAGCACATTGACAGAATTACCAAGACTCTAGTAACCTATCCCTAATAAATGAGCACACCGCAAAGTAATGGGCAAATCTGGTAACATTACCTGTGTGAAATTTTGGCCAGAATATTTTGACTTTGGACATTTTATCAACAATTTAAAATTTACAGCAGCATCAGAGAGACTTTTCACAATACTTCATTTAAGTGATGCAACCAAACCCTTATTTTTCCATCCAAAAATAATTTAAATAAAAAACATTTTAACAGTTGTAATGTTAGTCTAGTCTGCAGTCTCTCTGTAGTGTTCTGATGACTATATAAGATGGAGGGTATCTAAGGATTAGATCCACAATTCTTTTTTATTCAGGTTTCTTGGTAGTTTCCTTCAGTTAAGAAAGTATTGTGGGGAACGGAATTGCAGATTTGCACCACAATTTAGACCAAGGCTTGGAATTCATTTCAATACTTTTATAGCCCTATTTTGACAATATGTGAAAGCCCTCTCTTGCCCCTTCTTGCTGATGGGCAACTGAGGCACAGAGAATAGAACCTAGGTCTTTCAAGTGGTCAGCTAGCACCCTTAGAAATGAATTGTCTTTCCTTTCACTACCAAGCACCAAGGTGATGTTTTTATGGCAATGGTTTGCAAAGCAGAAGAACTGCTGTACATTGTACTGTCTGGGACCTTTTCAGTGAATATTCCTAGAGAAACAAGATGAAGCACCTAACTCTGCATTTCACAAGCATATGGATCAATATGGCCAAAGCTGTTTCCAGCAAGATAGCAAAAAGATTTGGTCAGTCTCATTTGGAGGTCAAAGTTTTTTAGTTACGGTTATTTAGTTAGCTAATAAAAATGAGCAGTATAAAAGGATCCCAAGGCTGCAGACCAGCTTACTCGGAGAGATGACCTTGATACTGGGAAATGTGAAAAGACAGGCTCCTCAGAATATTACACTCTGCCTACCAGCCTGGCTTCATTTTTGCCCACATTCAGTTTTAGCCAGTCCCTTTTCATCCCAGAGCCAATTTTGTCAGAGCCTGGAGAAAGGCAGAGGAGATGCTACTACGCATCATTGGGGCAGAGAAGACATATAGCTAGATGTCAACTGTGTAGTGCTGGCACTATATGCCATGTTATTTCACCACTTTTTTTAATAGCCCCATGTGACTGGAGCTGAAGACTTTGGAAGCAGAGCAATAGTTTCCCTTAGTGATCATCTGACTGCAGTTTATGAAGGGTACCTGAGCCATTTCAAGGCATTTTTATTCATCACTCATCTGCCGGGGAATTCAAAGTATTTTGAAATTAATAGTGTGGTAGGTATCTGCCAATCCCATGCCTCACAGTTTTTGCTGCTTGCTTGTAAGGGCCAGGAAGGATTCCCTGACACCTCTCCACCTTGAATGTTACTGATTTCTGGAGTGGGGTTAGGAGAGGTTGCCTTTCTCTGAAGCATTAAAACATTGTTCACAGCTAAGACTGAGGAGGTGAGCGGTTGACTGAGCTGTGCTGATGCTCCTGCTGGTACTTAGAAAAATTAAGTGATACTTGGCCAAAGAATCTTGCTTTGTCACTCAGGGTCATAATGCTTGCCCAACTTGGGGGTCAGGAAGGAATTTCTCCTCTTGGTCAGATTCACAAGGACTGTAGGAAGTTTCTGCCTTTCTCTGCAAAGGAGGCTGAGTAGTCTTTCTAGGATCCTCTGAGCACATATTTACCAAATACTACTCTGTCATTGCAGTAGCAGGGCATTGGCATCACACTAATCTCTGCTTTTACTTACGGCATGCTGCAGGGCAGTGCTTCCCACATTGTTGGGTGCACTTGCTAGGGAGAGGAGAAATGTCCTGGGGGTCCATGAAGCTGGGACAGCAGAGGGAATTGGCGGTAAGGGGGATCAGCGGGAAGTGGTGGCAGGGCAGTGGTGGGGGAAGTAGGAGATGTGAGAGTGTATGACTTAACTTCAGTGAAGTATAAATATAAAAAATTTGGGAAACTGTTGTAGGATATTCTTGGAATCTCATTTTTTGTAACTCCATGTGAGGGTTTGAAGCGGTGAATTTTTTTGGAATCCTTGGGTACATGGTTGTCTGCAAACACGGGGAGATGAACTCAGTGACCAGAGAGGCTCTTTCTAGTCCTGTGTTCCTATATGCTGTGGACAGTCCATCAGGATATATGAGATATAGACTCCTTGTCTATGGATGGAGTGAGATTGTCTACTGGGGAAAAAAAGTCTCCTTATAACATTGACCAGTCTGAATCCTCTTGTACAATCTAAGCACTAGCTCTAAAAAATAACTAAATGAACCAAACTATACAACACAATGAAAATCTTACTGGAATATTACAGATGTGTAATCTATGTTAATGTTGGTCGAAGCTTTGGTAGCCAGTTTGATTTGGAGGAGTTTCAGCTTGATTCAACGGCCGAATCTCTGAAACCGAATCAAATTGGGAGACCAATTAAAAGCTCCAAATTGAATCGTGAGACTCTGAATTGATTCGGAAAAGTTGCAGCCTGATTTGGAGATTTGGTCATAGACTAAACAGGCAGCAGTCCTCAAGGACGCTGGACACAGCTGCCTCCAGCTGATAAGTCTGTTATGGTGGGCAGAGTGGGGAGGGAAGGGACATGGAGGGGCAGATAAATGTCCCCAGAGCAAGGGAGAGATTGGGGCTGGACAAGCTGACCAGCTGGGGCAGGGGGAGCGCAGGCAGAGTTGTCCCTAGGGGTGTGCAGGGCCAATGGGTGGAGTTGGTGAGTAGCCAGAGCCACTAGAGCAGGGGATGGGGAGTGGCGAGTGGCTGGAGAAGTGGTGGAACTGGGGTGGGTAGCAAGCGGTTCTTGGCAGCAGCAGTGCATAGAAGCCATGTTGGGTCTTATACAGGGCCACATGAACATCACTGGGGGGCACAGTGACTGCTCACAAGTGGTGGCGGCAGTGTTGGTGGCAGGTGCATGGCAGCAGTGAGCGTAGAGCTTTTGCAGAGTGCCACAGTGGTGTCAGCAGTGGGTGGGGTGGGTGTTTAGTGTCAACCAGTAATCAGCAACCACCTGCAGAAGCTGCTGGCAGCATTGGTGGCAAGGGAGAGAGTGGTCAGCAGCAACCAACTGTAGGCACCACTGGCAGTGGTGGTAGTGCCCAATCTCTGGGGGTGCATGTGCATCTGCCTGCACCCCCTACACATCACCAGCGTAAGATTGTACATCCTTCCTTTGCTAGATCCAGCCACTCCTCTGGTTGCTTGCCACTCCCAACCCCCAGGTTCCACACACCCCTAGGGATGGCTCTGTCTATGCCATCCACCCCAGAGGCAGCCAGCTGTGTCCAGCGTGGTGAGAACTGCTGCCCATTTAGTCAATGGCCAAATCTCTGAAGCAGCACTGAATCTTTGGATCTGATTTGGCTGAATTGAATTGGGACAGTGATTCGAATCACCAATCAAATCACTGTCTGTCTGCATCAGCCAAATCCGGATCTGAAACAAATACTTGCCACTTTGCACAGGCCTAATCTATATACATTTTAAAGAAACTACTTAACCTATGTTTATTTGTGTAATAAAACCACCAGATGGCACTGTATACCAAGGTTTAAAAGCTTGATCTTACAATTTAATTTAAGTAGATTGGAATACCCCTATTTCTAATCCACTGCAGCCAGTTACAACAAAATACCACTTTGTGGCAATAACTATCCCAGATTAATACTGAAGTACTGCACCACAAACTGATAGTGAATATTTTAACTTCATTTTGAATTTACCAAATCCACTGCAAAGTTAGACTTTGCACCTATCAGAAAGTTGCACCAATTTTTCTTTAAATTAACTTGAATAATTTAAAACACTGTGTGAATATTCTTATTGCAGGCTTAATTTAGTTAAATAATTTAGGACACATTTTAAGATAAAATGAAATAACCTAGTATGAGTCCAAAACAAGAGTGTTTCTGCTAGTTTATAAAACAATTTAAATTAAATTGGTAAGTCTTTATTGTTTAGAGAAGGCCTAAACTTAGGGGCAAGATTTTTTTGGCTGATAGGGATGGCTGATTTTTAACCAGCCATATCTTCCAATACTAATCCAATTGCCAATATATAGCCTGGCAGCTTCTGCTAGTAAGTCTGTGCAGGGAAAGGGATGTGGGGGAAAGAAGGAGCACGTTGGGGGGCAGATCAAGGTCCCCATTGTGAGGCAGGGAGTGGGGCTGGGTCCCTTATTATTAACAAACAAGTTAGTTAAAAGCCTAAAAGACTGAGAGAGAATGTATAAAATCCTAAGCCATTTTAGGTAGAGGTGCACTGCTATATTGTAAAGTCTCCTTATAACATTGCCCTGTCTTATAGTCTAAGCACTAGCTCTAAAAAATAACTAAATGAACCAGACTATACAACACAATGAAAATCCTACTGGTTAATTTGGGAATATTACAGATGTGGTCAGTTGCTATATTGTATTGGCATTGATAAAAGGAAAACTGACATTACCAGCAATCGGCTTTTTTTTGGCACATGGCCAATAATGTCACCAATAAATGCCACATGCATTTGTACAGCCAAAGCATGCACATGCTCGGAATGCACATGCTCGGAATGCAGCCGAGCAACTTGGAGACCAGTGTCTGGCAAGTAAGTCTGTGGGGGGAAGAGGTGTGGGGGGAAGGGCAGATCAAAGCCCCCCCAGTGAGGGAGGTAGTGAGGCTAGAATAAGGACAGGGGCAGGCACTGCCCAGCCAGGCAAAGTGGGATGCGGGATGGAGTCATGGGTGGCTTGTTTGGGGAGTGGGGAGGGGCAGCTCCCACTGCTGAGTGCTTCCTTGGGGAGACATGTGGGGCATGTGCCCCGCCCCAGATTTGTGTGCAGGGCAAGGGCAGGCTACCTGCTGTGGGCTCAAGGCCAGGGCTGTACTCAGGATGGGCAGCAGAGGCACTTGGATGGGGCGCTGTGGGGTGGGCTATAGCCACCCAAAATTCCCCATAGCACCTCCTATAACCACCCTCCCAGCTCCACCACTGCCTGTTCCACCCCTCCTCCCCTGAGTGCAGCCCTAGCCCAACTCCCCTGCCAGGAAAGGGCCAGCCCAGTTCCTGGCCCCACGCCCACAGCAGGGCCCACCCTTTGCCCATTAACTGATCCAGGGGCACATGTCCTCTATGCCTCCCCTAGGGGTATGTGCAGTGGCGGGAGCTGCCCTCCCTCCCCTGCACTCTGGGGGCGCCACCCACAGTTCTGTTCTGCACCTCACCCTGGCTGGGCAGCACTTGCTCCTGGCCCTGCCCTAGCCCTAGTTCCACTCTGTCTCACCACAGGGGCCTCAAACCCCCCCCCCCCCGCTCCTTCACCCCCACAGACTTACCAGCCAGATGTTGCTCTCCAAGCTTCCAGGCTGCATTCCTGGCTGCATGCATGCTGCAGCTGCACACATGCACGTGGTGTTTATCAGTGGCATTATTGGCCACATCAGCCCAAAAAAGCCGACTGCTGATCATGTCAATTTTCCTTTTATCTGTGCCAATATCCTATGGACCGATATATTGGTGCACCTCTACCTAAAATGGCTTAGGCTTTTATACATTCTCTCCCTCTCTCTCTCTCTCAATCAGTCTTTTAGGTTTTTAAGTAAATTATTCCCTACATCAGTTTGAAGTTTGCAAAGTAAAATAGTCTAAGAGCTCTTTAAGTTCATTCCAGGCCAACATATCTGGCCTGGGGCAGGGAGGGCCCAGGGATAAGAAGGATAAGAAGGGAAGGCAGGGATAAGAACAGAAAGCACAACCTGGTATAGGTGAGATCTATCTCAGTCTCCTGGATTTGTATCTCTAACATGTGTGACCTATTCAACCTAGGAATACATGGGTAGTTAAAATCCCTTCCTAAGATAATTTCTTCTTTTGAAGGCTATCAGAATTCTATTGTTTTTTATTTAAAAAATATCTTTTAGACTCTAGTAAGGAGCATAATTTAATCCAGTAACTTTTGCCACTTAAATCTCTTTTGAGGGTAAAAATCTAGCATTATTATCTCCAGCATGGTCTATTGGTTGAAATCAAATATGCAAAGAAGAAAAATACTTGCGTAGCTTTTTAAATGTTGGCAGAGGCACAATAGACTTGGCTTCAGGACACTTTCCTCTCTCCTTTTAAATCTGTTGCCTGCCCTCTATACACACAAATGTGGGAAAAGCTTTTGGTTAGGTCTGCATTGACTTTGCATTTATAACCACATTACTTAGTCCTCTAATATTTACTACATACACTTAATAAATATTAGGTAAGTATTAGGGTCTTTTAAATATTGTGTTTAGAATTTAAGGGAAGATATACATTTACTGTATTCTTTTCAATATTTTTGTAAAAAAGTGCATTTCTATAAATACCCCTGATCATTTTTATTTTAGCTTTATGTTTAGCCTCTGTTAAAATGTCTTTGGCCTTTGCCATAACAGCGATACATATTGTGACACAATAGAGTTATTCATAATCAGGAGAACTAATTTACCCATTTGCAACTTTCTTTGAGAATTGATGCATTTTGGTCTTTCCCTTTCTCCTCTCTCCCCCTTCCACTCTCTCCCTTCCTCCCTTCCAATTTTGCTAGTTTGCATCACTTTACCAGTTTTGTCATATAACAGTTTTGGTCTTCAACAAGGGTGCCTGTAGTTGTGCTACGGGGCTGCTCCAACATGCTGTAATTACAGTGCGTCGCTGCAGACTCAATTAATTGAGTCTGCTAGAGTTTGATAATTACCACACCCAGCTACCCTCTGCATCTCATATATCAGTGTCCTCATGCTTCAAAATGGTGGTGGGCCACTTGAACTAAAGCTCATTCAATCATTCAATGAGCTTTAGTTCAAGTGCTCCCACCACCATTTTGAAGCACAGGGATGCTAATATACAAGACACTGTGGCACTTTAATTAGAGCAGCACTTGGACCCGCTCAATTAAAGTGTTCCCCTCTCCCACTTCCAGAGCTCCAAGTGTGCCCCAAATGACAAGATTATATAAATCTTCCAGTCTCACACTTTTCCCATAACTTCTGCCTTCTTTTGTGACAGGTCTAAGTAATCATAAAAATAACCAAACTCCTAACTGAGTCTCGTAGATTTCTAGAATCTTAAAGTATCTATCCAAAACCTTTGCAACCAGTTTATGAACCCTATTACTATATCCTATGTGATGATCAGACTACAGTTTAGAGATTAGAAAATTGGAATATGATGCACATGGGTCTCTCAGATTAGTGTAGGAAGCAGCTACAGAGTTAAGAGCATTTTGAAAGTGCTGTCCCGAAAGGCTTGCTAAGATTCTAGTATCCACGTGGTGCTTTCCCACTAGGCCCTTTTTAGTTCTGATTTCACTTGTGTCTCTCAGGCTGACTCATTCTCATCAGCTTTGTTATGAAGTCCTTTGGCTCACTGCTGAGATCTGGATTGTGACCTTGGTTACAGGGTCTCCTAACCCCTCATCTTAAGGGTGAGGACCACCTTTGCAATGGAATTGAACTTGAACTTGCCCTCTGCAGAAACCTTAGTATAACTGTGTGAACATTTCATACAGGCTTTAGTGAGATTATATGACAGCTATTTTGCTGTCTCTCCTTCCCCTAACCCTTGCAGCTTGGGTTAAAGGCAGAAAAGGACCCATTTGCCACTGCTGCTGCTTCTTCCCACTGCAGCACAGGGAACAGCAACCCCCACTTTCTTCTTCCTCCCTTCTCCCTACCACAGCACGAGGGAAGTCTCTGCTGCCAAATGCTGCTGACACCCCTCATCCACAAGCCAGATCTGATGGCTCCATGAGTCAGATCCAGACCAGGAGCCATAGGACGCTGGCCTGTGTTTATCAGATTTGAGCAAAACTTTTGGAAATAGCCAAAAATGGACTTTTGGAATGTTTAAGATGCAAAGTCACCTTTGATTAAGAATAAATGGATGTTTCCCAAAAGTCAACACCCTGGTTTTCATTGCAATTGTAGGGAACCTTGTCTACTTGTAAAACTGAGAAAAAATGAAATGCCAGTTATTTGGCATGTCAAAAATACAGAAGAATGGACCTGGGGAAATGGATTAGACTTCTCATCACTTTGTCTCTTCCTCCTTTTTATAAACAAAGGCTAATTTTACTTGATGATGAGTGAAACTCAGAAAGATTCATTACTTTTCTTCATGATTAGGCTTATTAAGCTTTCCAGGCAAGTTAATTAGCTTTATAGAATTTAAGTCTGTTTTTCTAGGCAGCTGGCTCCTTGTAGGTAGTACTTACGGTTGATTGTCCATTGCCCAAAGCACATGCAGGTAATGGAAGAGAATTGATCAAGAAAGGTAGCTTCCAGATTTTGAAACAGCTGTGCGTAAGTAATATCTCAGACTTGATTGTTTGCCTCTCATCCTTAGCACTAATAGTACAAAATAAATATTATTGCTAAAACCATATACATTTTCATATCTTCCCTTTAGACATCTGAAATGAAATCAAGGCACTCTGAAAAAAATAAATGCAAAGGTATTTTCTACATGGCACTTTGCCCTCAGGACATGCACCAGAAAAAAACCATTTCTAATTACCAAGATGTAAAGGGAAAAATCTAGAGACCCATGCAGCAGAAGCAGGGTGATAGTGCAAAGTGGGGCCAGGACTTGTGGAACTTGGGCAATTGGTCCACTGAATGGAAAAATTACTTGGCACAGGAATGAGTTCTCTGGCTTTTCAGCTACGCAAATTAACTGCTGCTTCCAAGACAAGACAATGACAATGATTGGAGGAGGGATGTGCCCCCCCAGATTTCTGTGCATGGGGCTGCAGCCTGGCTGAACCCAATGCCGGGTAGCAGTGGCAGCAGGGCAGGGTTGTACACTAGGGTTGTGTGAAGCAGAAAGTATTCTCTTCAGATTCAGCAATACTGAGGGACAGTGATTCAATTCACTGTCCCAATTTGATTCAGCCAAATCCAAATCTGAAGATATTTGGTGCTAAATCTTATTCAGCCGTAGACTATACAGGCAGGCAATGCCAGTGGGAACAGCTGGGTGAGCAGTTGGACAAGCTCTGGCTTGAGCTGGCAGTCCCAGAAGAAGCCACGGCTCATGTGGCTGCTCCCCTAGCTGCACCCCCCCACCGCCCTCGGGCAAGGCAGGAAGTGCTGGCAGCTCTGGGAGAAGCCATGGAGGCTAGGTGGGGGATGACTGGAAACTGAGAGAATGAACAGGGGCTTCCCCCAGCTCCTGGTTCAATTCCCCAGTTCCCGGTTCGATCCCCCAGCTCCCTGATCATGCCCCCCAGCCCCTGCGGCTTCTCCCGGTGCTGCCAGCACTGCTTACCTCACCTCGGCAGGGGAGCAGCCAGACAAGTCATGGCTTTTCCTGAGGTTGCCGACTCAAGCCAGGCCTTGTCTGGCTGCTCCCACCAGCGCTACCTAGTGCTTGTCTGTACTGTGTATGGCCAAATCTCTCTGAATAGATTTGGAGGCTTCTGATTCGATTCAGAGAGGTTAATGGGTCTCCCAATTTGATTTGGAGATTCGGCCGCTGAATTGGGCCAAATCTCCTCCAAATTGAATTGGCTACCGAAGCTTCACACAGCCCTATTGTGCACCCCCACTGTGGTGGCAGCAGAGGTACCACGTATGTGGGGGCCCAAGGACCCTGGCCCCTGTCAGGAAGAGGGCTGTCACCTGAAATGCACAAAAGTTTCCACAGGTCCATCATCTTAGGCCCCCTCCCCAGCAAAAATCAAAGTCGGCACTTATGGGTAGCAGTGCCCCACTGGGCAGCACTTATGCATCAGCTATGTGAAAAGGGAAAGGAAGGAGGCTGTAGGTAGGTGAGCCATTGTAGCCTTGAGGCTGCTTCTGAGGCGGCTTGGAAGGAAAGACAGAATTCCTTTGTCCCCAAACCCATAGAGGCCTAATCTCCCAAGTCCCTGCTTTTAGCAGCAATCAGGAATAAATCAAGACTCCTCAGGGGACTATAATGAAAATCCAATGTATTTTGTGATTCTGTAACCATATCACAGAATCCAGACTTTGCTGCAGAATTTTTCTTCCTTATTGTCCTAGCCCTTAAGATTCCAAAACCTTCCAGATGGAAGATGGGTACATTACTGTATTCAGAATTTGCAAAGGGTCTGTACAAATGGCCATGGTCACTCAAAAATTTTATATGGCTAGGCCTAAAATACAATAATTCAAATGACAATATTGTCAACAATCTTTCTGCCAATTGTTTTAGTGGAAATATTCATCCGGTCTGCTTATCTCACAACCCCAAATTAGTTTCTGCACTTTCTAGGCTACCAAATAACCTGCACGAGCTCTCAACATCACCTTCCCTAGTACAGTCTGCCATCCCTAAAATATATCTACATCAGCGGTTCCCAAACTCTGACAGATTGCGCGCCATCAATTTAAAACAATACAACCTTAAGTAACACCAGCGAATTTTTGTCATATAAAGGCATTTTAATAAATCTTTTAACACATATCACTGACAGGTCATCTGCGTACCACTGGTGCTATGTGTACTACAGATTGGGAACCGCTGATCTACATTATAGAATCACTGGATGTGAGATAAAGCATCTTCTGGTCATTCCACAGTACAGTGTGTGAAAATAACCATCATGGTCAGGGGTAACAGTATTGAGCAATGGCTGTTGTGCAAACTGTTAGATGCTTAAAAGAGAAAAGTGTCTAACTTTTGCAATGAGTGTTGAACAACTAATTGGGACATCTGATTGGGGGGGAAATGGATGGGTTGCCATGTTTGGTATCATTGTGATAAACTATAGCAATGTTGTTGCATTGACAGAACTTTAGAGGCAAATAAAGTGACTTTCTATTGAGAAAAATACATTATAAAGGTGCATTTCTACAAGTCAGTGCCTCAGTTAGGTTCATCTTCCATTTTGTTTCTGACTCAGAAAAGGAGGAGATTTAATTTAAGTTTTTTACTATCAGGAAAAGCATTTTGTCATCTCATTTTCTTCTTGATTCAGGAAGAACTGCTTGCTCATCTAGATGAGAACAAAACCCACAGAATTAGTATCTCCCACAGAGAGTAAGATTCACTGAACTTCCCAGGGCACTTTATTACTTAAATAGATCTAAATACACAGCAATCTTGAAACAAAGTAACCAAAAATAGAAATGTTTTTTCAACATCTTCCACTTATAGCTAATGAAGTGCAAGTCATGTCTGCCCTAACTGTACTTGGACATTTATTGTTGCTAAAAGTAATAAATCTCTCCAACCAAAGGTAGGCTTTACAAGAAAGCAAACTGCATGCTCAATTAGTCAGACGAAATTGGTCATTTTGCTTAACACTTGCAATTTGATATATGGATCTTGCTACAGCAGAAACCTGCTAAAGTTATCTTTCTTTTGTCTCCATAGAGCAAATTGGGGAAACCCTTTTACCTGAGCAAAGCCAAAATAGACAGGTTGTGCAGGGACTATGAGGGAGAAAACAGTCAATCTTCTAAGCCTCCAGGCCCCATGATTTTCAACCAGCATGCTGAACAGATAAGATAACCAGATAAGCACAAGCTCACACTTGCCTCTGCCTAGCTAATTCACCCCTACTGCCTATCCCCTTGGCAAGGACGTAAGTACTGCAATATATACATTAATTTCTGAAGTTGAGTGCCACTCAATTAACAAAAGTTTGGGAGGGTGCCACAAGACAAATGAGAGGTGCCTGGAGTCCAAAAAGGTTAAGAACCACTGCTCTAGCCCATGCAGCTTGTGGATTAGAGTGGCTTTAAGCCATTATACATGGAAGTTTGTCCATAAGTAACAATCAACTGTATGCCATATTAAGTCACCACATAAGCCTTTAGTGCTGCACAGGCTATCATGGTGCTACATCCCATGATATCCAGGAGGTACAGAAGCCATGCTTGCACCCCCAACCAAGTAGCAAAATTGCACTGGCTCTGTGGAATGTAGAGCTTATTTTTCACTTACTTGGGCTGATGAAGACTGAGTTGTGTGTTGTAATTAATGGAAAAAATCCAAGATTTTCCTTCTACTTCCCTGTATTAGAGTTCAGTAGAAGCAGATTCTAATGTAAATCTAAAAATGAATGCATTTTAGGCAAACTGTGTGTAGATGAGTGTGTTTTATGAATAGTTCCCGTGAATTTGTATGAAACACTTTCATCTTTGATAATTGTGTGGCGATGAGTTGCACTGAAAAAGTGAAACATCTGTGCATGCTTCATAACTTTTGGGATACTATGCTTAAGGCACATCGGTTTGTATAGTCAACAATATACAAGAGAGTCAGCCAAGTACCCATTTACAGTTGGATTGAGTGGAAGCAACCTTTACCCAAATCCAAAGCAAGACAAACTCATGTCCTCAGAGCTAGATCAAGAAACTATAAACTCCCAGCAAGAAGAATTTCTTAGTTTGCAGCAAGTTCAATTACACAGCCAACTGAAGAAAAGTCCTTCTCTGAGTTTTGAAATCGAATGTTATCCTTCCAGACATGTGGGGGGATTTTCCAGGGCCATAAATTCAATGTACATCTTGTCAAGGTACTACATCTTCCAAATATATACAGAAAGAGAGGTCTTTTGAAAAAGACTTACTAGACAACCTGCTGACATCAGAGCTGCCAAAATTTTAATTTATGCTCTGGTTGTTTTCTAGGTTGATTATTGAACTCAACCTCTGTAGCTTTACTTTTCTCCTTCAGTCCATCCAAGATTCTCCTTGAAAGACATTCCTTTCCTGCAACTCAGGTTATGTTTTTCTTTTACTTTAGTTTCTGTAAGGCTTTCCATCTTCCTTCTCATTTATTTCAAGTTTCTCCTCATTTAAACAACATTGCAGATTTCTGTCTCTACTCTCCTGCCATTCTTTCCTTCTATTTTCCCCCTATTCTAATATAATAGGTGCCTTAGTGTGTCTGCCTGTCCATAATGCTTTATTTGCACTCTGATTGGTTGTCTTGGCAGTCAATCACAATGCTGACTGAAACAAACAATCAGTGCTCTGCACAGACAGATACACATGGTGGAGCGCCACCATGACAGTCAGCAGGACCCGACCAGTCTCTAGGTCCTGAGAGCCGGCAGGCCCCAACAAAAGGCACATGGGGCCAGAGACAGAGCAGCAACAGTGGAGGGTGGTGAGATGGCAGTGCCATCATGCTTGATGGGCAATTGGCTAGTCTGTTTCAATAACAACCTTAAGCTTGACCTCCAAATTTATAATCACAACTGTAGGAGAAGGGCATTGAAACTTTCACATGTTTAAACCCATACAGATTCACTGTTTCTAGAAGTTTGATCTCAGATATACACCCTCAGCTACCTTAAAAGAATGTAAAGCTTTGTTTTGGTTTTACAAGAAAGGAAATAGTAAGTTTGATTAGTATAATATAGAGGTAACCTCAAACCAAGTGAAGAAAACAATGATTCAGCAAATGGAAAATCTATTTAATCCAAAATCTGTCTACTGGAAGAATTCAGGGAGAAAAAGATAATGTTCCAATAGACCAATTCAGCCCTTTCAGCATTACCAAGCTGCAGAATTAAAGTGTTTAATGTCCCTGCCATCACCAAGTATTTCCTATTATGAAAATGTATAATAAAACACATTTATAACTGTTGGTACACAATAAAGATGAGCACTGGAAGAACTCTCCTCTCCAATAGGTTTGCTTATTTTAGTGATTTTGATGAAAATTGTTTCCTTCTTCTGTTCAAGACAATCTGGTTTAGAGTTTAAATATTTTGTTAAAAATATCACAGATTTTGGCTTTTGAATGGCAGAAAGCCTCTAACAAGTAAAAACAGAATATAAGAACAATTGCTCTACATTTCTAAAGGTTGCTGCAATGAAGAGCCCTACTGGAAGAATTTTTTAAAGAGTTTTCCATGCACAGACCCCTTTAAAATATCTCAAGTTGCAAAATCTGAAGCTTTCAAAATGATTAGTCACTTCTGAAAATATAGAGCTACTAATAGGTACAGTAACTTTATTATTTTTCAACAAACCACATGATCAATACTTTTCAGTATGTGTTGAATACATTCCTAACAGCTAGATACTAGTATCTTACTAGTAGTAGAAGGCAGGTATGTTGTAATACTACATTAACATGCTAAACTTCCTTAAGAAGAAATTCTTCAGTTTTTTAACTCACATTAAAGTAACTGATTTGTAAATGTTTACAGTTCCTCATTCTTTAAATACCAGATGATGTGGGTCCACCTAATGGTCTATATATACCGCAGTTTCCTTAAACTGTGTAAGATGAAGCATCAGTGACTTGCAAATAGTAAAAACATATTTTGCAGTAAGTTTCAGATTGATTGTGGTTGGTGGAAATATTAACTATTTTTTATAAAAGGTAGAAATAAAAATAGCCAGCACCTCCCTGGAAAATTTCAGTCAGGAAAATATTTTACTTGATCAATAAGTTAATAAGTTGGTCAGAAAACAATTTTCCTTTCTTTTTTTCTCTATCTCTCTTTATTTCAGAATATATCACTAGATATATATACCCAAACACTGATCAGTTCTTCCCCAAAGTTATTTGGATGTAGCATATTATAATAAAATTTGCAAAATTTTGAAAATGAAAATTTTGAGGAAAAATATGCTGTAGTCATTTATGGGTTACAGTTGACTGCTACTATTCATAGTTCTGTAGTTTTCACTTTCTACATAGAACTGAATTACCTTTGCCTAATGAAAGGTTACACAAATTGAAGTAACATCATGTATTCAATTCTAGTTTGTATTATTGACTGCCAGGAAAGCCTTTAATAAGATACTCACTTAGTACAAGTCCCTTATCTCCTTTATCCACCCATTCTCCTGATGCCAGTGGCTATGCAGAGAAAGCTAACAGCAATCAGTAGTGTGATCACTCCAATGCAGAGACAGCTATTAAAAGGGATTAAGCTGGCCTGGAGTCAGAGGATATTAACCAACCTGAAATTTACAGACCTGCAGGAAAGGGCAACACCTTTCAGGATCTTTGAAATGGCTGAACTCATAGATTCAATGAATACCACATTTTCTCACATAAAACTAGGGTTCAAATTATAGGGGAGCTTGGAGGTACTGAGCCTCCCTATAAGAAATGAGAGCCCCCATGTAAGATTTGAAAATCATAACCTGAGGGTCTCCGATTTTATTAGGACATTGTGATGGGCAACTCCATTTTTTTGTAGACCTCACTGAGTCAAAGTGCAATTCAAACCCTGCATAAAACACACACTTCCCCATCAAAACTGGGGGCATGGATTAAGTGTAGAAGCCAGTTTTCTGACCAGCATAGAAGCACCCTAATTTGATTCAGTTTCCACAGTGCAGCAACAATTGCACTACTATTCAGGCAGCTGAAGGAGTAAATTGACTTAATGGCTCATTGTTCTTCACTCTAGATGTGTTAACAATTGCCTCTCCTTTTTAATGGTCTTGATGTTCCACTAATCAAGCCAACTTTTCTTACTGCTGTGTTGTTGTCTGATAGTTGTTCCTGATCCCTCTCCTATTTCACAGCTCTGGAGAATGTATAGATTTTTTTTAACATCATAGATCCACACATGAAGACCAGTCAGCAACAGATAGGGTTTTAGCTTTAGTTAAGTAGGAAAGGGGCGGGGGCGAGGGGAGGAGGGGGAGTCTAAAGTTTTAAATTCTTTCCCTACTCTATGCAGCCACAACTCTGGAAAAATCTTTTTCTGCCTGTCAAAAACAAGGTGCATATTGCATTCCTGGATGTGTTGTATAAAAGAAAATATGTTTTATGTCTTTGATCCCAGGTATGCATAAATATATGTACACTATACCTGAAAGGTATTTGATGTCTTGTTTTAGTTTTCTGCAAAATCAGGTAGTATATTTGACTGGTATGTACGGCGTTAACCTCATACAACATCAACAAAAACAACAGCTTGGCAAATACAAACTGTATTCACATTCAAAATCTGTTAGTCTACATTAGAGACTGGGTGAAGAAAGGTAATGGCCCACGAAACCAGTTCAGTCCCTTTGACATTGCCAGCTGATAGAATTAAAAGTATTTAAGCACTCTATCTTTCCTACTAGAAAAACATACAGCAAAATATAATTTCACCTATAAGTGTAAAGTGAACAGGTATAAACTAGCGTTATCTCTGACCCTAATTCCTTCCTTATTTTAATTTTTGTATTTTTGATGTTTTAAAGATTGTAGACCTGAATTAGAACTACAACTACATTTCTGATTTCCCTGCCTACAAATAATAGTTAACTATTCTGGTTTGGAGGTGAATACCATTAGCTAGCTCCATATTTGTAATGTCTGCAATCAGCTACCCCAGTGATGGGTAACATCTGAGAACTTTGATATATTTGATTGTTTTCCAGTTTATATAAATCTAAAAGGTGTCCTCACGTATCTTCTCTCCGCGGCTGTCTGGTTTTAACAGCTCTAATGTAAAACAGTCCCACAACGAATATTAATACCCAGACATGATCAAAACCTTGAGCCTCAGATGTATGGCCCTTCAAATTGCAGGGATACCTGAAACTGATCCTGTTTTTATGGCTCAGATCCAAAACAACAGTGAGTCTCTTTTTTTGTTAAGTTGTGTATACTTTCTCACAATCTAAAACTAGGCATCACCTCATGGACACAGTGTATCCAGTGAATAGGACAGAAGACTGGAAGTCAGGATTCCTGGTGTAGTCAGTGTCTTGCCATTTGGGCAATCGTTTAATCTGTCTGTGGCAGTTTCTCATAGTTTTACTCACCATAGAGTCATAGAAAATGAAGCTTGGAAGGGACCTCAGAAGTCATCTAGCTCAAAGGAGGACCAACCCCAACTATGTCATCTCAGCAAACGCTCTTCCTACATGGATCCTAAAAGCCTCTAAGGATGGAGATTCCTTCACCTCTCTGGGTAAAATGTTCCAGTACTTCATCACCCTCCTAGTGAGACACTTGTTCCTAATAACTAGCTTAGACTTCCCTTGCTGCAGCTTGAGACCATTGCTTCTTGTTCTGTCATCTGTCACCACTGAGAACAGTCTAGCTCCATCCTCTTTGTAATCCCCCTTTCAAGCAGCTGAAGGCTGCTATTCGATACCCTCTCAGTCTCCTCTTCTCCAGACTAAATAAGTCCAGTTCCCTCAGCCTCTCTTCATAAATCATGTGCCCCAGCCCCATAGCCATTTTTGGTGCCCTCCAGAGTAAAGTACTTTGAGAGTGACATATGAAAAGGCATTGTTTTTATTACACTGGTTATCAATAGGAATCTATTCAATTTGTGAATTCATGATTTTTGCAGAAACTGCAAAAAAAGGGTGGTTTCTGCAACCACAATGAAAAGTAGTGTTCCCAGCAATTTTGTGTAGAATCTCCAGGAAAAAAAACTTGTACTAAAAATAAAATGCTAGCTCTCCAGTGAGAGCCAGTGGCTGCTGCAGCCCAGCCTTGCAGCCAACTGGCTGGGAAAACCATTGGCACAAAGGGGAGCAGTAAAGATGGTGGCCACTCACTCCTGGTTCTGTTGCTGATTGGCTGAGAGGGCTGCCTTTTGCATGGCCCTGCCCCTCTGTGCCAATCAGCAGCAGGCAAGGGGTGATGCCACATGAAGGGCACCCCTCTTGTCCAGTCAGCAATCAGGGGAGGGGCTGTCAGGGGCCCTCAGCAAATTAGTGGGGGGGAGGGGCCTCACTGCAAAAAGTGTGCAAAAATGGCACCAGGCACCAAAAGCAGCCTGCCATTTTTACTTTGCCTTCACATGCTGTAAATAGATCCTTAGTTATCATCAACATCTCTGCTTACCTTTATTACTCATGCCAAATCTTATTAAATTAGCTTTGGTCTCTGGGGTTAAACTATCTATCTTTTTGAAGTTGGATAGAGTTTGGAGATCCTCTTATATTGTGACATAACACACATTCAGACTGGTGGAAGAAGCACAGGATAAAGAAAGATTTTAAAATGTACTGCTTAGGAGCTCCCTGACTATTCCCTCTCTCAAACTTCTGTTGTTCAATCCCCTGCTACCTCACCTACCCAGCTCTCCCTTTAAACTTCCTCCTCTTTTTTTCCCTGCAGCTCCTCTTCTTTTTCAGCATCTTTTCCACCTACACAAGATAGAACCAAAATAATATTGAGAGAGAAGAAAACTGAAAAAGTACTTCTGTCCATTTAATGGGACTGCTAAAGTCATTTAGTACTTGCTTTAGCTTTAGCAAGTACTAAATAACTACACAGTACCAGCTATGCCATGGGGCACTCATGTAGATGCGCCCACTATTATTAAAAATATACACAATCTAAGCTGGAGAAATAGAAAAAGGTGCTACAACAAGAATAATACAACAAGAAGAAAGGAAATAAGGCTTGCAGTGACTGAAAAAATATTAATTAAAAAACTAGAGTTTGTGCGTGTGAAGCAGCATGTAGGCTGCAACATACACAAAGATTAAAGTTTGATGTAAATGTGGCCGAGAGAGGCAGCCTGGGCAGACAGCGTGTGCTTGAGGAGTAGGGAAGGGGATACTGATGGTGGGAGTTTCATGCCCTATGGGATCCTCCTGCCCCCACCAAATCCATAGTGAGAGGTCCTGGAAGACTGGAAAGGGCCAATGTGGTGTCAGTCTTAAAGAAGGGGCAGAGGGAGGATCCAGGAAACTATAGGCTTGTTAGTTTGACCTCAATTCTGGATAATATTTTGGAAAAAATTATCAAGAAGTGAGAGACTTACCAGAAGGCATGATGCAGAGAGAAAGTAGACAACATAGTTTCATTGTGTACAGGGCGTGTCTGACCAACTTCATCTCCTCCTGTGATCAAGCAATGAACCACTTAGATGTGGGAGAAGCAGTTGATGGCATATACTTGGATTTTAAAAAGGTTTTTGATATGGTCTCCCATGACGCTCTTATAAAAAAACTGGGGGATTGTGAACTGGCAGAGTCCATGATCAGGACCCACCACAGTTGTGCTATTGGTGACTAAATTTGGGATTGATCTTGGTTCCCTAGGGATACACAATTCACCCTAAAAAAATTCTTAATATAGGACTTTCAGAACTCTGGATGATCTTTCACCCTTTGATTCACAAATAATCAGTAAGGTCCCTACTGCATACTGTTTACCAGTTTAAATTAAAGAGCTGGTTTTCTTAAGAAAAGAAACAGCTTTGTATGGCAATGTGGGTGATAAAACTAACTGCAAGATTTTTTCTTTGAACTGTTTTCAGAAGACGTGTAGTTCAAGTTCAAGGGCATTTGTGAATGCCTAAATGCCAAAAAGGAGGCATACACCCAGAGGAAGGGAGGGGCTATCACCATAGAGGAGTATACCTCCTCTGCTTGGTTCTGTAGGAGGCCTATTAGTAAAGCTAAGGCAGATACGGAGCTAGGGCTAGCATCAAGGGTCAAAGATAATAAAAAGTCCTTTTTTAAATATATAGGGAGAATGAAGAAGGCACCGGGTAATGTGGGGCCTCTGCAGGATCTGCTTGGCAATCTGGTGGTTGCACCAGAGGAGAAAGCAGACCTCTTTAATAAATTATTTGCCTCCATTTTCCTGTGCAGGGAAAAGGACTCCCAAACCAGGATTCCAGATGGACTTGGAAGAAACACCGCCAGGCCTAAGGTCGGGGAGACTGGGTTATAGAATTTCTGGAGAGGCTGGACGTGTTCAAATCAGCAGGCCCAGATGCTCTCCACTGCAGTATGTTGAGGGAATTGGCAGGGGTTATTGCGGGGTCCCTGGCATGGCTTTACGAGGACTCATGGTGCTCTGGCCAGGTGCCAGATGACTGGAAGAAAGCCAATGTGGTCCCCTTCTTCAAAAAAGGGAAGAGGGAGGACCCAGGCAACTATAGGCCCATTAGTCTTCCTTTAATCCTGGGGAAACTCTTTGAGAAGATCATCAAGGAGCACATCTGTGATGGGCCAGCAGCAGGGATGATGCTCAAAAGCAACTGGCATGGTTTCATTAAGGGCTGGTCCTGTTAGACCAACCTGATTGCCTTCTATGATCAGGTCACAAAAGCATTGGATGCAGGTGTCACGGTGGATGTAGTCTTTCTGAACTTCAGGGAGGCCTTTGACACTGTCTCTCACCCTATTCTCATCAAAAAACTAGGTGACTGTGGCATTGGTACCTACACAGTCAGATGGATTGCAAGATTTGGGGTGCAGTGGGCATGCTAGTAGGGAAGGACAGATTAAAGCAAGACTTGGACAGGTTACAGGGGTGGGCTAATGAAAATAGAATGGGTTTCAATACTGACAAGTGCATGCTGCTGCACTTGGGCAGTGGGAACCAGCAGCACAGTTACAAGCTGGGAAACTCCCTTCTCGAGAGCACGGTGGCAGAAAGAGATCTTGGAGTCATTATTGACTCCAAGATGAACATGGGCTGACAATGTGAGAACACGGTCAGTAGGGCTAACTGTACCTTTTCGTGCATCCACAGATGCATCTCAAGCAGGGCCACGGAGGTGATCCTCCCCCTCCATGTGACACTGGTCAGGCCGCAGGTGGAGTAGTGTGTCCACTTCTGGGCGGCACACTTCAGGAAGAATGTGGACAGCATTGAGAGGGTCCAGAGGAGGGCCATCCACATGATCCAAGGACAGCAGGGCAGATTCTACAAAGAGAGGCTATGGGACCTGAATCTGTTCAGCCATCACAAGAGAAGGCTGAGGGGGGGACCTGGTGGCCATCTATAAACTCACCAGAGGGGACCAGCAGGGTTTTGGAGAGACCCTGTTTCCCCTGGTGCCCCCCGGGTAACAAGGAATAATGGTCACAAATTGTTAGAGAGTAGATTCAGGCTAGATATCAGGAGGCACTACTTCACAGTTATGGCGGCTAGGATCTGGAACCAACTTCCAAGAGAAGTGGTGCTGGCTCCTACCCTTGGGGGTCTTTAAGAGGAGGCTTGATGTCTACCTGGCTGGGGTCATTTGAGCTCGGTTTTTTCTCTTGCCCAAGGCAAGGGATCAGACTTGATGATCTACAAGGTCCCTTCCGACCCTACTTCTATGTTTCTATGAATCTAAGTGAGGATTAACTGGCTGCTTTGTAGGTGTAGATCTATTTTGATGGATATGCACATTTTTTCCTTATCTTGTAGTTGTTAGTACTTCTTTATTTTGCCCTCGGGCCTTTAATTTACTTAATTCTGGATTCATCATTGATGTTGACACCATAATTCTATGCAATTAATTACATTTGAAACTATCATGCTGGATTGATTTAAATCAATCAAAATTAAAACAGACAAGCAGGAAGCGTTGATTTAAATAACTGACTTTAAACTTGTTTAGCATTTGAACTTGTTTACTGCCTGGAAGGTTGATTCTTGCTGATTGGTAAGTGTAACTTACCACACTGGACCCTCTCAATGCTGTCCACATTCCTCCTGAAGTGTGAAAGTCGTACATTTCAACCAGGAGAGCAGGTCCTGGTCTCAATTCCTACTACTTCCAGTAAGCAACTGGTGATGTGGCAAGGGCCCTTTACAGTAGTTAGACAGGTAGGGCCAGTGGATTATGAGGTCCACAAACCGGGGCATCAACGTGAGCAGCAAGTATATCACGTGAATCGGTTAAAAGAACGGAGGGTTCCTCAGGGGTGGATGGCACAGGAAAGAGGTAAAGAAAAGGATCTAGGACCGCTTTGTCCGGAACTGGAGAAAACTCAAGCCGGAACCAAGGTTCATGTGAGTGAGGAATTGAATGATTTTCAGAGCAGGGAGTTGTTGGCGCTAATGGGAGAATTCCGTAAAGTGTTACAGGAAAATCCAGGGAGGGTCATGGGGGTCCAGCATGAAATAAGGACAACCCCAGGAGCTCTGGTAAGGGAAAGGTGGAGACCCATACCTCAGCAGTGGGAACAAGAAGTACATCAGGAAATAATAAAAATGAAGGAGCAAGGGATCATAAGACCGTCCAGAAGCCCATGGAGGAGTCCCATTGTGCCGGTAGCCAAACTAGATGGTTCATTAAGGCTATGTATAGATTTTAGAAAGTTGAATGCTTTAACTACATTTGATGCCTTTCCTATGCCCTATGTGAGCCATCTCATTGAGAAAATAGGAGAGGCAAGGTATATCTCTACCCTGGATTTGGCTAAAGGTTACTGGCAAATACCTTTGCGGCCTAGCGATTGTAGCAAGACGGCTTTTGGAACTCCGTGGGGTCTCTTCGAATTTGTGAGAATGCCCTTTGGTCTAAGTGGTGCGGCAGCTACATTCCAAAGATTAATGGAGAGGCTGTTGGTTCCGCATGCGGCCTATGCGGCTGCGTATATAGATGACATTATCATCTTTACATCTAGTTGGGAACAACATATTCATGCATTGCGGGCTGTCTTAGGGGAGCTGCGAAGAGCTGGCCTAACGGCGAATCCAAAAAAAGTGTAAATTGGCAGAAAAAGAGACAGCCTACCTAGGATTCCAAGTGGGGCACGGAACCATACGTCCCTTGGCCGACAAAGTCAGGGCCATAAGCCAATTTCCAGAGCCCCGGACACAGAGGCAGTTACGTTCATTCTTAGAGCTCATTAATTACTACCGACACTTTATTCCGCACTTTGCAATGGCGGCAGCTCCCCTAACTGACGCACTAGCGGGAACCTCCTCAGCAAGATTGAAATGGACACAGGCCATGAGTGACAGTTTCAATGGATTAAAGGCGGCAATGCGGCAAAAGATGATGATGCATACACCAAACTTTAATGCCCCTTTTGTTTTGCAGATGAATGGGTCAGGACGAGCGTTGGGGGCGGTATTGCTACAAGAAAGAGAAGAAGGGGAGTGCCCAATCGCTTTTGCAAGTCGCAAGCTCAGTAGAGCAGAAACCAGGTATGCTACCATGGAAAGAGAATGCCTGGCGTTACGTTGGGCCATAAAGTATTTCCAATATTATCTCCTTGGAAGGGAATTTGTGGTGGTAACGGATCATGCTCCGTTGCAGTGGCTAACGTAGAAGCAGAGCACTAACGCTAAAATTATGCATTGGACACTGGCATTGCAGCCATTTAAGTTTACAGTAATACACCGTCTGGGTAAAGATAATTTTGTAGCCGATTTTCTGTCTAGATGGGAAGGACCAGATTACTCGACCAAAACAGAACAGCATCATCATCATGAACAGAAGAATAACAGCAATCAGAAGGAAGGACAAGCAACACAAACGCCACAAGGCAACTTGAAGGGGTAGGTTTGTGACGGCGGTGTGCCATCATTAGGAGTACAGGAAAGACCCAGGGGTCAGTTAAAGAAAAGAAAGAACGCTTACCTGAAAAGATGGAGCAGGGAGAAGAGGCACGGCAGCAGCCGCGGCAGACACCATCACGGCCGCGCGAGCCGCTCCCCTGCCGCTTGTTTAAGTGGCTGATGCTAACAAGCCGGAGAATCGCAGCAGCCAGCAACGTTACCGCGGGAAACTTTGAAAACCCCGGCAAGCCTTGTGACCGGTGTGGCGGAGAGGAGCTTGATGGAGAGAGTGAGTGGGAGCAGAAGAGGAGGCTGCAGCTAGCTGGTGCTGCGGCTCCTGTGTGATCTGCACTGCTTGCTGAGGGAGAGGACCCAGCATCGTGGCTGGGGAAACCTAATATAGCCTCAGGATCTCTGGCTAGATTGGCTACTAGGAGCCAGCCAGAGCAAGACACTGCCCTGGAAAGTCCCTTTGGGACGACAGAGTATATTTTCTAAAAAAAAAGGAAAATTTCTGGAATGTAAGGTATCGTTTTCAACGGGTCCAGTTGATATGAGCAACACCAATTCCAAAGGATCCGGATACCACCAGGATCAAGATCTTTTCAACTGATGTACCAACAGATGACCGGTTGGCGTGTGGATGAGGTGTAGGGGTGGCAGAGCCTCGTGGAACATCGGACCTCACGTTCATGAATATCCCTCAGGTATACCCCTACAGTATTTAGATCGGCACTGAACACCCTCCTTATAAAAATACATATATATATATTTCATCAAAGTCATGGCAGGAGAAATGAGGGGTTAGGGGTGGCCCGAAGTGGGTACTGGTGAACCCGAAGTCCCAACGTCACAGTAAGCACTACTATATGTTGTTTTAAATAACGTTTATTTTATATTTTGCACCTTTTGCTAACCAGGAGGTTAGCCGATGTGGATACTGATGCACATTTATTTAAGAAATCATATAGCTTTACTTTTTTATTATGTTAAAATAAATAGATTATTCACTGTTTTCTGTTAGGTTTATTTCAAATTAATTATTTATTAATTATTCAAAGGAATTATTTAAAATGTCTGGAATGAAACTAGATTTCAAATAGCATTTTAAGTGTGTAGGATATATAAGGAAATAAATCTACCTATATACATTTTGTATTGAAAGCTAATTTATAAAGCAAAGTAAGTATTATCTATTCAGAGGGAACTTAATTGCTTTCTTGTGACCATTCAATTTGGGGGCATTTTTAGAACTAGAAGATCTCACCCCATCGCATAGTTTATTTCCTAGGTTAAGAAGAATAAAACATTTTTTTTTGCCTTTTCAGTTCTCAATTATTTTTTCAACCCTAAATGAATTGGACCAAGAGCATCAACATATGGCCTATGAAGTGGATCTGGCTTGTAGAGCTGTTTTATCTGGCCTACTGGGCTGCTGGCAGGCTACTAGAAGTTGGCTGTGGTTGCTGGAGGAAGTGGCCTGACACAGAATATGGGGTCCTTGAGCTCTGGTGGATATGGCAATCATCCCCAGTCACCCTCCAACTGCTTTGCCCATTGTCACTGCTTTGCCATGATTCTGCTATCTTGGTGGCTAACCTGCTGCTGCCACTGCCCCTGCCCCTTCCCCTGTATGCCCTGGCAGAGAGAAAACCCAATATTCTCCTCAGAAGAACCTGCCCTTTTATCTCAGCCTGGAAAAATTTAACAAGCCATTAGTAAGAATTAGGAAAGAAGCCCTAAGTCTTAGTAACAAAATATTTTATATCTTCAACAAAATTCCTTAACTGAACCATTTCGAATATGGTCTCTGTTTCAACTTTTGGAAGACCGTACCAATCCACACAACCATTCAAAATAACTGAATCAGAACTAACAAGTACATCATCTAACTTACCACACAACAATCCTTCTTCTTTTACATCTTTCCCCATGAGATACGCAGATACTGGATTAGCTGTAAGACTGGTATCTTCATATTGGTTCACCTACTGTATTCATCCTCCTTTTCTATTAGCTCTAATTTCTTAGGATATTTTTGGTGTAGCTCTTAGCAAGGTGGCTGTTCTTCCCTCAGGGCAATAAGGCACAGCTTTATTTTAATGATTGCTACTTTTACTTTGTGTGTGACATCAAAATACATATGATGAGGACTCTTACACAAACATATCATAATTAAATATCTGGTCACTCAGAATCATTGGGAATGTTAGGTTCTTTCCAACCTTCCTCTTGTGCTAATGCGATTTGCAGGACATTGGTGCCAAGCAACCGTTTCCAGGGCCTGATCTAAATGCCAGAGAAGTCAACAGGTATTTTTCCATTGACTATAGTGAGCTATGGAGCAGCTACCTACAGCTTTTGGGTGGGAATTTCCCATTAAAATGGGAACTCTATCATTTTTCTGCAACTAACACCTTTTCAGTTGTCACCATATCTGTTAGGTGTTTGTTGTGACATGAATTGGCTGTCTCATTTTGATACCTTACTGAGATTGATTATTCTTGACAGCTTCTGTTTGCAGAAGTAATAAAGAGGACAATGTATAAAGGGGCATAGAGAATGAACTGCAATCCCAGTGTTCTAAGCAATTCCTCAGATCCAGGTAAAGGTGTTATGGTTGCTTCATGCTGTGCCTTTTGTGTAGCACTCCAGGAATCACTACAGTTCAGGATATTGAGTCCAGACATTTTCATGAGCAGTTGGGTCAAAGTGAATTAAGAGAGATTGTAGCTTTCTGGATTACCAAAATGACTATATTCTAAGAGCAACAGGGAGCTAGGAGACTCCTTTTACTTTAAGAAAAAACTAGAGAAGGCTAAACTGGACCAAGGAGGCTGGTAGCTTGGAAGCAAGCTAGCTGCTAATGGTGTTGCTGTCAGCAAGCAGACAGCTAGATCCAGACAGAGGTCCTCGTGAGGAGGGTAATGCACACAGGGAGTGGAGAGAGAACAGGAAACTGGGATAAGGTAGATCCAGGGATAAGGTAGAATAAGGGAGGTATTCCAAGAGCCAAGGTGAGCTAAGCCCTAGCACAGAGAGCAGAAGGGTAGTCAGGAACAGGAGAGGAACACCTGCAAGTGTCTAAAGAGTCCCATGACTGGATGGGCAGGGCTTAGGAGGGATATAAAACCAGGGCCTGGGTGCAGACAGTAAGTCTGCCCCTACAACCTGAAGGGGAAAGAACTCCTGTGCAGGAAGGCTTAAAGGGGTTGCCTAGTTGACTTGAGGTGCCCTGGGATCTGCAAGCAAGATTTCTGCAGCTTGCAGGGAAATAGGACCCAGCATGGGGAAGGAGCTTGATGGTTCAGCCAAGGAGCTGATGCTGTGTTGAAACCCAGTGTGAAAGAGTTTAGATTACAGCCAGAAGACTTACTCTTTCATTAATATTAAACCAGTGGTTTGAGTTTGGAACTACAGGGCACGTTTGGAGGCCCCAGTCATGCCTAAAGGGCACACTATTGCTTTAAGCCCAGCCAGGGGTGGGGCTCTAATAGCAAGTAGAGCAGAAAAAGGGCCAGGAGCCCAGTGCTCAAGCAGGGCAAGAACCAGGGTTTGGGACCCAGAGCCCAGGAGAGGCAAGAATCAGGGTTATGGACCCGTAAGCTCAGAGGGTAAATTCTGGGGCCAGGGGCCCAGAGAGAAAGACAAGGGCCATAGACCCAGAGATACTGATAATTGACAGGGCTGGGGCCCAGAAGCCAGGTCCAGGACTTGATTAAGGGACCAGCTAGAGTAGAGGAGTAGAAGCTGGGAAAACTGAACACCTGGGAAGACTGAAGCCCCAACGAGGGACTAAAGGCCTGAAGCGGCCTGGTGACTTTGGGGACAAGTGTCCCAACTGAGTGATGATACAAAACATCTGCAAGGCATGGGCAATAGCCCATATGGCAATGGGTGCCTTGAGGCACGTACAGGCCAGTAGGGCCCAACTTCTGATAGACCAGGTCTGGGCTAGTGGAGTCCATGAGGGTATCCGCTGGCAAAGATGGATGAGGATGTGTGCTTTCATTAACAACGTACCATTTACATCAAGGCGTGGCAGATAAGAGCAGAAGAAAGTGTACCTAGAAAACAAATGGGACAATAGCAGTTTGACTAACAGGGGCCAGCATGGTCACCCAGGGGCCCTGTCCTGTCACACTAAGCAAATAAAACAAAGAACTTCTGTGCATCCTAAGCAAAAAGCCCTAAGGAAGAGGCAACCAGAGAAAAGTTGTAAAATATTGTATCCGTTTAATGGCAGATAGTGAATTACTGATGAGTTTTCAACCAAAAGTTTTCAATGCAGCAAGACACACACTTGAAGTGGTGGCCACAGTTTATCTGCAATCAAACAAGTGGAAATATTTTAAGCATCTTCACTTGTTTTCTTTTTCCTTGTTTTTCCTGCCTTGGAGAAGTGCAGTCATTCTAGTTTTATCCCACTTGCAAGTAGGAGGATCTTTTCACAAGAGAGCCTATTTGTCAATTCTACCAAAAGCATGTCCTCTTTAGGTTTGCCTGATTAGCAATTTGCTACTTTGTTGTATCTACAGAAAAGAAAGCCAAGGCCCTAAGTTGGTCAAAAAGGCTGCCAGTGTCCGTATCCCCTAGTGTTCAGGTCTGGTATAGTGGCCCTTTTGTGACCTGTCTCTGGGGCTGAGCAGCAAACCCTTTGGGCAGAAGAGAGGGAGGAGAGAATTAGGAGTGTCCTCAGAGTCCAGAGATAATACAACCAGACATAAACCTCTCCCCAGTCTGGAGCTCACTGGTTCCTGGATTCTTTACCTTCAGGGACATCACTTCCCCTAATGCAGGGGAACCCAGGCCCCTCCTCTCTTCTGTGCTCCAGCCCAAAAATCCAGTCTTAAGCAGCTGAGGGCCGTTCATTCCTATTCATTACCATTTCCATGCACTGCTTCCCTGTCTAGAATACTTCCCCCCCGACATCACTCTTTCCAAAACTCTTCTAAAGTCTCTCCAATTGCTACATCCCCTTCTCAAGCTGCAGCATTTTACAGCAACCATATCTGATTGGCTGTTTGGTCACATATGAGGGAAATAACAATGCCATTCATTAACCCCTTTCAACCTGCTACCCTGGCATACATGTTTTAAAACCAGGAGCAATACCATAGGCGACAAACTTCTGCAGTTCTCAGTCATTCCTTGCTCACTGGATTTAATGAGAATAGTGTAGTCTGGTGGGCAGAGCACTTGCTCAGGGTCTTAGAGAGGCATTCTGGCTGAGAATCACTGGTCTAGTTTTTCACATGCTCCCAGCCCTTGGGGCAGGTGCTGTTTCTTAGCGTGCATGTACTTAGAACTATGTGGAGCAATGGATATCTTGGGTGTTGGCAGATAAACAACATTCTTGCTTTGGGTTGACCTGAAACTTTTCCTTAGATCTCATATGAAATGTCCTGTTTAATTTTGGGTTTATTTAACTGTCTTTTAACATTTTTTAAAAAGATTGGGCAACTTCAAACTAACCCCTCCATAACTCCCACCCTCCCTATTTTGAAACCAAGTAAAAGGTTTTGTTTTTCAAAACATCAAAATAAAATATTTTGATTCTTTCTTTCTTTCTTTCCCCTTCCTTTTTCTTGACCAAAACTCTTTGGTATGTTGGTTGAATCATTTTGATCGTCCCAAAATTTCAGTCAGCTTTATGTTTGTATAGAGCTCAGAAACATGGGGCACTAAGAGCCAGTTTAAAACAAATCATTTAAATGTGTTTTTACTCAATTGAAGGATTTGTTCTAGTCTGATTTATATTATCATTGTGAATGTCTCACTTTTCATTAGCCCACCCCTGTAGCAGAACCAGGGGTGGCTGTGGTGCCCCACCATGGCCAAGCAACTCTTGTTCCACTCTGGTTCCGTGGGGTACCCTCCTTTTTTACCTCACCTGACATATCTTGATGTTTCTTATAGTCTATCAGGAGGCCTCCCCCAAGGTTCAAAAGTAAGCCTCAGTTCCTCAATCAGCTGGTCTTCCCCATAGCCAGCTGGCCCCATCCTTGCCCATTGAGCACTAATAGTGGCCCTCCTGGCCCTATTAGTGCTGCAGGGCATCAATCGCCTTATTGATGGTATTTGCGGCCTCCCGCTTCCCTTGTAGCTATGCCCATGCCTCACAAATGTTAATTTCACTCCAAGTACCAGCCTGTACAGTCTTCAGCCCTCTTGGCATTGGCCCATTGGTTGCTGTAGTTGTGGACTCCCAAGTCTTGGTCCACTTATTCTGGCCTGACTTTTTAGTCTCAGCCTGCCCCCTCTCCTAACACTAGCCTGCAGGGGCCAGACAGACTGCTTGCTTTAAGGCACTGATCTTATATGCCCCCATGCCCTACCCTTTTCTGTTAGGTGCCTCTCCCCACCACACACAGGGACTTCCACTTTGGCTTGATAACCTGCTTGCCCTCCTCTGATGTAGCTTGGCCTAGTTGCTTGTAGTCTTTACTCCTGTGCTTCACAGGGACTGCAGCTAGCTCTTCACAGCCAGTTTAGCCTGCTTTCCCCTTAAAATAACAGAAGCTTCTTGCTCCCTATTAAAGGGCCCTCCAATATGTATTTCATATTCATTTAATTTATTCTGGTGAAGGACAAGTATAGTATCCACTTGATATGACTTCCTTGATCAGAAAATAATGTCCTCAATGGAGGTAAGTTTTTCCATCTCTACCTGCTCTGACTTTGATGAATTGAAGCAAGCAGAGATAAAAGAAATGGGCCTGATTCTTCTCTCAGCTACTCCAGTTTAAATCAGGGTTGATTTCTCCTTTGAAAACAGCAGCATCCAAAGCTGTGTAAACTTGCGCACAATTAACAGACTCAGACCTTGGATTTCAGAATGGTCCCTGTAGTTCTAGCAGATGAACACTAAAAGGCAGGCTATGCTTGTATAAATAACAGGGAGCTAAGATGTTTTCTGCTGCCAAGAACTGCTCAGTACTGAAGCAATGGAGACTTAGGAGCAACCGCTACTACTGCCTCTGGGATACATTTGGGGTTATGAGTACACTTACTGAAGAAAACAGGGAACATGTTCTTAATTATTCCCTACACTTTTTCTTTGAGAGTCTATTCAACTCTATCCTGTAGCTGCTTTGCTGCTGGGAAGCAGTGAGAGTGAAAGAGCTGGGTCTAAAGCAAAAAAATCCATGACTGTTAAGGGAATTGGTTGATGAGTTAGTAGATCCCCTGATTTGTGTGTTGGCATCATGCCTTCATTATAGTCCAACAGAATGCAGACCAACTATCTGTGAGGGCTGCAGAACAGCTTCTTCCTTCTTTCTCGAAACAATAGTTTATCCACTTCACCCACTTCCAGACTGATTCCTTCTGCTTGCTCCTCTCCTTCACTTCCAAAACGACTCTTTTATGTTTTCTTTCATGGGACTCACTTCCACCTGACAACCTTTATGACCTTTCGGCTTTAACCATTCTTGGCCATACTACCAAGGGAGCCTGACCTTTCTCTCCATTCTTTTCTTAAGCCCTGCCTGTCTACTATGTGGCTTTTCTTCTGACTGACAACCTCTCCCTAGGGGAGCTATTTTGAGGTCTTGCATCTTTTTGATTGATTTAAAATGTTCATTTTTACTCCATCTCTTAGTTTCCAGTGCTGCTTCTTTCTTTCTCAGGCAAAATGTCATCAGCTTATAGGTCTCCACTTCTTCCTCAGCTGGTTTCTCAGCCAGAGTCCATGGGAGTCAATGGGAGAGTCTCCACTGACTTGCAAGGACTTTGGGTCAGGCTTCTGATGCATTGGGGGATTGTGTAGAAATGAACAAACAAAAAAATCTGAGGTCATTTAGTAAGAAAAAAAGATAAGAAAAAAAAGTCAAGGATCTTTTTTGTTTATCTAGAATAGGGTTGGACAGCCCCCAGCACATGAAGACATTTTGCTTGGCATGCATGCCTCAGGGTGGATGGTAGGAAAGTGTCCAGGGCTGTGCTGCCACAACAAGGATCAGGCTCCTTGCAGGTTCCTTGCCACCTGCCCCTGGCACAATAATATCTCACCAACCATCTTAAAAGTCAAGGTTGTGGGTGTTTTTGGCATGCTAACCCAAACTGTAGCTTATTCCTGATCTTGTGTGTGTGTGTGTGTGTGTGTGTGTGTGTGTAGATATGTAGATATATCATGTGTGTGTGTGTGTGTGTGTGTGTGTATTAGTAATGATTTGAAAACAAATGCATTGTCATGGATGATCTGAGGGTGGCAGCAGAAACTCAATGGTGTTTTAATTTATATTGGAAAACACAGCGCATAGGAGCAGCTGATATGGTGATGCTATTTCCGAATATAAATTGGGATTGGAATATGGGTATTATCAAATCATTCCTGAAATCATTGTAAGGAAAGGCAAACTTTCCTCCTTCCCATTTAACAATGTTTCACACAAAAGAATAAAACGAGAAATCTCTATGTGGGATTTGAATTTATTAGAGGAGACCACCTCTGGAGAAATCTCTACAAAGACCTAGCTGATTTAACTGACTTGATTTAATACAGTCATATAACAGCTGCTATGTGTCACCCCAGAAATGGCTGCATTTCCATGTGGAAAATGATCCTTCTTTACAATTAGCTTTTAATTTCTAAAGTCACATTGTTTGTGGGAAAAACTGTATACATTAACAAAATAATACAACAAAAAAGGGATGCACTGGGGACAAGATTCATTAGCTGTAACTGTAAGCAGTGTTCCTGTGAGATGTGAGTATATATCGTATGGAATTATACATATCAGGTGATGTTTGTAGATGAGAGAATGTTTAATGACTAAAGGCAGGACAATAAAGACTTCAAGGATAAAGGGAATGATCTCACAAAGATCACTCACAAGTGAGTAATTTGTTTGTTCCTTGTGGTAGCCTTGCTATAGGCAAGATTATTTCCAAAACCATAGCTTAAAAAAAAATTAACATTTTAAGGGCAGCAAGTGAAAGAAACAATGAATCTCTTTTAGATTTCATTGTTGCGTGGGTTAATTGTAATAAAAAGAGAAAATGGCTGAAGAGTCAGCTGCAGCCGAGTAGTTACTGAGTTACCTGCTATTAAGGAGACACCACCTTCAGGTACAGTGGAGAACTATCAATACAGCTGGAATTTTGTTACCTAGTTCAACAGATGTATGTCATGTGACACAATTTGATACTAGGCACATAGCATGTTGCATCAGATACATGGATGTTTTGCTAGACTTCTGGATACAGCTTGTCCTGCTGAAGCTGCTACGTATCTGGTTAAATGTAGAACTGAAATCCTCTCCTAACTCATGTTGCCCATTAGCTAGCTATATTGAGCTAATGTATAGTTAGATTATGCAAACAATAACAAAGGTATTGACTAAGGAGCTGGTAGGCAGATAGGTACTGATTATGATGGGGCTTCTAAGCTATGTTTCTTTCCAGTATGTCAGTGATGGGCATATTGATTATGTAGCAAAGCTGCCAGTGGATTAGGGCTTTAGCTGTGCTCAGCCTACTGCAAGGCAGCTGTCATGAATTTTCAAACTGCAAAGATGAGGAGGTTTTCAAAGAAAAAAGGGAGAATCAGGCACTTGATTCTGCTGAAAGACATTGCCACTTGGAAAATCTCTTCCTTTGACAATCTCTCTCATGGTAGTGCTAAAATAGGCAAACAGTGGTGACTCTGCATTGTATAGTTAGTGCATTCACTGCTGCTTTCAAACAATAGACTGTAACTATATCAAGGTTGAGATTTTTTTCCCCTACTCCCAACTTTTTTACTGATGGCTCCTTTTCCCTGTGGCCAGGATCACAGATAATAGCAGTTGTGTTAGCAGCTGGCATTAATGCTGAGCTATGAGGTGACCAGTAGGGGTGCTGATTCAGAAGAGCGATGAGAGCATCATACCTTCCCCTTGCTGAAGGCTGAGTGCATCACCTTCACAACACATCTGTTCTCCAAATCTGTCCCCTCCATTTGGCAGCAAAATCTGGCCAGACTTATTATTATTGTTTCCCCACAGCATGTGACCAGCATGATGCATTCATGGTTCATTGTCTAAATTTTAGATATAAACCAGGAAAAGTGCCATATTTCCAACACCTTTAGAATTGCCGGTCAGACTGCTGTGGAGGAGGCTAACCAGGCTCATTCCTTTTGTTTTAGATTGCTGTGCAAGACAGGGATACTTGACAGCCTGCCAAATATGCACTTGTGATGGCTTGATACTAATGCCAATAAAAGAGAGCAAGAAAGGCAGAATGAACTTTATTTCATACCTTAATTTATAGATGTTTCCTTAAACGCTTTGCAGACCTCATCTGTTTGAAAAAATAGGTTCATATGTCTCTGTAACATCTCCTTTCAGATAAACTGAATCAGAGTATCTGTGATTTTGATAACAGAGTTGCACTTGAAAAACTGAGATACATGGTACACTTCAGTATAGTTATTTTAAGTGCCTGAGTATTTGCCTCATCAACATAACGGTCTATCCACCCCCTTCAATACATACTGGTATTAGTGAAAGTTGCTTGAATGCATCAAGATGAGAAGGAAACCCTCACTATCGAAAGTCATTGTCAGTTGATACATCACCCACGTCCTAAATTAGAAGAGAGAAATTGAGAGGACTAAAAAACCCATAAACTTTACATAATTTTCTGGGTTTCATTCATTTTCCTGTAATTTTACACGTCTTCACATTAAGTGCTGATATTGTCAGAGGAGCACTCAGAATAAGTAATGTCACTCAGTGCGTCACAAATGGAAACCATGTCAGCCAGTGTTGCAAAATGGATCTATAACTGCCTTTTTGTACCTCAATTTGAGATGATCTAATTCAATTTCTGTGATTTATGACTAAGAGAAAGACACTTCCATTCTTCTGTCTTTCTCGCCATCTCCCCCCACCTGCCCCAACCCTATTTTTTCCTCTCTTCTGAATGTTCTGGGCTTTGGAAATAATTAAGTCTTAGAAAGAGGAGTGAACATATTTCTCGGCTAAACTGATTTGTATACCAATAACTGAAACACGTTTTTTTTCCCTTTTGGTGCCAACCCAAGACAGCAGGCATCACTCAAACAAATCTTGAACTCTGGAATCTTAGCAAAACTGCATTTATAACAAAATAAAGTGTGTACATTACAGCAGACTGTGGGATGGGACAATCGTTTGCTATCATAATGTGGGGATTACTAATATTGTTGATCTCCCTGATTATCAAAGTAAACCCTTATTTGAGAACTCCTGCTTCATCTAAAAATCTAACTTGCTCATTTAGACACTGATCCAAAATCCATTAGTTAATATACTGGATTCTGGATTCAGACCTGTAATATAATATAACAACAACAACAACAAAAGGCAAACAGACCAAGAAAGCATCAGGATTTAATATTAAGGGTCTTATTTTACCAAAATGTTTGTATCATGGAACCAAATATGTTCCATACTAAAATAACCAAGAAGACCAGGCACAGTGCCAGCACATTAATCTTCATAGGCATAATTTCTTGGGTCCCTGCAGTATTTCAAAGTGTTCTAAAGCAATGGTTTTCAAATTTCCTAAAGTTATGCAACTCTTTCAGATTGCTTCCTCTGCTTCCTACAGAATACCTGCACCTACCCACCGAGCCAGGTGACCTGGCCTGACAATGGTGGTGCACTGCCTCTTGGTTCACTCTGTCATGACCCCAATCTCTTAATGGAACGCCTGGTGACCTGTCGCAGTATCTCAGAGTTCAATGGGACACCCACTTGCTCTAGAGCTGAGTAGAAATAAGATGGAAGAAACTAAAAGTAATAGCTAAGGAACCTAAACTTGTGGATCTGATCCTCCGATTCAAACCTAATCATGACAAGATGATTATTCCCGTGTACTGGAATGATTTATTTTAACATCACCATTTCTCCATGTGTGTCCTGGTTATTGCTTCTTTTCATTCTAGGAGCCTCAATAAAACACAAATTAATTGGTCTCTTGCTATCCGTGGCAATTAAGGACAGACATTACACATAAACTGGTTTAAGTGATCAGAAACTGATTTAAACCTGTAACAGAACAGATATACAGTGCACATAAACCATCATGAAAATGACTGAAACTGTTTTTAGGAAACCTGGTTGAATGTAGTATCAGACTTAACTGATTTGGCTCAAACCATTTTATGCAATGCCTGTCCCAGACCTCTTGCTGATTTAAGATAAACCCCCAGCATCCCAGCATGCTCTCTGGGCTGGGTGGGGCTCGCTGCTCCACATCAGGTCTGGCCCCTTCCCTCTGCATCTGCCTGGTTTCTCTGTGCTAAACAGGGATTATTCCCCCATGCTCCTCTGCTTTAGCAGACACCTCCAGATTAGCTAGCAGACCACATGCTGGCTACAGTCTGTGCTGTTGGAGACACAGGGTGACAAGCTTTTTGGAGCTAATCAACAGGTAGCTTAATATCCTTCCTTGGAAATGTTTCAAAAGAGCTGTTTGCTCCCCTCCTTCCCCCTCACCACTCTCTGCTAAGCACAAGTTCCCCCCTCCCCTCTGCCTTTGCTGAGGTGTCTGTGTATTAGCCAGCAGACCACATGCTGGGTTTGTGCTGAATCAACAGATAGCTGGTAATGTCTCTCTGTTTTCTTAATGGGGAAATAAACACTGAGATAAGGGTGATAAACACTGTTATCAGCTCTCCCCTCTTCCTCACCCCAGCTTGCTTGCCTGTCAGTTTGCTGCAGACAGTATACAAAAGCAGGGAGGGAGAGTGAAAAGCTCCACATCAATAGATGCATGCACTGAATACCTTTCCTTGCCTCAGAGTGCTAGCCCAGAGCTGCAGGCTGGCAATACTCTTGCCCCTTGAGCAGCAAGTGGGGAAAAGCCTGGGAATGCAGGCAGCATGGGGGTTCATATCCCTCCCTAATCACAGCCCTGCTGGGGCCTGGCCATGCTCCCCTCAGTTTAGCTTTGTGGAAGGGCAGGAAGGGCTGCTTTAGCACCCTCCCCACCACCCCGAGTGGCCTGAGACACTGCAGTCATGTGCCTGAATTTCCTCGGTCCAAAGGGATCATCTGTATGGTCAAAAACTGGTTCAGCCTAGCCAGGTTAGACTAACCTGCAGAGGTTGAATCAATTCAGGCTTTTTGAATGTCTGTCCCTAGCCCAAAGCACCTAAAGCTCTTTTCCTCAGGGTAGGGCTATGTGGCAGAGCACTGTGTGTGCTTGCCACTTGAGAAGATTGTGGCAGGGCACCGGGGGTGCCTGCCTCTTTAAGGCCCTGGAGCTGGCAGCCTCCAGGTGCCTGATGAGGGCAGCCATTTTGAGGCCTATATAAACTCAGTGGAGAGCTGCTAGGAAGAATACCTGGAGGAGCTGTAAGGGGATGGAAGGAGGCTTCTGGTCCTGGGCATGACTTGAAAACTGCACCCTGCTGGGAGTGGGTGGCCTGGTGGGGCTCTCAGTGGCGTGGGAGCCCCCAGGAAATGTCAGGCCAGTTATCACTCCGGTGGAAGGCGAGATGGGGTGCCTTAACCCCTTGCCCCCACCGCCAGGTGGGTTACCCTGAGAATTGGAGGGCCCAGAGGGGGGACCCAGAGACATAGAAAATGTGAGGGGCTAGAGGCCTGCCCGATCATGGGAGTACCCTTGACTGGCCCAGGCTGGGGCCAGGACCCAGGGAGGGGTCAAAAGGGCCAGGGGGCCCACCACGAGGGACGCCCAGACCTGGAGGCCTGGGGTCCCGACTGGCTTGGAGGTGGGCCAGGGCAAGGTACCATAGGTCCAGGAGGGACCACACCTGAGAAGGGAAGATGGGTTTTGGGGGGGCGAGGTAGCCCAGATGATGGTGGAGAGGCTGCCTGATGGTAGGGACTATGAATGGGTCCTAAGGGGATGATACTAAGGCCCAGGAAGGGGTCCGGTGATTGGAAAGATCGAGATGCCATCTGCGAGGCTTGGGCTGTGGTATGGGGATGGAAGGAGTCGCGGATAGCGTCCCCTGGCATCGGGGCACAAATGGGCAGCCTCCTGCTTATGGAAGATCTATTATGAACCAATTAAGATCAAATTGTGGCGGGTGAGAATAGGCGGGTGGTTGCCCAAGGACAGGTGGACTGGCCATGGAGAGCGGCCCCGAGGAGGCCCCCCTGTCATAGGCTATTAGTCAAGATGGTCAAGAACTAGTAGCTGAATAATTTATTCAGACTGCAGAGTTGGACTGGGTTATTATTCACCTAATATGTTGAACTGATAAGTTGTATCAATCTTCGTGGACATATGTAAACATCACAAAATTCATACAAAGGGTGTTTGTAATATGTATGTGGCATTATTTACCTATTTCTATTTGCCAGCCTCAGTGTCTTAAACACTTCCCAATTTGGGAATTTTTTATTCTGTTTACTTCAAGTTTCTCTTAATTTCAATTAAATAAAATATTGTTAATTTCCCATCCTCCTATGTTCGGGAATGTTGTATATGCCATGGAATAGCTGCTGTTTACTAGTACATTCCTTGCTACCAGAGATAGCGATATCTGTATGCACTGTATATAAAGAGCCGTGTACACCTTTAGGATGAAAGAGGGGTCATAAAATAAGAGTTTATTACCACTAATCATTCCTATTTCACATGTTCACATTGATAACTCTGAACAAGCACTGGGATAGCTTCCTACTTAATTCTGTTATCCAAGGTGTACCAAAGGAAAAAGTGCAAAGCAGTTTTAAGGAATTGTGTCCCTCCTCATCTGTAAGCAGTTTTAAATCAAATTGTTCAGTTCACTCAGTTGTTCCAGCTTTAGAAATTGCTGCAGCCCTGCTACCTTAGGCCACAATGGTGTTGGCATATATCAAAGCTTTCTAGCCTTGCCATTCTTGCTCTGGTTCTTCATAAATTGAATGGGTTTTTTTTTTTTTTCCTCATTTTGCACTGTGGCTTCCATTCTCTTTACCCATCAGCAACAAAACAAGGCAGGGAAAGACTCCAGTTCAGTACTATGTTGATTACACCACAAGATTTGGGTCTGGTTCTGCCCTCACTCTCACAAATATAGCTCCAAGGGCTTCCATGGAATTTAATCTTGACTTATGTTGGTGGAAGAAAGACCAGAAGCACATCCCTGTCCATGTTAATTAACAGCCAACCATCAAGTTGTGTGTTCATTCTATCTGAAGCCCATGTCATGAATATATGTATTAACTGCAGAGTAGTCTTAAGTAAACATTTATCTTCCAGAGCAATGGCCATTGTTAAAGACTCTGGGGATGGATGTTTAGAAAACCAAGTTGGTTTCAGCTCTACCCTGGAAATTAAGTCATTCTTACAATAATTTTTTTCTCAATGTAACAGTTTCCAAATAAACAGGTCAAATGGTCTGAGGTGATTAAAGCAATAGAGAAGATTAGTTTTGTTATATGTAATCACCTTTGCTTCTCTTTTATGTATGGAATGATTTTCTCAGTGGGATATGTTATCTATTTTAGATGATGCCTTATCTTTTTTTTTAAATGTAAATCAGGTTTTTAATCTTTTTATGTAAACTTGATAGATTATATTGGCAATTTTGTTTTGTGGAAGTTCCCTCCCCCACTACAGAATCATCTCTTTTGTGTTTAATTGCCTTAATTGTCCTGATATGAATAAATCTGGGATAGCACCTTGCTTTTTTAAAAATTTACTAAAGATTTACCTACTTTGGACTGAATCTTCTTTTAAAGCCTTATATTGTCAATTATGATTGGATGATTGGTTAGAAGGGCATCCTGACTTTATGTCAAACTAAAAAAAACTTGGATAAATTATGGATTCAGTATTATAAAACAGAGCAGTCACATTTCTCTAGGCATAGATAGCCATACATATATACACATAACCTGGAGTGATTTACCATGTTGTGGTAAATAACATTGAGATCAGGAACAACAGCTATCCTGGGGTAGCTCATACAGTAGATGGCTTTTAATGTACTGTGGCTCCTGATAGGTGAATAGCAAATGACAACCCCTTGGACATTTTTAAAACCTAAGCCAGTACAGCTTATACCAACAGTACTTTAACCCGCTTTTTTCAGTAATTCTCCACTAGCTTGGGTAAACTTATCCCAATAAAGGCTTGCATAATTTGTCCACTCCAATTTTTTTTACATCTCTGTTACACTAATTACATAAGTGTAAACATTTTTTATGGTGGTATCCTAAGTGAAATTGGTGCTGAGGATGTTTGGTATCATAAAATGGCATCACTATTTGGCAAAGCACTTGAGTACATCCTTAACTTTAAGCAGGTACTTGGTAGATTCTAGCTTTGTTGGCCAGGGTGGAGTTAAATCCATTCTTCAGTGCTTTGCTCATCTTATGCCAGGATGCACTCCAGCCTTTCAAGTGACTGCTTCACCATAAATGATTGTAAGGCTCTTATAGTGCAGGAAGGTAGCTGGAGCAAAGGTAATAACTATAGCTAGGTCAGATCCATGCCATCAGGGCCAGCTTGTCCTACATTGTGAAACCTGTGGCCACAGGGGGCCAGCCCCCTGCATCCAACTACTCACCAATCCCCCCCACTCCTCTCCCCTCCTCCCTTCCTGCCCCGAATGCTGCCACTGGCTTCTTTCGGGCAGAGCACCCCAAAATTATTTCTTACAAGGGGCACCAAAAATTGTGGGGCAGCCCTGCATACCATGTAGTTTTTCATGTCTGTGGATGCAGCAAACAGCCTTTTCAGACTGGCTATATTTCACATATCAGAATCAGGCCCACTGAGAGTTTTACTTGAACACAGACCATAGGATCAGGCCCTATACGCTGATTTCTTCTTTTGCCGTACCTTGAAACCTGAATTTCTCTTTTTCTCGCATATCTAACAATAACTATTTAAAGGACACTTTTTAATCACTGCTGGAATTATGCCAGGGAAGAGCCTTCATAGTTCAAGGAGCCATGCCGATGCCTTTTGCAATGCGAGGTCACATTAAATGAAAGCCTTGACACCTCTGGCAACTGAGTTTCAATGGTGCTTTGAATTCAAAGACTTCTAATATGCATAGAAAAGGAATGAATAATAGATGATTTTCTTTTCTGTAGGCCTTATAATTTTACAATCCCTGAGCCTTTTCCCATTGCAGTCTATGCAAAACTGACTTCAGTGTGAGCTGGATTGCACTTTAAATCAGATTTTCACCCATATTTCATCGTCTGAATACAAGAAGTCAAATTCTTCCCTCTGTTACACCGAACGTATAGTAGTAATTCAAGAAAGAATTTGACCCATTTTTCCTGTAAGATTTTTAAAAGGCAAGAACATAAAATCTGACAGTAGGGAGCAGTCTGTCTGATTTCTCTACCTGTATCCCAAGCTCTTAGAGCGGTTCCAGATGCTTTATTGTGCCACTTGGTTGTGCAGAAGCTTTTCATATAAAGCTTTCCCCCCTTAGAAGGAGAATACACCAAGGCTAATCCTCTCACTTTGCAAAGCCATGCTTTCCATAACTCTTTCTTTCACCTTAGAAGATATGTTGCCTGAATGTAATTGCTTTTGAACCACATGTTAATCCACAATTCATAGATACACATTTAAATGAATGCGTGTGAATATCAGTGCTACTTTTCTTTCTCAGTAAGAGGCTTTGAGATTGGTGATGATAATAGTTTATAAATAGCAGATCAGGTCTTACCTTCTTTTTTTCATAGATTCATAGATTGTTAGGGGCTGGAAGGGACCTTGCAGATCATTGAGTCCAACCCCCCTGCTTTAGGCAGGAAAGACAACTGGGGTCAAGTGACCCAAGCAAGGTGACTGTCCAGTTTCCTTTCAAAAACCTACAGGGTAGGTGACTGCATCAGCTCCAGGGGGAGTTTATTCCAGAGTCTGGACACTCTAACTGTGAAAGAGTTTTTCCTGGTATTAAGCCTGAAGCGGCCTTCCAGGAGTTTATCTCTTTTGGTCTTGGTCCTCCCCAGGGGTGCCCTAGTGAACAGTTGTTCACTGAGCTCCCGAAGCACTCCCTTGATATAGCAGTAGGCTGCTATCAAGTACCCTCCCAACCTTTTTTTTTTATGCTAAAGAGGCCCAAGTCCCTCAGCCTTTCCTCATATGGCTTGCCTTGCAAGCCCCTGACCATACGGGTGGCCCTTCTCTGGACCCTCTCCATTTTTTCCACATCCTTGTTGAAGTGCGGCACCCAGAACCAGACACAGTACTCCAACTGCAGTCTCACCAGTGCTGAGTACAGTGGGAGTATCACTCCTCCTTCACTGGTTGTTTTGCCTAAGTTGTCTTAAAGTTGCCACAAGAAGGTGAAATGACTTGCCCAAGGTCATCTAATAGGTAAGTGACAGAGGGTAGAACTATGCCTTGAGTCCCAAGTCCAGGACTATAACCACCACTTAACACTCATTCTCTACCAAAACAACACCCCAGCATAGTCATGAGGGATTTGTTGCTCAGGTTATATTTCCTGATTACTAGTATCCCATGGCACTTTCATGAGAATTGAGGTGCATAACTCTGGTGCTTTGGATATATTCCAAGATAGGCAATTGCATTTGGCCAACCTAAACACTTCTTCCCTGCAGTTTCACTTGCAAAGTGTATTTTTGTCACTGAACTACTGTATAGGATTGTTGCTATTACAATTGTTATATTTCACCCTACAGCTGACTGTATATCACTAAAGAATGAAAGTATCCCCATACCATTAGTGTATTGGTTTGTAAAGCAGTTTTGGATCAACTGAGCTATACAAACATACAAAATTATTACTCCTTTTTGGCTGAGAGGAGGGGATTGTTTCCTCAATTGCCTCATCCAGGGGTTCTCTATGGCTGAATGACATAGGGTTCATACTCTAACGGGTTTTAGATGGGGTTTGGCTTGATTCCATTTTTCGGCAACCGAAATTGCTAATGCATTATTGTTGTGCTTTTAGGAGTCTCCATTCACTTTTCAAGGAACAGTGGGTAAGTTTTCCTGCAATAATCTTAATGCATCACAACACAAGATTGTGTTCAGAACCAAATGTCTCAAAGTCTCATAGGCTCCTAAAATGAAGAACAAGACTGGCAATTTAAGGAATCCAAGATGTAAGATATCTGCAAAAAATAAATAAATGAGGGCTGTTCTAATGATCATTACAGGTTCAGGTATAACATTTTACTCGTATTCATAGAGTAAACTAAAACTTAAAAAATGTTCTGAGAGAAGATGAAGTTGTGCAATGGAAGCAGATACTTCTGAGACATAGAACTGCACACAGAGGAGTGTTTTCCAAGAATAACTATGGTTGCCACCCATCCTGTGGTCAGGATACCAGCTGGCCTTAATCCTAGTACATCTGCCAGGAGTTTTGTGCCAGCCACAAGTATGATGAGATGCTCTCTAAAATGCTCACATCCTTAGACTGAATGCTTGCCTGTGTCATGCAGCTGAGAGGGGAGACAACAAAAAAATTGTTTTTCTAAAGTGAAATCCAGCCCTAAGTTCTGCTTCCTATGCATATTTTTGATAGATGGAACTAACTCAGACAAAGAGAACCTTGCTGCTTTTAACTATAATAACAGAGCATGAACTCTACAATAAACACAGGCTTCCCCTGGCTGGTCAGAGGCATAGAGCCATAAACTAAGCTGCCATTCCATTTCACTTTAAAGCCAAGGGAAAGAATGGACGGCTCTATTTGGCATCCTCATATTTTTATTGGCATGCCAAGATAATATAGATGTGTCCCTCAGTTCCCAGGTTTCTGTGGGGGTATTTCTGCCCAAGGATGCACCACAGAGATATGCTTCTATAAATACAGGAACATTTTCATTACCACACGTGAGTTGATACAGCCTGTCGGGTACATGACAGCATGAAGAAGGGTCTGAGAAATGATTTCATAGAGACCATTTTGAAAATAGTCCCTGGAGCAACTTGGATTAGAATGGCTCCTTTGGGAGTGCTCTGAAATGAATGTTCATATATCACTGAGATCTTTAAAAAAAGGTTTAAACTGCTGTAAGACTGTCTCCTTTGCTATACTGCAATGAGAGAGTGACAGTGTGTATGGAGATGAATTCCTGCCTTTGAAATGTTGCCATCCTGTCCACACAGGAAAGTTATGAAATCAATAACTAGGCAAATTAGAATAGGGCAGGAAATGGGGACCATGGGATTTATTTCAAAAGAAATAATACAATTCAGAGCCACGTGGATGGCCAAAATACTGGCCTGCACAGCAATACTGCCAAGGTAATAGGAAAAAGATGTGAACCCCTCATCCTCCCCCTCTTCTCTTCCATCAGAAATCATCTGTGACTGAATATTGGATTTCTGGCTGGAAACCTGAAAATAACAAACAAATAGCTCCATTTTTTTACAATGACCAATAATGAGTTTTCTCTAAGGGACATAAATATATAAAGAAAGATGCTACAATGACAACGAAACAAAATATTTTATAGAAAAATCTACTGTGAAGATTTAGAGCTCTGTTCTTGGGCCGTCTCTGGTTGCTTTTTGCCACTCTGGAATTGTAAAACAGTCAGAGGGCTGATGGATTCAGTTCCCAACAGGGGAATACTAGTGCTGGTTCTCCACAGTCCTCTTTCTGGGGCTCTCGTCAGGAGGTATTCTTGGGAGGAAGACAGCATGGCAAAGATAGTTCATTTCTGGAATGTGCTTTTGGCCTTGATATAGTGGATGTAACTTTGAGGAAACCTGAGGTTACTTAAACCTACATCAAGGACTAACTTGGCCTTGGCTGTATTCTTGGATCAACGAAAAAAAGTCAATGCAACATTTGCTTATAGAAATTTAAGGATTTATTGGATACTGCAAGTAAAATTCCAGCAAACATAGGAAGGAATTCGTTTTAGCTCCTCTCTCCATCAGAAATAATACCATAATACAAAACAAGACATCAACTTATCATAAGATAGATCACAACCTACTGGAGAAGGTACTGGCTGCACTAATCATTACAGGAGTTTAGACCAGGGATGGATAGGCTGTGGCACAGCAGATTTGGGAGTGGGCAGGCAACACAACAGCAGATTGGGCAGGGAACACAGGAAGCAGAAAGCAGAGGAGCAGATCAGACAGGAAGGAGATTGGAGTTGTGTGGGGTTAATTTTGATACATCTGCCAGAGAGGTTGGCCTCCACTCTTTTCTCTGTCTTTGCAAAGGCACTGAAAATTTACCAATGGAATATGCTGTGGGGAAAAGAAAAAATGGATTTTAATTTGAGAATTAAATGTGGTTACTGTAGTGGACTGACCAGTATTCACATGTTGTGGGAGACCCAATATTGCTAACATCCTTAAACTGAAAGCTTTCCTGTGCCATGTAGCTGAGAGGGGAGATAAATGCCAAGCACATGAGATGAGGGTATGTCAAAGAGGTGGCTCAGACCTAGTGCAGCAAGCAGTAGAATAACTAGGGTGGGGCAAGGGGGCCATATGCCTTAGGTGCCAGCTAAATTAGCATTCCTTATGCCACTGGCAGCAAGTTCCACCTCCATAATGCTTTTGGAAGGTCCAAGGTCACCATCTGGTTCGGTTTCCCTGGGGCTGGGGGCAGGAGAGGGCGAAGAGAAAAGGACTCATCAGGACAATAGCTGTGGCCAGTGGTGGTAGAAACTGTGGCAGCTCAAATGAACATTGCTTGTAGTGCTATTCCCTTCCACTGCGCTCTGGCCTTTCAGTGGCTTAAATGCATTTTGGTACCATAGTTATAAATGGTTTGAACACATGCACACAGAAAAGGCCAAGGTGGGTTATAACAATGGTCAGGGCATGAAACTGCTGTAAAGTAGTCTACTGACATTGCAAGCCCTCTACTATACTGTGCTCAGACTGGGGAAAGAGTGAAGGCCAGGTCCTCAGCTGCTGTCACTGGGTGCAGTTCCAATGAAACTGTATCCACTTACTGGTTATTACACTGGTCCATGCCAGTGATATGGAATATCAGTCCTGCAGGAGCTCGAACATACTCCTTCCTAACTGCTGTGTGAGGGTGAATTCCCATGCAGGAATGATAGGAGAGGAGAGTAGTTTCTCTACTCTGATTGTACCTTGTCCTTATATATAAGATATAAGGAAGAAGGCTGCCTATCACTCATTACCCACACATGGACAGAAGACAGCTGACCCTTAAGCCTAGGTCAATTAATTTTGGCTACTATTGCTTACCTACTGCTTCTAAGGGCCCCTCTACATGTGCAGGTAGAGGCACAATGGGGTCTAATGTGTGCGTGCATGGCAGCAGGTAAGATTGTGGGATCACGCATTAGATCCCATTGTACCTTATTGATGGTGCAAGGGAACCTGATCTCCCCTTGCACCAGCAAGAGGCAAGCTCCCAGGGCTGGGAACCTCCTCAGTTGCAGGGCTGCCAACTGCAGGAGGTACCCCATGCACCCTGGGGCTGGGAGACTGCAGCTGCCACAGTCTCTCAGCCTCAGGGGTGCATGAAATCTCCAGGACTAGGGGATTGCAGCTGGTGGTTGCCCAGGGGTTTAATGAACCCTAGTGGGATATCACAGCCATGTCTTGCAGCTTTCAAGACCCAGCTGGGTCCTGGCACCCAGTGTTCACAGCTGTGGGATTCTGGGGCCCCATGCTACTGGGTCCCAGCTGCTGGGGCTGAGAGTCCCCTCAGCAGCAGGCCTCCTAGCCCTGGCTGGACATGGTGCACCTCTGTGGTTGGGAGAGGCTCCTGGCTGCTAGGGAGACCCTGTTACACATGCAAATTAAAGCTGGATGCCAACCAGCTATAAAGTTAATACACATTTTCAAGCTCTAACTTTATAGCTGGTTGGAGTTTTCTATGGCATGATAAGTATTTTGCATGGGTAGGTGGTCTTAGGGTAATCGTGCAATTAACCAGTTAATTGTGCATTACCTGCAATGTGTAGAGAGGGCCTAATATATCTTCATATTGTTGAGCTCAGTGGTAATGCTTACAATTAAAAGACGAAGAGCATGTTGATATGTACTATATCTTTATAAGCTTTTCTTGCCTTGACAATATTGAGACCATTGGCAACATCTCATGTTTGTTCACACTGGAGATTCAGCTTTTTCCAGTAATATTGCTATCTTTTGTCTAAATCTCATGATGTGCCACAGAACAAATGCTTCTAGTATTAAGGGAAGGATGTTTTTTGATGAAGCCATTAGCCTGGTACTTAGAGGAGCTAACCTCAAGGTTTCTATCTGCCATAGACATTCTTTGTGACATTACTTTCTCTGTTCCTCAGTTTTCCATTGGTAAGATGGAGGCAACAGTACTTCCTCTGCCACCTCTGTAAGCTATTCTGGGTAACGGTGCTTATTAACTATATATAGGAAGGGGTTGATTCCCTGCCCCCCCTGAAAATGTGGTTTTCAAGTGAATAAACATTTTTTGTAAAAGTGTCTGCTTTTTTTAAGAGTGATTGATATTCCATTGAGAACCCAGAATCTGGAGAAAAGGAGATTTTGTATTTCAAAGGAAAAGCCAACATTTTCCTTAGAGAAAACAAGAATTCTGGCCAGCTCTGATTGTGTGTTTGTGTAGCACCTAGCACAATGGTACCCTGGCTTCTCTTGTAGCCTGCAAGTGGGATTTCAAGGTAAAGAACAACAATGACAGATACAGCATTATTAGTGTGAAGAGTGGCATGCTCATAAATCTCCTTAGCATATGCTGTGGCCAAGATTTTCAGAAGAAGCTAATGATTTTTGGATTTCCAGCTAAGGGGATCTTACACAGAGGCCAGATGTTCAAGGGGTGAGTGCGTGGCTGCTTTTGCAGTTCAGGTCTCTCTCTTTAAAGTATCCCAGGTTGGATACCAAAAATGTGACCCAGTCACAAGTTCCTTTTGAAAATTTCAGCCTGCATTCATAAATATTGCAGGAGCAAAATACATAACCCATTAGAATTCAGTCTCAATGTCCCATTTTTATTCTGAATGTTCTTTTATCCCCATCCCAAATATTATATGCTAAATCATGGGAGAAAAAAAAGTGAAACTCTAGATCACTAAAAAAACAGAAATAATCTACAATAAAAAAAAAGAATTAAGAGAAAAATAACAACTTGATCATTATAAAGGAGGAGATGCACAGAGATAAGGGAAAGAGGGAGAGGGAGCAAATGTCTACCACAGTATATTAGACTTCAGTGAGGATGTAAGTATAAAATGCTCCACAAGTCCTGTAATTGATAAAATCCATCAAATGTCCTGACAGCTGCTCCAGCATTTCCAGAAGCGATAAAACTTGAATTTATTTCACTTCTGGAAAGGGGGCAGTATCACCTTCTGGTGGCTTTAATGAAATGCCATAAAATTTGAGGAAAAACTGTGCTGTAAAGTCATAAAAAGGGTAGTCAGAAGTGGATTGTTTGTTGAAACACTGTAGGAGGGGACACTCCATTCCAAGTGTGACCAATGGGAACCTGACCCCTGAAAGCATGGCACTGTGGAAGGCAAGCTTGTTAGAGTCAGAACATCAAATCAAAAGTCCCCTGCCAGTATTTTTCAGGCCCTGATATTGGACAGTGCAGGTGCAGTGTCTGCAAACAACCACAACAGGCAGTCGCACAACACCACTGTATTTCCTTATGAAGTATTATTTTTAAAACTCTATCTCCATTGTTAAAATGGTTCCCCAATTAAACAATATATCATTATGAGGCAAAGACAATTTGGGGAAAAATGCACTTACAGGTGTACTGAAGAGATGGAGAGCTGACAAAGTGGATACAGAAAGATTTTGTCTTGTGGCAAGTAAATGGCACAGCCGCACCAGTGCAGAGCCCAAGTTGCATTTACTCTAGTTGACCTAAGCTTCACTGATAATCAGGGTAAGTTCAGCCAATGCAAATCCCAGTTTTCCTCTTTTGCACTGGCTGCAGCTATATTCTGTGTTGGTCTCTGCATCTTTTCTTACTGTGAAGAAGCAGAGGATAGACAGAGGAGACCACGAAATCAGAGAGCAAGACAGACCAGGACCGTGAGGAAATGAACAATAACAATACATAAACAAACTGATGATATCTAATGGATGTATTTACACGTGCAATTAATGTGATGTGATAAACTCTGGTTTAGTTCGTGTCAGAGTACGCTACTACATGTGCACCTGGGTCAGTGGTACTTTGAGCTGGGGCAAAGCAGTCCCGGGCTGGCAGCAGGCTTGTGGAGAGGAAGGATCATCCCCGGGCTCTGGGTGGTATCATCGAGTGATGGGGGCACAAGAGTGTTGAAACTATGGAGATGTGTGGATGACTCCCCTGAGCCTGCTGCCAGCCCAGGGCTGCTCTGTTCCAGCTCAAAGCACTGCTGTCCCAGTCACCGTCCACATGTGTTGCAGCTCACTAAATAACTCCACTCTAAGTACTGACAGTACTATCTTATGGCAAAATTAATTAGTTTACTGTGTCCCAGTACCAGTGCACATGTAGATGGTGACACTTTACTGTGGAGCTAATTAGTCAAAAATGTTTTGCTGTCCACCTTGCTGGGGTCCAAGTGTAGGAAGGTCCCTTCCAGCCCTAACAACTATGAAACTTTGCAGTAAAGTACATGGGCAGATGCACCCAATGAGAATCCTTTCCTAACTTCAAAGTTTTCTGTTAAAAAAAAGGCTTAGCAAAATATTGGACGGATTGAAAAATCCAGGGATCCTTCACTGCAGTAAGGTTACGGCAAATTTTTATTTAAAAAAAATTCATAATGTAATAACAATCTTACAGAGGAGAGCAAAGTCCGTCTAAGGTAGGAAAAGGATAATCGGGTTTTGTTCAATCCACCCACTCAAGAATAGTGGGAACTGAATAGTATTTGTGTAGCATTGGTCCAATGGGGAAACTGTGCATGTACATTACTTAACAGGATGAGAGAATTCCTGAGATAGCAATTGCTGAAACTTTTCCCCCCCAAGATCTGTTATGCAAAGAATTCTGGCCACTTCTGGAGGTGGTGAGTTAGCACATAAAACTATAAAGAACAGACAGTTGAGTGCACAAAAGTACAAATAATTTCTTTGGAATTAAACTGAGGGGACTAAACTGTCATAATGACACAGAACTGTATAATGGAACTGGGTATTTGGGTCAAAATCATTTCCCTGGTGTCTAGGCAAAGTAGTTGCCTGAGGAACTACACCTGCAGAAGATAAAAGGTATGAACTGACACTGAAGCTCTTGCTCCAGAAGTTACTATAATCCTCACACCACTCTCTCCACAGTAGGGGTGCAAGCACTCAAGGGTTGGTTTCATTATGGATTCTCCAGATTTAATCCATCTTTTTTCTTACCTCAGCTTAGTCCCCCTATCTTAGCAAGAGATCACACAGGGTCTCTCCAGGTACCTGGGCAAGGCGTGCAATTATTTATGCTGTTGGTACCTTTGATGTACTTGTCGTCCTGCAGGGTTCTTATTCCGCTTCCTTTCACTAAATTCACCCAGGAGAAAGCTAGCAAAAACATTTAACTATTTCACTGCAGTTTAGTTCCTTGACCCTTGGATGTTACAAGCTGTTGAGGCCTGAGAACCTTGAGAATAGATTTCTGCCAATAGATATGTGCTGGCACAGTCTGAAATATCAGCTGGTTCAGCCTGGAAGTGACTGAGAAATTTTCAAGGAAAGTGGTTTTGAATTGGTTTAGGGACAGAAAGTCAACATAGGGAGACAATTGTAGTGAGAAAAATTAAATAAGTGACGATGTGTCTTATATTATGTGTTTACATGCATATTTGTCTATGCATGTACGGATGTATCTTCCAAATATCAGGAAAACAAAATTCTTAAAAGCCCTGGAGGTTCTCTGGGTATATGTGATATCTTTTACTAGACCAACTCAAATAGTTGGAAAAATTCTTCTTAAAGGCCAGGTTGCACCCAGTTCCTTCATGGGAGCACAGTAGGGGGCACATCTACACATATAATTAGTGTGCTTCAGTAAACTCTGGTGCAGTTCATGCCTGGGTCAACTGCTCCCAGGTGCATGTGAACATGCTGTGCCTGGGACTGCAGCTGGGATAGAATAGCCCTGCTTTGGCAGCAGGCTTGGGGTGTCAGCCCTGTGCTTTATGGTGGTATCAGGTAGCAGAGGGGCTGGCTGGGGCACAAGAGTGCCTAAAGTGCAGTTGTATGGCTGACCCCATAAGCCTGCTGCCAGCCTAGGCTTCTCTACCCCAACTCAAAATGCTGCAGTCCCAGTCACTGTCCACACATGCTTTATGGACAATAAAGGACTCTATCACAGGATAGTACTGTCCCTGACAGTACTATCTTATGGTGGCGTTAATTAATTTACTGTGCCCTAATGTTGGCACACATGTAGATGGTGACTCTGTACTAGTGTGGCAGGGCACTTGGTGTGCCTGCCACTTTAAGGCCCTGGAGCTGGCAGCCTCCAAGTGCTTGATGAGGGCAGCCATTTTGGGAGCCATATAAAAAAACAGGCAGTTTGGCTGCTGGAGGCCAGGCAGCAGCATCGCCTGGCCGGAGAGCTGCTGGCAGAACAACCCGGAGGTATGGGGGAGCTGTAAAGGGACAGAAGAAGGCTCTTGGTCCTGGGCATGACCTGAAAACTCTACCCTGTCAGGAGTGGGTGGCCTGGTGGGGCTCTCAGTGGCGTGGGAGCCCCCAGGAAATGCCAGGCCAGTTACCACCCCGGTGGAAGGCAAGTCAGGGCGCCTTAACCCCTTGCCCCCACCGCTGGGTGGGTAACCCTGAGATTTGGAGGGCCCAGAGGGGGGACCCAGAGACTTAGCCAGCATAATGGGCTAGAGACCTGCCTGACCATAGGAGTACCCTTGACTGGCCCAGGCTGGGGCCAGGACCCAGGGAGGGGTCAAAAGGGTCAAGGGGGCCCACTGCAAAGGACGCCCAAACCTGGAGGCCTGGGGTCCCGACTGGCTTGGAGGTGAGCCAGGGCAAGTTGCCGCAGGTCTAGGAGGGACCACACCTGAGAGGGGAAGATGGGTTTTGGGGGGCAAGGTAGCCTGGATGACAGCGGAGAGTCCACCTGATGGTATGGACTATGGACGGGTCCCATGGGGATGATACTAAGGCCCAGGAAGGGGTCCTGTGATTGGAAAGATCGAGATGCCATCTGCGAGGCTTAGGCTGCGGTATGGGGATGGAAGGAGCTGCAGATAGCATCCCCTGGCATTGGGGCACAAATGGGCAGCCTCCCACTTACAGAAGATCTAAATGAACCAATTAAGATCAAGTTGTGGCGGGCAAGAATAGGCGGGCGGTTGGCCCAGGGACAGGTGGGCGGGCCCTGGAGTGCAGCCCCGAGGAGGCCCCCTGTCACAACTAGGCATATCTACACATTCATTAATGTGCAGTAGTTACTGCCCATTTAATTTAATGAAGTAGTAACTAGATGCACAATAACCAGAATTACTGTGCAGTAGTGCTGGAAATTCCTTTTTAGTGACACTACTGTGCAGTAACTTAGTACTGTGCAGTAGCTTATTAGCATTGTCTGTGCTGTGACATGCTACTGCTCAATGTTATTAGGACATTGTGCATTAAGCATCTCATGTAGGCATGCCCACTGTGGAGCTAATTAGTCAACTGCAGTAAAGCACACTTGTAGATGCAGTCAGAGTGTTCCTCAGAGTGGCCAGTTAAAATGAGTTTTTATTACCCTCTTCTTGGTACAAAGGTTGCATGAGATTAGAGTGGATGGTGAGCTTCCCTTGAGCTCTTGTGTACTGCCAGAGGTAGCAGAACAAGGTTTTAATCAAAAAAGGTTCTGGAAGAGCCTCCCAATTGGAAGGATGAAGGAAAGCACCTGACTGGTTTTAAGACAACCCTTGTTTAGTTTATAAAAGAGATTATACAGTATGACTGCCTGTGATCAAAGGGGATGTACTTTGATAACCCAGGAGGTCTCTTCCAGTCCTATGTTCCTAGGTACAGGGCCTACCAGGTATCTTGTGAGTGCAATATATGTCCACTCAGCCCCAGCGCAAACCAGTCAAGTTGTATATATTTATTAGCAGCTGCATTCATGTTTTCTTATTTCTCTACCTCTATATTTTTTGTATTTATATTTATCCCTGAAAAAATATAATCTTTCTCTTGGTGTCCCTGCAGTGAGTACATCTAAGAAGAATTATTTTATCTATTTACTACTTTGCAGGATATTACTACTTGGGGCCTAGCTGGGGGTTTTCTGTTACTAGCTTCGATGACTTCATGAAAGTTATGCTTTCCTACTGTCAGTGTGTACATATCTTCTTTTTTTCCTTATCTTATAGTATGTTGTTGGTAATTTGGGTATTGTGCCTTGTAGTCAACTGTGGGGACTAAAAAAAGTGATGTTTTTGGAGATTTGTTGGGTAAATGCATGGGACTGGATTCAGTGGTCCAGGAGGCCCCTTCCAGTTCTATGTTCATGTGCCTCACCTCCATATTTTATTCTGGGGTTTCATCTATTTAGCAGCTTGGGAATTACTTGAGATGCTCCTGAGAAATGAAGTTGAAGGTACAGGACACTGCTTTCATCACCAAATTGGTCTACTTTTAAGAGTAACTGGATCATAGAATCTGTATTTGATCCAGTCTGAGACTTCTCACAGTACAGTAACCTTCAGTAAAATGGGAAGGTTCTCATATTTTTTTCTGAGGTATCTTATTAATCATGATGTGATGTGATGTGAGGATACAGTTTAGTAGTGGAGGAAGAGAGAAGGAAGAAAGATGTAGTGGAAACTGTCCCCAGCCAGGTAACCGTTGAGGCAAAGTGGGTACTCACTCTTCTGCCACCCTCTGTCTCAGTAAGATAGGAAGTTTATTACTAATTGGGAATCAGATATGGTTTACAATTGAAAATGTAGTAGAAGGAAACAGTGTTTTCCCCTTTCAGGATGACTTCTACAATGTTGAACTCATGGGGAAGAATAATCCCTTAGTGCTGATAACTGAAGAAGAACCTCTCTTATTGCTAAGGGACCATCAGCCCTGACAACAAGTCAAATGGCTCTCCTCTCTGCCTGGAAATTCACAGGTTCTTAAGTAAAAGCTTAAGTGAATGCCTTTCCCAGCTGAACATATAGAAGTACTTCCCATGCAACCCACATGTTCTGTCACATGGGTACATGGGAAGAGAAGAGAGTAGAGATGGTGGAGAGGGAATCTACTTATTCCCAACATAATCAAAAGTGAGGTTTGTTTTTTTTTTAACCTAAAATTTTTTTTTACTTGATTATTCTTTGCTTTGGATACTTTTCCGGGGATCACTTGACTTTTTTTTTTTGAGTGACATTTTAAGTATCTATTAACATAATGATATATTAATATAGAATGTCTGTCAGAGTGTATGTGTAATTTACATGAATACCAGAAAATTCAATATGATTAGTGGTATCACAACAAACACAGCATGACTGTTATAATGACTGTAGCACACTTCCCGTCATTGCAATTATCTCCTAAAACTTTTAACGGGAACGCTGATTGCTATTCACTCACTTATTCACCACCAGAAAATGGAATAATGAACAGATGCCAGGAGTCAAATATTGACTGCACAGGACCTGGAAGAAATATATATTACACATAGTTATGAACATGAAAGCAGCAAGAAATAAGATCCTCTCTGATGCTCCAATTGAATCAAGACCATCCAGAAAAGCACTTAGGCATGTACTGAAATGCTTGTTGAGTATTTTTCTAGCACTGCTCCAAGAAGTTTCAGGAATCTATTGTACACACACAGGGTGGAAGGCAGGCTTGGCTTCAAATAGCTTACCAAGTAAATGAAGCAGAGAGCATAGGGGAAGGGACAAAGATACAGATGAGTGAAATGACTCGTCTAAGGTCACATGAGAGCTGTGGGTGAGATAAGAAGGAGAATCAGCTTTCCTGATGTATAGGCCACTGCTTTACCCAGTAAAGCATGATGCCTCTCTAACATCACTTTCCTGAATTAAAGCCTGAACATATTACAAAACCACAGTTGCTCTTAATCCTACATGTTCCTCAACTCAAGTAAGTTGAGAGAAGGAAGCATTCAAAAGGGAAGAAGTAGCTGTAACTTAAAATATAATGAAAGCCTTCCTTCTGCAGCAAAGTACTTTTATGAATATTCCTCAGAGGAGGAAAGAATTCTGGACCATTTTGAATTCAAGATGATGAGAACCAGCCTACCTGTGCTGCTCCCTCCACAGAAAAGGATTGGTCCAGCTCCTCAGCCTCGCCTGCATGGCCCCAGATGCAGCGGCAGGGAGCATGGCAGCGATCCATGGAGCTCCACTCACCTGCCCACCCATCACACTGCCTGCAAGATGGGGCCAGGTGGGCCTACCCCCACACCTTCATCAGGACTTACCTCAGCCCTGGGAAGCCAAGGTGGCTGGGTGGACCCTCTGAAACCTGCCTGCAACCCCCCAGAGGGCTGCGGACCAGCAGTTGAGAACCACTGCTGCAGTGGACAGTATACTGATGTGTGTTCTACACATTTCTATTTGAGTTCTCATATTGCACCCATCACCCTGGTATCTGGGCACCTTCTGGGTGTTCCGAATAAACAAAGGCCTGGATACACAAAAAAATATGTAGGCAACTAAAAGTGCAGATTGGTGCCTGCAGCTAAGAAGTGTATTTCCTGACAGTGTGTAAGCAAGTTAGGTGCCCAACTCACTGAAAGCCCCAAAGGGATTAGCACCCTTCATGTGAGGTTTCCCGTGTCTTGCCTCAGAAGGAAAATGTAAGTTGATGGACTTCCTAGTTTTTAAGGTAAACAGCATAAAACATACCTGAATATGTCCTGTGCTACTCAGTAGGAAAGCAGGATCAATGGAGCAAGGTTTGCCTTTGCGCTGAAAAGCCATGTAGTTTACTCTCATTCTTTGTTCCTGTGACAAAGAACTGTACCATCTTGGGCCAGATCCTGGAAATGTCCTGTCTCTTGCCTCTACTAGCTCCACGGTTGGTATAGATCAGGGTTATCAAACTTATCAGGCTGCATGGCCTGTATCTTTGGCACTGCTGGTTTAGGTAGTTCTAACACAGATGGCGCTCAAGGGCACAACTATAGGGAGGAGGTGTTCTTTCAGTAGCCTATATGTAGTCCATATAGAGCCTCAAGAATAAGGAGCAAGGCTGAGGTTTACATGGCCAATTAGGGGATTTTACCATTAACTTCCAACGTGACTAAAAAGGGCTTTCAAAGGCATGAAGGATATTTATGTGTCCAACCCCTACTGAAAATCAATGGGAGTTGGGCCTCTAATCCCATTTGTGACTTTGAAGATCTCTCTTTTAATCCTCTAGATGGCTTTTCAAATCCCAACCCAAGATTTTAAACTCAATGCAAAATTCTTGCAGAAAAGCCTGAGCAGTGGGAGGATGTATTCTCAGTGATCTGTGTTGCAAAGGGGGCATGTGGCTGCTTGCTGCATCTGCTTGTAGTGTCTTCAGGGCTGATGCTTTCAAGCCTAAATAAATTGCATTGCAATAATCCAGCTGGGAGGTAATGAAGGATGTATGATTGAAAACAGAACATCCTCACCAAGGCTGGGGTGCAATTTTCTAGCAAGTTGGAAGTGACAAAAATGTTTCTCTCATGAATGCAACCCTATGGGGATCCAGTGTATGTGAAAAGTCAGAAAGTTCTTCTAAATTGTTAAATGTCTTCATAGTTTAAGGATGGTACTGTGGCAGAAAGTTTCTGCAGTGGTTCTTTCTGCTTGTCAGCCTAATCTCCACCTCACCAGGTCTTCATTTCATCCAGCTTTTCCTTGGTCTTGTGCTGAACTCTCCCCCATAGAGCAGGAAACAGAGAGTTGTGCATCATCTACTATGAAGTATCAGAGCTCATGAAATCCCACCATTTCTTCTGATGGCTGCACATAAATATGGAATCAGAATAGGGAGAGAATAGAAGCCCATGTTATTCCAGTGCCAGGCTTTAGTGGCAGTGTTTAGTGGCTGAAAATAACTATAATCACTGGAGCTCAACCTCTGCTAGCTGACATAGTAGTTTTCTGCTAGCAGCCATATGGATGCTGTGCTTAGATAAGAGAATGTATGAGCATTAAAAAACTTCCTCTATGGAAATCAAGAGGTCATGCACCAGTTTTCTCTTTTCCAGATCCTTGTCCTGAAATACGTATGCAGGCAGTAGAGAAGCTGCATACAGAAAAAAGCAATGGCTATGTGAAGAATCCACTTGGGTTCAGAATCTTGCTTCTGATATCAGGCTTGGGATGTGTTAAGATCTTAATGAAGTGCCTGGGAGTTAGGCTGTTGACTTCAGCATAGGAAGGTTGGGCACTGTGCCCACCATTCAGCAAAGCACTTAAACAGGCATATATGCCTCCATCCCCCTGAACACTTTAAGTACGTGTCTCCAGCCCCATGATAACAAAGTTTTGGACACGGCTGTCCACCTTCTGAGAGGCTGGGGGCAACATGGATTTCCATGTGGATTGATCAGGCTCACCCAGCCCCATGGCTGCATAGGGTCCCCTGACATGTTGACTTTGTGGGCACACCAGGAGGGAAGGCCAGACTGGAGAGCCTGGACACCCCCGTGGTAGCAGCAGGTGAGGGGAGCAGGAACTAGGCAGGAACCTGCAGTCTGCAAGTAAACTCCCTGTGGGTCCTCTGAGGCACCTAGGCTGCAAGTTGAACAGCCCTGCTTTAGGACGTGCCTATATGTGTTACTTAAGTGCAGATTTGTTCGATTAGGTCTGATTAGGTCGATCATCTTCCTTGTGTACGCGTGCATGTACAGATGTGCTTGTGTGCACACTGAAAAAGAGGAATATGCAGTAAGTAGGCAATGTTGGATGACTGCTGTGTGATCTTAAGCAAGCCTAGTGCTGGAGGAGGGTTGCCAAATGCAAACAGTCAGAAGGGAAAAAAAAACATTAAAAAAAAATTAAAACAATACCATTTAACAAAGAGAAAAGGTCACCTATTGCAATATGCCTCCCTGCATGCTATGGCTACTAGACATCCATATTGCTTTTCTATTTAATCTGCTAATTGAAACTAAATTTGCAACACAATGTTTAACTTATCTGAAGACTCCCTGACTCTGTAATATAGACCTAATTTGCTGGCAGGATGGAACACCTTTTGCATACATTTTGCTTTTGGCTTTCTATTCTCCTTCCATGTAATTGCTGAAACATTTTCCTTCTATTGCCTAATTTTGTACAAATGCTACCAGCATCTAGGGGATCAACATTACTAACCTTGCCTAGCAAATACTATAGATCAAGGCAATATGTTTAAACAAAAATAGCAGGCAAATTCCAAGAGGGAGACGCACTGGATATCATCGATAGTAGTAAGAAAGACCCTTTAATTTCTTTCTGTCCTCTTAACAAAGTTCAGCATAAAAGACAGACGGAGAACTTTGCAGGCACAGTGAAACCCAGACAGTTTGTGATTGCAGAGTAAATAAGTAGGTCATTTGAATTCCTTTTCAAAGAAAATGATGAGGCTGTGAGTAAGCATTTGTCAGTGCTCCTCTGTTTGGCTAAAATAAAACCCATTCCAGCAACCTGCTGTCAAAAATTGATGGAAGAAACTATCTGGCTTAAACTACAGGATCAGGCCATTCCTTCCAGCTCTGCAGTTTTTCTAATTAAGGTTACATCTTCCTGGAAGAACTACAGGCCAATATACTTAACATTCCCAAACGTAGGCAACTTACTAACATACTAGCCTGCTTTTTTCAGAGATGCTGAGCACCTGTAGTTTACACCATCATCTGAGTAAGCAAGACATGGTGAGCCCCTTTGAAAGATTAGGGCATGCCTAAATGTGGATTTAGGTGCCAAACTTTAGCCAGATAAGCTCACAATGTTGGCCCTTACTAGAGCATATCTGTTTCGTTGAAGCCTAAAGATCAATTTGTTAGCAGGCATTGAAGACCCCAATGAAAAATGAAATCGTAAGAGCAGTAGTTTTATGAAAATCTTTGGTTTTCATTCTAAAAATAAGACTTTAAAATCAGCTAGTTCCAATAAAGGATGTTTTTATTTGACAGGCTTCTGCACCAGGACTCAGCAGGTATGTTGTCACTAGGCCCATCTACATGAAACACTACTGAGCGGTGGTTACTGCTCATTTATTTAGTACTTGTATAAACAACTACTAAATAAATGCACAATAACTGGAGTTACTGCACAGCACTGCCAGCAAACATCTTTTAAGTGACACTACTGTGAGTAGCCTAATAATATTGTGCATTAGTGTATTAGCACTGTCTGTGCTGCAGTGCGCTACTGAGCAGTATTGTTAGGCTACTGAACAGTCAGTGTCTCACGTAGATGCCCCTAGTGTCCAGCACAGGTGTTCCCCGTCTGTAAAATGGGGACAGTCCTTTCCTCCCTAGCAATCCTTTTATGTGTGGACAAAATCCTTGGGAGGTATGTTTTTCCTATGATGACAAAGACCGTCCAAGTGTTTAGGTAAACGGAACAAATTACCAGTATATTATTTCAGCCCCTTGTGGAACACCAAATCCAAGAAAATAAGCCTTGACAGGCACCATCTCTATTTACATGTTATATGTACAGTATACTGGATTGACTTCAGCCACCAGTGGAAACATAGCATCTGAATTACAAAAGGCTCACTCCTATTGACATGACAGTTACAGGCAATTGATGAAAAAGAAACACATAGTACCTGGTGGACTCTTTTGGTACTCCACTGAAGTTTACTAAAGTATGCAATCCACCAAGCCTTTACACATGGAGCTCTCATTCATATTGATGGGACTTTCATGGATGTACAGAACTTCTGGGATGATGCCAGAAATATCTATATTCAGTGGGAAAACACCACCCTGTGTCTAAGTGGGGGGGGTGGCAGAGGTTGCGGGGGAGGAACATGAGTCAGGAAAAAAGCAAAACAGAAGCTACTGATTTGTTTTGGATTAGAAATGATAATGAATAACTGTGAGCCAAACAAAAGACACCAGGTTAGTCATTTCAAATAAATTGTTTACACAAAATGTGTTTCTGCTCCCTCTATATGCGCTTTCTAGCAGTAAATATGGAAGCAGCTACTGTATGCTGTCAGTAGCTGGTTCTGTGTTTCTTTCAGTATCTCCTGCTCTCAATTACCTCTAATAATTAATTTACATTTTATGGAGTAACTGCGACATCTGTGTGGGATGAGAAGATATGCTTTGGTCAGACTTCAGTTACCAGTATCTCAGCTACAGGACAATTAATTATAAGAGTCATGTCAGAACAGAATATGGCTGGAAAGAATTCAAATCAAGATATGCATCTAATTATTAATGTGCATAAGGCTGTTTTATTTTTACTTTGGAGCAAGGCAAACATTTCCTACAATGAATCAAAAAAGATGAAGGATAAGAGAGAGACAAGGTTCTTTGGGTAAACCTGATATCTTTTATTAGACCAACTAGAAAGTTGGAAAAAAATTTGTTAGCAAGCTTTCAGGTTTAAAAACCCTTCATCAGGCTGAGGAAGCATCTGCAGTTGGTGTGTGCTCTTCCTGGATGGAATGAATAGTAAAGAAACCAGTGGCTAGTATGCATGCAAGAAAGCTAGTCAGTGAAGATGTATATTGAGGAGTCGGAGGGGGGGAAAGAGGGGGATGAAAGTAGCAGTTAAATAGTAGAGAGGTACCTGGAGAGTTACATGTCAGGCAGGCTATGATGTGTCATAAATCCAATGTCTAAATTTAGTCCATGATTTTTGGTATCCAGTAGGTTGATGAAGTGACGTTCATAGGCTTATCTGTGAAAAGTGTTTTGTAAATTCCCTTTGAGGGTTAGAACTGAGACTGGAGAGAGAGTGGTTTTCTTGGGAGAAATGTGCCCCCATGGGTAATTGGGTATTCTTGTCTTTAATAGATTTCCAGTGTGTGTTCACTCTGGTGCACAGTTGTTGTTTGGTTTCTCCTATGTATTTTCTATCAGGACATTTGGTGCACTGGATAAGATATATTACATTTCTGGAAGTGCAGGTGTAAGATCCAGGAATGTTGATGGCTCTGTTGTGGGGTGTAGTAATTGTGGTGGGAGGAGAACTATTGGCAAGTTTTATAGTTCTTGTTATGGCATGGTCTGGATCCATTCGGTGTGTTTTGGGCTGTAGGAAGTTTGCTTCTGATTTTTAAACCCAAAAGCTTGCTAAGACATTTATTTCCAACTATTTAGTTGGTCTAATAAAAGATACCAGATTTGCCCAAAGAACCTTGTCTGCCTATGTCCTTAGACCAACATGGCTACAACCTACACCCATGAAGGGTAAGAGAAACACTTGAAATGGAACAGATATGTTTTTTCATGTCTTTAACACGTGACCTAGTGTTTTTACAGTCAATAGCCTGTTTGGTTAATTTAGCCAGTTAAGAAATATCCAGCACCATTGGTGACTTACTGATATTTCCAATATTCAAGATCAAGTTTGTCATTTTTTGGTTAGCCACTGACATTGAAACAAGCTCAGTAATTGTTGTTTTGAATTTATTAGGGAAATGTAGAGCAATCCCATTGCTTTTCATCCCAGGAGCAAGCATCACAAAATCTCTGAAGACCAAAGTAAAAAAAACTTGGATTGGTGAACCACTTTTTCTGATGTGAAAAATATACAGCTATTGAAACAAAAGTATTCTACAATATCGCACCTTGTTCCTGGAAATATATATGTGCGTATTTAGTTTTCCATGTGTGTAGCCCCTTTTAAATTAAAGGAACTATTTGCATAGGTAAAGTTAAGCACATGTATAAGTGTTTGCAGAATCAGGGCCTAATCTCTGTTTCTGAACACATCACAGTCACCTTGTAGACTGTTATCTTACAAGCTTTCCATTTGTCATAGAAAAGATTCCTTTCCCATGATTCACAGGAATCCCATGATTCCTTTCCCATCAGATCTCAGGGCTGTCTGATGACCTTTATGTCATAATTACATGCCTTTTGGATGAGACTTTTCAAAAACACTGTCCTTATTGAAGCCAATGGTAAAACATCCATTGACATCAATAAGAGCAGAGCTGCCACTACAAAATGCCTCTGATAATCCCATCCTGTTAATATACTAATTCCCTATGTGATTAGCATTCATGTGAATATAGACTCAAAATATTCAATTTTAATGTGATACCAAAGTACAAGATTCTAACCATAGAGAAATGATGGGATTCTGAATTAAGTTCCTACAGCAATTCACCTCACAAAGTAAACATTTTTAAATATGGAGCTGGCACTTAAGTAAAAAACAAATCTGAGTGCCTGGGTATAAACCGGCATTAAATCCAATGTAGTCTAAGGATTTGCAACCGTTTATACAAGAGCTGAATTTGGCCCTTTGCCTTTTACGTTTACATTGTACCACATCTTCAGCTGGTGTAGTCCAGTGTAGTATTGAAGTTGATGGAACCAAGCGGGTTTATACAAGCTGAGATTCTGACCCACTATATTTTTAAATGATTCCTGTATTTCCTATGCTCCCTACTAATCCCCTTTGTCCCAGAGTTAATAAAACATTCTTTTACAGGTCTTTTCCACCTGGATCTAAAATGTTTTGCAAATGTTGGTTAAGTCCCAAAGCCACGTAACAGTTAAATGTGTGATTCATGACTGACGGAGAATGGTTATGTGAGGAGTCATCAAGCTTCTTTTGTTTACCTTTTTGGAAGTCAAATAATATTGAGGTTGGGAACAATGTTAAACATGCTGGAGGGCATCCAGATTGGCTATGGTCAATTCCATGGAAATTATCATTCACATCCCATCATGTAAATCACAGTTATTGTTAGACTTCTAAGGGCTTTTTCACCTTTTTAAGATATATGAAAAACTAAAACTCTTGGTTCCAAAATGATACCTTTTATTAGACCAACTGGAAAATGGCAAGAAAATTCCCCTTTTTAAAAATCAGTTTCATATGGAAAAAATTATATTAAAAAAAAAATTCAAAATCAGAGGATAGGGGAGATTTTTCCAGACATATGCAATGGCTTTCCAAATGTAAGCAGTGAGCTATATATACACATATATATTGCTTTATCACTGAACATATACGTATGTGTGTGCATGTGCACATATGTGTGTATTGATGCCTACATTTGGAAATATATATATATAGTTAGGTGGGAGTTTTGGAAACACTCAAAGCTGGTTTAACTCTGTGCTCATTGCATTCAGTGATAAAACTGCTATTAAAGTTAATTAGGCAGGAGCTTGGTCAATGCTGAAAGTTTTGAAATATCCTAGTATAATTTTTAGGCCCCAATTCAAAGCCCAGTGAAATAAGTAGGAGTTTTTGCATACATTCAAATGACCTTGGAGGCCAGCCACTTAGAAAACAACAAAATATACAGAGTTTCCAAGAGATTCATCTAATTCACAATTTCCGTACTAAATCAACTCATCTTAATACCTGCTCATCTAAACTCTATGCTTGTTTATTATCCTCTTTTCACATAAGGGCAAAAAGAGATCCAAGAGCATTAAGTATTTTGGCCAGATCTCTCTGCCAGTCATTGGCAAAGAATCAAGGACCAACATATTTGGGAATTCTCCCCGGAAACATTTTTGAATTATTTTAACTTGCCCAGGCTTTGAAACAAATGACACTTGCCTAGTCAGATTTATGCTGTAAGACTGATTGGGAATGGGTCATATGAATCAAGCTAATGAGCACCATCTTTGCTGTACCCTTTAATAATCCTGAGTATGCATGATAACTGCAAATCAGTGAGCACCTTTTTATTTAAAATGGTTGCAGAGAAATAGGACTAGAGGTAAGGAAGACCAAGCTGTTAAAGGGTTAAGCCACAAAGCTATTGAATTATGTTTATTTTCACAAACAATGGGTAACATGCTGTTGTGGTTGCCCACTTGGAGACATTTTCTTGCATTGTCAGTGAATCAGCAAGTTAGGCAATGCCACTTAATAGCAAGGTGTAATTTTGGATTAGACCAATTTGTGGTCTGTTGCAGACTAAATCTGAAATTAGCGGGGAAGGCCCAGGCAAGACCTTTTTTCTAAAGAGCTTAAGTAATGGTGAGACATTATTTAGGATTTAAGAAAAAGTACAATGCTGCTCTGTAAGCTGCACTCTGTACCATGTGCCCTTTTAAATTAAGCACCAATACCTTTTGCTAACTTGGAAACAATTGGTAAAGAGGAATAATTCTCAAAGTTCTGCCTTCAGTACCTACCCAGCCAATGTAAAAGACAACAAACACTAATTCTCTGATTCATGGGCCATAGGCACGGAAAAAATTGTTAGGCTCTGCTATTTCCAAAGGGGTTTCTCACTCACAGATTCGTTTAGCTGTCATTCTTAAGAAGTGGAATGAATCTGACTTAACTGCATCTAAACATTCCAACTTTGCAGGTCACAGTGTTGCTGATCTCAAGATTTTCCACTGGATGTGGAAAATGTATTTGAAAACCTGAACATCTAGACCAAAACAGTTTTCTGAATAACTTAAACATTTAGCCTGAACAGCTTTCCTAACGTTTAAATATTGCATCTGTTTAAATCTGGACTTCTTTGGAATTTTCTCTGACACAGTAGTTCATGGAATAATCAAACAGCATAACACAGTATTGTGCTGTGCAATAGACACACAGCCAGCTTACAGTCTAAAATGGACAATTCGTGTGCCTTTGTCTGCCCCAGGAATTCAATCCTTTCTGAGCTGAGGAGATACTCAGCAGCCTGCAGAATTGAATGGTACATGATGTTACACACACACACAAAGAAACTCCTCATTGTGGTAAGCTATACTGTAATTATATATTGGTTTGGAAAGACATTTCAGTTACAAACTTCTGGGCTCGGCTAACACTGAGGTCCTGATTTTTTTCTCTCTAGGGCTCATGGTAATTTTTGCTGGATGAAAAGCATTAGCCTTGGTGCCTGGCCAGGGTACAGTTCTGTCTAAGTTCTAAACTGTTGCAGAACATTTTCAGTGGGTATGGAGTGAAACAGCTGCAGAAGTAGTTGCAAGTCAGGAATGGTTTAAGGCTGCTGCTGAGGCTAATTATACACGTGCTGGTGAACATGAACAACCATTTTAATTATGGTATTTCAGAGCCTCAAAAAATTTGCAAACATATCCAGACTCTTGATTGCTTCTCTTGAAGCAAGAGATGTTCTCCATGAAGGTCCTACATTCCTTTATCTTCCAGAAGCTTCCCTTCCCACATCATCAGATCCTGTAGATCTGTAGACATCCTTATGGTGTGGTAGTAGAATGGCCAAATATGACCTCCCCTGCATCTTCAGAGTGAATGGCAGAGCCCCTCCTGTCCATCTCCAGTCTTTCCAGGGGATGGGACTTTGTGGACAATCTCCCCAAAATTTGTGCCCAGGAGACTAAAGGATCTAGAGTAGCTCTGCTGCAGAAAACCCCTCCCTTCTATACTTCACATTATTTTCCTTGATAGTTACCACGGCTCCCACTGTATGGTACTCTTCCTCCACATCATTGCTGCTCTCTTCCATCCCCGCTTTGGGATCACATGATGGTGGTGTCAATGACATCATCATAGATTAAATACAAGGAGGCACATTTGTGGGCCAAGTGCAGGAAAAATGGTGCGTGAGAAATGCAATTCATTGCATGACTCTAGAACTCATTTTATGGCTCTCGCCACCACAGGTGGTAATATGTATAGGCTTCTTTGTCAAAGGTTTACCTGACTGGATGAAAGGCACTAATCCAAAGTCTGTTGACTCCCATGACTTCAGCAGGTTTTGCATCAAGATCTCTGGGTATAATGATAACCTTGATTTGCACCTGTAACTTATACTCTACTGCTCCAGCTTGGGCACCTGCAGTCCAGTCACTCCTGATGAGACTTATCCTGCTATGCTGCCACAAGGTTTCCAGGAGGATAACTCCTGGGGTCATGCAGAACTCCTCAGGAGCCACACTGGTGGAAGCTAGTGGGTGAGGGCTCTACTGACTTTGTACCTGCTGGCCACAGTTTTGTAGTCTAAGTCACCACCAAACAGAAGCAGTCTATCCCTTGGCCAAATGAAGCCAGTTATCCTGGGGATAACATTACAAGAAATCTGGTACACTACCCTGGGCTACTTCTTCATGACAGCCAAGGATTTCAGCCCAGGTATTTATTACCCAAATACAACCCTTCAGCTCATTTAATCATCTGGTTATGGCCTTCTTTAAAATATATATAAATTGCTTTAAAAAGCACGGGTGATTTGAAATTGGTGATTAATCACAACTTTACCAATTAGCAGGAAATAATCCCACTTTGTCTGAGTCATAAGGACTGAGCAGTCCATTGGAGACTGCTATCTATAGACAACCCAATTGGATTTATTCCAAAGTAAGACTGCACGTCCCATTCATGGTCCCAGTTATTCTATAACATGATGTAGTGTTTCCACCTCATAAACCTAAAATATAATAGTAAAATTGAGCTACTGAGTTGATGTGGAGTGCTTGGGAGCCTATCCTTAAATCCTATGACAACTTTTACCACAGGTATATCCTGCATTGGGAAGAGGATGCTGGTACCACAGTTGCTCGTGGGCTACCCCAGGTGTAAATCAGTACAGGATTTCATCCCTGTTAACTGCAGAATTTCAGTGGGACCAGAGCTAGGTTTGGCCTTGGTTATCTTCAACTCTAGAACTCAATACATTAGGCTTAATTCTCACTTGTCCTAAATCTTGGCCTATTTCTGCCTTCAGGATCCTTTAGGAGCCTTAAAGCAGGGCAGAGCAGCATCCTGAGAGTAATCTTTGTGCATTAGGCCTCCCCAGATGACACACAGCTATCTTGGGAATCCTGCATCAATCCTGTTCCCAGCCCCTAAAAGAGACGATAGTTAGGGAGTATGGTTAAGGGTGTGATGAGCATTCCAGCTATTGTCTCTCAAGGGTGTCCTGGGAAACAAAGCATAAATTATAGTGACACTAAGTTCCAAGTTACACTGTAGGTTGAGCAGTCCACCCTACCTCAACTCTCATTTCCACAGAAAGGAATTTGAGCATCTGGGGCAAACTGTGTTGCACTGCAGAGTCATGGTCTTGTCTCCTGAGTCAGGATTGAAATACATACAGGAAGATGGACTGGAACTAAGTGTACCAGGCTCACCTTTCAGAGCTTGGGTTAAGTCCCAGGCTTGAGATCCTGCTGTTTTGATTGGTGGAGCCCATCCCCCAATTAGGAGGCAGCAAGAGAAATAAAGTCATGTCCCTTTCCTGAGGGGAGGGGAGAAGAGCTCCCCCAGGCCTGATTGAAGACTGTAAACTGTGAGGTCCGGAAGACTTCAGGGGCAGAGCCCTGGCGCGTATAAAAGGAGCTGCGTGCCCAGGACGAGGGCAGATGTGGCGAGGGATTCAAGAAGAGCAGAGCCAAGAAACGCTGGGGAGCTCTCTCCCAGCAGGCAATTGGCTCAAGGCTCCTGAAGCTGCCACTGGAGGAGCAGCGTTGGGAGTGGTGCGAGACCGCTCGGGCTGTTGACGGCATACAGGGACGGTGCACAGAGACCCAGCCCTGAGAGTGGTGTGAGGCCACTCGGGCCCATCATGGTTCAGTGCATGGAGCCCGGGCTTTGGGAGCTGCAAGAGGTGGCTCGAGCCTGCCACCCTCAAATGCCAGCAGGCCACATGGTGTGCAGGGCAGTGCATGGGCCCAAGCCTTGAAAGCCATGGCAGGGCAGGTCAGGCATCACTGTGAGTAACCCCAGCAAGTGGCCGGGCAGGGAGGTGCACAAGTGGTGCACAAGGGAGCAGAGCCAAGGAGCAGCAGAGGCTGTTTGGGTTAGCGACTCAGCAAAAGAATGGCCGGCCAGAGCCTGAAGAGCCCGGCCTGTGTTAAGAGAGCCCTCAGTGCTGAGCCAGGGCACGGGGAAATAGTAGTGCTGCAGCGTGAGGCCCAGCACCCAGGAGTCAGCAGCGGTGGTGCAGCAGCTGAGGGG
>JAGPOW010003685.1:74334466-74397752 GCA_030014935.1 Caiman crocodilus
GCCTCTGGATCCCACAGGGGAAAGACATTTGGGGGGGGCAAACCCAGAGAAGGGGGTGGGTGAGCAGCCCTCTCACCTAGTCAAGGCCTTTAGGGGAGGAGCACCTGGTGCTTCCTGGACAACCCACAAGGGACCCCACTGGAAGGAGGACTATCTCTTGCCATGGGTCAGGGCCTATATTAAAGAAAAGGTGTATTTAGGGTTTGACCTTGGTTATCGGTTAAAGTTCACTGTGTAAATGTATGTATATGATATTTAGTTTTATGATTATGTATATTATAACTCAATAAATTGTGTACAGTTAAGAACTTTGGGCCTGGGCTAACTCTATAGAGGAAAGAGGGATCTGTTTGAGATTCTGGCATCCCTCTCACAGCACCCTAACCTGCCTACCCATCCCATCCAATTGAGAATAGGGCACACCCTTGGGTGTACCTGGGTTACATAAGAGTTATGCAGCATTTTGACAAGGATCTTTCAGTAAAATAAATCAGAAAGCTAGTGGCATGCCAGTGCCTTGAAAGAACTCAAATGCATACCTGAGGTAACTTACAGTCTGTCATTTCTAACACACTTCTTTCTGAGCCAGAGTTGGAGATGTGGCACTGATGTACTTTGACATCTGAAGTGCAGTGATCAATGACATATCCCTTCTCAGATGAAAGTGAAAGCACACATATGACACAGGACTGGCTAGAAGCTTGTGGATTCATGTTTCTAAAGGAAAACGAGTGAATTTTTTTTTTTTTTTTTAGCAGTGTCCTAAGCAACGGAAGAAGTGCCACATAATTTTACTATGCAAGTTAAACAAGGAAATTACAATGCAATGTCTAAAAAAGCTTGTTAGTGTCTCTTTGTCTCCACTGATGTGAAGCAGGCAGCTGTGTGATCCATAGCAACCGTGCTATTTCAGTGATTATTCTAATCCAAACTACAATCAGATTGTGCACGTTGAGATAGGAAGAGCAGTTGCCAGCAAAACTGAAGCAGGGGACATTGTGCGTTTCCTACATCTCCACCGGAATAGTACATGCAAGTGCCCCTTACAGATCTAATCCTGCAGTAATATATTTAAAGGTGGACTCTTGTATCCAGGTAGCCGTGATCAAGAAGAACACTCATGCACCTCTCTGGATTCAGTCTCTTGAACACCTTCTGTGATTGAGCCCTGCGCATAATGCAAAGGATGCGGACAGAAGGTGTCAAAGTGGGTACCAGGGAGGGCAATAGCCCTGAAAAATGAGCTTGGCACTTGTTTTATTACCTTTGAGGGCTTTATGATGCTGTTGTGCTTTTATGGTGGGTCACAATATTTTATAAGGAGTGCTAGGGCTTGTACTCTTTTGCTGATTCTAGAACTTAGGTGAGAGAGATGCTCGGTGGAAGCACCAGGCATTGTGAAACTTTCACTGGCAATCACTTCTCTTAGGTGAACATCACATAATCTCTTCAATCATCACTTTTCAATGCAAGGTAATCATTAGCAGGAGATTGGCTTTCCACTTCGTCCAGTATGTGCACACCCAGGCACTGTTGGCAGAGCTCCACTATAGCAGCTGTGTAACTGCCCATGAATGGCACCCTGAGGAGACACCAGCTGTTGAACAGACTACAGCAGCTGGCAGAAGATGAAGATGTGTCTTCACATACCTTCTGCTGGCTGCCAGGTGGTGGCAGAAGCTTTACTTCATTAGGCAGAGGTGTAACAACTCTGACATGAGAACGGGGATTCTACCAGTGTTGAGAAGCTTTGAGTGCAATGCACTCACACAAAGTTTTGTTGGCAAAATTTGGTAGTGTTGTACACTAGGCCTAAGTGATGAGCTGGAAGTTGCTGTACATATGATGTTTGGTTGCTATAACAGCACCCATGCAGACAGGCATAATTAGGAGCACCCATTAGTCAAACCAGCTTGGCTCAATGCATGGCCATTTCAGCTATTTTTTAGGGATATGTGAAGTGGGCCCTATTCAATTTAGATTCAGATCCAGCCCAAATCACAGACAGTAATTCAATTCATTGATTCAGATCACTGTCCCTGATTCAATTAGTCCACATACAAATCTGAAAATTCAATGCTGATTTGGAGAATCAGTGATTCAGACATAGACACAGCTTTAAAAACATTTTCTACATACCTTGAGGTAGCAGGCATGGCTCATGATCACTGCGATGCTGGGGCACATGGAGCATCCCACAGGAGTGCGGTGGCGGGGAGGGGGGCCCTCCATGTGCTTAGCGGTGAACCCGGAAGTGGATCGGAATTACTTCTGGTCCACTTCTGGGTCTGCTGGGGACCATCCTGGGGACCCCCACACCTCCCTGGCTCAGCAATCAGCCGCAGGGGGACCCTGGGTGCCCCACACCAGACCCAGGAGGCACCAGTCACCAAGCCGGAGGGATATGGGGGGGGGCCCTGCCTGCTCTTTGGTGGACCCAGAAGTGGACTGGAAGTGCTTCTGGTCCACTTCTGGGTCTGCTGGTGACTGCCCCAGGGCCCCTCTGCACTTCTATAAGACACTCCATGCACCCCAGCATCACAGCACTCATGAGCCACCTGCTATGTAGAGGCATGTAGAAAAAACGTTTAAAGCTGTCTTCATGTCCAAAACTGAATCTTTCCAAATCTCTTCGAATCCATTCAAAGGGTTCTAACTCAATTTGGAGAGATTATAGGGTCCTCTGATTTGATTCAGATTCAGAGATTTGGCCACCAAATCGGGCTGAATCTCTGCCAAATTGAATCAGGGACCAAAGCTTTGCACAGCCCTACTATTTTTCATGTAAACAGTCCGGCGTAGCTCTCCAGAATTACAATGCTAATTGAGCTTTCTCTTGTTAGCTCCGCAACTTTGTCCATTTAATTTAAGCCAAGCAATCAGCACATACCATGGCTGTTTTTATGAGGCACTTTATTTTAAGAGCTGCTTCAAACATTTCTGCTTGAAAAAGTATGACATCATCTTTCAGTGGATTCCCTTAAACTGTACTAGAACAATTCTGCATTTTTTTAAGAGACAGTTTTTGCCAGTCCCTTGAGTGATATTTAATACAGCTTTCTCTCTTGCCATTTGTTCATGTGTAAAAACACCTTCCTCATATTCTGTGCACTTCTGTTTTCTTAAATCTTTCATTCTCTTTTTCCCCTTCTCACATTATCACTAACTTCTGCTGAACTTTTGGTCAAAAAATGAAGTAAGCAGACGTCTCTGAAAGTAATACATGGAACAGAGAAAAAGATGAGCTAACTATGGTTTCATGCTGGTGCTTTCCAGAGGAACCAAAAGTTCTGGAAACCTAGATTAATAGAACTGCCCCCCAATTTATTTAGTCATTTGGCTCATCTTCCTGCTATATAATCTCAAATAAGATCTTTATTTGGCTTTGTGTGTTTTAAAGTAATGGACTTTCCCAGGTTTCCAGTGAAAAACCATTCCAAAGCTAAGTCACCAATAGAGTCACTTTATAGTTTGCTACCAGCATACATCCCTAAAGGGAATTCCCGGTAGAGTTTAAGCAAGGTTTGTATTGCTTTAAGGTCTTCCTGCTTCTTATTTTAGTGGAATGTCATTTGTTGAGTATTTCAAAGATTCTCCAGCCCAGATACAGTCTGCAATGCTTAGCCACTGAACTTCTTGGAAAAAATTGTTGAGCAGCTCTTGTATAACATTTTTGACGGAGCTGTTTTCTGTTGAAAACTACTGTTTCCTGATAAGTGCAATGTTGTAGGGATGTATTGATTGATTCCAATGAAGCTTTTCATGGAAAAGTTTTTAGACATTTGAAATTGTAAATGAAGCATTTCACTTCAACCTGCTTATTTTGTTTTGACTTTTATATTATTAACACAGTCACAAGCCCACACAAACCTAAAGGCAAGTGTAAGAAGACATGTCATTTGCTGTAGCTTACAGTACTCAAAGGAATAATGTAAATAGCATTACATCCAGCTTCCTTTGACTCCATAACACGAATGGCCTGGTAGCTATTTATAACTGCTATTTACATCTACCATGTTTCATCTATCAGTAGCATGTGATATGGTACCATAAAAACATTTTGACTCCTTGTAACTGTCCATTATGATAAGATCATTTTGATGTTTCCCACTCAAATTGTTTCTGGCTTTTTATTCTATAACATTTTTAAGATTTCATCCTGATTTGGAACAAAAATACATTCTGAATATGGAGGTATTGTTTTCTGACCAGCTCTATTATTGACAGTACAAACTATTTTCTTATCTTAGTGTTAAACAGAGTGACATATGAAAGGTAAGGAAATAGAGTAAGACTCAAGAGTAGAGTATTAGTCCCGGTGGACTATTAATCCCTTAGCCAAAAAGGGTCAATTTTACAAAGAGCTTTGTCCCCAATCCCAACTACATTCAGTTTTTCTATCTCCAAACTTCTGAATGGACAAAAGTTCTAATTATGGACAAATAGTGATATGCTTGTTCACATGGAGCAGTACCTTATTTCATAAATGAGCCTCTTGGTTTCAGGGAAACTATTCATATCATGCAAGCTAATGTAAGAGCATCACAACCTACCCTTCTGTTCACAATGGTATGCGTGCACATCAGGTTGTCAGGTATCTGTCTGATGTGTACACAGTTTCAGTACATGTACCCAAGCCCTAAATTCTGAATGAACACAACACATTATTTGACAGAAATAAAACAGACACCTGATATTGCATGTGGAAAAGGCTGGATGTGAGTAAATGCAGATGTAGTTTTAGAACCCATTTTGGATGCATGGTGCAAACATCACTTTTCAGAACTTTTGAATTTCCTTTTAGCATACAAGCTATTTCCCAGAATTCGTTGGAGAATGACATTAAAGCCTGTAACATCCTTTCAAGGAGGCTAGGCAACAGCATTGACTGCCTCACTGCACTGTACTTATTGCACTGTCTTGAGAGCACTGTTTATTTGAAAAATTCCAAAGGGAAATGCCAGTCAGGAATAGGAGAGGTGTTTTCTACAGCAGAAGTGGAAGTGACCATTAAGTCAGCCACAGGAATAAAACTGTGGCCTGTGCATGGCATAGCATTCAGACTCATTCCACTACAGTGCAGCCTAATAGAGGATTCCTTGTGCTTCACTTGAGATGTGGGATGGATTTGTATGCTCTGTTGAATCTCTTATTGTACATAGAAACATTTTTTGCAAATGCTCTGAACTATAAAAAAGAAGGAGATCGGCTAATTTATTCCCTTCTAATGGACCAGCTTAAAGGTGGGGGGAAAGAGGAGAAAGGACACTCTCACAGTACACTGGTAGTGATGTGCATTGGTATGTACATGATGTGGGTTCAATTCTTCCATGGTCAACAAGGGTTGAGAACTATAATGGTACCCTATACTCACATCAGCTTAGGTTGATTAAAGGTGCAGGAGATATAGGGTTTCAAAGATTTCTCATTACATCTCTCAAGGCTAGCAGGACACGGGGCACTGTCAATGTCAAATCCAAGTGGAATCGATAGATTTAAAGTAGGTAAAAAATGAAGGATACTTCATCTCTCTTTCTTTGTTGTACAGTGGAGGAAATATCTCATTTCTTTCTTGGTGGTCTAATGGCAATACTCTGGAGCGGAGGATACCTTTGATTTCCAGTCCTGTTTTTTCAGCTGGCAAAGGCTCAGAATGCTTTGATGACTCAGCAGCAACTATTTACATGGACAGGACGACCTTCAAGAGCTTTGAAGGATCTCTCTGCCAGGTTCTTGGTTCAACAGTCAGTGGCTGTGACAGATGTGCAGAAAGAGGCCTGCACATACCAAAAGAAAAAGAGAGGTGCAATAATACCATAGTTTATTGTCACTTTATTTTATACTCTCTCTCCCTCTCTCTAGGTACCACATCCAAACAGGATATTGGTGGCCATGGTCTTCCAGAGGTCTTCTACCATGGTCTTCACTTTGAGGCATACAGAATTTCCAGTCTCAATACATCATCCATTTAGACAGACTCTTGACATAAGTCAATCTTTGTCTTCCATGGTTTCTCCTTTCTTCAATCTTTCCAGTTATGACCAGACTTTCAATTCCCTCTTTCTTCCTAATGTGTTTGAGAAACTCCAACTGCCTCTTTCTCTCTTTCACACATGCCCCTCCCCACTCTGTCCTCTGCCCCACCCAGTGTTGTAACTCAGATAAATGACCAAAGCAGAAAATGCCACATTTGTCAGGTCTGGGCAACTGGGTACAGTACTTGTGATCGGGGTATAGGTATAATGCAACATTGTCCCAGGCTTCATTTTTTAACTGTCTGAGCTTTTTGTAGTAAAGGATTTCTGTGAATGGGAATCCCCTTCTAACCTAGAGGACAGGAGCCAGCCATTGACTAGAGCGGCAATTTAACAAGCATTTGGATTTGTTTTTGTGTAGGTCAGCCAGCTCATCAGCTGCCATGCAGGAGTGTCACATTCTAACTTGTCAAGCATGACCATACCCCTTCAACAGTTTTATTCAATATATTCTAGTAATCAGCTTTCCCAAAAATGTTTCTTTCTGGAAATGAGACTCAGAATGCACAAAAAATGAGATAAACAATCTTCTCCAAAAGTAATAAAGATTTAATGTCAGTGACAGATTAAAGTGGGATTCTCTGTCTTGATGGGAGTCACCAACATAATGATTTTTAGCACTAACCTGTCTTTACAGGTAGATTTAATTTCTGGAAAGACTTCCTCTTCTGTAGGAAGTGGTTCTGAGATCTTGGATTTATCGTCAATCTGGGGTTTATTTAACTCTGAACAATCCCTTATTACTGTATATTTTATGTAGTAAAGTTGGGTAGAACGAGGATGATGTGTTCTTTTCTTGTTAGATTTTCAGTTTGAATATTAGTTTTTGTTTTGGCATGAACCACAAAATAAAGGAACTATTCAGTGTCTCATAGCAAGAAGTTGCCAAATACTCTGGCTCACGTAGTACAACAGTCTGGGTTTTCAGTGAACTGTCCCAGGGAGTTTATGGAAAGTGTTTAAATCTATTTCCTGTTTGATTTTCTGTTCTGCTAATCTTAGGGGACCAAACTCGGGAGGGAGAGGCACCTAGGAAGCTCAGCAAGGATTGCCTTTATCTATCAAAGAAGATACTTTGAATGAGTCCTGATGAGTCATTTTGGAAAAAGTACTGAAGTGTGCCCACAGGCAGATTAATGCACAGGGCAGCTGGGGGTAGATACCCCCCCCCCAGATGCCTGGGGGGACAATGTTGCCTGGTAAATATAACTGTGCTTTAGTTTTGACCCAGTTCTTATTCACTCACTGGCCACCATGGTGAGCAATACAAAGCAAACAAGAAGATTCATTTTGCATATACTGGGAATATGCAAATACCCATGGAAATAAATTACCCCGTCACTTATTCCACATTGATCTGTAACTTGCCAGTGAGTGAGTGAGAACACTTCTGCAACAACAGCACCAAGAGAGGAAGAGGTTTCTCCCCCTGCTGGAGTCCAGCTCCTATGGGGAGAATCCTCCCACCCCCGGCCCAGATTCTCCAATCTTCTTTTTCCCAGGGCCCCAAAATATCATTTAGTTTGGTGATTTGGAGAGGAAAATTGGGCTTGTAACCTGCGTATTAGCAAGCTTCCATTTCTCTAAACAGAAGCTCAGTTTAGGCTACAGTCTGGATTAAGAACCAAATCTTCAGAAGCCCTGGAGAACAAATGATCTCTTCAAATTGCTTTGTTTTTGAAAGGGATACATTTCTGAAAGTGAGAAATGAAATGGTTAAGTGGGAAATCTGATGCTGAATTTTGCTTTCTGCCTTCTTGGTATCATGATCTCATTCTCCGGTGATCAATTGTTCTACAGAATAGAGGGCAAAAAAGGCTTCCTTCTCATGCCCATGGGAGCTGCCATTCTTATTACATCATAACTATCAGGTCTTTTTATTATGAATTACCTACAAAGAAAAAGCCTCCTAAGCAGATAACTAATGTTGGAGCATATGGCCTTATTGTATAGCTTCTTTCTTTCTCTTGGAAATCACAGGACTCTAACCTTTAACATTCTTTCATACACAGCTCATTATCACATTATATGGCTCTTTACCACAGTCTGACTCAGGGTGATCCATACACATTTCAAGGAATCAGCTGGAAACTTGCATGTTTCTTAAAAGCATAGATTATAAAGCCAGGATTAACCATCATGACACAAGTCATGGAAGTCACACAGAAGTTCCTGCACCATGTCTCATATACCACTTCACAGGGAAAAATCCTGAAGGAAGTTAGGAGAATCCAAATTTAATTTATCTATGCGATACCCATTTAAATTACGGGTATGAATTGCAGGGCCTGATCATAGTACATAGGATCTCATTCTAGATTAGATCTTATACAGAGTTTTTAAAACTTTTATCAGCACAGTTCTGAACTAGCAGTTTCTGGGTATGTCTACATGAAATGTTTACTGTGGAATTGCCAAATTAGTTCCATAGTAAATGTCTCAGCATCTACACATGCCGTGCTATTAGGACAGAGTAAACTAATTAACTTTGCCATAGGTTAGTACTTGTAAACACAAGTACTAACCTGACAGAGCTGGCTGAGGCATGAGGGTGCTTTAGTTGAGCCAGGTTGGAGCAGCCCTGGGCCAGGCTGACCCCTGCGCCAGGGCTGACCCCTGCGACCCCCTGCCAGCTGAGGCTGTTCTGCCCCAGCTCAACGTGCTGCTGTCTCAGGCACACGTGCAAATGATGCGCCCAGGCACAATGAACTCCAGTGTAAACTGCACCAAAGTGTTTTGCTTCTCATTAATTGCACATATAGACATGCCCCTTGTCCACAACACTTCTCGCCAATGGGTGTCAAGACAAAGGAATGGACCTCTACAACAAGGTAACAAGCTCTATGAATGGGAGAAGGCTGAGAGGTGATCTTGTGGCTGCCTACAAATTCACTGGGGGGGACAGCAAGGAATAGGAGATGCTCTGTTTACCAGGGCACCCCTTGGAGTAACTAGGAACAACGACCACAACCTGATAGAGAGCAGATTTAGGTAAGACTTCAGGAAGAACTTTTTTACAGTAAGGGTTGCCAAAATCTGAAACAGACTCCCAAGGGAGATAGTGCTCTCCCTTACCTTGGGGGTCTTTAAGAAGAGGCTAGACATGCACCCAGCTGAGGTTGTCTGACCCCAGTGCTCTTTCTTCCCCAGGGCAGAGTGTCGGACTCGATGATCTGCTAAGGTTCCTTCCAACCCAAACATCTATGAATCTGTGAGAAGAGCGGTGGATGTGACATACCTTGACTTTAGCAAGGCTTTTGACATTGTTTTCCACAACAGTCTCATTAACATGCTAAGGAAATTCAGGTTGTTGCAGCACCCTGACACATCTTTCAAGGGTGTTGCAGGGTACCTCGCAATGTTAACATTGTTAGGTGGGTAAACATGATTCACAAGACAAGCCCAGAGATTTCAGACAGAAATTCATAGTGTTATGGGTGACTGGTGCCTCCTGAGTCAGGGGGCACTTGCCCCTCAGTAGCCAGTCAGCAACCAGGGGGGAGGCATTCTCCCACAGCCAATCACGTGTGCCAACCCAGAAGCAGCACTCCCTCTAAGCTGGCTCTAAGAAGGAACACTGCTCAGAAGTGCCAGCAATGCACCCTGAAGGGCCAAGGACACACCCAGAAGGGCTAGCGGCACTTCTCCTGGTGCTCCCACTCCCCAGCCAGTGCTCTCAGGGGGGTACCAGCGCTCCCACCTGCCCCCCTGCCTGCTGCCTAAGCAGGGAATGCCTCTGTGAGGGTGCGCACCAGCACTGACCTGTTATGGTCTTTCTGAGTTCTTTGCAGCAGAAGAATTGCTGTATTATTTTTCTATCATAAAAAAAAAGATGAAAACAAAAAACTGGCATGTTATGAGGGGCCCCTCAAGCCTAACAAGGGGTGCCTTGTGTCTAGTGAGTAGCGCCCAGGGCTAGATCCAAGGGGGCACTACCCACCCCCAGCTTTGAGTTCTGCTTCACAGCAAAATATAAACCAACTGGCTGGGAGGGCAGTAGCATTTCTATTTAGGCAGCACTTAGAAAATCAATTGTCTTCATGGCTCATTGTTGTCTCTCTGATTCAGGCTAATTTCTCTCCACTCCACAGGTGTTAATAACCCTCTTTCCTTTTTCAATCGTCTTAATGTTCCACTATTCAAGCTACCCTTTCTTCTGAAGTTTTGCTGTCTGTTAGCCATTCCTGGTAATGTCTCCCTTTTGCCTTTAGCTCTAGCTACAAACCTCATTTTAGATGTGGTAGTAGTAATTCAGGTGTAGAAATGATGGATGGGGAAGTATTGGAAGCACCATCTATATGCTCAGGAAGGGTAGATTTTGTTGCATGAATCTGAAAAAAGAGATGCTATTTATTTAACTATAAAAAATACAGGGCTTAATTGAACAATATCTTTTGACTATTGTTTGGCCTAGTTGTTGTGGTTTTTCTAAACGTTATATAGAATCTAGAAAATTAGTGTACATTAAATAGTCATATTTTATTTTGCTTTGATTTTAAACGGAATAATATAGTACTAGTCCCCTAGCATATGTGTATAGCTTCTAGTTTCTCTTTAACTGGGGAAAAATGTGTGTTGTGTTATGTGATGATGCACCATGCCATCTGCACTCCCCTTTTCAAAATCCTACATCTGCCAGTGAGGTGACTTTCTATATATTTCAGCAGGGTTTTTTTAGTATTCTTATTTTCAATGAATCAGAATTTCTTGAGAAATTCTTTCCAATCAGTTTCTCTATCAAATAGAAACCATCCACTGTACTGAAATACAAGTTCTGTGGTGTGGACAAATGGACCCTAGGGATTAAGCTGCAACCATTTAATTCATCTCCATTTGTGACTTAACCCAGTCTTTGAACTTAGCTCTCTAGAGGTGAAAGGCTGGTATACATGCATAAGCCTTTGCATTGGACTATCTCCAGCACTTGTCACAGTTATTCAATTATTGACACTTCACTGACCAAGTATGACTGATGGTTCAGTATTCATGGAGATACTGCTCCCTCAAAGGTCAGATTAAAGGAAATCTGTCTGAGCTTTCATCATTTCATGGATGCCTCACATGGAGATTTTAAAAGGCACAAAACTATGTATTCTATTTCTGTAGGCACATCTGTCTTCAATAATCATCATGCTATGTCATTATGCTTGCTTTTCACCCTTTGCTTATTTATTAATTAAGCAAAATGACATAGCAGAGTGACTATTACTGGTTAATATTACACACTGAGGTGCACTCAGACTTGGTGCAGAAAACTCACTGGGTCAATGCATTCTGTGGTCTGTTTCTTCTGTAAAATACAGAAGGTGGAGTGTCTCACAGGGACTCAAAAAAAGAGTGAGCACTGTGTAGAATAGTGGGAACGATCTTGTCTCTTACATATACTTAGGAGACACCCCTCTATTTTCCTTCCTCCCCAAAGAAGCCAATGGGTTTGCATTAGTGCTGTGCAAAGGAAAATGGCCTGACAGGATAAACCTAGTGCTCAGTGCCCTGTAGATCCCCTTGTGACAATTACATACACCTTTTGGAGGGTGCATATGTCCATATATACATACGCATTTGCAGCAAGTCAGGCCCTAGGGCAGACAAGTTACCTCCTATCGGGAACCTGGACCCTTTCTCCTCCCCACTCTGTCCCCCTGATCTCTCAGGATCCCATGCTGCCATTCTTGGTGTTATAATTTGACTGGGAGGCTGCCCCTAGATGTCATGGAGCTTGCTTCAGGTAGGTCTTAGATCCTTGTGTGGGCTGTGGCTCCCTGGCCTTGGCTCACTTTACTCTAGCTGGGCCCCTCTGCCCAAGATCCACTGTCCCAGGACCCTAGGCTTCTGGGCTCCAGCCCCACTCTTCATAGGCTCTGGGTCCCTGTCTCACCCTTTGTGGGCTCTGGGCTTGTGCCCCTAGTCTTTTCTGCTGCACGCTACAGTCCTTCAGCCAATAGCAGCACTTCCCCCAGGTACTGCTTGCAGCTCTCAAGTTTCTTGGGGCTTGCAGCGAGGCTTTGGCCCTTTGAGCCTTAGCCCACTTATGCCATCTGTCCACTTTTGAAGGGTTTAGGATCTCAGACACCCTTCTGAGTGGTCTCTTTCTCCCCTACAGCCACAACCTGGTCCTCCAGTATCCAACTTAATCACAATGAAAAATACAAGCACTTGTTCCCAACAGCTGAAATCCACCCTGCTCTGGGTCATTGCCTCACCAGGCTATAAGTCTCCCTTGGCTCGCTCCTCCTAGCTCTACAGGACAACCTGGATACCTGGCAGTCTGTTTCCTGTGGCCATCTTCCTCAGGAGCTCCTGTCCCTGTGGCCTGCAGTGTCAGACTGCCCCCTTTGCCCCAGGCCCTGAATTTATATACCTCTAAGCCCCACCCCTTCCTGTCACGTGTCTTCCCAGCTACATGGGGTTTCTCCTTTGCCTAATGGCTAGCCTGTGCTCCTCTGTTGGAATTCTCACACAGCCAAGTGACTGGAGCCTTTGACTCCCTGTCATAGTATTGCCTTTGTAGAGAAGTGGAAATCATTTTGCCCCATCTTTACTTCCCCTCATTTTAAGTTCCCAGACAGCCAACCAGCTTTCCAGTCAGAAAAGGGGGATGCAGCTCCATTCAGAAATTTCTAGTGTCTTGATTTAGCTGATCAAAGGCAGCATAAGAACCGTTACAGAAAACCATGCATTGCCCTCTTAATGTTTTGAAGCATAGCTGGCTTCACTTCTGTGCTTCCAAAAGTCTTTTGCTGCCATTCAGTGCTTCCTCCTTCTACTGATTCTGGCATTACTGGTTTACTTGGGAATGTCACCAAACAAACCCAGGGTTGTGTTTTGTGTCCACAGATTCCCCTGAAAACCTCCAGTCTGGCAGGTAAAGGAAAAACAAGCAGTATAGTCAGTTTACAGAGAGGATGTACCCTGGGAAGTATTTTGTGATTAGCTGCAAGACCTTTTTTTGATTTGCAGCTGAACTTCTTAGGCCCATCCAGTCAGATATGCAGCTCATGGCCAAGTACATCCTAATACTCCATTGATGTCAAGAGAACAACATGTACTGTGGCAAATTACCAGTACAAGAGACAGAAAACTTTCCAGCTGAGCAAACTATCTTTTCAGATACTGTACTTGTGTCTGTACTGCTTAAGCAAGCAGTGTAGGTTCTGACCACCCTTAAAATGGGGAGGCACAATAGGTATACATTTATAATACAGGCAACCCTTGCCATTCGCAGGGGATATATTCCCGTGATCCCCGCAAATGGTGAAATCTGTGAATAGGGCACTACATTCATGAACGTGGTGCCCCTGGCTGGTGGCAGGGTATAGCTCTGGTGGCAATGGTGGGAGCAAGGCAGCAATGGCAGGAGCCCAGTGACGGTGGTGGGAGCATGGCGGCAACAAGCGTGCTGCTCCCAGGGAGCTCTGCTAAGTGTTTAAAGTGTATTTGAAATGTGGGTTTGGCATTTGTGAATATTTGAAACTGCAAATGTTGAACCTGCGAATATTGAGAATTTCTTCTACTACAGAAGTAGGTAGACATCATATATCAGATAGATAGACAAATATCTTTGTCAAAATAGTCAAAGATTTCCTCTGCTCTTTCAGCTGCCAAAGAGAAAGCTTCAGTTTCAGCGATGGACTCTTCTGGTGTCAGACACCTGACATATCTAGCTTGTTCAAAGGCTTAGAAGAACAATGGATTAATAAAGATTTGAAATGTGGCTAGAAAAAAAACTTTTGTGTGGTTTCCTGTGCTTAGCTTTTTTCACATTTCATACTGTCCAAGAATATGGGGTGGTATGTGTTTCTCAGTGCCCAGAGACTGGTGACATACAGCCTTTGGTGTCCAGTGGTTTGTTCATATCCAGTCCAGGTGAATAGTAAGGTCATCATTATCACTGACTAGCAGCCACCCCAGCTGAGTTTCAAATACATAGGTGCTTATCTTATACCATGACTGAGTCCCTTGTTGATATTGTCTGCTGAGAGGACTCAATGAATCTGAAGATGGAGCTATCCCCTCATCCCTTGAAATAACACCCTGGCTACTGAGATATATTGGGCAGGGTCATGCAGAGAAATCAGTGTTTTTGCTGCACATACTGCCCCTACCTTGAAGATAAAAAGAAGACATCATTTTCCAGTGTTGTCATCTGACATCCTTGACAAGCACTAAATTTACTTTATTCTCTCTCTGCCTTCCCCACCCAATGTACACAAAAGATTTTCTTCACAATGATGATTTATTCTGTGTCCAGCAAATCTTGAACTGGCAACATCAATGGCCAACCCCTGTGTCACTGTCACTCTCCTTTTAGTTTTCTGCTTTGAATGGGCCCAGCATCCCTTTCTCTCTGAAACCATCATCATTCATCTTTATTTTAGAGCTGGAACATGCTGTGTTGCTTCCCTGAAGCCTGCCTGTGTTACACTGAAGAATGAACGCATAAGGTTAATGAGAATTTTCTGATTGATCTAGTATGTTTTAAAAAAGGACAGTTGGCACTATTAAAGCTGAAATATCTGGACACCATATCGCATCCAAATTAACCAGCTTTATGGTGACTGAGCAAAGAGTCTTCACCCCTTTTCTCAACATACTCAAATGTACAGCAGCCACAAAAACTTATGCAAGTTCAGTACGTATGTAATGCGTGCCATTAAAAAACTGGCATTTTATGTGCCAACCTGACATCCATCTTCAGATACAAATCTGTGTGCCCCTGAGCGCACAGCATCCCAGACCACCAAATTAATTGGCCATTTGCTTAAACTTAAGCATGTGAGCAATTCTAGTGAGACACGGGGTCCTGATCCAGCACAACACTAAAGTGCCTGAGTTAAATAGGAGTTAAATGCTTCACTTTATATTTGAGCCTGAGCTCCCTTTCTATAAACCTGAGGTAATAACGTTTCCTGTTTCCCAGCCTTTGCTACCCTTATCTATTTAGAATAAAGATCTGTGGTGTTGTTGCCCTTTGTGTGTGACAATGTAACATAATGATTTGATGATAATGATGTACAATGGGATCCTACTTTTGGTTGAGGCCTTTTTAGTTGTTATTTGAATGTAAATAATACACAAAATAATAACAATCATCTACTTACATTTGAGAGTTACATTGTCAACTTTTGTTTTTTTCTCCTGTTAATTTATAGTTATTTATTGAAGTAATGATCACAAAATAATAATAAAAAGATCACATCAGCAGGCATCTACCTGCTACAGCTTCCTGGTTGAAATTCTGCCTCTATCTCATTGACTTCAGCTCCCCTGTCTACCACAGAGGAGATCTCATTACTGCAATCACTATGAAGTTGCAAATGTTGAGTTTTTAATGTTACCCACTATACCTATATCTGTATTTAGCATTTTCAGCCTTATCTCTAAGGTAAAGAAAAGTTATGCTCATTAGAGCCTTTTTCTAATTAGCTGCTGGAAACAGATTTTTTTTTTGTAAATGTCTGAGTGTAAAGTTATTTGTGTACCTAATTTATTTTTTATGTTACATTTATTTTTAAGTGTAATTCACTAAGGCTTAACATTTGTAGTTCTTGCAGGGCCATTATAAAGAACACTGCACATTTATTACAACCCTTTAAATTGCTGCATTTTATTTCCATATGCTTTTAAATTGTTATTGAGCTTGTTTTCTGCTCTTCCTATAGTTAAAGCGTATTTTTTTATTGTACATAAATGGTAAATAATTGATATCTGCCATCTGCTGCTAATCCTCTTTCCATCCCTAAGCCCCCACTCTGTCCTTTTATTTCTTTCTAGTTCTCCCCAATCAACCCTTTCCTTTACTTATGAATCCTATTTTCTTAGTTTCCTGAACACCCCTCTCTCCTTACTTTTGCTTTGTGAATCTGATTCTATCTCTTTTACACTGGAATAATGCTTCCAAATCTATTGGAGTACCTACTGAATGACTTTTTGTAGAGGAGATGAGCCCTGGAGTTGTCTTTAGTGATATAGGCTCCCTAAACTCTTTAGTCAGTTGAAGTCTTTCTGGATCCAATTCTGATCTCATTTACACTGGTGTCAGTTGGTCTACTGGAATAAATGGGGTGACAGTGGAATGAAAATACAGTAAACAAAAAATTTATCAGGCCTTCCATCTCTGTCTCCTACTTCCCCAAAGTCCCTACATCTGGGCCTTATAATCAGGAGACTCCTTGAGGACACCCCTACTCACCAGTTTTCTCAAGGACATGATTTCTGGTGTTCATTCCTACCACTGGCCTGAAGAAATCACCCCAAAGAAATGCAAGGCCAAGCATCACTTGTTATTGATAGTGAGGAAGAAGCCCAGGACCAGAACTCAGGAGTAAAGAAGCTCTTGTTGATGAATAATGGTAATAACTTAAGATCAGGACAAGCACTAATCTTATAGCTATCTTTTCTAAGAAACATGAAAAGACTAGTTACATGAAATTATAGTGATTCCCTGCTTGGAGGTAACTTGTTCCAAAAGTTGTAGATATAAATTAATAAATGTTACTCAGAGATTGTCCTGCATTAGTCCTTAAACCTGTCCCTCCCCCGCAACAGAATCCTAGGATCTTTTCCCACCTGTTATATCAAGCATCCTAGCCCAACACCCATGAATGTGACAGGACTGCAATGGCTCTCACAGCATAAAACTGAAAAAAGAGATTATATCCCCATCCTTTAATGTAGTTCTTGTCTCCCTTTCAGTCTTTCTCTACTTCCTGTCCATGGCTGTTCTTACTTACTTAGCAAGACGATACCATGTGCCTAGCCTGTAAATAATCTCCAAAAATGAGAGGATATAAGCAACTACTGTACAAAAGGCTGAGCTAAAGCCTCAGCATGGAAAAATGGGGAGGATCTGGATCAAGTATTTTTTAATCCCATTTCTTTATCTGCATTATTAATAAATCATTGAAGCTTCATAACTTAAAAAAAATTCATCTAGCTTCAATTATGTTTTTTAATAGACAACAAGTAAAAAAGCCATCTTCAACATGAGAAACTTGTATTTTCAATAAAAAGAAAAAAAGAAATAAAGTTTCAAAGCAAGAACAGTGTCTGCAGCTCACTCTGCAAGAACAAATGCCTTAGCTTGACTCAGTGGTCAGAATGAATCTACTGGCAGTGAAACAGGGAGGAAATTTGTCTCTTAATGGTGCTGCTCCCAAAACCCACTGACTCTTTAATCACATAACTACAAATACCACACTTCTCACCACCAGTGCTGTTTGCTTACTTTGTGCATTTCTTTTGGCTGGACAATTAACATAATTTGGTCAGTTTTGTTTTTGTTTCTTGCTAGTCTTTACTTTCAGGTGTATCCTCAGACAATTAACAAACAGGAGGGTTGAAACCACCATGAGAGGAAGTTTATTTTTGAAGCTTTTTTTTAACATTATGGGCATATGTTTGATGTTTTTCTCCAAGTAACTGTTGTTTGCAAAACAGTTTACAAAAACCTTAAATTTGAGGTCAGGTTTTTTTTGCCTGTGTCCATTTAAAGGAAATGAATGGTTAGTGACACTTAAATTTGCATTCTGATAGGACTGAGCATAACTCAGCATAATAGATCATTTCTGTTCTTCTTGGTCAGGGTCACTAAGGAACCTGGATCACCCAATTTCTCCTCCTAAAAATGACCCCTTCAAACCAAGGCTGAGGTCACTCATTGCTGATGGGATGGCATACAAACTATGAGTTAATTACTTGCCTAATTTCCATCCCTGCCTTTCTTTACAGATACAGGCGTGCATCTCATACGAAAGGGGAAAAGTTCACCTTGAAGATGCCTTGGTACCATTAATGAAAGGAGTTACCGACTGAAACATCAGCCTTATCAGTCCCATTCCTCTCCCCCCACCCCGGGCAGCACCGGTCACATGGAATAGAAAGGTCAAAGGTCACCAGTATTCCATCGAGATGGTCCTCAGCAGGGAGCATTCTAATTGGTTGGTATTGATCTACAAATTGAGCCCGCACTGTGATTAATGCTGGCTCAAAATCTTCTGCAGTACCAAGCTATAGGTCAAGGTTTCAGAGCTGTATCAGCCATAGCCATAGCTTTTAAATAGAGCAGAGGTCCTATAACAGGCTAGTGAGGAATTGCATTTGTTAATGCCCTCCCAGGCTGCTAATATGAACCTACGGAACTGGCTATACTCAGCTTCATAGCTACCACTAATAGCAGCTTAATAGCGCACTAATGTAGAGGGAACAGAAGTTATCAGATTGATTCTATGATTGATGAGGGATTTATCACTACTCTGCTTTCCACTATCTGCTCACTGGATCTTTTTCCAATTTATCATAGCTATTGAACTGAGTATATGGTTTCATAATTAATTTGGGGGGGGGAGGGGTCAAACTATTTTTACTGCTCCCTATTTCCTCTACATTTCATTCCCACCAGCTCATTCTCTACAGTTATATTTTAAATAAATAGCACAAAGGATCTCACCAGCAGCCAGTCAGATTGCATTTTCAATGACCTAAAGGAACATGCAGAGAGTGTTGTTACTGAGTCACATGACAGGATCTCCTAAGATATTTCTGCCATATCCAGCTCTGAAATACCCGAAAGCAGGATTTTGTCTAAAGTTAGGTACTCTGCATAGCACCGAGTCTGCTTTGCATTACTTATGTGAAGCAACACACTATAAGTGATGTGTGGTGACTAAAGCAGCAGTACTTTAACACCATTACTATTATTTCCTTTTATTTTGTATTACAGTAGTGAAAAGATATAACCAAAAAAAGATCAGGTCCTTATTTTGCTAGTGTTGTACAAACAGGAGTAAAAGAAAGTACTTGTCCAGGTTATGAGATGTAGGATGTCATTGCAAAAAAAGCCAAATGTAGTAAATCTTCCGTGCTATTTTTTGGAAACTCCAGAAAGAGAACTCAACAACATATAGCACAGGGGATGGCAAAGGATAAAAACAAGGCTTAATCACTGATTCTTGCAATTGCTTAAGAGTGAATTATAAAAGCCTATATGTCATGAAAATATTATATATAAACAATTACATGAAAAGCATAGGATCCAGTCCAATATTGAAAAGATAGAAATTGCTGTAATTAAGGCTGTCTGCACAACCTTAATTCATCTCCCTGGTATATATGCATTATGATATAGTCTTCATAATATCATCATGTGTTCTGGAGGGAGTAAAGGGACTTCGCCCTTAATGTTTTGTTCAGCTAATTTTTTTTATGTTTTTTCTTAGGCTTTTTAAAAGGCAAGCAGAGAAGGACAAAAATTCTGCCCACCCCAATCAGGAGTAGATACAAGGAAATTTAGTGGGAGAGGGCTCAGACAATATCTCAGATGTTCCTGCAAAGCAAGGGTGCATCATGCTTAAACTAACTACCCAGCATGCCTATAGCACTTATTGACCTACACTGGTCTCCTTTTACCCCCAGTAAAAACTCTGGATCTATTCCTGATTCCAGCTCCTCACCAGACCTGTATCCCTTCTGTCACAACTTCTTTTCTCATTTTCTAGTTCCAAGCCCCAGACTTCTTGTTCATTCAAGTTCCAGTCTCCCCTCAATATCTTATATGTTCTCAGTCTGACTCCAAATTCTTATTTGGTTTCTATCCATGGATCCCAATCCCATTCTCCTTACCTTTGCAGTCCCAGTTTCCATCTATCCTTCCCTATATTCTCCTCCAGTCCTAGATCCTCTCAAATTCTTTCTCAGTGTAGCTCCCCTATCCCTTAGATACAGGTATTCATTCCTCTTTATTTGAATCAGGTAGCTTCCTCCTCTCTACTGCCCAGGCACTTATCACTGACAGCATGGGCAAGATAGGTTCCTTGATCCCAGTTGGATCACTGCACCCAGTAGCTTCCACTGCAGTGAGAGCACTGCTCAGCTGCAGGGCAGGCATGTCCAGGGCAGACAAAATCTTTGGGGAAATTCTCTGTGGGCACATCTACATGAGACGCAGTAGTGTCCAGAAAAAAAAGTGCAATAATGGCAGTCATTTAGTACTTTCATATGCACAATCCACTGCACATGTAAGCATGGCTAGTGAAACAAATATGTCTCTACAGAATATGTGCAAACTGGAACAGTCACAGGCCTATAACATGACTGGATTTGGGCATATTTGCATGGGAATGACAAAAGGTGGGTGCTGATATAAAGGCTACCACCTTGATAAAATCCAAGATCGTGTTCCAAAGCACTGGGGTGCTTCAGCTTCTCAGAGAAAAGGATTTTTTATGTGACCAAAACAATGTTCTTCTTCCCAGCTTGAAGCAGATACTCAGGACAAAAAAATTTCCGTCCAAATGCTTTAAGTTTGGCACAGCTGTTAGTAACCAAAAATCAGGTATTACAATAAAAAGTGTTGGGAAATTGTTATTACAGCCACTGCTACCTGCCTGGCTTATAAAAACAGCTTTTGCTGTGCAGAAACTTAACCATTCATGCTGAACTAATTGTCGATAAAATCTTATATATTATAATTAGCCACAATGGGACTACTCATGCTAGTAAAATTAAGCATGTGAAGTTGTATTTGCAGATGTAGGCCATTAGATTGCATACTTTTCCGGGCAGGGACCACCTTTAGCTGTGTGCGTCTGTGTCTGCACAATGCTTAGCATGATAAGGCCCTGTTTGGGACTCCCTAGGTGCAAACATTTTATAACACAAGGAAGAAAGAAAGTGCATTTCAGGATACCTGCACTTGCATGTGGTGATGAAACTGCTGTAACTTGTGTTACTATGGGTGGCCAGCTACTATGGTGCCAGGCATTATAAGTATTAACTATAGATTAGATCAGATAGGATAGATTAGAGTAGTCTGAAGTAGCAACACATGTATGCATTGTTTTATTAAGGAGTTTGTAAACAATCAGATAAATACCATTGGATATAGCAGCAGTGGGTGTTGCCAGTTAACATCTATTGCTCACTTGATAGTCCTAATCCCTTTGTATTTAACTTCTTTTCCCTGATGTACTTTCTTTACCAGTTACTATACCATCATAACACTGCTTTGCTTCCACTATCAGCACATAATTGTGCTAAGAGGGCACAGATAGGAATTACATTTGTTGTGCTATCAGTCTCTTGAAAGCTCTCTCTACAGTCATGTTTTAACAGAAGACCATGGCTGCAGAGCACTCCAATTGCGCAACAAATTAACCCTCATTATTGAGGGTTCAAATGAAGGCACTCCAAAGCAGAGCACCTTCATTAACTTTTGTCTGCTTAGGCTGCTGGGCTGATGCCACCCAGCCGCATGCCCAGTGCTATCTGCACGATGGGAAGTGGGGAGAAGAGGGGGAGCTTGGGCTGGGGTGCTGGTGGGGGATGGATTGGAGCCCCCCCACCTCAGGGAGGCTCCAATCCTGCCCCGCCCCCGGATCTCCCTCCTTACCCTTCCTCTCCTGATTTCCCACAACCCCCAACTTGATCTCCCTTCTTACCCTTCTCTCTCCCTCCCATTATGCAGACAGCAACAGAGCTGGGAAGGATAGGGCAGGGCTAGGGGAGCAAAGCTTCAAGTTTCATGTATACAGCTCCTCAGCTGGATCAACTCCAAATTGGAGCTTGATCCCCAACGCCCTCCTCCCCCCCCCGACCAACAGCAAAGGTCTATTGGGCAAGGAGGGTGAATCTAACTCATGGCACTTTCTGTGGAAAACAGACAAAATCCTTGATGGCTCAGGGTAGCACAGTTTCTTTCCTATAAAGAGCATTGCTGGGAATGCTGAGTCTGAGCAATGTTTGTTCAGAACTAAATGACTCATATAATATTTCCTGGCAATTACAAAGAACACCCACTTTACCTCTTTAGGAAAGAGTTACTAACAGAGGAGCTCAGTGAAAACTTCCATAGATTTCATTGATTTTTATTATTATTATTATTATTATTACTACTATTTGCAATAAAAGTTTGAATGAGCTCCCACTTAGACTTATCTATGAGTTAAGTGGATACTCAGCAACTCACTATAGCTTGCACCGGATATTTTACATGGAATCTACCATAACAGACTAGCTTGAGGATTTAACTAGTCCACTAGAGTTTTGGTACAAGAATGATTTATATATTCTATCCCTGGTTTGCAGTGAAGGACATGAACTTGCTCAACATACAGCTAAAATATTTCTGGTTAATTTTAGTAGCTATGCAACAATGACATTTTCCACCCTGTATATTTTGGCAATGGTCTGAACACTTAGGCCTGACTTGTTCTTCAGCACTATAATCATTCAGAAGAGCATGTTTTATTGATAATGCAAAAAGTAAAGATGGTGTGCATGTTCTTATTACAATGATATCTCAGTGAATGATCCCCTCTACAGGTGTAGGTGGAAATATGAAGCAAACAGGCAAAAAGGTGCTTAATCATTAGAACTGTCACTAGCTGGCTTTTTCCTGGGCCTTTACCTTTTGGAAACATAATAGATCTGGTCTGAACAAGTTTGTTATGGGAAAATGTTGATGATAAACAGGGATCCTGGTTTTCTCTGATCAAAAATTGCAAATTCTCTGGTTAAAAATTGTACATTCTTTGGTTAAAAACCCAAAATCCATGATAAAGATTAAAGGCCCCCCACAGTCCCTCCCAGTGCTGCTGGTGCCCTGCACCCTGCCGCACAGTCTCAACAGCCCCTCGCAAGAGCACCCCAGACCAGATCCACAGACACTGATCAGTAGATAAAGTGTGTGTGGGAGGAAGGGGCGGGGCAGGGCAAAGGAAAGGGAAATGCGCCTGGGGGTAGATCAAGAAATGGGGAGTGTGCCCCTGTGCCCACTCCCAGGAGCAGGGCCAGGGAGTGAGGGCAGGGGCCGCCACTCTGTGGGCCACATACATGCTGGCTGGCATGACAGGAGGTTCACACACAGAGGCTGCTACTGCAAGGCTGGCACTGCACCCTGCACTACCATCCCACGGTCACCTGAATGGCTTTGTGGGCAATTGGCAAAGGGTGTGGCAGCAGCAGTGCGATGGCAACCACCACATGCAGGCTACATATGTGCTGCCTGGTCAGGGGGTGAAACAGGAGGCCTGCATGCAGTGGCATGCCCCACAACTGGCTGCACAGCTCTGCAGTGGTGTGGGGTGGTGGCAGCTGCATGCAGGGTTGTGGGGCTTTGTGGGCAAGCGCTGCCACCGTAAAGCCATGCCGTTTGCTCCTGGATCTTAAATGTAAGTAGGGCTTGAGGGCTGTGGGGAAGGGCTGGGGAAGATGGTTGTGGGCTGAGGGAGCTGGGGGGTGCTGGCAGCACATGACAGCTGGGAGCAGGGCCAGGGCATGAGGGCAGGGGTGCCTTCTGCTGGGGGCTTTGCGGGCAAGTGATATGGGGAGCGGTGTGGTGGTGCCCGCCAGGTGCGGGCCACATACATGCTGCCTGAGGGAGGGGGAGAAAGACTAGCATGCGGCTGGAGCACAGGTCCTTGGCCGACACTGCAGCCACAGTGAGGGATGGAGGTGTGAGGGAGTGTGGACTGGGGCTTGGGCTTGCGTGCAGTGGCTGCTGCCACTTACTTGGAGAGCTGTGATGGTGGTGACGGCCACTGCCTCCACAACATCTCACTGCCACCGCAGAGCTGTGCCCAGAGCTGTGCGGCTGGCCGCCGGCTAGCAGCGGCAAAGTGGAGGTGGCTGGGCATCATGTGCCACCACCACCCTTCACTGTGCCACTGCTACAGTGGGAGATTGTGGAGGCAGCGGCCATCACCACTGGCACAGGAAGGTGCTGCCACTTGCCTGTGGTGCTGCCATGCCAGAGGTGATGGCCGCTGTGTACAAAACCTCCTGCTGCCACTGTGGAACCATGCTTGGAGCTGTGTGGCCAGCAATGATGCAGCGTGGCATGGCAGCGGGGCTGGGAATGGCTGTGTGCCACTCAGCTACCACTACCCTGTGCTGCGCTGATGCCACCAGCCACACTGCTCCGAGCATGGCTCTGCAGTGGCAGGAGGTTTTGTATGCAGTGGCCATCACCTCCAAAGCCTCCCAATGTCACTGCAGAGCCGTGCTCAGACTTGTGCAGCTGGCGGCAGCAGCGCAACGCAGGGTGGCGATGGTTGTGGCTGCATGCCACCTGGCCACAACCAAGTTGCTGCTACCGCTGCTGCCCAGTGGCCGGCCGCACAGCTCCAGGCACGGCTCCGCGGTGGCAGTGGGAGGTTGTGGAGGCAGCGGCCGTCACCACCATCATGGTCCTCCAAGTAAGTGGCAGTGGTTGCTGTGTGCCAGCCCAAGCGCCTCTCCCCCTGCCATCCCCGATGCCCCCATCAGTCGCTGTGGCTGTAGCATCGGCCACTGAGCTGTGCTCTGGCCGCATGCCTGCCTCCCTCTCCCCCTCCTCCGGGCAGCCAGCCAGGTGGCATGTGTGTGGCCCATACATGGTGGGCACCAGCCCACTGCACTCCACATCACTTTCCCACAAAGCTCCCCCACAGAGGGACATCCCTCCCCTCACCCCCTGGCCCTGCTCCCAGCTGCAATGTACCACCTGGGACCGGCAGCACAACCTGCTCCCTCAGCCCCAAACCATCTTCCCCAGCCCTGCCCCAAGCCCTACTTATCTCCACGCTCCAGGGGTGAAGGGCAAGTGTGAGCCTGAGCCTGGCCTTGGCTGCCTCAGAGGCTCAGGCCCTGCTCTCCTCCCTTCCCCTCCCCCACCCCTCTGGCTGGGGGTTTCCCACCCTTTTTGCAAATTGCTCTTGCAGGCTGGAGCTGTGCCAGCCTAAGCCTGCAAGAGCTCTTTGCAAAAGCGGGCAATCCGCGTATTTCTCTGCTAAAAAGAGAAATTCGCGTTTTCTCTGATAAAAACTGGGAATCCATGGTTATCTTCTTTTTTCTGTGGGAAATGGAAAACCTGGATCCCTGATGATAAGCTGCTCTACATAAACATGAACAACATAAAAGAAGACATTTTTCACATCAGAAACTCAATATATGATCCTGATTAATCCAGCACATGAAATCAAAGCATCTGAAGGTGTAAAGCCAAGATGGAAACTGAGCTATATGTAGAGGGTGTGGCTATGAGTTTGAGTCCTATTACGCACCTTCAGTGAAGAGGAATGTCAAAATAATACAAAGAAATGCATTTGAGAGGAAAAAATAGAGAGAGATGAATATAAACTATGGGCTCAGTCTTGCAAAGAGCTGTAATAGTAACCTTGCAGGAGTTGTAGTACTAACTTGTTATAATTTTGGCAAGAGCATAGGCTTCTGCTAAGCAAACACCCGTGAAACTGGAGTGCATTGCAAGCCTTCTTTCACAGTTTGGTAATGGAATACCATATCTTTCATTGAACAGGACTTCTCTATGGTCCACTTGTATTGATCTACCTGGTTCTTGTTTTCTGTTTTTAGCTCTCAAGAAACAGCAGGAAGTGGTTGGTGGATGGTGAGGCAGGTAGGAGAAATTCTCAATAGCTAGGATGTTTTGTGACTGGTGTAACAGATGTGAGGTGACCAATGCTATATCTTTAACAAGCAAACAAGGAAACATGAACTTCTTCTCTTCCAGCTACATGAGCTCTCCAGTTACACTTTAATGGCCAGCAATGAAAGTCAGTAACAAAGCTGAGCTCAAATCAATGCAGATGGTTTTCAAATGGGGGAGGAGAAGCAAGGTAAGAGGGAGAGATGGTTGGGGTATCTAATCTGGAAAAGAGACTGCAGTTAAATTTAGCTCTCCCAAATTCTTAAAAAATAAGGTAGTTCCAAGATTTTTTCCCTCTTCTGATTCAAAATCTGCAGTATTTTTCTGTGAATATTGATGATCAGAAATTCTATGGGATGGGAAGTATGCTGAAGACTAAAAGTATCCTTCCTGAAGAATTGATGTTCATGGTATGTTTAATAATACTGAGTTCCTCTTTATATTGTCTATATTTTACTGAGAAGGGAACAGTGCCACAGAAACATACTGAATATGCTGTGTTGCCTTAACCAACTGAAGTCTAGAAAGGTGGAGAAAGTCTTTATTTTGTCTTGAAAATCCCTTCCTTACAATCTCTCTTCATCAGGGAACCACAAACGATCAATTATTAAAATATACAAGAATAATCTCATGAAAACCTTTCCCTAGATCTCAAAGTAAAATTCATTAGCTCCTCCATTTGTTAGACTGTTCATCCCAATTTTGCAATGTCCCCAAAGCATGGTAATATGTTTGTCGTGTCTTTGTGTTGCAAGTCCTGCAGAGAGTTGGAGACGAGTCTTTGAGAGCGTTAGTCACTGGCTTTTCCCTATGGGATCCTGTTTCATTTCCAGCTTTGATTGCATCATTTGCATTTGTGCGTGTGTCTGTTTGTCTGTCTGCCTGAGTGTCTGTTTGTGAGACAAGGATATTCTCTTGGCTATATCCCCAGAACCTGGGGAATGCACAGCAAAATTCCACAGATTGAGTCAGCTGTTGGTTTTGGTTCAGAGTTTGAAAAAGAACCTGTTTCAGTGGGTTGGTTTTCTCTTTCATTTAATCATAAAGCAAGGAAAAGTAGCAGTATGACAGGCATTGGTATTAGCCATATACAGTGGTAACATGGTTATTGATTGTTGGCTATTTGTATGTTATACCAGAAGCACCTTTGGCTCATATAAAACCTCAGTGAACAGTGCCTATGAAGAGGGCCAAACTGGCACCATGGGAGATACAGTCTTCAATTTACTAACAAAACAAGATTCTTTAAGCAGCTTCCTTAATGGGCTGCAGTCACATCATGAAGGGGCAGTCTCCAAATCATAAGGCACTGTTCTAGCTTCAGTCTTCTAATCTTTCTGCTGAAGCTGTCACCAAAAAAGGATCAGTTTCCCCTCTCTATAGGCACAGATAGAAGTGACAATTTTTGCTTGATCTGACCCCTGAAAGCACTCTGCAACTGTGACTAAACAGAAGTGCATAGCTGCAGAGTGCTTTAAAAGGGCCTGATTCTGCAACAGTTTGAATCCTCCTTACATGAGAGTTCAGAGGAAGATGCTTCAAAATGGAGTGCTTTCAGTAACTTCTGTCTGTGTACATTGGGAGCAGGGCTGGGCTGGTGCAGTTCAGCCCTGCTCCTGGTACTGTCTTTAGAATGGGAGTGGGGGAAGGGAGTGGAGGGAGTTTGGTCTGAGGCTTTTTTAGCCAGCACTTCAGGGTGGGGCAGGTGAATTGGAGCCCCCATTGAGGTGGAAGGGCTCCAATCCACTCACCCCACCCTTCAGTGCTGACTGGGGAACCTCCAGAGTGAGCTCCTTCTACTTTCTTTCCCCCTTCCTGCTCTGAAAACAGTGCCAAGGCTGGGAGGGAGGAGGGGCATTGCTTGGGAAGAGCAGTTGCAGGCTAGCAGCTGTTCTAAACAGCAGCTGGATTTCCCAACCCCCAGGCTCTGACGGAAAACTTCTGTTGGGTTTGGGGGATCACTGTAACTCATGGTGCTTTGTGTGAAGTGCCATGATGTATACAAGTGAACTACTCTTCTGTCTGCACCTTATCACTATCTTGGGAATGAAGTCACTTGACTCAGTCACCATGAATAGGCTTACCACAATTGCACCTTGTTTTCTTCAGTAGTGGAGCCTCCATTAACAGTACTGGGAAAAGAGTGATCTACATGCTAAGTCTTTTTCAAATTCCTTCCAAATATGGTTAAAATTGCATGGCTAGTTGAAGGCCTTCTACCGTACTATGGACTATCTAATGAACACTACAAATTATCACTGTGTTGTAAGAAGGTCCTGGGGCAACAATAAAGTTGTAACCAGATCTCCTAACTTGGTTGTAATTAGTTATAGGGTCTGATTGTGCTGGCAGAATTGGACTAAGCCCACCAAATTCATTTTGTAGAAGCCACTTTATAACCACCATATGGTCACAATATCCAGTCACTTCAGAATTATTTCATGTTAAAATGATATAGTGTATCACTTAATTTTTTCTAAAGAACATATATCAGAGAGATTTATTACTTTAATAAGTAGTCTGCATTTAAAGATTGCACTGGCTCTCTATTTACAATCCCTGTGTGTTCTTGGGTGCAATTCATCCTGTTGAAACTGATTTTTAGAAGGGCCAGATTACCAAAGAATCCAACATGTGAACACAAGAGAGTCCATGAACATGTTGATGATGTGTCATTTCAAAGAATTATGTATGTACCTGGGTAGGCTAAAAATTAGGGTAGACCTATGCAAAACTATAGACACCCAGCTTTGGCTTTGTGATTAGCACTGGGATTTGGAAAACGGGCTTCCACTCTTCAGCTGTCCTGCCTGCTACGAAAAGGTCATTGGCTCACCGGTCATGGCAAGGCTGGCTTGCCATGAACCCTACCCTCCAGGTAAAGACAGTGATTTGCAACATGGAGCTTTTCACAGTTTGACTACATGAGATCAAAGAAGTACTGGTCAAAGACAAACTTTTACTCTACCATTGACTACCATGGTGACTGGCTTTTCAATGTACTATACCTATCATAGGGCCATGGATGCCCAAAACATGGTTTTAGTTAGCAATTAATAGATTTGGCTTTTTGGCTTCAAAGAAAATTTGTTTCTGTCTCTTATTTACAGTGGCCTAAATTCTCCTGTCTCTTTCACTTGCCTCCACTCCCTCCCTCCTTAGTATTCATATGTAAGTCAATTTGAATATATCTCATGCTTACAATGTCCTTCATTAAGATTGTTTCTTAGCCATGGAAGTTAATAGAAGTGCTGCTGTTCACTTCAAGGGGTGCTCAGTCAGAACTGATAGACCAAAAGTAGTGGCATATGAACTTGATAACAAATCACAAATTAATAATAATGTGTGGCAATTGTTCAAAACAAAAGGTTTGTAAACAGCCAAAGGGCCAAGAATTGCTTGTCCTCAATTTCCAGCAAGTCTCTTTGAGAACAGCAAACACATCTGCAGAATTCAAGGATTGCAGCCAAAGTATGAACAGAAAAAAAGGGGCCTAGATGAAAATAGATATTGTCTACAACTCAGGATGATTGATTATTTTCTGTGGAAATGTTTTTGATGAAAAATTATTTTTGATTACAGCAACTGTTATTAATATGTTCTGGGAGTTTCAACAAAACTCCCCCAAGTTCTGCAATCAATTTAAATAATATAGTTTATTTTGATCTTGCCTTTTTTCATGGGGAATTCAATTCATGTTATGACCAGGCTCTAGTCACAATAAACAAACTGACCAATTCCAATGCTTTGTTTTACTTTTCCTTTTTTTCAGTTTAAGTCAAAATTTTTCTGGCCATTTTATCTAGAAGTGTCTCAAGAGATGTCCACAGCATGAATCAAATTATATGATTAATGTAACTAATGTTGACCATAAAGTCCTCTGATAGGTTTCTGTCACCCATTCATTAAATTTTAATTTACTGCTTATGGAATAGTTTAACTACTGATGCATTACTGTAAAAAAGTCTGTTTTACCTTAAATTCAGCTTGGGCTGTATAAACTCAGACATCATGTTTTTCTGTAGTCCACTGCACTGCTTTTCTTGTCTTATTTAGGATCTGATCATGTAAACCAGTAATGCCTAATCTTCTGGCCCTGTGGGCTGGATGAATGGCGTAAAGGTGGTCCTATGCTGGATTAGTGGTGTAGGGTGCAACCCCACATGGCTGAATCGGTCTTTGTGTTGATTGGACCCCACACAGCTAAATCCAGTTATGCCTTGGCTTGATCTGGTACACGGGACTGTGTTATCTGGCCTGCAGTTCCCCATAGATCCAGAAATTTGGCAGCAGGGGAGTGTCAATTAATGCTGCCACCACTCCTCTGCTGCCAAATTTCCAGACTGTTAGGGACCCCCATGGGCCAGATGACATGACTCTGTAAACCATTTTTGGTTCACAGGCTGGGGATTGAGCAGCTCTGGTGTAAATACATAATTCCAAGCGCAGTGTATCTTAATGGAAATGGTCTTATTAGACTCAACTTCAGTCAAGATTGTTTCTGTACTAAGCATTATGCCCAGTATTTATAATCCGTAGGAACAAGGTATTAGAATAAAAAATGGTTCTGTCCAGTAAGTACAACTTAATCCAAAACTGGTGGCTAATGCATTAAAACATAAATTCACAGGTGTGAGTTCCATTTCTAGTTCTACCAGGCTTCCTATCGGACAGGTATATCACTTCATTTTCTCTGCCTCAGTTATATGAATAACCTCACAGATAACTGGATTAGTTACATGGCAAAATTTATTAATAGAATTGTATTTGGCTCTTCCACAATACGATCTCTGCTCAGTGGCATATATGCCTGCTGATTTAGATCTCGGTAGCATTTTGACTAGGTAACATTCATGACTCCAGGCATTTTATTTTATTTTTTTTTGTAGAAGAAGAATACTATGGCCTTGCATCCACAATGCATGTTTAATCTTAAGTAGTGTGGCCTGCAGTTATCAGAAGGGAAGGTTAGGAATTCTGCTTCACTCTAAAAAAGCTCTGGCACAAATAGAGTCAGGTTTTTGTACCTTTTCCTAAAAACTAGCAGTCTCACTGGACTACAAAAATGCTGTGTCAACAGATGCTCTTGAGGAGCAGGTGAAATTGCACTATAATTGCAGGTGAGTTAAAACCAAAAGAAGAAAATGAGAAACTATTTTTGTAAAACAGTAAGCCAGCCAGAAATAAAGGCTTAAAAGATTAAAATGGATGAACAGCCACACACATTGCCCTCCAGTTTGTCCCCAAAGCATGACAGGTGGATCCACTTTTAATTCATGAACTTAAGGAATTCCAGGACCTAAATTAGTGGCATTCTTAATGTATAATTTCTGTTCATAGTGTGCAGTGGAGAACTAATGGTTAAAACCAGGAACCATAGTTGGAATGAGTCAATGTTTCAGCATTGCAAGGACAGATAGTTATGTCAAAATTGTCTTTATTTGAGCATTTATTTTGGCCTTTGGATCAAATCCTCTAGTCTCCCAATGAACAAATGCTATCACTATCATAACACTGAATGCTCAGTTTTACCAACCATGGGATGCAATGGCATCTAGATGAATTCCATGCTGATCTCACTGTCACTTCTCCCCCTAAAGTTTGCATCAGGGTAGTATGACGATGGCCCAACTTTAGCTGCATTAAAGAGATACTTGTAGTTGAGACTGTAACAGTAAGAGAGTTAGTGGTGTGGGATCTGTCGGTCAGACAGGATGTGCTAATAGTCCCCTCCTCTTAGATAACTTTATCCTGAGGACTTCCTCTCTCTAGACACAACCAGACCATACCAAAAATAAAAATCCCTCTTGGGTGGTAGGTTCTGTATTGTTGCCACCCTATGTCAATTTTAGCCACAGAGTCATTCTTTGGAAGTAGGACCTGGCTTAGGAGCAAAACAAGATTCAGGAGATCTGGGTTGACTTCCCGGTTCTTCCACAGACTGCCAACAGATTGCTTAATCTCTGGTTCCTCATGTCTGTGATGGGGCTGATGATAATGTAGCCCACATCTACTGAGAATGCCAATGCTTTGTGGCAAGGAGCATCACTTACCACGTCTGTTCAGTACCTAGCCAAACATGGCCCCAGGTTCAAGCAGGGTCTCAGGCCACTGCCATAACAACAACCGTGACTGTAGTATGACTGGTTTGACAGATAATATCAGCTAGTGTTTTCTTCTGCCTGCACAGTTCTGTTTACCAGCATGCCCTGGGGAGAGCAGGTGTCACAAGGAGTATCCATTAAGGCTCCAGTACCAGCTGACCACTGGGTATTACTACTGAATATGCACAGTGTCTACATGCTTGCTGCCTCCTGGACAGAGATGGCTTAATGCTTAGAGACTGATGGGATGAGCTCAAGAGAGGGAGCGAAGAGGGCAAAGAAAGTTGAAAAACAACAATATTTGTTAGCGACAAGCCTCAACTTTCCCTGGGGTCCAACTGTTTCAACAGCCTGCTCCCACCATCCAGGCGCCTCCTAGCTATTCCCCAGCTGTCAGCACTGTACCTGCCTGGCTCTGCTGCTGCTCTCTCGCTCCAAGCTAATCCCCTGGGCCCTTGCCTGGTTTGTCAGTGGGCTGCGTCAGCATCACACCACAGCCTCTCCTGTTAGCCCAGTGATCAATGCCTGACAGATCCAGCCCTCTCTCCCCTCTGGTAGGGGCCAATGAAAATCAGGAGATGCTTTCTGGTACAGCTGAAAATGAAATAAATAAGCAATAATCTGCACTCGGGAGTCTGCAGGAAGATCTTTCTGATCTTTAACATCCTCCCTTTTAACTTTTCCCCTTTCATTCTGCCTGTCTCTGCAGTGCACAGAATGCAAAATGAAGGGCTCAGACATGTCAGCTGACATTGGCAAAGACCAAAGAGAGGACAGCAGATTCTTCTATAAGGAGCAGAGCAGTTGCTTTTGAAATAAGACACAAATTGTGTGTGAAATGCTCAGATTTACCAAGAATCACAGGTTTCTTATCCCAAGACTTAGTTAAAAGGATCCACCTGGACCCCAATAAACAGCTTTAGGCTAAAGCAAAGACCGAGTTCTCACATAATTAAGGAGAGGGGAAAGGATAGGTTAATCAGAAGACAGCAGGGAAGAAGGGTGTTTGGAGATCAATATCCAGTCTATGAAAGACTGTTAAAAGAAAGGCAATAGAGTCTTAAAAAGACTTTTTGTTAATGGGGGGAAAATTCTTATGGGACTTGAATAATGCAGGAGAGAGTAATTTAGTATTTGAATTCATTCCTTTAAATGCCAGTGAACATATATTATACTCCCTGGCTAACATATAGATAAACATTGCAGAATTGGGTTATGTGCCTGCATTTCAGAAGAGAGGTAGGAAGGCTGGCTTTAAGTATAAACAGGCAAAAGAGAGTTTGGGTCTCAGTGCTCTGTAGGATACAGGACATGAACTGTACCCCTGGTGCCAATTTGATCTTCCTTCAACAGCAGGATGAGATATCCTTCTAGCCTAGAAAAAGATATGGATGCACTGTACAATCTTCTTCAGAAGGGGAGGCACCATAAGATCCAGCTCCTTTTCGACTCTTTTGGTTTCTGATCCTCAAGCCATGCTGCCAGCTGTTGCTCATAATGGATTTGATTAAAGTATAGGCCATGAAATGGGTGGAAGATAGGGAGAACTGAGACACTTAAACAAGAAAACAATGAAAGACGGCTAATTTCTCAGATCTAACAAGCCCAGAAGAAAAACGTCTCCTGTTCCCTCAAGTTCTTTGGACTGACGAAGCAGAATTTTTAGCGCACTTCCATTTTCAGCAACGAAGTCTTTGCAGTCTTCTCTTCCCCCTACTTGATCTATCTATACAGCCAACGCTGATGGGGTACATGTGTTACATGTACATGTATCAGCAATAATGCTTTTAAGTCCATATTTATCCACTTATTTCTGCTGTGTCATTGTCTCATTGGATCAATTATCTCTTGGCTAGGGAAGAGCTGACTCAGAGCTAAATCTGGCTCACTGGTCTACTTGCGGTAGGATAGTCTCAGAGACTACACTTAAATCCCAACACTCTTCTCTCTCTTACATACATACATACTGGATGGGCATATGTACATATGTGTGTATGGTTATGAGATGTAGTAAGTCATGTTATTCTGAAGTCAAGCAAAAGGCAAGATAGAGATGCATCTTATAGACTAACTACATCAGAGATGCCTAAGCTTCCGTGAACTTAGATCATTTAATCAGATATAGTACTAGCTCCGTTATAAGGTTTAGCTAGTGTTCACATATGAGTCTGATTTTGATTTTGATTCCTCCTTCCACTGCCCTTGACATTTCTCAAAGCAAATCCAATCCACATTCTCCCTTGTGGTCTTTTGCTCTAGTCAATTCCTTTTTCCTCAATTTTAAGATTAATTGGATAGAGAATGTTGGAGAACTGGGAGTTAGAAACATTGGGAGGTTTTTTCTGCTTCAAAGAGCTATTTTTTTTTAATATCTCAAAAACAGTTTAGGTTAGAAACTCCACCTTCAAGTTTAATCACCTGTCCTGTCCTTATGGTGAATAACAACCCATGCATGTTTGGGAGGTTTCACAGTTCATTATAGAGTTATTTGCTAGGACTTTTGAACCATCAGAAATTCCTAGGTGATATTCTACAGCTTGGGGTCTGCATTGACTTTCTGGCCTTAATTTCTGTGGGTGAGGTTTGGTCATGCCTCTAAGAGACCTCTCAATCCTAGATGAGTGGCAATGAAGGTAGATTTAACTCAGTTTTGCACCCTTTAATGCAGGGGTTTTCAAACTTTTTCAATCATTGTACCCGCAAGCGGCTAGATGCGGAACAGTGTATCCCTGGCTGCCAGCATGGGGGGGTGACGAGTGGCAGGACATCGAGTGGAGAACATGGGGGGGGTGGCAAGCAGCTGCACTGTGAGTTGGGAGCGGGTGGTGGGCGAGCAGTGGGACACTGAGTGGGGGGTGGCAAGCAGTGACAGCACAGTGTCTGTGCAGCCCTGCTCTTGCCCCACCCTGGCCCTGCTTCTGTGAGGCAGCAGCGCAGGGTGGCAGGACTCCACCCCTGCCTGCTCTCGCATACCCCCTGGGACCTTTCAAAGTACCCCCCGGGGTACAGGTAGCCCAGCTGACAACCTCAGCTCTAATGTATGGCAGTTTCCATGGGCTCCTGAGTATCTTATGGTACTTCCCAGAATCTCAGCACCTGTTATGACCCCACCTGAACATGCTCCTCTGATCACCAGCCCCCACTTATGCTAGAATTTGTTAAGTGGTCTTTTCACAGTGGATGAGATGCAGATGGAGGGGGGGAATCCTTCTCTAGCAGGATGAAGTGATTTTAAAGCCTACTTATGTCCCCCTGCACCTTTTACTTGTCATAAAAGTCTTGGGGCAATGGGAACAATTCACTATGAGTCTGTAAGCTTCCAATTTACCCTTGAGCATAGTAGCAGACTTTTTAAAGCCTGATTTGGTCTGAAATCACATTCCACTGTTGATTTAGTCCTCTTGAATTAATCAAGCAAAAGGGATTCGGTCTGTTGGACTTTGGTCCTAGGAAAAACTTTTGAAAAAATTGCTAAGGAGGCCATCAATCACAAGCTTGTAACTGACGGGGTATTAAGAAACAACCAGCATGGCTTTGTGGAGGGTAGATCATGCCTAAAAACCCTGGCATCCTTTTATGACCAGGTAATTAACCAGCTGGACAAGGGACATCAGGTAGACATCATTTACCTAGACTTCAGTAAGGTCTTTGACTCTGTTACCCATACAATTCTCTCAACTAAACTGGAGGGTACTAGTGTAGGTCAGCCTATTGTGATGTGGATGCATAACTGATTTAGAGGCTGGTCCCAGAGAGTTCTAATTGATGGAACAGCCTCATCCTGGAAGGCTGTCTCCAGTGGTGTCCACCAGGGATTGGTGCTTGGACTTGTTTTTTAACATATTTTTAATTACTTGGATGAAGGGGTAGAATGCTCTATGATTAAGTTTGCTGATGATACCAAGCTGTGGGAAGTGCAGGCATACCAGAGGATAGGGCAAGGATCCAAGATTATCTAGACAGATGGTTCTATCGGTTGATCAGAATCAGATGAGGTTCAGCATGGAAAAGTGCTGGGTCTTTCATCTGGGTAGAAAGAACTTTCACTATAGCTATAGGATAGGTGGTAGCCCACTGGCTGGCACAGCATCTGAATGGGACTTGAGGTCACAATTGACCAGAAGATGAATATGAGCCAGTAGTACAATGAAGTCACATCTCTGGCGTGCATCAGCTGATGCGCTGTCAACAGATCTAGAGAGGCGCTTCTCCCTCTCTACTCAGTGTTGGTGAGGCCACAGCTGGAGTACTGTGTCCAGTTTTGGGCACCACACTTCAGGATGGATTCAGATAAGCTCGAGAGGGTACAAAGAAGGCTACCCACATGATCAGGGGCTTGGAGGATGGGCCATATGAGGAGAGACTCTGGGAACCAGGCTTATTCAGTCTGAGTAAGAGGAAGCTGAGAGGTGACTTGATAGCCACCTACAAGTATGTCAGTGGGGCGCACCAAGATCTGGGGGAGCAAATCTTCAGGAAGGCACCCCTTGGGAGGATGAGGACCAAGGGACACAAATTAACAGAGGGAAGATTTAGATTGGGCATAAGGAAGAACTTTTTCTCCATAAAGGTAACTAGAATCTGGAACACACTCCTGGCAGAGGTGGTGCAGTCGCCATCTTTGAATTCAAGAGAAGGCTGGATAAGCACCTTATTGAGCTAACTTGAGCTCATTAACCTCCTGCCTATGACATGGGACCAGACTTGATGATCTTCCAGGTCCCTTCTGGTCCATTGGTTCTATGGTTCTATGATTCAGTAAAGGAGTCATCCAAAGACCACTTAAATCTCTGGAAAGTCTCTCATTGACTTCAGTGGGTTCTAGATTAGGCGTAAAGACCAGAGTAGGACTTATATGTAGGCTTATATGTAGGCTTTTGAAACCTAGCTTTTGAAATCTTAGGTGAACCTGTAGGGGTAAGAACTTTAATGTGTAGGGCAGGCAACATCTACCACTAATACAGGGGGTCCTGAAAAGGTTTTCCCATTTTTCAACCCAGTATAATCCCTAATCCCCTTTTTTTCAGACATCAGCGTGCCTTGACAACCTTAGCTCTGGTATTAATAAAAGTAACATTACAATTAACTGAAAAAAAATCCCTGGTAACTCTGTGCTTTAGCAATAGCAGGTATTCTTCTCCAAACACAACACAAACTAGAAAGCAAAACCACAGAGCCATTTTACCTGATGAATAGGTGAATTGTAGCTGCACTCTGAAATGTTCATCTGCCGTGGTTATAGTTAATATGGCCCTGTTAGTCCTCGCAGCACCAGTTTTGATGGTACATCTTTTTCAGTATTCCAGTAGAAAATGCTACAAAAGTGTTTTTCTATCACAGTTTTCCAGAAAAATTGGGAAATTATCTAATATTGTTTAGGCTGCTGGTTCTGACGTAGAGAACTGTGGATAGTTTTCAAATATTAATCCTTGTCTGGCACTTCTGAATTATTTTAACTTTTTATGCTTGGTTAGCTAAAGTAAATATTTGCATGAGTTGACATTATTCAAAATTTGAAACTTCCATGAAATTGGAAAGTAGTGGCAAAAATGTTGTCAAAATTTTAATACAATTTCCCCACCCTCACCCTATTTTTCAGTCAACTATGGAATTAATCAAAACATTTGAAATTTTAATTAAAAAAACAAACAAAAAATAGCAGGAAGAAAGAGAAAAATTTTGCTCTCCAACTTTCTGACCAGTTTTAGTGACTGGCTGTAGAAATGCTCCTGGAACATGTTACCTGAAATAGTAGCTGTAAAGGAAACAGTTTCTGATGCATACATTCACACATCTCTTCCTTCCCAAATGGTTGCACGTAGAGGTAAGATTTTTCACCACGTCTAGCTCTTCCCAATAGGTCATTTGCAAATTTCTTGAAGTGAACCCTAAGGCACATTTACACATGCCAATTTAAGGTGCTTTAGCCCAATTTAAGGCACATTAAGGGTGCACATCTACACATACACACCCTTAATGCACCTGAAAAATAGTGATTTTAGACTATTTATGCCTAAATTTGGTACCTGCCAAAGCAGGTATCGAATTTAGGTGCAAATAGCTAAAGTGCGTTAACATATGTGTAGTGGCATTAAGGTGCATTAACACTGTGTATGGACAGACTTGGAACTAACTTTAATGCACTTTAACGTGTGCATGTATAGATGTGAGGCTAAATCACCTTAATACACATTAAGCTAATGTACATTTAATTTAGGTGTGCCTAAATGCACATGTAGACACACTGCTGTTTAAGCATTATAGTCAGCTTCCCTCCATGCATGTGCATGATTGAGTTGCTGTCAACTGGTGGCTATTTGTATGAATACTTCTCCTTGATTCAGAGAGTACAATTGATGTTGAAAAGTTTGGGTCAGTGGGTATTATGAGGTAAGTTTGTCTGGCAGCTCACATATTCTGTAATCAGTAGAGTGTGATCAGCATGGCTGCCACCTGTATTGTCCTCAAAGTGTAAGTGTTTTGGTCTGCTGTGTGGAGCTTCTTCTTCTAGTGGCAGCAAATAAATGCTCAAATTAAGGTCTAGCTTCTCTCCTATTCTCATGCTTGTTTCTGGGCACAGTGGCCCTAGCCCTGCGCCACTGAAGTCAATAAGAGCTTTGCCATTGATTCGAATGAGAGTGGAGGTAGGCAGTGGAGTGAATATAGAGTCTGCAGGCAAGACAGTTCCATCAGTGGCTATTCTTCACCAGAGATGAAAGATTCAAGCTTCACCACTGTGCAACTCTTGATAAGTGGCTGGAAGCCCAGCTAGCATGACAGTGCTTTCTTCCTTTTTCAGTGCTTACTAACTAGTTCATAATGTTGTCCTCAACATACCCAGTATGTCTTGGATGCCATGCTCAAATCAGACTCTTGGACTGTGGTTAAGTCTTTCAGCTCCCAAAATGGTTTCTTAGAAAAGAATAGAGTCTTCCTACAGTCCTCCTGCCACTGCTATACTAGTGATGAGTCCTGCATGCTCCCTCTAACTCCAGATATGAGCATGGAGTAAAACAGCTCCAAACTCTGAGAAGCAGCAGACAGGATGAACACTTAAGGCCACACCTTCAACTGGTTTAAACTGGCCTAGCTCCACTGAAGGCAGTGAAGTCAACATAGCTCAGCTGAAGGTGGCAGAGCAGTAGTAAGAAGTCCCTAAGCCCTTCTTGTGTGTCACATAGGTGCTAGGGGAAGGGATGTACTACAAACACATCTCTGCAACAAGATTCATATGCAAGCTCAGACTGAAAGCCAAACACAGTGTGTTCTGTTGACCTTGTCTCCTTTCCAGGCATATTATTATTCATCCAGGTCCCATCTTCCCCATAACTTACTGAACCTCAGCCATACCCCATGACATACCTGCTCCTGAATTCATGCATATCAGAGAAAGAGAAAGAGTGAGAGCTGACAGCTGGCATTTAAGAGGAGTTGATTTAGCTGCCTGGTTTATTTGTTTTGCATTCACTGAAAGGATCTCCTTCTTACTTGGCTCATGTCACCAAGTCCCTGGGGAGTCTCTCTGAAACTACTCACAAACCTATCCTTTTCCTGTGGCTTCAATCCTCATGACAGCAACATTCTCTTTATAAGGGAGGAATCAACCTTTCATGTTCCAGGAACTATACATGCTAAGCCATCTTTAATGTCACTTCAAGAGCAATATATGCTCATATTTACTTATATGTAGCCTCAAGTGGACTCCAGAGAAGTTGTGCCCTAGGGACATATTGTGCAGGAACTGCTCAGGAGAGCTCTTTATACATAAAAATAAAAACATGGAAACAAAGTTTGGATAACCTTGGGACAAAGACAGAAAAGGAATCATTCAGCCTTCAAAGACAAAGATACAATAGTATGAATAGTTCATTGGTCATGAATATGTAGGCACCCGCTAAAGTTAAGACTCAGTATGTACCTTTGATTTAGACTAGAGTCTGAATCAGTTACATTGTATATTGTGCAGCTAGGTAGATAGATACAGAGATAGATAGATCTATTGAACTTAAAGGAAGGACAAATATAGAAATCTTGATTCATCTCCCTAAGCTGAATTTGATAAAGAAATGTATATTTTATATCTATAAAATACAGTTATTATGGGTTAATAACTGTAATAGCTACACAAGTATCTGTATATCATCTAACTAAATCTGGTCTTTTAAATATGTTTATGTAAGATTAACAATTATTCTCAGCATTAACTGTGTTTTATGTTAGGAAAATAGACACACTTTCAAAATTGGTGTTTGTTTACTATACAGTGGGTCAGCTCTACTTAAACTATGCATCATTTGCACCCAGCATGGGAAATCAAAATTAAATGCATGACTGGGAATATTTAGTCAAAATGTTATTGCTTTATTTCCCGATGCAGAGCAAATCAGGTATGTGAACAATCTAGAATGACATCTTTATTCCATATAAATACATCAAAGGTACAATCCATATATAATGGTGACAATATTTTGTGCTGCATTTCAGCCCACAGATAAGTACTTCTGTATGTTCCCTGTGCTTTGCTGCTTGGCCCTTAGACTTGGTGGGTTTTAAATTTACTCTCATTTTTGAGAGGGAATTATGAGAGAACATAGTGTGTATAGAGTGAAAAAAGAGCAGGCTGTGCTGACTAACCAAGTTGATTTGAGAGGAACAAGAAAAATGTTAAAAGGAAAAAAGTCAAAGCCTCTATTTTTGTAAGAAGACAAGCAGTCGACTTTAGTACCTTCTAAAAATGCATTCAGGTAGCTGCTTCCAACAGTTTAGGATTATGAATGTTACTTAATAAACATAAATGGGTAAAAGGATTTTCCCCCAGAATGGATTAACAAGTCAGAAGAAAAAAATTAAATTCAGCAGAAATCTTCTTATTCATTTTTATCAGGGTTAGATTTTCACGTCTGAAATTCAGATGGCAACTTGCACAGATAATCTCAGATTAGTTTTGGATGTGTTTTTTTTTCTTCCCACAAAATACTTATATTTTTGCAGTGATAAACGAGTAGAACAGTTCTTTTAGAGAATGGATGTGACATCTAAATAATAATAATAATAATAATAATAATAATAATAATAATAATAATAAATCTAAAAACAAGTATCTCAAAGCTTTTGGCATTTTTTCTCCTTCTGCTATGCATTATTCATATTATAGAATGGGACCAAATGTGTAATCTTCCTGCGCAATTACCAGGAGAACATATTCAGCGACACATGCTAGTGCCTCTCAGTGAAAGGAGATGTGCAAGTAACGATTATTTACTAGACACTGTCATGAAATCTGCAAGTTTGACTTCTAGCTTGCAGTTTAATTTACTCTCCATAGTAACCCTCTGCATGCTTCTAATTCAAGCCACTCTACTGTGTGGTGGTGGTTTTTTATGCATTCTGTGCATTGGCTGGTTTTGCATGCACAGTTTGAGAGATGTGTTTTGCATTGATTAGATTTCCCTATAAAAAGGCTAGAGATTGAATGGCAGGCCATTTTAAACTTATTTACAGCCTCGGCATTTAACTCAAAGCAAAACGTTGACTAAATCTGTTTTGTTATCATTATAGCCATTGGGCTTATTTTCCTGAGCACAGAAACTGTGATAAAGATTATCTCCTCAGTTTATGTTTCTTGATTCAATAAATATACTTCCTGCAAGAAAACCCTCACAGGGGGTATTTAGTTAAATCATTCCCCCCAAGTCATTTTCAGAACCACATATGCTTTTTCTCTTTTATTCTTGTTTGCTTTCCATAGAACCTGATGGTTTTTAATCTGATCTGCTTCATACTATAGGATACATATGTATACAGGCATATAGGTGGATTTTCACTTCAATTCTTCCCTTTATCCTCATCATTAACAGGCAAAACCAGGTGTATGTTTCTTCCACACAGCCAGATAGGCCTAGCACAGGGCTGAGCAATTATTTTGCATGGAGGGCCACTTACTGAGTTTTGGCAAGCCATCAAGGGCCACATGATAGGCAGCCGGAGCAGATAAATACCAATTTTCTAAATTTTTTAAGGGCCCTGCAGGCCAGACAAAATGGTGCTGCATCCAGCCCCTGGGCCACATTTTGCCCACCCCTGGCCTTTCCTGACAGTCCATTCAAGCAAGCAAATGCTCTTCAGAAACTGCCAGCCAGGAAAGACGCGTGGCCAGCAATGAAAGGATTAAGCATGCAGCCATTCCTGTTACTTATGTCATCATTATTTTTGATCATGCCTGGAGGTTAGTCAGTTTGCAGCCAAAGGGGCTGGGTCAGATGGAAATAATTTTGGAATGTGATTGAGATAAAGTCAAGGCTATTTTTAATAAGTACTTTGGATACTGATAGTACTTTCGCTTCTAGAATAAAGGACCATCAAGTAGACATAACTTACAGCAAAGAGATGCGTTCAAACTTAACTGGGAGGATGAAGATCTTTCCACAATTCAGCAACAAGGAATATTAAATTATGAGCACTGTACCTGCCTTAGAACCTGTCCTATTTACTGTCTGCAAAGGGAGAGATTCCAGACTGAATGAGAGCAGACAACACTACTCTCAAATTCTTGTCACTGAGATGTGCTAAACCTTGAATTTAACTAAACCTAAGTATAATACAGAAACCACTAGAGGCAAGAATACAGACGTGAATTCTGCTCTCTCCCCTTAACATACTTGCAGCTTGTTTAAAATGTGAAATATAAAAGAACATATTTTTGGCAAAAATAGAGTGCTACCCTTCATTTGAACGGGCTTCTTTGCTACAGCCTTAGTTTTCTAGGTCATACCCTGTCCCTTGCTTCCAGTTTTAGAAATACGGATAAGAACTCGTTAGTTCCACAGAGGACTCAGACTGTGAGTAGGAGGAATCCTACTCAAAAGACTCTGGGATGGGAGTGAATGGAGCCATGCCACTAGTATGGAATGCCTCCACAGCTGCTGCGCCTTTATTTTGGCCAATAGGTTTATGTAGTTTATGATGTATTAGCCCTGCCATTCCTCTGATCTAGTCCTAAAAGTGCCAAGAATGCTAGTGTATAAGGAGTCCTTAAAGACAAACATTTCTGAATTGGTGTCAAAGAGACTGACCCCATGCCCTTTGAAGACAGTGGGAGATAAGTTTGACTTATCAACCCACAATCAGGCCACTTCCAATTAGAAGCCAAATTTAGACGTAGGTCCCTAAATCTAAGTCCTTGGGTCTTCAAGTGTTGGCAACTGCCTGATGTGAAATTAATTTATTTCTTTTTGTACAATGAATACTCATTGTATTACTTACACACACTCACACACACATGCTCTAATACGCAGTATGAAGTAAATATATCTTTTTTGGGTAAAAGATTAAGTGATTTCTGGGATGGATCTCATGAATGAGATTTGAGTCTATAGAATACACAGTGACCTTTTCTTAGTTTATAGGAACTTGATCCTTGAGTCCTATATAATCTTTCATGCCTTTTTTCCAAGAATGCCCAAGGTTATCCTCATTTTACAGATGAAGGACTAAGGCACGCAGAGGCTAAAGTGACTGGTTCAGGGTCACACAAGAAGTCTATGGTGGAGCAGGTTCTTGAAGCTGGCTTTCCTGACTACCTGTTGCTTAGCACCCTAACTCCTGGAGCAGCCTAGTGTTTGCTAATGCAGAAGTAGGAATCAGGAAGCTGTGAAGTCTTTAATGTTCATTCAGTTATGGTAAAATGGAATCAAATTCCTTGGGGCCTGATCAGGACAAACTGACTCAGTTGCACTGTGAGAGTGGCTTCAACAGAAGGGAATAGTGCTTCCCCAACACATGAAAACCCCAACAGTCGAGCTCTGTGCCCCATCTTGGCATGAATCTCTCTCAGTGTATGCAGAGTCTAACTGGGTAAGGAAGGTGTAAATCACAACTCTCTAGGCCACCTGGGTGAATCTGACCCAAGCAACATTGTTTGAACACAGAATGCACTTAAGTGACCAGGAAACAAATTTACTGCAAAACGGTGCATAGTATTTTTTTTTTAAGTTAACAAATAAAGATGACAACACTTCTTTGAAAGGTGGATTGAGGCTGACAGGCTTCACAAAAAGAGAGCAGGGAAGCTATCAGGATGACTGAAACAAACAATAGCAGGGAAAGCCCTTGTGCTATGTGCTGATATTTTTTTAGACAGGTGTTTGTGGTGGGAAAGGGCTCCAAGAGAAAGACACCCGGGACTAAAACCAAATTGAAAATACTTTTCCTGTGTATCACCACAGAGCAGAACCACAATCTCCTCACCTTCCTGGTGTGTGCACTGGAGGTCAGCAGCCATGTTTTCTGTGTCATTACATCTCTACCTTTGGTCTTATTTTCATCATTGCTTCATCTACTCTATGCTGCCATTATATTTTATACCAAATGTTATTTTCTTTTAGATGCCACCTTCACATCTGTCAGGAGAGAGTCATTTGACAGATCTGTTGAGGCAATAGTTCATATAGGATGTCAGTTCGGCTAACTTCCAGGCTCCGCTGTTTAGGGGAGCACAAAGCAGAAGAAGCTTGCCAAGATTCATCAGTTCTCAGTTGTTTTCATTTAGCAACTGGGATGATTTCAATGATCATATGGCAATGATCACACAAAGTTCTGTATGAGTCCAATGATCATGCAACAAAAGAGCTTCTTTGTGATCCCTTGTAAAAAGCCATTACAGAGGAGAGGGTTGAACATACGCTTAAGACATGCAAGAACAGAAATGGATTTCACTTGCAAATCAAGAGAAGTGATTCTTCTGCTCTCTCCAGCACTGGTGAGGCCTCACCTGGAGTACTGTATCCAGTTTTGAGTCCCACACTTCAAGAAAGACGTGGATAGTTTGGACAGAGGTCAGTGCAGGACAGCAAAAATAATTTAGGGGCCTGGAAGGCCAGGCATATGAGGAAAAGCTAAAAAGGTTATGGTTATATAGTCTGGAGAAGAGAAAACTAAGGGGAAATTTGATAACACTCTTCAAATACTTGAAGAGTGACTATAAAGAGGAGGGAGATAGTCATATCTCTGTGGGGGACAGGATTAGGGGATGGGACTAGAAGCAATGGCCTTAAGCTGTAACAGGGGAAATTTAGGTTGGAGATTAGGAGGAACTTTCTGACTGTGTGAGTGGGCAGACATTGGACCAAGCTACCTAGACAAAATTGTGGATTCTGCATGCTTAGAAACTTTGTAAAGCAGGTTAAACAGACACTTGGCTGAGTTGGTTTAATTAGGAATGATCCTGCCTTGAGCAGGAGGCTGCCCTAGATCAGCGGTTCTCAACCATTTGCACCTTACATCCCACCAATCATTTTATCGAAAAACCCTGGTCCCACCATGATAAAAACAAACTCCCCGCAAAATTGCACCATTTGAGATATCTGTTGATTCATCTTTTTAAAGTGCAAACAACTGATTTTTTCAATTGGGAAATGGATTGAGGTCCCACCTACACAACCTTCAAGTCTCACCAGTGGGGCATGTCCTACTGGTGGAGAAACACTGACCTAGATGACCTTGTGAGGTCCCTTACAGCACTTTGTCCTGCTGATTCCATGTCTAATCACCAAAATTTAAGGTAACGGTGGATAGCAAAATTGTTTGGAGAGTCTGGAGATTCTCAGATTATTCTAGTTAAATTTTGAATTTTAGGCAAGGGAGGTAAAATTGTTTTAGTAAACTTTAGGGTTCAAAAGAAGATGGAGCTAGGCTGTTCTCAGTGGTGGCAGATGACAGAACAAGAAGCAATGGTCTCAAGTTGCAGAAAGGGAAGTTTAGATTAGATATTAGGAAGAATTTTTTCACTAAGAGGGTAGTAAAACATTGGGACAGGTTACCTAGTGAGGTGGTGGAGGCTCCATCCCTGGAGGTTTTCAGAACTTGCTTAGACAAAGATTTGGCTGGAATGATCTAGTTGGGGATGGTCCTGCTTCAAGCAGGTGTTGGACTAAATGAACTCCTGAGGTCACTTCCAACCCTAGCTTTCTATGATTTTAATCCCATTTCTCAATCAGCTATACAGCTGGCAAATAATATGAAAACATGGATGAAACTTTTCATCCTAATTTTGAATACTGAAAAATATAAAGATGAGATTTTTGCAATTCTTTTGTGAAACTTACATCCCATGTTTTACTAGCACTAAGCAATATTCTCTTTGCCAGACATGATTTAGGGATGTCTACTTCAAGGAAACTGACACATTGATGTGGTTTTCAGTGCAAATCCCTAATGTAGACATGCAGCAGCAGTACAAAAGGGACTGAATTTCAATGCAAATCAGATACAGCATAAAGTGCTTTGTTGAACAAAGACTTTGATTTTTGGTAATGAAAAATGGTGACAAAGCAAATAAAGAGAAAGGACTTGATAGTCTGATGTGGTTGCAGTAGGATAAATGTTCTGCTGTTTGCTCGAGTGTGAGATGTCATGCAAATATGATCTCTTTCCATGCATGGCTGCAGTCTTTCACCAGAGCCTACTTCAAAATCTTGAGGACTTGGCAATTAGGAGGGCCTTTAATTAAAACAGAACAGCCCTAGTGTTTTACTTGCAATGCAGCTCACATGAAACGCTGAGTGCTCAAGCAGGAACCCAAGGTTTGGTAAGAGCAATTTCTGAAATGAGAAATTAAAAGCATTTAGAAATAATATTGTGTAAGTGCTCAGTGCTGAGAGTGATTTGCACAGATTTGAAGAGGATTAACTATTTCAGCATACAGATGCTACAATGTGTCAGAAAATACCTGACTTTTCAATTGGTTAAACATGCCTTGGAAACAGTTTTGCTGGAGTAGAGAAAAAATCAGTCTTCAGAGCAATAGATAGTTTATTAAAATCTGCTTTGGCAGTGAGCCATCACAAAGCAGCATAAAATAATCTATAGGTTGCTAACAACAGACCGAGTTTGATATAAACAGGCAGTGTTGGAAAATCACATAGTTTTGATGTGTGACCTACAGATTGTTCTCCTGATTGCCAAATTCCAGTATACATTAGAGAAATAAATTCTCAGTTTTTTCTGCTTTGTTACCAAAATTAGCCTTCTAAACACATTGTATTACCATAAATCTCTTCAGGATCTTGACTTTTTGGTGGCTAGATAGAGCCACAGGGTAGGCAACATGGATGATGATGATATTTATAAATTAAAGAGATGATAAAAATGTAAAATTTGAAAGGGCTCAAAGCACTTTACAGCTTATTTACCTAAACAGTTACAGAAAAACAGCTCTCCCCTGAATGGGAATGGGTCCCTAGGCAGACAGCTTGCACTGTGGCAGAAGGGAAACTTTCTCCTATTACTAAGAGAAGTATCTTGAGCTTTTTAAATGCCAGCACATAACAGATGGGACTTTTATTTTTAAACCTTCCTTTGAAAGTCTTTTTCACAGTAAAATGAAAGGACCCCAATTTGTAGAGCAGCTTCTTGGTTAAGACATTCTAGCTGGAGTTTGAACTCATGATTCTGGTGAATCTACTTTTATCCTCTAGATTAATCTCATGGGCAATTTGTCAAGCATGAGAGTGTCCCACCCATTCTGCAAGCAATACTTATCTGCTTGAGAGCGATTGGCATTTTCCCCCACTGGGGAACAATTGCAGGTAACTGATCAGAGCAAGCTTCTCAGGGTAAGTGTAATGGATGTTTTCTCTTCAGCTGTGATTCAGACACTGTGATATTCATCTGCTGGTGCAAATTGGACTTGCATGATAATTTACCCCTTATATTTGCTAACTGACTCTCACCTGTAGTTATACAGATCAGGTGACCGATCGTTATAAATAATGACCCCCTGCTCAGTATTACAGAACAGGAGTGGCTAATGTGCAGCACGAGTACAACACGTGGCATGGGCAACCTCTATGTGGCATTTGGCAGATTGGGCAGGGGATGAAGTACTATGGAAGACAAGGCAAGGAGCAGGAAGTAGAACAGCAAAGCAGGCAGAGGAAGGAGAATGGACTGGCACTCAAGGAGGATGTGCAGTTAATTTGTGACATGCCTAACAAAAAGACGGGCCCCTCACTGTTATAGGGAAAGAAAAAACAAAAACCCTTGAGTTTCCACTGTTGTACTGTTTGAAGAAAATTCCCTCCAAATCTCAGATCTGGTGATCAGGTTAGTCCTTGTCATGCAAACAAGTATTGCCAGTTATTCTGAAAAGACCTTGCTTCAACAAAGTGTTAAAGCAAAAGCTTAATTTGAAGTCGATGGGATTTAAGCACAATCGTAAAGCTAAGCACGTGTGTAATTGTACTGCTGAATCAGACCCCATTCCCTTCTATATCCCAAGGTATCTGTTATGTCCAAATAATGGTCATTTAGTCGTTGTTGTTATTTATTGCTAATTAACTGTTGGCTCTGTGCTGGATGACATATGAGACACAGAAGAAAATGCAGTCCATGCCCCAGGGAGCTGACTACCAAAATACAGACAAAACTAAGCATGCTAGGAGACCCAAAGGAAGAATCTATCTTACAACATCTTTTTTTCCCTTTTTCATCTTGTTCCTGCAATGGAAGACAGTGTTGCTGACATGGAATAACAATGGTGGGCTTTACAGAGGAGACAAATTTTGAGGATTGGTTTGCAAGGATTATAAAATGGATCCCTAGTTTACTGGGGAAGACGAAAGTTTGAGGTACAAGAGTGGCCCTGCATACCTGTAACTGTCTCAGCAGTATGTACGGCAGATCTGCGCTTATGGTAAAGACTGCTAAAGATAAGACCGCCATTGTTGTCAAAGAGCTTTGGATCTGGAGTTTGCCTTTTGTGTATGCTGAGTATTCTAGTCCAAGAATTTTCTGCTGCATATTTTAAAAATGGGTAGAGGGCTGGGGAGGAAACACTTATCTTCTTTAAAGAGAAAAAGACAGCAAATATGAGAGACCAAGTGGACTTTAGAATATCTGTTGTTCAGACAGTCAGAGGGAAAGGGCCAAAGCAGGTAGATGCTGACAGCAGCTCAAGGCACTAATAGTTCTATCCCTTCATGTTAGGCACAGTGAAGCCACTTCTTTTATGATTATAAAACTGAGCTGCCAAGATCAGATCTTTGTCCTGTGCATCTGTGGCTTTCCTGTCATTTTGCTTGCCATATTTTTTATTATTAGGTTTATATGCTGCCTTTCCCAACAAAGACCCAGGGTGGCTTACAGTAAGATAAGAGAATAACTTATCAGACAAGAGCCCAAACAAGAGAACAAAACAGGTAGCCTGATGCACTTGGAGAATGATCACGAAGATGGGACATGTGTCTAGGAGCAGACAGGGGTTGAGGGAAAGGGGTGCTATAGGAACAGGGGAGAGGGGGTTGGTAATTACAAGACTCTCTTTGGCTGTGCTATAGGTTTTAACAAAGCCCAACCAAGTCTTGGTCATAGGTCAAGGAGCAAGGCAGCAGAGTGGTAATGCTCACCAGTGCTGAGCTACGTCCAATGTCACTAAGGTGATTAGATTCCATCATGGTGGGGTTCTGTGGCTTCAGAGACAAAATAGTAGCGTATAAACCTCTAGAGCTGGGAGAACTGGGCATAATTTTCTAGGAGACGGATAAAGAAGCAAGAGAGTGGCTTGTTTAAATGACAGGATCACTGGATCATAACATTAAGGATGGAAGAGTTTTATTAGATAATTGACTCTATCCCCTGCCAAGGCAGGATTTAGCCTCTTGACAGAGAATGTAACAGTTGCTAAACATACTGTTTTTGATTCTCAGCAAAAACAGTCCACTGGAGGAGAAAAAAACAAGCTACTAAGTAAAGGATTTATGACTAATAAAATAGGTTTTACTTGTAGATCAGCTGGTGAAAACATTTGGAATTGGTTGGGAAAGGATTCCCCTTCAGATGAATGGAAATTTGTTTGACAGTGCTTGAGACCCTTCAATACTTGCTTCCTGCTACTGTTTGTGAAAATGATTCCATTTGCATATGCAAGATTGTACACAGAAACCAGAAATACAGTGAATACTTGGGCAACTCTATTTGTGCCGAGATTGATGCTGTGGGTATCTGTTTGTTTCCCTTTTCTTGTTTATAAATGATTTAATTAACCAATGAGGGAACAGAAACAAAACTATGCTCCCCTGGTAACCAAGATCAAACTACAAACAATGAATAGCAAATATCTGACAGTGTGCAAGTGGATTATTTTTTAATAGCTCTCATGCAGAAATACTTTAGGCCCATGGTTCTGAAGAGTCTAGTGATTTTGCCTGCTCTCTGTTGCTGAATACCCAACTGGAGAAAGTGTAGGAAGGATTGATTTTTAGTTGGTTCCATGACCAAAGTATTCTGAAAATTAGGCACAGTTAAGGTGAAACACACAAAATCATGAAACAGCGGTTCACAAAAACTTGGACTTTATTCATATAAAGCATTTGTTAAATAATTTTGAAATGTAAACAATTAGTAAAAATCATAGTCTGATTGTGATTCATTTGTAAATCAGATGGAAAAAAGATCAAACAATTGTAAATTATACACACAATATGGAAGACTTACATTCCTTTAAGGCCGTGTATTTTCAACCTGAAATGGGAATGACAATAGATCCTTTTAAGGGTTCCACAGTCTGCTGTGCAATATTACTACTGTTAGGTGTACAAACACCTACATGTGATTCACAAAACAAACCCAGGAGCGAGATCCAGATATTCAGGCATGTGTAGTATGTGTAGTTTGTGGAGCCGCAAACTTCTTTGCAGTGCCATAAACTGCTCGTGTGGCATGTTAAACCACAGTAAACTACTAATTCGTAGCACTGGGGAAAAATTTGCTATTGGGATTTCTCAGTAGCAAAAAAAAACACCCTGAGAAAAAAAGCAGTGCAAAGCACACCAAAGTGATGTGTGCCAGGACAAATATGGAGATGGGGGCCTGTGATTGGAGACTCCACATGCCTCAGTGCAGAAGCTCCACAGTGGAGCCCCCATGCTGAGGCACATGGAGACCAGGGAGCAGCTAGCCCAGGGCTGCCTGCTTCCTGTCTCAAGGGACTCTGTGCCCGTCAGCCAGGGAGCTTCTGGCTGGGGTGCAGGGTGCCTCAGTGTGGGGGCTCTGCAGTGCATGGAGATGGGGGAGCAGGCAGACCTAGGCTGCCTGCTCCCTTATTTCCATGTGCTACTCCATGGCTGGCTGGGACACAGGGTGCCTCAGTGTAGGGGCTGCCAGCTGGCTAACCCTGCACTGAGGCACCCTGTGCCCCAGCCACCCTGCCTCCCCCCGCACTTGCAGCACATGGAGCAGCAGGATAATGCGTCCCACTGCAAAACACATAAGCAAGCGTGTTCACTGCAGCAAAAGCAGCAGCACAGATTTGTGCCGCAACTATTTGTGCTGCTGCAAACGCATGCCTCTGCTTATGCAGACATGGCCAGAGAGATCAAATAGGAATCCAGAGTGTCAAAAACATTATGACCTGTTGTGGCCTGAGTTCTTTGCTACTAAAAACTTGCTTTATTATTTTTTCATAGTCAAAAAAACAAGTGAAATTTTGTTTTGAAACGGGGAGCTGCTAAATTCAGAAAAGTTGTGGAGGTCTACCGTGGGTCTCAAAAGGTTAAGAAGCACTGCTTTAATGTGACAAGTGGACAATTGAAGGGTTACTCCCACAGGAATGGGAGGAAATTGAGAGTCAAGGGCAGAGTTAAGGTCAGTGCTGACTCTGTCTGACTAATACCTCAAGCCAGCAAATGCAAAACTTTCCCAGGATGGGTTATTTATCCTATTGAAGTTAATGGAACTATTTGCATGAATATAGTTAAACATATTGGGATGTAAAAACAGCTTTGTCTGATATTTTTTGAACTACCGCACTAATATTTTGAAGTTGCAATATTTTGTGGATAACATTGTTCAAGCAATACTGGAATTCTCTTTAGTTTTACCTACTTTTTATTGTTATTACCTATTTAGAGGTAGGAATCACAACAAAATAAAGAGAGCATATGAGTGCCTTATGCCATATGAATGCATGTCTTGCCTTCAACACTGTACATAGTTAGTGGCTGGCTTCTTTTGGTGCAAACTTAAAGAAAAAAGAAATCACACACAAAAGGAGAAGGTGAAGAGCAATGAAACTGGCTCCTGCATTGTTCATTTCTAAATGAGATAGCAAAGCTTCTGTTACAGTCCCGTAGGGGCTCCGTCTGGCATGAGTCAGCAACCAGCCAGATTTACTGCCAATTGATTAAATTAACATTTGTTATAAGCCAGAGATGGGGGGGAGGGAAAAAATCCTCTTCATGGCTTTTGAATTATTTATGTCCTGGAACCCTACATGCTACACTCCATACATACTTGATAGATACAAGCTGTAAGATACTCTTCCCTTAAAGAGACAGAGAGCATCCTTTTACCTTCCTTGTGTCTCCAGGAGGATTTGAATTTTGGAAATGTGTATGAATCTGGTTTACACCCTTGAGGACTAAACTGCTCCACAGGGCATTCTGCTCCCATTATTTTTACTATGAGCTCTGTTTTCCCAATAATCATGTGACAGAAATAAAGTGCCACTCTATTTTTAATGCTCTACATCAAGTCTTTATTTAATTGTGAAAGGGTGACTAGTTGGTTTCTGTGTGGAGGAGGAAGCTGATTTTGCTTTATGTTGCTCCTCTGGCTTTAAGGCATAGGAGGAGAATGGAAAAACCAAGCTGAATTCCCACTGATCTGATTTGGTTTTTCTGAGGCACTAAGAATTAATCTAGATGGAGTTGGCTGGTTGCTCTTACATTTCAGTAAATTGGGTCTGAATGTTTAGCGTGTGAAAATGTGAAGTGGTTAATTCAGAAGTGCATTGCTCTGTGTGGGTGGATAGAGCACAGTGGGGAAGGATTTGTACATGTCTCAGAGAGGGGGAGAGAGAGAGAGAGAGAGATGTGTCAGTGCTGAAAAATGTGCTAGGTGACTAAACATCTGAGAGGTGCGGATGTTCTGGGCAAGAATCTGTGCCAATCTGTGTTTATACACTGCTCAGGGAGATGCACAGGAGAAAAACGCTTTTGTTGAAATCTGTCTGATTTGATTTCATAGTGAAGCAGGCCCCAAACAAGACAATAGTAGTGATCACAATGTCCAGCTATTAGTCAGTTGGCTAGTAGTTCAAGTGAGAAATAAGGAAACTTCCTCTTCTCCAGTAGAGTAATATCCTGGTTCAAAAATAAATTCAGGATGTATTTCCTTCCTGTCAGCAGATATGCTGTATGTTGGCTATATTGTGAACCAGAAGGTCTAGCAAACAAAAGGCTAGAGTGCATTGTTCTCTCTCAAGAGACAGACGACAACTAAAGAGAATGAGAAAATGAAAGAATGAATGAAAGGAAAGGAAAGGGAAATCAAAGAAAAGATGGCTGACAATAAGGAAGCGAGAGAGACAAGTGTGGAGAGAAAGATGATGTTTAACAAAGCAACCAACCATCTGAGATTTTTTGGGACAGTCACAAATTTCAGGACTGTGTCCTGGAGTCCCTGGAGACTCTCTGAAACATTCATCCCCAGTTCAAAAAACTGGTCTAGTGTTCTCTTGCATCTGCTAAGCAGCTGCAGCAGAACACTCCCTGGCACTGCAGGAACACTCCTGTACTGTTTCCAGTTCAGGATGTAGCCCAAGGGAAGTTTCTGAATCAGTAACAGTATAGCCACATTTAGGTGGCACTGCACCCCTGGCCATGGCTAAGGAAATGGTTTACAATCTTAAGTGCACGGTCAGGGGGACATTGCAGCATATACCCCTGTGTATAGTATTCAAGTAACATATTCAGGTCATCAATGTCAAATTCTGATTTGTGCTGTATATGTCACTTTTCATGTGCATCATATAAACCCACACTGGCGGGTAGTGCATTTAATGCTCACTTCACAGTGGTAGTTTGACAGTTTTCTATAGTAAGCTGGATAGTTCGACTAGGGTAGTCAGGGCTCTGTATTAATGTGTATGTGTGCATGTGTGTGAGAGAGAATAAATTTAAGTATTTAAACCTCTCATTACAATCAACTGTCAAATATGTATAGCAATAGATAAACCAAGAAAGGAGGAGTATCGTGTTTTACAGAGAGAGGAAGGGAAATAATTTTTTGCAACCAGGAGATTAAGTTATAAATCTTAACAAATTGAGGATTTATTTCATTTGTTCCCTGGATGTAAACAAACCATTAATGAGGGGCATCAGGAACTTCCTGTGAAATACTGAAAGATGATAAGTGGGTTACATGGCCCACATGAGAGCGTGAGAGAGTAAAGGTAGCTTGTGTAAAACAGGAGAATATCACAGTCCTGTTAGAAGTTAAGAACAAAACTCAGCTAGGATACTTCTCTCTATCTGGCACCATCAGAGAAAATCAGTGGCAGTAAGGAACAGAAGATAATTCAGCCCTTTTACAGTGAACAGGCATGTTGGAAAATTGGCTTGTGGTGGAAAGAGTGGCCTTAAGGGAAAAAGCACTGGTATTAGCATGGCACACAGGAGATCAGGGTTCAGTTCCTACCTCAAAAACAGACTCTGAACATGACTGTGGGTGAGAAGCTCCATCTATTTTATACCACATACAAACATGAGCCCCCAGTACACCAGTATGGAGAAAAGGGCTCATGCAATGCCTGGACATAGATACAGGGAAATCTCAAATAGCAATGGGAAGATTGTATGTGTTTGGCACTGGTGAGGCCACTAGTGGAATAGTGTGTCAAGTTCTGGTAGTTAAAAACATAAGGATATTCATCAATTGAAGAGGGTCATAGAAAAGTCACAAGAATGAATAAAAGACTGGAAAATTCAAGGATCTCCACTAGTTTAGCTCAACTAAGAGAAAGTAAAGAGTTGATGAAGATAGAAGCCGTGATTCTGGGAAACAGAAATTTCATAATGGATTGTTTTTGTCAAGCAAGCAATGATATAAAAGCCAATTCCTGGAACAATTGCTAGACAAATTCAGATGTGAAATAAAGCACACATTTTGAACAGTGAGGATACTTAGCCATTGGGTTAATGTAATATGAATTGCAATAGATCTTCAGCACAGGTAGCATTTAAATCAATCAAGATTGGAAATTTTCCTAAAAGATTTAGGCTCCCATGCTAGGGTTAAGTGAATGCTCCAAATCAGATGCACTACCCAAGTAGTCTTGAACATATGTGGATTTGTTTTTATTTTCCCTCAAAACCTGTTGCCCAGCTCTGTCAAAGTGTTCGGTGCCTGAAAAGATGCTTGGTAGAGTGCTGTTTCAGCAGGTTTTCAGCTGACATAGAGGCACATAGAGAGACAGAGAGAGCAAGCGTTACTTCTCTGCTTCCTTTCTAATTGAATTGCTGATCCAGAGTTGGTCAGTAGATATACTGCAGATACACAGATGGTCAGTAGATTATTTCTTTGCCCAAAAAAGGTGATACTTTAAGAGCACTGATTGGATTTTTGAAAAGCAGGTGAATTACATTTCTCTTTGAATAAGAGAAGTAAAAGATTATGCAGAAGACTCCAAAAGGTAGAAGCTGTGTTTGTGTTGATGGAGGTCTGGAGGAGGATGGTGAGTTGCTGGCTTAAGGTCAATAAGGCACAAAAACAATTCCAGAATCTCTATTCCTTACTTACAGCCACCCACATGCACATAGATTCATGCAGCAGGACAGATGCTAGAAGGGGTTCTAAGAAGTAGAAGGGTGATCTGAAAGAGGATTCAGATGTTGGACCTCCCCCCACTGCCTTGACTATTCTGAGGAACGCTGGTCTGCAATTCCAGTTTGCTTCCTCATGGACATTTGTGCTGATTCATATCCCATGAGCGTGGTTGCAGAGGATATACAGCAGCACTGAATCTGGTTCATATGCCCTAATCATGAAATGTGAAGCTGGGTTTCAGTCCATATCTTTAAACACCAAGAGCCTATGAGAAATCAGACTCCAGACACCTGTGCAGGTATCTAATTGAACCTGTCCATTGCTGCTATATAGATGCAGACAACCAAGGCAAACACCTTGCATGTGAAATGTCTACCTTTAATTATGCACTCACCTCCCCCACACACTCAATTTTTGCCCTTGATTCCAAATTCCTTTCCTCTTATAGGCTTTCCTCCGGTTGCTTTATTTACTGTGATGGCTGGGGTCCATCAGCAGCTGCATCCACAGCAGTAGTAATAACCCTGTAGTGGAAGAATTTGTCCAAAGCCAGTCTTGGTCTTGTGAAGATAGTGACTGATCACCCTGATGGAAGGCAATGTTAACTTTGGTTATCACTTGTCCCAGGCTGCACAGGTGCACCTGATAGTTAGCAGGACAGTTAAATATCTATAAAGCCATTTTAAGCATTATAGCCTTGTATCACTCAAGTGACAATCAGCAACACTGTGTGTATTTACACTGTCATCATATACCTACACAGACAACCTGATGCCATGGGATGCAGCAGGAAGGGGTTATAATACAATTAAAGACTGATCCTACAAGATACAAACCACTTGCAGCTGAGCAACTAAGTGTCATAACTGCCAGTAAGCTGAGAATAATTGCACTAGGGCTGGACAGGAACTGTTGCAAGGCAATAACCATAATCACAACCTGCATCAAGTCCATGTGTGAATTCTTCCTCTACTTGGTTAATATTGTCATGGTCACAAAATTTCTAGCATTTTTAAAGTTATACATTATATCTATTACACATTATATCTATTACACAATTACCTGGCTAACTTCACCATTAATTTAGACTGGCTACAAATGCAAATAAACTGAGCTCCCTCTGTACTGACAATGAAGTCTAGGATCTTATGCTGAATCCCACAATCACACCTCCTGCCATGTATATGTGACATGACAGGAGGCACATTTGTGTGGCTCGTGCATTAGATCCCATCATACCTTTAGCTGCATGCATAGAGCAGGTCTAATGTTAAGCCTAACACAGCACTTTTTCCAGAGCTTCTTTAGGCATCAGAATAAGAAACAAACAAAAAAGTGCAGAAGCCCAAAATCCTTTCCAGAGACCCTTTGACTGCAGCCCTTGCAACAGTCTCTCCTTTGTTCCAATGAGCATTTGCTTTTCTGCTAACTGGGGGGCAAAAGGAGAATGCTCCCCTGTTGCTAGCATATCCCTCCTGCTGCACATTTGATCCCTTCATCCCGTTTAGAGCAGTATGTATTAGTGTCCTCACGTCAGGAACATCTTGATAAAGTATACCCCTGGTTAGGCTTCTGCCTAGTTCCAGGCATGCCTTTGAAATCATACTCCTGTAATCTCTGCAGCCAGTTGTGAATTCTCTCTTTCACTGGAAGAGCCGTTATTGGGATGCAGTCTTTTCTGACCACAGGCGTCTTCCTACACAGATAGCAGAGAAAACAGTCAAGACATTTAACCCCTGCTGAAAATTCATTCCAGATGGTGCAAATGCCACTCTTTGCAATACTTGCATATTTGCCATAGTGCTACCAATTTTCCTAGTTTAGCTCTTGGGCCAAACCTGTTGGCAATCCATGCTCTTCAATATGAAACACAGATTAATTGAACTTGAAGCTACCATTACAGATGCTTTTTTAAATCTTACATATGTTGAGTCACACTCATACATTACACTATAAATATATACAATTTCCATACTTCTTTTGTTGGAAAGTTGCCAAGTATCCTATGATTATGATTCTAGCCACTGATGCCTGGGAGACCATCACCACTTGGTCATCACAACTACTTTGGTGCTTTTCAAGAAAAGGCCAAAATCTGATAAACTGATGCCTGTGCTTACTTCATTACAATTTATTCCCTGGTTTATTCCTTGGCCTGTCTCCACCCCTCACAAACAGGTATTGCATATTTGCAGAACCTATATTGGCAGCTGTTAGGGCCAGGGACTGGGGTTTTTTCTGATCCCGTGTTTGTCCAATGCGTAGCATAATGGGCCCTGGGTTTTATGATGCAGTACAAATAAATAATAAAATATGTGTCCTGATTTTCAGAGAAGAAAAGCCTCTTTAAGAATACCAAAAGACACTCAGCCCATTTTCACTGTCATATAGTCCTTCATTACCTACTCCATACCTACCTAATTTACAATGCCCACTTGAGCCCTATTTTTGCCCCTAAAATATGCAACAGACCATGCAAAGTGCAAAGTAATATATTGCTTGGAGATAATCAAATGCAGTCTGTAGAAAGGGATCTCTTTTAAGTAACTCCTTAATAATTTATTTTGACCTCTGCACATTATTGTTATTATTATTATTATTATTATAAATTTGCTTGGTATGAGTGAGTAGCAAAGGATAATATGGTAGTAGGGAACTGGATGAATCCCTCAGGTTCATCTCCATATTTGCTAGTCCCTGGGTTTTTTGAATCCGTAGATTTTTGATAAAGCAACTATAATTTATGTGGGACGTTTAGCATTTCATTTCACAACTTATGTGAAATGAAACGTACATTTGGCTTTAGCTCTTTGGATTTTTCTTCACTGTACAGTTAAGGCAAAAGATCAACTTTTGGGTCTGAGCACCCATGATAGCTTAGGCTAGGTGTGACTCCCACACTGTAACACACTCCAGAGTGTTTCCATGTGACTGCCATACTAGTGCTGGACTTATTAGTAAGAGGTACCAGGACTTCTTGTGGGAGCTTTCTTTCCAATGAGCGGAGATTTCTTCCCAGTAAGTTGTGGAAGAATTTGCTTGGCTTTCTAGGCACATGGTAGGAATTGTAGGAAAACATTTAGAGTCTGTCAGCATTTGAATAGGCTTTAGCCAGTGCTAGGATTGGGTATATGATCAGTCAAAGTTCAGTCAATTGACTGGTCAAATACCAGTCAAAAATTGTCAAATACAGTCAAATAATATGTTTTGCTTATTTCCATTAAAAAGTAAGTAATTTCTTACATAATGTTGAAATACATTTATTTTGTAATTAAGCTTTTTGCAAAATACTAAACAGAAAAAGCACAAATTTCTCATGACGACATGTCAAAAAACATTTAAAAATCACATTTCTGAAAAGAAAACTACAAACTATTGACTCACCAGTCACAGCAGTGTGGGGAGGTGCCTCACAGCAGGGAGCCCCAGGCCTCTCCAGCGCACCCCCATGCAGCCACTGGATGCCCAGCTCTCCATAGTAGACATGCATTATTGGTTAAACACTATGCAATTTTAAACAATTAGAAGAGTTTAAATGGCTAATTTTTAAAACAATATGCATATCCCCAGTTGCTATGATCACAGAAAGCCTTCCTATAATATTTGACTGATCTTTGACTGCTCGAAAAATATGCAGTCAATTGACTGGTCAACTGACAATATTTGACTGGTCGATTGACCAGCTTGCCAACCCTAGCCAGTACTCAAGGATAGGCCAACTAGCTCAAGTATAAAGCATCACTGAATTCAGTGGGAGGTTTCTATACGCAAACAGGAGCCAGGGCATAAGCAACATCTATGTAAGAGCCCGAGACAACTGCAGTGAAAACAACCCCCCCTTTTTTTTCCAAATATATATTTTATATATATATATATAATTCTACCTCCAACACTCTGCCAAGTGGCCCTTGTGGTTCACTTGGCAGCTCAAAGCACACTAAAAATCCAGTACACAGTTTGCACCATGCGACCGTGCACCTGCTGCACCTATCCCTATACCTGTACAATTCTCATTGTCCTCCTCAGAGGGCCTAATTTTGCAAAAGTCTATACCAGACCCCTCTCCACCAGATGAGGTCTTCCATTTCTTTCCTGTTGTCCTCAACCATTTCCGCAGGAACAGAGGAGATTTTGAAATATGTTTGTTGCTTTGCATTCCTTGCTCTGAGTTGGGAATCCAAGGATTTCATTTGGGTTAGGGTAAGTGTGGTGTCTGGTGGTAGTCAAGCTGAGTTCATCAGTATCATTTATATTGAGGTGAATGAAGTGTCTGGCCATGTCAGGATTGAATATGTCAATCGAATACGTTGATTCCCACCAGTTCTCTCATCAGCTTGCAGAAATTCAATGCTGTGCTGCTTCACCCCAGAAAATATCAATATTTTCTGAGCTACACATTTTCATTTGAGAACCACCTCCTTTGAGAGGCAGCTCATTCTACTACTTTTCTCGGGAAAACTAGATTGATATATAGACGGGGGGGCTGATAGAAAGGGAGAAAAGGCTTCATATCTTTGGAGCCCTTTGCTAGGCAAACAGAGCACTCTTTCTGGGCTTGTTGGAACTCAGCACAGAAAAGGAAAAGAAATTACTATCTGCAAACCCTCCCCTCTTGTGTTTGTACCACAGTTCCTTCTGCACACACACATTCCTGAGGGCAGCAGTCAGAGATTGGAAACACAGCAAGGGTAAGAGCGGGGGGACACACTATAATTGTGTGCACTGCCTGGCAGTAGGAAGGCTGGGCTGTAGGGCTTCCTTTCATGCTTGTCTGTGACTTGTACTTTGCTAATGAACCAGGGCAAGAACTGATGCTGCGGTGGCATCCTGAGGAAGGCAGAGATACGTGAGTTTTTTGTAATAGGCGAACAGGACTTGGTCATGGCTGTGCTGTCAAGGCATTTGTTCTCTTCTGTGTCAGTAATGCCCCATTTGAAAAGCCTGCCTGCTGATACTCATGTTACCTGTCCTCCTAGGGTTGTCTATCAAGCTGTTCTCCAGGGAGAAGACACACGGCTAGTGCAGTTCATGGCTATTAAGGGGCACTGTTTTTGTTCATTATCAGTAATGGAAGAGTCATGTGGTAAAGCCCCCTCAGACTGAGCCAACAATTTACTCCCAGGTGTCTAAATCACACCTTTAATATTGCTTGACTGGTTTTCCAGTGCATTGGCAGATGGCACCCAATTGTTGGCAAGTCCCATCAAGACTTTGCTCCACAGAAAGCTTCTAAGAGCCTCTTAATCGCAGTTTCTGTGGGGGGCTACAGTTGCCTCTGGCACCATTATATTATGTGATGGGAATAAAAACAATTAAATAAAGATGAGTGGCCAGACTCTGGAGTCTCCATCAGATTTTCTCTTAGGTATGTGGGCAAATCTGCAAAATAAGGAAGCGCATGGTAAGGCTCAAAACATAGTCTATGGGGATCTTTACTGGAGTTTTATTCTTGGACCATATTAGCTACATATTTTCTCTGCGACCAGAGGGAAATCATTTAAGCTTAGCTTTTGAAAGCTCCCAAGGGAGGCAGATGCCAAAATCCCACTGATTCTCAGTAACAATTGAGCACTCACTCCCCTAAAATTCCATGCCTCTCTTTCCCCATCTGTTAAATGGGGATAAAAATCTTCCATGAGATGTTGTGAGACTGCTTTCATTAAATATGCATCCAGCCCTTGAGATGGAAGGAAGCAGAGGAATTTGAGCCAAATACTTGTCTCCTCAGGGTTTGAAATGGGACCAAATTGATTCATTCAGTGCTGAGATGCCATAGAAATACGCTGTTGCTAATACTGCAAAGCTATCGGAAGATTTAGGGAGTTTCTTGCACCCTGCTGTGGGAAAATAGTGCCCCAGGTTGTGAATGGCAGGCAGCCATGTTCACACAAGGGCTGAAAAGCACTTCAGTCTCTCTCTTTCATTCTCCAGGCACACAATTTCTGTCTACTGAGGCTTCCCAGGCTGCTAATCAGAAACTGGAAAATTACCCAGGGATGTTGCTAATTCTTGCAATGAAAGCCCTAAGGCTCTGGGGTTTATGTTATTAAGGTTAAGGACCTGGGCACTTTCTGTTTGGTACTTCTAATTTCCTATAACTCATTCCCTTTAAATTCTTGTCTCACAATCCATTGTACAGTATCCTTGTACTCATGACTGGGCTGTGATCAGCAAATTTTATTCTTCTTCTCCTAGAAGAGGGCAATAATTACTTTGCTCAGTACTTGCACCATACCCAACTACCTTTTTCTCTGCTGGCTTTATCCACTGTTGTCTGTACTATTACCAACTCTTCAAGCCATGCCTGTCTTTCATGACTGCCTGCCATCAGCTGCCTCATAGCTGCATCATCCATTGTTAGAACTGCTGAGGGTCATGAGATACACCCGAACATGGTGCTTTGTAAAATTAGAGAGCAATAAAAACATAGGTGTTTGATCTGACCTGCAAAGCCCAGAACTCTGTGGGGGAGGATGAGGATAAAAAGGAAGACTACCCAAATGGTTCAGCCTGGAGACCAGGGTCCCACATAGACTTGGTTATACTGCTTTTGGTTTAGGAGGCAACCTACTTAAAGCGCTCGAGGGCACTTGTTCTGGTCATGGAAAGTTTTCCATGCAAACAAGGCCTTAGGATAAATGCCCTTGCTCATCAATTTTGCAGTGGGGGAAGCTGAGGCTGGTTCATATCATACAGGAAGCCTATGGCAGAGATACAAAAACAACAACAACAAAACCCATATTTAAATCAGCAAGTCCTGATGATCTCCACTCCAGAGTGCTGAGGGAACTAGCAGAGGTTATTGTGGGATCCCTGGCATGGCTTGATGAGCACTCATGGTGCTCTAGTGATGTGCCGGAGGACTGGAAAAGGGCCAATGTGGTTCCCATTTTCAAAAAAGGGGGGAAGGAGGACCCAGGGAACTATAGGCCTGTTAGTCTTACCTTGGTCCTGGGGAAGCTTTTTGAAAAAATTATACTGGCACATGTCTCCAAGGGGCCAGCAGGGGAGACTATGTTTAGGGGCAACCAACATGGGTTCATTAGAGGCAGGTCCTGTCAGACCAACCTGGTGGCCTTCTACGACCAGGTCACCAAATATTTGGATGCAGGTATCGCAATGAATATAGTCTTTCTGGACTTTAGGAAGGCCTTTGACATGCTCTCTCACCCCGTTCTTATTGAAAAACTAGGAGACTGTGATGTTGATGCCTACACAGTCAGATGGGTCACTAACTGGCTGGAGGGTCGCACCCAGAGAGTGGTGATGGATGGGTCTTATTTGACCCGGAGGAATGTGGGCAGTGGGGTCCCCTAGGGCTTCATCCTTGGGCCCGCACTGTTCAACATATTCATCAGCGACTTGGACAAAGGGGTAAAATGCACCCTGTTCAAATTTACAGATGACACTAAGATCTGGGGACAAGTAGGCATGCTAGAAGGAAGGAATAGGTTGCAATCGGATCTGGACAGGCTACAGGGGTGGGTGGATGAGAACAGAATGGGTTTTAACACTGACAAGTGGAAGACACTGCACCTGGGGAGGAAGAACCAGCAGCAGACCTACAGGCTGGCGAACTCCCTTCTCAACAGTGCAGACGCAGATAAGGATCTTGGAGTCATTATTGACACCAAAATGAACATGGGCTGACAGTGTGGGGAAGCAGTCAGGAAGGCCAACCATACCTTGTCATGCATCCACAGATGCATCACAAGCAGGTCCAAGGAGGTGATCCTCCCCCTCTCTGCGACACTGGTCAGGCCGCAGTTGGAGCACTGCGTCCATTTCTGGGCGCCGCACTTCAGGAAGGATGTGGACAACATGGAGAGGGTCCAGAGGAGGGCCAACCGCATGATCAGGGGTCAGCAGGGCAGGTCCTACGAGGAGAAGCTACGGGACCTGAACCTGTTCAGCTCCACAAGAGAAGGCTGAGGTGGGATCTAGTGGCCATTTACAAACTAGTCGGGGGGGACCAGCAGGCATTTGGGGAGTCCCTGTTCCCCCAAGCACTACCAGGAGTGACAAGAAATAATGGTCACAAGCTGGCAGAGGGTAGATTCAGGCTAGACATCAGGAGGCGCTACTTCACCGTCAGGGTGGCTAGGATGTGGAGCCAACTTCCA
>JAGPOW010003685.1:74397852-74437370 GCA_030014935.1 Caiman crocodilus
CTGGCAGAGGGTAGATTCAGGCTAGACATCAGGAGGCGCTACTTCACCGTCAGGGTGGCTAGGATGTGGAGCCAACTTCCAAGAGAAGTGGTGCTGGCTTCTACCCTGGGGGTCTTTAAAAGGAGGCTGGATAGAAGAATGACCTGGATGGGGTCATTTGACCCCAGTGCTCTTTCCTGCCACAGCAGAGGGTTGGACTTGATGATCTTCTTAGGTCCCTTCCGACCCTACCAACTATGAAACTATGGAACTCCAAAAAATCAACCCAGACCTATTCTTCCAAGTTGATGTCTTAACTCTAGAAGGATCCTTTCTCCTTTTTGGAGGCTGCTTGTTAACAGTTCTTTGCTTTGTTTTGTTTTGGGTTTTTTTTGAATGAATTAATCTCAAAACATATTTTTGGATCCTTTTTATATGAACCCACTCTTCAATAAATGCACTTCCTCTCATTATTGCATTTCCTGTGGACAAAGGACTAAGTCGGGGCTAGAAGACCCAGATTCTCCTGCAAGCTCTGTCACTGACTTGCTGGGTCACCTTGGACAAGTCACTACCTCTGCTTTTCCTTCTGTTTTCCTTCTTACCCGTGGTCCATCATGCTTATTTAGATGGGAAGGTCTCTGGAACAGAGATTGTCTCCCAGGGTATGTATGGGCAGGATTTAGCATAATAAGACTAGGATCTTGGCTTAGCCCTCTAGGCATTTCTGTAATACAGACAATTAATAATAATAATTGTAGTTATCAGTGATCAAATTGTGTTGCTTGAGGTTAAACTTCTCCTTTTTTATTGATGTTATCACAATTACCAAGCTGAAGAGTACAGTTAAAACACTGTAGCTAAGGACCATGCAAGGAAAACAATTTCCCTTATTCTTTTATGACTTCTTTATGATGCTTTTCTGTGCTTCTGATAAGGCAGATGTTATTTTTGGACTGAATTGCTTAATGAGCTGATCAGCAGCTCTCCTTGCTGCCTCCATTGTTTAAGCAATGTTCAAAGATACAGTTAAACAAAACTCTGAGAGGCTTAAGGATGTCACTTACTGTGAGTAATCTGCCCCAGAACATATGTCAAATGTACTCTATGCATGTGCCCTAGGGGTACGTTATATTTGTCGGGGTGCTTCCCGAGTCAGCAGAGAATTACTGCTCCATCATCTTGATAGGTGATGAAGGTACCTTTCTGGCTTAGGGACTTCTGTGGACCCTCAAACCATAGTACTTGGGCACCTCACTCTTAGCCTCACAGCATCATTGTGTGACAGGGAAATAATATGAATGTCATTTTAGAGGAGGGGTAGATGCTGGGTGACTTGTTCAAGGTCGCAGAGGGAAGTCAATGGCAGAGCAGGGGCTTAAACTTCAGTCTCCCAAGTCCTAGCTACGTTTGTGCATGTACCTCCTTACCATCTGACCTCTCTGTCAGTCAGATAAGATGTAGAGTAGATCATGGGCAGATCTAGAATTTTGAAAAGGGGGATGCGGATGGTAAGGTGCATCATCATACATGAAACAACATATGTTTTTCTCCAGTTAAAAATAAACTAGAACCTTTACTAATATGCTAGGATCTAGGGCTGCATTGAAGCAAAAAATGTATATATAACTTCATTGGAATGAGTTAAAAATTGTCTGTGGGGCTGTGGAATAGCTTCAGATAACAGACAGCAGCATTGCAGAACAAAGGATAGCTTGACTGGTAGAATATCAAGACCACTAAAAAGAAGAGATGGTTGTTATGAAGGGTTTGGAATGGATTAGGTAGACTATAATCAGGGATCCGGGTTTTCCGTTTCCCATGGAAAAACAGAGAAAAATGCAGATTCTCTCCCCCTTTACCTGAGAAAAACATGGATTTCTCATTTTAATGGAGAAACACGTGGATTTTGCACTTTTGCAAAGAGCTCTCTGCAGGTTAGCAGAATTGCAGTCTGCAAGGGGTTGGGGGACCTGGAGAAGGGCAGTCAGGCAGAAGGAGCCATGTGCATGTGTATGCACATGGCTGCCAGGCAGACTGGAGAGCAGTTCCCCCATGTAAGTCAGCAGAGAGGGGGGAATTGAAGGGGGGAGTTGGGCAGGGCTGGGGCTGCTGCTTTGCTGGGTGGTTGGTGGGGCTTGGGGCCCAGGGCTGGAATATGAGTCCACAGGACCCCAGCATGGAGTGGGACAGGGCCATAGGCAGCTTGTCCACCGGTTGGGGGGAAGTGGCTCCCAGCCACTGCATGTAGTCCTTGGGGGGCAGGGGAGAACTGAGCCCACCAGATCTTTGTATGGGGTGCCGGTGGGCTGCCTATGGTGGGCTCAGGCTCCCTATCCTGCTGCCCGTCCCTGGGGCCTCTGCAGCTCCACAGATGTGACCCAGCATGGCAGGGCAGAGCAGGGGCAGGCAGGGAAGGTCCTTGCTATTGCGAGCTCTGTGCTGCTCTGGAGAGGTGCCCCCTGCCCACCTGGCAGCAGTGGGGGCAGTGGCGTGGGGTTGTGCCCCTCACTGCTGTGGGATGCAAAGGGGGTGCCTTGCCAGGACAACATGGAGCTTGCGGCAGCAAGGAGCTTCCCTGCTAGCACTGTTCTGCTGTGCTGTGGAAACCCCAGGAAACAGCTGCAGGGCAGGGTGCCCGAGCTCAAAGTGGGCAGCTCACCCATGCCTTGCGCATAGATCTGAGGGCACGGGTCCCACCTATCTCCCCAGGAGTGCACACTGTCCAGGCTCAGCCCCCACCCCTCATATGAGCTGCCTGTGGCCCCATCCTGCTGTGTGCCCCAACAGAGAAAACCAGGATCCCTGATTATAATGAACCATGAAATCAGTTGCCTCCCTCAGCACCGCCTGACTAGGAATGCTGCTGTCACTTCCAGGCAGCTGGTTGTTAACTTTGGGTGGAATAGGAATCAAAGCAGGGTGCCAGCACACTAGTGCACTGCCCCTGGATCCACCTCTGGAGTGGATACACTGAGCATCTATGGCGCACAGTCTCACAAAACCCAAAGTATCCCAGGGGTCCTAGATAGTTCATAACTTGAGTAATTATATTTTACTTGGTTAAAAATCCCATACTCTAGTTTTAATTACATTTGTCTAATTTTGCATCTTGCCCCAACAATAGGCTTCCATTTTATCCTAGTGCATAACAATAGTACACAACACAGAATAGGTGCTGTGTTCCACCCCAGAAGGTGCCACATTTCAGCACTGGGCTAAGTGACTCCTACATATTTTTTTAAATCAAAAGTGAAGGTGCTTAGGCATAGTTGGCAAAGATTTTAAAAATCACTAGTGGTTTTGGATGCCCAAGATGAGCCACCTTGAAGGACTTTTTCTTTCAGAAGAACCATCCTCTGAAAACAAGGCCCCCTCCCCTCCTTTGAGAAAAAAACAACAAATGCCTTTTGATGTTTCACCTTTGCCATATTATGGAGAGATACCGAGAAGCTTTGAAGGAAACACTTCCCAGTTCCTAGACAGGGGTTGGGGGCTTCATCATGGAGGAGAATCATTCTGCAGATCTTAAAAAAAAATAAAACCAAGACTGAATGCATATCTGATTTACACACATGCACACATTTATTCTCATAACTAGCTCTTGCCTTTGGTCACAGTTACAATCAGGAGCCAGTTGTATCTGTGGTGAGTGACTGACAGATTTTTAACAAGCTAGATCTGTGTTAAATTCGTGATGTAAGATAATGTACCCAGGGCCAGATCCTTAGCTCATGTAAATAGGCATTGCTCCAGTGAAGGCAACCCAATGATGCTGAAGTCAATAGAGAAACACATTTCTCTACTAGCTATGGATCTAGCCCCCTTTTTTGGCAAAGTGGTTGCTGCTTCCTGAGCAATTTCCCTTCAGATGGCTTTTCCTGTGCTCTAAATGCATTTATTTTGCAGTGCTCTTTCTAAATGTTTTAGTATCATTAGAGTTCAGAACTGTGTGTGAGTGTGTTTTTCTGCCTCACTCCCTACCCCACTTTGTTTTGATCTTGGCTTGGCTTTGAATTTGTTTTTGCTGGTCTGCTGCCCACTCTCTTGTTTCCTTTGTGTATGTGTGTGTACATGTGTGTGTCTGGAATCCATGTTCCTGCACCAGACTTTGCTTTACATGCTTGTATGACACTGGATCTTTGCATTACACTGTTGCTGCCGCTACTGCCTCCCTCAGCCATGCTGTGGCTTCTGCTGCACCGTATGCTATTTGTGTTGCTTGTGCTTTTAAGCCTCTCTGTGTTGTTCCTGGCTCTCAAAGCATCTTTCCTCATCCTTGCTTTTATTTTACCCTGGGGGGCCTCTGTGTATGCAGCTGCTTCCCCTGGACCTTCAGCTCAGTTGGTATCTCTAATAGATTCCCAGAGATGCTAGTAAATGCTGCTCTGTTCAGGACTTTCATGGCTGTCAGCAACGTCGCTCAAGTCTCCTCTCCTGCCTGCCTGACCTGAGTTAGCCTGTTATTCTCCTGCCATTGGTCTATCAGGGTAGTCTATCTACCTAGATGAGCTTCTTGGGTGTTTCTACAGGCCAGAACTGCTGCTGGGATGCTGTTTCATCACTAGATATTATACCAGCGAGACTGCTGGTACTAGTCTCATAGCAGCTTTCTTCAGGTAGCTGCTTCAGGCCAGGCTGGGACAACATAATATAGGGCAGGTGGAAGTCCATAATGGATGGATGTCTGTTAATAGATAGAAGTGCATAAAGGATGGAAGTCCATTAATGTTACTGTTCCTAGACAGGGTCCCAAAAATAGAGAACACAACACTGGTGATTAAAAACAGATTGGGACTCTTGGACAGATCTCCATTAGATATGTTTTCACACAGCTCAGTACCTGCTACCTGTTTTTAGGGGGATCCCTTCAAATCGAATTTCTGTTTCCTGAAACCTCAGGTCAAAATCATGGCTGGAAGAAAAGGGAATTAAAAAAAATTCCCACATGGCCAATCACAGCTTTACCTGAGCTGTTTGCTAATGACATTTGACTGCCAACCAATGAAGGACTTGTACTGAAATGCTTGTTGCCACCAGTTAGCTGGTTTGCTTATCAGGAATAGGGACTCCTGTTATCACTACCACTTCAGTGGAGTTGATCAGATCCCCTCCAGAATAGGCATGTTGTATGTAAATATTATTCCTTGTAAATCAGCATGGGCCCTGAGCAGGCTGACATGCTGGAACCCACAATGAAGATGCAACTGGTAAGGCATGTCACCTCCATTGAGCCAGAAATGCTGTTTCATGGTTTTTTTGCTCCTCAGAGAAATGAGTGACTTGTGTAGGAAGTGATTAATTTTTACATTTTGTCTCTCTTTATAAAGGGCTAAGTCTTCAGGAGGCCCTTTTATGCCAATTTATGCCAACGGAGAATCTGGTCATGAATTGAATTTTAACCCATACCTTTCTCTTGTAGTTGCTTTTGCTGTGTGTCAGGGAAAGTGGTTGAACAATTCTTTGTGCCTTGTTCATTCAATTCCACCTTGCTCATTTTGGCTGTCATGTTCCCTTAGGCTGTAGCATTAACTCTTCCGTGCCCCAGCTTCCTTGTCATTCTCTTTTGCAGATAATTTAGCAAATTCTTTTCCTTTACCACTTGTAATTGTGGCTTGATGTTCACCTGATTGGCTTTGCCGCTCTGTTAATGATCTGACTAACTCCCCACCTAAGTTGTACTAAGGGACAGTCGACTTTTTTGGGCAGAGTGCTAAAACCCCTCACAACCTGGACTTTGAAGTTGTTGGTGTGCTGGGGCAGACAGTGGGGGACCTGGGAAGGGCCTGATCCTTGTGGCAGCACAGCCCCACCTCTTTCCTGCTGTGCTCCCTAAGGGGTGTGTGCAGTAATGAGCCAGGCCCTGGCTCCAGTCCCAGTGTAACCACTTGCAACCTGGCAGCTGCCTGCTACAAGCAACCCTGGCTCTGGCTGGATTGCCACCTGTGCACAGGGTCAGAGAATGCTGCTCCAGGGGCCAGCTGTGCCTACTGTGGGGCTCCTCCAGGCAGCATCCGCAGCAGCCATCCAGTGCCCTTCCTTCCCCAATCACAAAGCATTGGCTGAGGACTGGGCCAGAATGCACACAAAACAAATGAGGGAGAGAGTGGGAAACTTTCAGTCACTTCCCCCAGAGAGTGAACTTTTACAGTCCAGAGCCACCATTCAAATGAATGTTGTGCTGCCCCTGGTCCCTTTCCCACTGTGTGCCCCAGGGCACTGTGCAGTTGCCACTGCCACAGAACCAGGTTGGGGCTCCAGACCATGGTGCACCAGGTGCAGCCTTCTGGCTGCCTGCCACATCTGGCCTGGGCTCTAGACAGCTGCTGCCTGCCACAAAGTACAGGCTGCTCACAGCAGGGCTTGCAGCCTCCCACCTCCTGCTGCAAGCAGTCTGAGCTCCATGGCCAGTGGCTATTGCCCAAAGCCTGAGCTAGCTGTGGCTTGCTGAGCAAAATGGCCTCATATGCCATGCTCTGGCACATGCGCTGAGGGGTGCTGACCCCTGTACTAAGGGCTTTATATTAATTTGTGTTTGACTACCTGATCAGTAAATTAGGCAGAGCCTTCTTGTACCTGCTTTAGAGATTCCTTTAAACAAATATTGGACAATTCTTACTTGGATGGTAAGGTTTATGGGGCAGGGACCAACTTGTTCTGTGGTTGTGCAGCATCTGGCACAATGGGGTTCAGATCCATGGCTGAGGCTTCTGGATATTACAGTAATTTAAACAAGCAAAATATAACAACAACATTCCCTTCTTGATGTGTTTGCTTCCCTCAGGTGTCCCCACTATTCCCTACATTTAGTTATCATCTGGTTTCTTTTTATTCCTCTTTCCCAAACCGAAGGCCACCATCTGAATGTGCCAAAGTTATTTTGAGGTCTTCTAATAGTCCTCTTCCTCCTTGTTCTGGAGAATTGCGCTAGTGCCTCTGTTGAAGCTGCTGTTGAAAACAATGCTACTCAGTCTCACTAATAATCTATTACTTGACTTTTACTTGGCTTCCTAATGTTTCTCTGACTCTCTCCCAATTCACTTATTTTCTCCAAGATGCAGCTTTGGGAGCAGGAGCCAGTTAATAGTTGATTTCCTCTCTTGGATGCAGTATTAGAAGAAGGGATTAGCTTACGCTGTGCTTGCCCATGGAAAGAATACAAGTTGCCATCTTTCACATCATCAGAGAGATTCTTAACCCCACCAGATGTCTTGCTTCATTTCATTCAGGGCTCATAATATCAGCCTTCTTCCCCCCTCCCCTTTCCCCTATCCATTGAGATCTGCTTTCCCAGTTCATAGACCATTATCTACATTTACTGCCTTGCTAATGTCCTCTGATTTGCCTGGTGCTGAAACAGTGAACAGATGCAAAGCTTCTTCTGTTACTAATAACAATTCCTATTCTAGGGCTGATTGAAAAACGGGGAAACAATTTTCATGAACATTTTTAGAAATGGCATTCTATGGGCTTCAAAAAGGAGTGTTGTTTGTTCATGTTTTTCACAAAATAATTTCCCTGAATGTTTTTCACTAAATAATTTCACTGAATCTTTTGTTTTGAAAATGTTTGTTTTTGATATATTTTCATTTCCAGACATTTTTCTGTTTTCATTCCTTTGGTCTTGTGTTTCTGTTTTTTGCCATTGAACAAAGGAAACCACAGAACGAGGGAATGGAGAGAAGTAGGGGAAAAGAAGGGTGGAAAATTTGAAAAAACACTTGTGAAATTTTCTGGGTTTCAAACAAAGGTATTTTAAAGCCTTTAAGAATATTTTAACCTAGGCCCAATTCCAGATGGACTGAGAAAAGTACAGAGAGCTGAGTTTCTCTACAGCAGCATTTCCCAACCGGTGTGCTGCAGAACAGTGGTGAGATGCAGGGGGTGCACATGCACCCTGAGAGTGCTGGTGCACCCCCTGACAGGCCACACTCCCCACTTGGACAATGGGTGGGGGGGGCAGGTGGGAGCAATGGTGCCCACCTTGTGAGCGCTGGCCAGGAAGTGGGAGCACTGTGGCCACTTCCTGGTCGGTACAGTCAGTCATGGGGACCCCCCTCCGATTGGCGAGATTGGCTGCAGGGGGAGTTCCCCCAGTTGGAAAGACTGGCCATGGGGGGACCCCCCCCAGTCACTGACTGGTTGCTGGGGGGGGCAGGGTGACTAAGGTGGCACCCATGCTGTGCTGTGGTGCACTGGTGTACCATCAGGCATGTCCAGGTGTGCCACGGCATTTTGGGCTGGAGCCACACCCCCTGCCTGCTGCTGTGGACACAGACAGACAGGGAGCATGGCTCTAGCCAGGCAGCCCAAAATGCAGTCCGGCTGGCTGCACGCCACCTCACACCCCTGCTCTGCGTCCAGTGTGCTGCAATGGTTTTTTATTTAGTTAAGTGTGCTATGGGGTAGAAAAGGTTGGGAAACACTGCTTTACAGGACTGAAGATGCTCCCGTTAGACCATAGCCACAACTGAGATAAATTGACTTTAACAGAGATACAGCATGCAATATGCATAAGTTGAGTATCTTGCCCACTAACTTCAATAAAACTTTTAAGCATATGAAACTCTGATCCTACTGAAGTTAGTATAAAAAATCCTGGAGCCAAAACATCACATCATGTGTGGGCATGTCTGCTCTAGGAAGTATCCAAAGTGTACGTCTCATCCTCTCATCAAGCATATGTGATGCATTGGGGAGGCACAGAGGGGCACATGCCCCCCCCCAAATTGGCTGCTGTCGCTACCTGCATCATCACCTGCAGGTGGTCTCTGCTCCCTCCACCCCACTGCCAAAACCGCCGTGGCCGCCTGTGACTAATCCCCGCTTGGCCCACCCTTGACACTGATGTCACCGTGGCCCCCTGCAGGTGGTGCCCCCTTGGCCTTCCCTCACTGCCGATGTCACTGCAGCCACCTACAGGCAATCAATCCTTGCTTGGCCCACCCTTGCTGCTGACACTGCCGTGGCTGCCTGCAGGTGCTCCCCACTCACTGCCACCACTGCCTGTGGGCAGTCGCCATGCCCCCCCAACATCAGGAGGCACGTGTCGTTCATGCTCTCAAGTTCAATGACCTTTCATAGAATACATTGGAACCCAACCTGGATTCCTGGCAGCTCTTCCCTGGAGTACTCTGCAGCTGCTGAGTGAAAGGTTCTTTTATTTCTTAGGCAATATTGTAAGTTTTTGGTTCTGGTTGAATTGAGACTGAAACTGTATTTGGAGGGGGTGGGGGAAATCCCTCTGGAAATCCTGCTTTTTATCCAGCTCTATAATGTTATGAGTTGAACTGAAAGTATATTGCAAGGTTACAGTAGAAGCTGAACTTTGTGTCTCAAGGGGTTTCAGTAGAAACTGAAATAGAAATGCAGAGATGGGGCATTGACTAGGCTGGAACTGTGTTTATTCTGGATGTCTGTGAAAGAAACAGCAGACAGACCAGAGAAGGCAACTAGGAAACATAAGACACAGTGCTGGTAGTGTGGCCCCAAAAGAAAGTTAGATTTCCTTTTGAGGAGAGTGACATTTTGTGTCAGTGTTGGCTGGAAGAGGCTGGGAGCTGTTTATTCAGTCTGGGTGCAGGGAAGCAGGACTTTGTACATGCTTTGTAAATAAACAGGATGGCATCAAAGATACCTGACTCCATCCTCAATTTCCTCTTCTAACTGAAATGACCCTGAAAGTTAGTTAATCCCACAAGTCAAAAAGGTGTAGCTATACGACTGTCTGTAGGGAAGCCATAATTTCACTCATTGAACTTAAAATCACTTTCCCAAACTGTTGTCTGACATGCTGTTAAACTGAGGTGATTTAGCTTTTGTGATGGCTGAAGTAATCCTGATTGGAATATATAAAATGAAGTCTGTGAAAGGCACAATATAAGTACAAATATCTAGTGGTGGAAAGCAATAGATAAATAAATAGGAAGGTTTCTCTAGTAAATTTCTAGCAGAGTAACAGGTTTTTCATGATTCCAGGAGAGAGTCTGTTCAGACTGTCAGTACTTATTACAGAAAAAGAGCTATTCAAAGGTGATCAAAAATCCCCCTGATACCTCCCTTGGGAGGATGCAAGCTGAGACTTCATGGAGCTTATGCCAATTATTTTCTCTATCTGCATAGTGATGTCTGACATACAATAATTGTGCAGCCCAGCTGTTGCCTCAAGAATTTTCTTTACCTCCATTCACACAATATTTCCTTTTTTTAACTCCCCCTCTCTGTTTGTATTTTCCCAGCTGCAATTTTTATTTGCATAAGCACATATACACACAATTAATCCCAAAGCAGATCTAAAGCTGTGTGCCTCTCTCTACCTGCCTTCTCTTTCAGGGCTATCATGAATCCACATTCGGACATGAACTTTCTTTCGAAGTACTCACTGATAAATTATCTAGGTCTCTATCTATATGACTGCCATTTGCCTATCAGCTCCCAAGAACCTCATAATCATGTTTCATTTTTGTATCAATCCAGATCTGCTATGAATTCTAAGAATTGAAAACCAGGGCAAAGAACAGCCTAGGGGAACTTAAGGGAGTGGTAATGGCATGTAGAGCCATTTAACCATCAGAAATCCTAACTCCAATGAAATTAATGGAGCTTCTGTTATTGATTTGAGTGGCACAAGGATTTCACCCTAGGTCACCAGTTTGAACAAGGTATAAATAGCTAGTGCCTGAAATACATTTATAATTGTTATAATTCTGTATCTCTCAAATTCTAAATTTCACAATTAGGATTTGCCCTTATCCCTTGTCCTTCCTCTGCACAAAAAACCCAAAACCAAACAAACAAAAAAACCAAAAACCCTAATGAAAAATGCTGAGAATGCTCTTGAGTGGAGAGGTATTGTTTTATGTGTCCTATCTGACTAAAAATTGCAGCTTCCGAACAAACAGGAACCAGCATTTCAAAGTTGGAGGTGAGAGTTTGCAAAGAGATACATCCTCTAAATGAAGTAATTGAGAAAATGGATCTAGCGTATGAAGCAGAATGCTAGAACCAATTCTGGCAATGTAAGTCAGTTGGTTTAGGTTATATTTTAAACATGTTTAACTACCGTTTTACTCGTGTTCTCCTCTCCTTTCTGTCTAAAAAATACGTGTACAAATGAAGATCACGAACAAGACCCTTGGCTACTGTAAACAGTCAAAAATCCATTGGCATCAGTAGCCCTCTGCTGATACATGTCAGCGAAGAACAGTCTAAGTGTTTGAAACCTGGAAGTAAAAGGCCCCAGAAATTGAGTATTTCCAACTGTGTTTTAATCTGAAATTAACAACAAAACAAAAGAAAACAACTCCCTCCAAGTCCCACTCTCAGAAAATCAAGTGACGACTAATAGCTCCTTGGTGACTTATTTGAAATGGGTAGTCTAACTGAATGAGTTTACCTCACCAAGCCCCTCACTAATTGGTACTACACAGCAGTATCAGAAAGGAAAGAGTGGACTGGACTAATGTAGGAACTTGCCAGGACAAGGGTTGATGGTGTCAGGAACCCTGCAGCGCCACTGTTCTTGTTATATCTACTCTGCTGATTTATTGGAGACTGTGGTATTTAGGATGGTTATTAAAGGCAGAGTAGATTTGTTAGTATAGACTAACTAAATCAGAGCTGTTTTGTAAACCTCAGCTTACTTCATCAGATGCAGGAATCATCTGATGAAGTAAGCTTGGGCTCATGAAAGCTCATGCTATACATCTCTGATTTAGTTAGTCTGAAGTCAGGGCAGATTTGTACCTTATAGATTACCATGACTATCTCTCTCTCTGTATTATTAAAACCTTTGTTCATAATGGTTCAATCCTCAGTCAAGTCTTGCCTCAATTACTGTAAAGGCCCCTGTGGTCTCCCTAACTTCTCCTCCCTCCCATTTCTGATCTGTCTTGCCTACCCAACCACATCTGTCTGGAGACTCTTCACTGGTTCCCATTTTCCCATTATAAAGCTAGCTAAAAAGCATTAAACACAAGCTCCTTGTTGCCTTCTACTCACCTTACTGCTCCTTGCTCCATTTTTAAATTTAGTTACTATCCCATTCATCTCTTACTCCTGTTCTCATCCTCTTGATATATCCTTTCTTGCTGAATAACTTCCCCTAACTCTCCTTCCATTTCCTCCATATAAACTTTGCTTCCAAAGACCACTTCTAGTCTATTCCCCTCATCAGTGATCCCTCCATTCTCTTTTACCTGTAAAACTCATGTCAACTCATGTCTATCAGACTGTAAGCTCCTTAGGGGAGGGAATGCCTGTATCTTGTGCTGTGTTTCATAAACTGTTGTGCATGTTTGTGATGATGCACACTTTGGTGTTACTTAGTCATATAACAAAGTATAGTCGCGAACCTTTTACATACATCGTTACAGCATGATGAAATGCAACATAATGGTGAACTCAATAATAATAATGTACAGAGAAACAGAAATAATTTCCAAAGTATGCTGCAAGAAGTGTAAGCTAAATGGCATCATGAAAACAGACAAAGGAAGGAAACACAGTTCCTCTGATGGGATGCATAGGCTCCACACAGCAGTTGGCAAAGCCTCTGAATATAGGAGCTATGCCAACTTTTTCCTCTCTCAACTGCCGGGGTTTCAGAGAAAACCAGCTATGTGAGAAAGCAGCTGGGTTAATTAGGGTAACAGGTCCTAACTGTGAAATAACCCAGCCAGATGGGAATGCAACTGAACTATGAGGGACTAGTTACTGCACTTAACTGTGCTGAGCAAAGCAGGCCCCTCTTCTCCTGTGGCAAAAGATCCATAACCTTCATAGCAATTTTGCCCTGTTGGGCTTCGGGGGACAAGGGATAGAAACAAGCAAACATGTATATAACTGGGAAGGGATTAAAACACCTCTCTTCCTTATACAGTCCTTACAAAAAAGGACTGCATATTTGTACCACTTATATCACCAGACAGTTTGGCTCCTTGTCTGAAAACTGAACAAGAAAGAGCAATCCTAGTCATTTCCCAGTTATATCCATACTCTTCCACAAAATGCTAAAAGATCAATGAGAGGCAGTAGTGGTTAGCCCCTTGACTGTTTTCCATGATGCTTGTATAGAGCCATGCTTTGGCATTGGCTCAATATAACACAAAAGGAAAAGAGCCACCTCCCACATCACCAACCCAAAGGCTATCAAGTTCTCTAAGAATTTAGTTTAATTATCATACAGGGTAGGGAAAAGGCCTCACAGAGGAGATTCTGAGCTGGTGTAGATCAGCTGAGGTCCATGTACTGTATGATAAACACTACCTTCAGTGGAGTTATGTTAATTTATACTACCTGAAAATGTGGCTCTCTGTGGGGTGATAAATACTGGAGTTCACCTCAAAAAGAATCAGAAGGGGTTTTTTTCTTATAAAGTATGTAAACCAGGAATCTTTTCAAAGACTAGAAAGCCCCTATCTGTTTCTGACACATTCATTTTCATTAGAGATTGCAGATCAAATTAATCTTCTTGAGAGGCAAGAAGCTCTTATTAAAGACAATAGCCCCTGTTCAATAGTTAATAAAGACTCTGAGGAAGCTACGGCTGACGTGCATTTCAATTTAGTGCACTACTTGGTGTCTGTGGGAGAAGTTGACTCACTTTTATGGGGAATTAAGAACATTATACTGGTGTTAATGCAGGTCAGGTCAGGTTTGCCTGCTACCATAACTTAGAGTAAACAGTACTACCTGCAACTGTTATTGCCAAATGCTGGACAGCTGTTAAATAACCTGGCAACCTCTAGGGTGCCAATGGCTTTGTGCAGAAGAGCACCTTGGAGGTACTAGTCTTACCCTGGTGGAGGAAATGCTACCAAAAAGTTTTGGAACTGAAGTCTACTCCATGATAGAGTAGACTAGGCTCTTTAACCCTGGTCAGCGACCAGTCTAGGAGTGAGCCCAAATGGATAATCTCCCTTGTCCTGGCAGCTCCTGCAGCCAAGCTGGTTCCAAATGTACTAGCACCTGCCTTTCTTTCGGATTAAACCAGCAGCCACTGGCATGTGGACAGCTCAATGTCCCCATATACGCTGCCTGGGATTTTTGCGGTGTGGAGGGGTACCTCCAGCTTTGCTTTATCTTTCAAGAGAGGATTAGGCTCAGTGAGCTGATGTCTCACTTGATGTTATTCTATTATCTTGTGAGACAGACAGACACTTACTACTACTACTAGTATCTTGCACTTCTTTCTATCTACTTTGGAAATAGAACTTGCTTTCTTAGAATGTTGTTATGCTCATTATTATGCCACGTTGCATTGTGTTGTAAAGAACTATGCAAGAGAGGTTTGCAGTCTACTTACACTTTATGATTAATAAATGACAATGAAGAAGTTTTTATTATCAAGAATCATCAAAGAGCTTCCAGCCAGAATGTGAGAACTACAGACCAGATTCAGCAAACAACCAGGCTCCTGTGCACACACAAAAATAGGTTTGAACAGGGTACTTAGCAAGGCATTGTTCCAACACTGCAGAGTGAAAAAGTAGGTCATGAAAGTAGGTTTGACAGAACAGAGAATTGAACTTGTCACCTCACATTCCATTGGTGCAGAAATTGAAAACTGCCAGCATGAACTAGTGAGAGGCATTGGGCTTCCTGTATTAAAATAGCAGTCAGGATGCTGAGCAAAGTGACATGTTTCCTAGTCTCCTTGTTCCTGTAAAGCAAATGGTAGACTATTTAGTCCTGTGATTATACCAGGCTCTGACAGTGGTAGAAGATCTCTATGGAGAAGCTTCATTTTTTTTGCAGTTTCCCAGCTATCAGCTATACTTATTTGATTCCTAATTGAAGTAAACACCCAGTAAACTCAGAGCAAAGGCACTAATTACAAATAAATGCTGCATTCTAGGGAGCTGCTGGAGAGCAGTTAGGCTGCCACAATGGAAACTTTTTCATCAAAAGGATCTATTGCTCTACCTGAGGCTGCAGATGGATGGCAAGAAAGGAACCCCCCCCTCAGTGCTTCTTAATACACATACCAATAATACTTTGCTTGGGTTATCTAACCAGCACATTTCCCACAGTATTTGAACAAATGGAATCTCATGCAGTGCCGCCTCTTTAAAACTCTTTTTAATAAAGTTACTGTATTTCAGTTTCTCTAAAGTATGTTCCAGGGTCTCCATTTCTACAACTCAGGTGGCATGCAAGCAAATTGCACAGCTCTGTCCCCCACATAGGAGAGTGGCAAGGAAGCAGGAGACTATTGGTCATGCTGGAAGGGTGCAGACAGAAATGCAGCTCCCTGTTGTAACTGGGAACACTCTGCAGAAAGCTTTTCAGTTACACTGATCCCAGGAACCAAACAGAAGTTCACTACTGGTTCCAGGGGGGAGAGGCTGCTGGCTGCAGTCGGTTTTCCCTAGCAATGGCCCCTCCTCCCTGTGAGCCTGCACTGTTTTCAGAATGGGAGGGGGCAAAGGGAGCTCATTCTAGGGGTTCCCCAGCTGGCACTAGAGTGTGGGGTGGGTGAATTGGAACCCCCACCTCAGGGAAACTCCAATACGCCTGCTCCACCCTCCAGCATGGGCTGAAAACACCCCGGACTGAACCCCATCCACTCCCTTCCCCCTTCCCATTCTGAAAACAGCTCAGTGGTTGGCCTGCAGTGCAGATACAAGTTACAGAAGATGCTCTGTTTTGAAACATCATCACCTGAACTGTCATACAAGGATGGTTCAGATTTTCACCCAATCATTTTTTTTTGAAGTGGTCTGCTGCTGTGCACTGCTGTCTGTGGTCAGTTTAGATGAAAATTGTCACAAAATGTGGCCCGGGGCTGGATGTGGCCCACCAGGCCATTCTATTCGGCCCGCGGGGCCCCTAAAATATTTAGAAAATTAATATTAATCTGCCCTGGGCTGCCTGTCACGTGGCCCTCGATGGCTTGCTGAAACTCAGTAAGCGGCCCTCTGCCCAAAATAATTGCCTGCCCTGATTTAGCAGTTAATGCTGATGCCCTTATTAACTCTGGGTGCATCTACATGAGGTGTTTACTGCACAGTTGGCTAATTACCTGCATCTACATGTGTTTCACTATTAGGCTGGGGTAAATTAATTTACTTTGCAGCAGGACAACTTGCATTTGTCTCTGTCTATCAAGTTGAAGCTAGAGAAAGGCATTCTCTAAGAAAAGAAAAGTCTCAGTTGATTAGCTCCCACTGGGGAGAGATCCACTTGCACTTAGCAAAGGAGTAACCATTGGGGGATTTAGAAGACTTTTGTCTTCTCTGTTCCTCAACCCTTGTGGAGGAACTGTCCGTGGAGGAAGAAGATACACACTTAGGTGATCTTAGAAATCCCCAGGCTCCCAAGTCTCCTTGGAAAAAGGAGATTAATTCAAACTCAGCTGCTGAATAATTTACTTACTACTCCTATACTCTCAGCACTAGCAAGTTATATGGGTTCTTGACTTATGTGCTAGTAGTTGGGCTCCATGCTTTGTTGATGCATTTTTAGTGTTATATGCCCTCTTGATTACCAATGCTTCTCCTGATGTAGGGTGCCTCTGTTAGAGGAATAGAATAGCTCTTCAGGGATGTGCAGACATTTTTTTAGTATTACTATAATACTGTGCCCTGAGAAGGTTAACAGAATCACTCCTACACTTTGGTCAGGTAGTTCAGAGTTGGTTGCAAGCTGCACTTTGGTCATTCTCTAGGTGAATCAGAATGCTGTCCTTTGGTTACTTTGCTTCAGCTCCCACTGACTTCAGCATTAAGCATAGGTGCTTATTGTCTTACAGGAGTGAACCTTTCTTGATCATAAACCTCCAACCACTATTTTCCACTCTGAAATGGTCATTCTAGGACTGTAGAATAACTTTTTTTGGAAATGACCTAATGAGTTTATATCCAGAGGTTGGCTGAAGTTGCAGTGATCCCAGTCCTCTACTGAGAGAAAGGGAAAGATGCCTCATTTGTTATCTTTTACCTTATATCCTCACCTGCACAATGGGCACAAAATGCTCCAAAGGTCTGGTATGAGCCTGAGATGCTGTTTGTTGGCACAGTTCCACTGAAGTCAGTGGAACTACATTGCCTGACCCCTGCTAGGAGCTGTCATTTGAATGACAGTATTTTAAACCCACTTGGCTTTGGTAGAAAGGTTCTAGGGAAAGGAGAATCAAACCCTTTAAAAGAGAAGACTGCAAGAGCCAGATCATCATATGGTGTATGCTGGTGCAGCTCTATTTAAGTCAATAGAACTGAGCTGATTTATGCCAGCAGAGGATCTGACAGATAATTTGATTCTCCTCCCATTTGTGCCAGTTTTACATCAGTATAAGTGCTCGCCTGTTGTTAGTAGTATAATTCCTGATTTACCAAAGTGTGGGAAGTGAATCAGGCCCCAAAACCATGAAAGTGATTGACAGAAGGAGGAGAGGGGGTGGGGGAACCTTACATTAGTTTTGGCAAGTATAACTTTCTGAATGAAATCTGGGTTGAAGTGCATCATCCTGGCTAGAAGAAAAATGCAGGCAAAAATTCCCTGCTTCATAAATGAAGCTTGTGACAATCATGGAGAAAAAATGTGGATAATATTCAGTGTCTATTTAGAAACACAACACAAGCACCACTTCATTCCCTGGCTTTTCTGCACCCTTCAGCTCATGTGAGCACAATTGGTACGTTTCAAACTTTCCATAGAGAGGACTGCAAAACATGTTATATTTCTTTCCAGACCACATGGTTGCTTTGGTTATTTTGCTTTCATTTGATCTTGCTTTTGTTATTCTGGGATGTTCTTATTCCAATAGATGTTGATTATTTTGAGACTGAAAATGGTGCAATCTCTCTCTCTCCTCTCTTGCTCCTGGCTAATTGCTTTAATGCATCTTGAATATATCTGGACTACCTCCCTCTAACCAGTGGGTCATCATTTATTCACAGGGCTGAAGTCCCTTAAGCAGTCTCCTGCTGGCCATCACACTGCAGGGGACTGATGCAGCATGGCTGGCCAGTCACCGAGAAAGATGACATCATTTTCATGTCAAGGATGAGGCAGGCAGAGGGCTTCTCAGGGGGAGGGAAGTACTTACCCACTTATCTTTAGACATACACCTACAATTTTCCCTTTCAATCTCATTCTCATCTGCCTACTCCCACATGAGTTACTAATATAGGACACACAACGGGGCTTCTTCCCGTCTGTCCTCTCCTCATCTATTCAGCTAATTAGCTTGTTTTCACAAGGGGGATGGCATCCAAAATCTACCCTCCACCCTGTTCTGAGCACAGGATACACAGGATCAGGCTGTCAAGTGGTATAAAACAATACAGCTCCATTAAAGTCAACAGAGCTAGGCCAATTCACACCCACAAACCATCAGACCCACAACACACAGTCCTATCAGTGAACAATGGAGCCCTGGCCAAAGTTCAGTGGAAATATTGCCATTGCTCTTGATGGGCTTTGGAACTGGCACTTCCTGATGTGAGGGAGGTTTTCACTGTTGCTTTATAAAGTAATAAACTTCAAAGTTCAAGAAAGACACTGGAAACTTAATAGTTAAGACAGGGAAGCTGGTCCCTTGAGGCAGGCATTACTCAAATGGGACCCCAAAATAAAGTTGTGGGGCCATATTCTTTACTGGTGGCAAAGAGTGTAACTCACTGACTTCAGAGCTGGTTGGACTGATGCCAGTTGAATATATGGCTTTAGATTTAGTTTGTACTTGGGTGCATTTAATTGCATTGGTTTCATACATGGCAAATGGTTAACAAGTCTGAGGATTGTTTAGTGTTTGTTTGTCTTAGCTCCTGCAATTGCTAGGGTCTTTCTATACAGCGGAGAAGGGATAGACTCTCTGTGGAGGAGTTCATAGTTTATGGGCAGGGAGGCAGAAAGTAGAAGAAGCAAAATAAACAATGGTGATTTTTTTTTTGAAATGAATATCCATTAAATTCATGGTAGGCAACAGAGTAGAGGTGGTTCTTAAATGTGGACAGTTTGATGGAGGAAATTTTGTCTGTGCTTGAATGAGGTGATACGTATGAGAAGCAGCCAAGAATAGATCAGAAGGCACTGACCTTCTGTACTCTTCGGATATACAGACATGCTGAGTGAGTGTGTGTTCATTTGTGAGACTGAGCTTGTTGGCCCTTTCAGAAGGTTTCAGATCCTGCTGCATTACTACAGTTCTCTCTCTCGTGCTGCAAGGAATTTTATTTTTCCACAAGAAGTGTCAGCACTTGTCTTTCAAAGGCACAGAAGAAGAAAGGAAGAGACGATTGTGAAAACAAGTGTTGTGCAGCCCAATTTTATGCCCTTGCAGCAGATGAGGCAGTAGGATAGAGGAGAGTTGCTAATGAATACACCAGCTGTGTATGGAAAATCAGCCAAGACCCGCCTCTGGGCTCTCATTTTTCTGTTTGGATCCTCAGCCCAGGCTGCCTGGGAGCATCATGCGATAGTACCTCAAAAACAACAAGCAGCAGCAAGGCTAATAAATCTCAGATTAAAGTGCTAAAAGGATCAGGTCTTGATCCAGGCCCTCTGCAGAGCAGGTCAGCCCTTGGATCACAATCAGAATATCCAGCAGGACATAGGCAGAAAGAGGATGAAGTCCTGCTCCACTTATGTCCAAAGGAGTTTTGCCACTGAGGGATGCCTAGCGTTTGCTAAATGATGAACAGCAAGGGAAGAAACACATCAAAAACTGCAAAACCAACAGATCTCCAACATCCATCTCTAACTCTGTCCTTAGCCTTTGCTCTCACTGTAGTATATTTGGGGCAAGGAATATATCTTCTCACAAGCATATAGAATTAGAGAACCAGAGAAAATTAGGGTTGGTAGAGACCTCAGGGGAAGTTCTGGTCTCTGGCAGTATGTCTGTATCTGTTCCATTTAAGATCAAGTTGTAAACTTCTTTCTTAATAGTGGGGTGCACTCTGTCCATGTAAAAATTAATTCATAGAATCACAGAAAATGAGGGTTGGAAGGGACCTCAGGAGGTCATTTAGTCCAACCCCCTGCTCAAAGCAGGACCATCCCCAAGTATATCTTCCTCACTTTGACTAGTCTGGTCTTAAAAACCACCAAGGATAGAGATTCCACAACCTCTCTGTGTAGCCTGTTCCAGTGTTTTGCTACTCCCCTAGTGAGAAAGTTTTTCCTAATATCTAACTTGAACTTCCCTTGATATTACTTAAGATCATAGCTCCTTGTTCTGTCATCTGCCACCATGAAGAACAGTCTAGCTCCCTCCTTTTAGGAACCAGCCTTCAGGTAGCTGAAGGCTACTATTAAATCCCCCCACAGTCTTCTCTTTTCCAAGCTAAAAAAACACAGTTCGCTCAGCCTCTCCTAATAAGTCATGTGCCCCAGCCCCTAAACCAGTTTCATTGTTCTCTGTTGGACTCTCTCCAATTTGTCCACATCCTTTCTGTAACTAGGGGCACAAAACTGGACATAGTACTCCAGATGTGGTCTCACCAGCGCTGAATAGAGGGAAGCACTTCCCTCGATCTGCTGGCAACACTCCCACTAAAGCAGCCCAGTATACCGTTAGTCTTCCTGGCAACAAAGACGCACAGTTGGCTCATATTCGTTTTATTGTCCACGGTCCCTTTCTGCAGAGCTGCTGCTTAGCCAGTCAGCCCTGAGCGTGTACCAGTGCATGGGATTGTTCCATCCTAAGTGCAGGACTTTGCACTTGTCCTTATTGAACCTCATGAGCTTTCTTTTGGTCCAGTCCTCCAATTTGTTGAGTTCTCTCTGAAGAGATTCTCTGATATACTCTTGGTTTTTTAACTATAAATCTCTCTGCAAATCTCTCTGCGAGCACATTCTTGGATCCACAGTCTGGGTTAGTCCTTTAAATACGAAAGGGTTAGTCCTTTAAATACTAAATATGTAGCAATAATATTTCCATTCATAGATCTCAAAGAGTCTAGAAAGACTGGATGTCATTGACCCATTTCATGGATTAGGCAATTGAGGTTCAGAGAAGAAGGAGGTCAAGATTACATAGTGAGTCAATGGCAGAACTGGGATTAAGCCACAGCTCTTCTGACCACGTCATGTTCCCTACTTAACAGGTTACAGTGTTTTTCCCTATGCACTTTGTTCCAGTGGAAAGGAAAATACTTTGGGTTGTTTTTTTCCAGTTCTTTGTGATGAACTAGATATTAAAAAAATTCCAAAAGCCATCCCTAATCCTTGTGTAAACCCCTTGTACTGTAGGAAGAATGTGCATATCCATACAAGAGCCCAATCACAGACTTTGCTCTCAAAAAGTGTAAAGTGAATCTGAGTCCAGTCCCATCAGTACTGACAAGTTGGCAGATCTGGGTGGGGCTGGTAGCTGTAGCAGATTGCACAGAACAGGGAGGTTGGTACTGCATTAGGAGGGGAATAAACTGCCCTCTTTCTAAGCTTCTATTAATGCAGTGTGTATGAGCAACACTGCATGAGGATTATACAGCATGATGTAGGCTTGGATAGCAACAAATGATTTATAATTTATACATTTTATAATTTAAATATCTTTCAGCCACTCAGATTTATCAATAAATCGATCCCCACGCTCTCTGTTGAAGGAACCTGTATTTTGCAGTCAGGTGCACAACTACCAAGGAGATCTGCAACTGGACATGTGTCACATGAAAAGCTTTTACAATTCCTTCGGCAGGGAATGAGTGCTTAATTACCATGTGCCACTGCTGTTAACCTCTGCAAATAAGTCTAATTATCACAGATTAATGAACATAGCTTAGGCACATCTAAAGAGGCTTCGCTGAGGGTTTTTCATATCCACATTTCATTATCTTCCTCAGCACCATCATTCCCCATGCATGCTGTTAGATGCATTTTATTATCATTGTTGCTGTTCCTTGTGAAATGCCAACAGCAGAGCCTATGGGATACTGGACCCATCAATCAATGGGCAAACCTCCTACTGACATGAATGGGCCTTGAATCCTTTTGGGTGATGAAAAAAACTCATACTGTAATCAGATTCACTGATTTCAGTGGAGCTCCATTGAGGTCCTAGGGGCTGGTCTACCCAGGGCCAGGGTCAAGGTCCAGTTCCTTTAGACTCACCATTTTATTGAAAAAATTGCTGAGATGACAGAGAAATATTTACTACAAAGCATTTGTCCCACCTCTCCAGGAGTATGCCACGATCCTACTTTTGTATTTATGAAACTTGACCAAGATTGCATGAATTGTATCTTAATTTAAAAAAAAAAATTCCCCCTACTTTTTGGAACTGGTGAAACTTGAAAAGTCATTTTTGCCTGAAATTCATACTTTTGCATTGAGCGGAAATGGTGGCAGTGGGGAAGAAGCTTCTCCTAACTTACATATGCATGTCACTCAAATAAACACATCTGACTTAGTGTAGGTTTGTAAATATGGCTGAAAGTCACGCTTTAAAAAAATCTTTCAAACAAATTTTTGGGCATAGTCTTATGTTTGCAAAGTCGCCTGAGGACAGCTGAGGTGAATTCTATGGGACAAGTCACATACTGTTGTCTTCTCTCATGATTTTATTACAGCTCTAATGATATTTTTGTTTTCTTAAGACTCGGGACTCCAGAGGCCAATGATGACATGAGAATCTCAGCTTTCATTTTAAAAAGGTTACAGAGAAAAGTCCAAGCTCAGAAATCTGACAAAGGGCCCCACATTTATTATTACAATAATAATAATTATTCCTATTAATACACTACTATTACTCATGATTTTTGAATCAGGTTTTTTTTTTAATCATGAAACTGAATATGTGGGGTTGGCCAGTGCATGTGGGCAAGATCCGAGCTGAGACTAGAAATGGCAGAGGCATGAGGAAGATTCTGGGTTCATTCTTAACGCAAAATACATTAATAAATTATAAGACTTTATGATCGCATTAGGAAAACTTACTCTTCCATCCTTAAAATTAATAATGAAACATGTTTAGCTATTCTGGCTTATTCTCAACACTCACAAAGCTGCTGATGCTTTGTTACTGCTAATATTGTCACCACTGCTTTCCTTTTATATTTGAGTTGATATTCAAAATAAATTGTCTGATGCTCCCTTTCTGTTTAGCTTGCCTAGTACACACACATGCATGCGCACACACACACGCACACAATTTTAGTCCAAAGATCTGTAAGGAATATTTTAGAACAGTTACCTCAAGAACACAGCCTTTTAAAGAAGTTTGCCAGGTTGCCTTTACAAGCTGCACAAATCTCAAGAAACAAGAATTTGCTAGTGCATAAGGGAAAATATAGATGCAATTCTGTATTTCCTTTGAAACTGGCATCTAACCACTTTTTTGTAGAAGTGTTTTGGTGGCCTCAGCTGTGTCTGGCTTAAACATCGCCTATTGTTTCCCTCATGGGGATGTTGCTGCTGAACAGCATACAGCTTCTCTGTTTGCTTTCATGAAGAGCATTTCAAGATTCTGTGCAGTATGGAGGAAATCAACAGATGTAGCTGGAGGAGGCTGAATGGGCCAATTAATGTTAAACTAATTGGAGCTACAATTTTAGACTTGATTTGTATGTTGTACAAATTACAGCTCTTTCTCAAAAAAAGGGAACATTCATTTAATAATAATGAAACTTGTAAATAATATAACACTCATTTAAAATGGTTTCTCATGCAAGATATCTTGAGAGCTAGCGCTGGGCTCCCTTAATTTAGGGACAAGATGGCACTTGTTCTGTAAGATGCAATGCTTTATTAATCGCCTCCCCAAAGTACTTGACTGGTTGTCAGCAATAGCTAAGTGTTCTGAATAGCTGCTCTGTATTCTTTCCAAAAGGTGCATCGTCCAAAAATGACACTCGCAGTCAGATTCTGTTTGCACATCTAGTAAGTGTTACCCCCTAGATGGGGTGCTTTCAAGTTAGAGTTGAGCCCAGGGTTCATGTCAAGGTTGAGCAATCTGGCAGCTTGCACAAGCCTTTTACACACAGATCCTATGTGTAATTTCCCTCTCCTCTATACTGTGTGTAGTTAAGGAAAAATCTTGTTATTTTATTGATGTTTCCAAATAAGCCAAGAACATTTCAGTTGCTTAAAGAAAAACATTTTTAACCTACAGAATGTTTTCTTCCATTCAAATGTATTACTGAAGAATGCTGAGGTTGCCTTACTCTATTTACTAAAGGAAATTATTTGTAGACCTAAAAGCTGTTCTTTGTACACTGGAAATCTTGTACCTAGCCTACAGAATTATTTCTTGCAGAACAGAATCCTTAAATGTGTAGATATCTATGGGGTTATCTTTAAAGGCCAACATCTAGATTATCTGTTTGAATCAATACCTGACAGCTGCTATGGGGATGACTGTTGCTATGGGTTACTGCAAGGCACATGGTAACAATGGCCTTAAACGTCACATCCTCCACTGAGTTAGTGTCTCTCTGGAGGGATGACCTTTCTTTTCCTTTAATGTATGTAGTTTTTTCTGTTTGTGTACTGTCTTTTGGGAGGGTGAAGGTTGAAAGGAAGAGAAAGAGAGAGTGAGGAAATGCAGCTCTACAATCCAAATTCATTGGGTAGGTTTCCTGTGGTGTCCTTGCATCCATTCCCTCTTAGTGTTCACCTAAGAGGGCATGCTTGTATCTGCTACCTGCATTTCTTGCTTCTTGACAGAGCACTGGAGTTCAGGCTCTGCCCAGTGTGGCACCCTGTATTCTGGCTAGGCAAAGAGGGAATAGCAATGGGGAACACTGATAATGGATCCAGTTTCCTTGTTCATTTTGTTTGAGCTAGTCATTTTAAGGTTTCTATTGCTCCTGCTTCATCAGGACATTGGACTGCACTCACAGAAAACAACAAAACAAAACCTGGCCAGTAGTTGCCATCAAACACAATGAAAAACAGAAGTATATACAAGCTCCGCTTATATTCTTTGTTCCCGTTTTTCTTTCTTTTAACTGCTGTAACAGCCCGCTGCTGGTGTTTACATCTTCTTTTCAGCTCAGGATTTTTCTCTGCCTGCCTCCTCTGCTTTATTTACTTATACATTCAATAATTCAGAGAAACCTTATTTTAAATGCAAAGGCTAGAATTTGCCCCTGGGTTTAAAAACAAATCCTGTTACATTCAGAAAATTGATGAACAAGGAGGTAGACATAAAATGCATACACTAAATATGTATGGCTAGAAGTAGACATTCCTTATGATTTTGTTTTCATTTGGAAATAAAAAGCATGCTTGTAAAGTTGTCACAACATTGCTGTATCCATCTCATTGGGTAGGGCTGGATTGTGCAGGACTTTCATAAGAGCAGTCCTTAACACACAGTGAAGCTCACTACTGTCAGAGGAAACTTTGCTTCAGATTGTGCCAGAATTATTGCTCCCGGGCTCGGTGTTTGCATGTGTGCCCAGGACTGCACCATGTTGAGCAGGGGCAGAGGAGCCCTGGCTTGCAGGGGGCGCTGGGAGTCAGCCTGCCAGTCCAGGGCTGCTCCCCACAAGCTCAATATGCTGTAGAGGGTCTGTCTGCGGCACAAGGATGCTACAGTTCAGGGCTAGCCAATAGACAACCCCACACTTGTGCCCAGCCAACCCCGGTCAGTGTCTACATGTGTGTTGCAGCAAAGTAAATAACTCTGCTGTAGAATAGTACTTGTGTTGGGTAGTACTATGCTATGAAGGAGTTAATTAATTTACTTTGGCCTAATAGCACAGCATGTGTAGACACTGATTGCTTTACTGTGGAGTGAGTCAGCTCTGCACTAAATGTCTCATGTAGATGTACCCAGTATGAGGAAAAACTCAGGTGAGCCAGGGTTGGCAGAACCCTTCAGCAGTAAAGAGACTTAAACCTAGGTTTGGGACAGCACTTAAGTACACGATCAGTTTGAAGAACCTGCCTTGCAGAAACTTATGACAGAATCACTTGGCGCTAACATCCATGGAATTACACCACAAACTATTTTGGCTCATGGTTTCAACTGACTGTACACTGTAAATGTATTATGTTCCAGTAGTTACCTATATCTTTTAAAAAGAATTTTATAGCCAGTTGGGTATTTTCTTTTCTTGTGTCCCCATTCATATTACATAATATCACACTTGACCAATTCTCTCCAGCCATCACCTGCCATGTAATTGTTATGGTTTGTTTATAGATAATTGAGAAAGAAATGTAAACTCACTGAGATGATTAAGATATACACAGCTGGTGTCAAGAGAAAAACTTGTGAACTGAGAAAAATGAGAGCGTATTGAGTATGTATGAAAGAATAGCCTGTACTGTTTCATAATGACTCATCTGTGACCCTTATTCTCCAAATTATGCCAAAGGCAAGTAAGCTGCATTTCAAAACCAGGGATCTATGCCTTCTGGGATGTTTTATTCTCGTTGCTGTCAGTTATAAAATAAATGCATATATTAATACAACAGCTACAAATAAGAGTCTGTTTTGAAAAGATGCGGCATTGCCTTATAAATGTCACCAGCGGAGCAGTGGAGTGCTAAGTCATCTGCTATTGCTTCTATTATTTACCTTTTATTAAATATACATATTGAAATAAAATACACCAGCTTAAAAAGAAAAAAAATCTCCATTATCTTATTCTTCTGGAAATTCTTTAAGGATATGCTGAGAGAATGGAAGTTTCATTAATCCTTATATCATGTAAATGTAATTTAAATTTGCTTTTTAAACAAGACAGTAAAAAGTGAGGCTCTTTTAAAATATTTAGTATTGGTGTTTATTAAATCCACTAGATGGAACGATTTTTTAGCTTTCTAGAATATTTTATTGTGGAAAACCCCAGGGGCTTGATCCAAAGTTTGCTGAAATCAGTGGAGGGTTTATTTGTTTCCTTTGACTTCAGTAGGTTTTGGGGCAGGCCATGTATTTGTGCAGACCGTATCATACACCAGAATACCAATGAATGCTTGTGCCCTCTAGGGTCAGCAGGATAATGGACATGACTTTATTGCAAATGTACTATGCACACATAGACATAATTAATGCAAATCCATGGCCTGATGCTGATTGCTCACTGCTTGCGTTGAAATCCATGGGAGCTCAGTGCTGGGTTCTCAGTTACTCTTTGTGTATATAAATGAGTTTTTGCAAACAGTGCAGGGATTGATCCTGGAGTCTTTGCTGGGCCAAACTTCCATTAACTTTTTGAGGATATTAGCCTGAGTAAGCAGCTGAAGACCAGCTCAAATTCCATACAAATCTTAAGTGAGTCTTAGGGTTAGATGCCAAACTAGAATGGAATAAAAGCCGACTCCTATCCCACTAGAGTCCATGGAAGCTTTGTACTGTGAGTAGGATAAGACCCAACTAGGGTAAGGCATAAAGCATAAGTCTCTATCTCTCTGGGCTTAATCCTGCATGGTGTTTTGTATCTCCCATGAGGTACTTAGCACAGTCAACTCCAATTGCAACCCATGGGTACCTTGCAAGAGTGGTCAGCACCTTGGAGTACAAGCTTCATATGGTAGCCAATAGAAAACTGAAACAGTGAAAACAGGATTTAGAAGAAAAGAGAACAAGTGTTTGTATGTCAATATGCATTGATTCTCTATCTACCATGCAGGCTAAACTCTCTGATGCCAATAGGAATTATTCATATGTTTGGACTGCCCTATAGCTTTATCATTACAGCTGGTTGAAAGCTTTTAGTCAAAACACTTTTTCAGCCAAAAACTGCTGTTTAATCAAAAATAAAATTTTCTTTTGGGGACCAAAATCTTCCTCGTTAGTGCAATACAGTGGATTTTGTTGGGTTTTTTTTTTTTCAAATTTTAGTAGAAGATTCCAGTTAGAATTTAACTTTTTTCAGTCTTGTTTTTTGGGAACATTTTAACTAATATGTTTTTCAAAAGCAGAAACATTGTTTTTTTTAGTTTTTAGGGAAATTTAAGAAAAGTGGAGATTAAAAATATTTTTTTGTGAAAGCTAATTGGCTATGTTTAGCCAGCTTTACTGATAATCTCCCTTTTTGTGTTTCTGTCTCTTTTCACCTCCATCTTCTATTGTTGCTTTACCACTTCAGTCCTTTAAAAGGAGCCTTGGGAATAAAACAATTGTAATATTTTAGGAGATAAGTTTACTGTATCTTTTAGAATTTTGTTGCTATTATGATCATGTAATTTGAGATGCTCTTAAATAGTAAACTCTTCTGCTTTTAGATATTTATATTCAGCTACAGCTGTACACCAATCAAATATATGGGTTTAAAGCCATGTCTCTTAAAGGAGAAATTCAAAAGGAGATTATTGGTCAAAAATGCAAACAACACAACACAATTGCAAGTCACAGTAAATCCTCAACACTAGCCATTTATAAAGTATTCTGCTGCAAATCAAATTGTTTTATGGTTAGAAGAGCATTTAATACACTATGAACACTTTAAAGTTAACATTTTGTATTCAGAGTGATTAATGGCACCATATTGTATTTCAATTACTACAAGATACTTCTCAGTAATAAACGATGGCAATAATATTCACATTAAGTCAATAAAAAGCATCTTCAAAGTGTGATGTATAAGTGCTATTATCATAGCATAATTTGATCGCATCATGCAATGTGTTATCAACATTGTTACAGGAAATTTCTACACTAAGGGGCATATTTTTGTCCTAACGTGTACGGGGTTAAGCAGGTAACTATCAATATCAATTTATCCTCATGCACCACAATAACACTCCCTGAAACTGATATTACTTCGAATGAACACATTTTCAGAAAAATCATTGACTTAAATGATTTGTAGCATTGGGATCTATTCTCAGGGCTAGTTATATGCATAACTCAAAAGTATTACACAGAGGTTATTCAGGTGGTTTCTATGAGCATCAACAGAGACCAGATTCTTTTAGTAATTTCCTCTGCAATGAGGGGTGAGAAGTGATAAGATCTGCACTGCAGGTTATATAATGGCCTTTTATACCATCCTTCTTTTTGCTGAATATTTTTAATGAAGTTTTACTAGACTCACAGACAGCCCCAGTGACAGATATAATTGCAGGAGACATGGCCGTCCCCAAGGTAATATTTCTCATCGTCCTGTAATATTTTTCAGCCTCAGTTTCAGACATCTCTGTAGTATAGCCAAAAGATGGGGTGCAACCGATAAGAAACAGAGAACGGTTCTTTTTCTGCTTCTTATAAACCCTTATTATTGACAGTGTAACAGTTAGGGATGCCCTACATTTTCTAAGATCCCCATTTCAATCAACTGCTTATAATTTTGTCACACATCAGTTGTTCAGGCTGGAATTTTCCATGCTATGTGTTTGTCTCAGGTTGAATAATTTTGGTAAGTTCCAGCTAGCAGAGATTGTAAGAGAAAATGCATCATTCTGTTCACATTAAACACGTTTACAACACATTTCATTATGAAACTCAAGCATCCACATATTGGAATGAGGACTTGAGATATAGAAAAGGTGTTGCCCTGATGGCAGAGATGTACTTTTTGCTGTCTTGGTAATGTAAAAAAAATCACCAAATTAACCAAACTATAAGCCTCTAATAATTTAGTTTCCACATGATCAGTAGAGATTTGTTAGAGCTTGATGGTTAAATACTTTGAAGATTCCAGCTTCATTAAACATGCTTCTATCTAGGGCTACAGGGATGAAAGGGATATCCCTCAGCATGTCCCCTTCATTCTCCAAATAATCCTGGTTAGCTGTCTGGTTGCAGCCTGGGTTTTTGTGAAGGTTGAGGAAAAGTAGTTGTTGATCAGCTCTGCCTTCTTCGCATCTTCTTTTAAGCATTTGCCCTGGCTACTTAATAGTGGATCCACAGCTTCCTTGACCTTTCATTTCTGGCCAACATCTTTACAGAAACTCTCACTGCCCCTAACTTGCCTCGCCAGGTGAAGTTCCTTTTTACCTATGCCTTCCTGATTTTGTCCCTGCAAATTCTTACTGTTTTCTGGTGTGCTTCCTTGGTGACCTGCCCATCTTTCCATTGCCTGTAATGCTTTCCTTTTGCATTTGACTCATCCTAGAAGCAACTTGTGCAGCCGTATTGTATTGTAATTGGTAAGCCGTCTCTTACCATTGTTGTGCTTTTATTGTGTTGGAACAGTTTGTTGTTGGGCTTCTAATACTGTGCCCTTCAGAAACTTCCAGTCTTCCTGGGGGCCTTTATCCTTCAGCTTGTCTTCCTGTGACACCCTGCCTACTACCTCCTGAAATCAGTTGAAATGCACTTTTTTGAAATTCAGTGTCCCACTGCTGACTTCATGCCTTCCCAGTGTCAAGATCATAAATTCATAGAATCATAGAAAATTAGAGTTGGAAGGGACCTCAGGAGACCACCTAATCTAAACCCCTGCTCAAAGCAGGACCATCCCCAACTAGATTAGCCTGGTCTTAAAATCTTCCAAGGATGGAGATGCCACAGCCTCTCTGGGTATCATGTCATGATCACTTTCTTCCAATTTTCTCATTATCATGGGCGACTGGTGCCTTCTGAGTCTGGGTGGGCACCCACAGAAGCCAGCGGCAGGGACAGGGCTGGAGAGAACCTGCAGATACTGCCAGCAGCATTGGCAACGGGTATAGAGATGATGCGCTTCCCCCGTAACCCCCTACCAGTAACCTATACTCATCACCTTCATATCCTCCATCAGTTCTCCCCTATCAGTCAGTACAAGATCCAGAACAGATAACCCCTAGTTGTACTTTCAACTTTCTTGAACAGAAAGTTGTCCACATAAGTTAGGAACTTGCTTGGCATTTCATGTTTGGTTGAATGATTCTTGCAGCAAATGTCCAGAAAATTGAAGTCTCCCATCAGTCACAGTGGTTGGGTGCTAAAGGCATTTTGATAAGGGGAGAATGTGGCTTGCCTACTTGGTCTGCAGGCTTTATTGTGGGAGAGGACCAGAACATGGGAGGATGGAGGTGTGTTGTGTGGGTGATCCATGTAAATTATATGTAAAGAAAGGGTTCAGAAGGAAGTGAGGAAAGGGGAAAAGGAAGGAAAGGAGAAAGCAAGTTAACAAGAAAACTGGTTAGAAGATTACCAGAAAAATCTCCTCTTGTATATTCTTTGTCTTGAAAGATTCTCTGCAAAGCCAAAGAAACGTTATCTTGACACCCATGCAAGTGTAGCCTGATTAGCTATGGGGAGATAATTTCTTACTTAGATTGTTTAAAGCAGTGGAGGACAACTTTTTTGGCCACAAATTAAACTTCTTGCCCTCCTGAGTGCCATTACTACTCCCTTCTGCTACTATGCTTCCTGCTTCTTGCCCAATCTGCTTTCAGCTCTCTGCTGTATCTCCACTGTACTGTCTGCTCCCTCCCCAGTTCACCACATCACACACACACTTGTGCCACTTATTTTGCAATAACTTCCTTGTGTGGGGAAACCTGGAGGGGCTGAATGGTCTTGGATGTGATACTTCCTCTTTCTCAGTGTCTCAGTTTTTGAGTTTATAGAAATGAAATGGGGTGATAATGTATTTTTGTAAAATGCTTTGAGATCTGCACATGGAAGGTGCTATCTAATAGCCAGAAACATAACTACAGTAGGGCACTGGGGCAGTTGCCCCAGGTGCCGACTTGGGGGAGGAAAAGCGAGAACAGAAGGGGAAAAAAAATAAGGCTGCCACTCCACTGACACAGTTGCACAGGCAGCATTGTTGACAGTCAGAAACTGGTGCTGCCCCTGGCATCTGGCCACATCATTATGCCTCTGCTAAAAGCTAGGTATCATTTTACGCAAGTCAAAAGCTCTTCCCACTGTATACAAGCACAGTAACCATATGGACTAAGACTCTGTATGTAAAGTGGCCCGTATGTTTGACAGCAAACATTTAAAAAAAATCCTGGCCATCAAAACCATTTCCTTTAATTAAACAAGTGCTAAGAGGAATTGGACTGAAGTAAAACATTTGGACTTTCTCTTGATAAATTTATATAACCAGCATTATATCTTTAGAGAAGCACTTTATGCCACGGACAAAAAATGCAAAGATTTTTCTGTGTACCTGGGAGTCTTTTCTGGTTCTCTCTTTTAAGCTCCCCAAACTGAAACAGTTTCCAGTGAATGAGCAACTGAAGCCTCAGTCAGTCTTTCAAAAGCACGAGGAAAACAGATTTAAAAAAAAATCCTACAGTATAGTTTGTGATGATCAGGCCTGGGCAAAGAGGTAACATCATGTGCTGAACTGCTTGCTTTTTATTGTTTTACTGTTGTACGTAGAGTAAAGACAAACACATGCAGAATAAGCAAATCTCTCTCCCAGAGTCTTAGGCATTTATAGTGTGTCATTCACTAAGTACCAGCCCACTGGAATAGTGTCAGTTTAATTTTATTAGCTGTCTACTTTGTTCTGAATGCTACATAATAGTGTCTTTAGAAAGATCCCATACTTGCTCATTTTCTTTTTCTGTAGGCTTCTTCATTTTATAGTTCTAGAAAATTATACAATGAACTAATGTGGAAAAGCCCCCTGGAATTATTCTTTTCCATGTAATAAAAGCAGAAATGACAATGGATGAAAAGGTTTTGCTAATGAGTGCTTTGTGTAAGGCGGTACTGACATTTGTGTGGGTTCATAGAAAATAATATACACAGTTTAGAACACAGAAAAAGACTGCCTGGAAGTTTAGATAACTATTAGGTGCACTATTGATGAGGAACTGGAGCAAGACTGAGTTTGATTATTGGAAATCCTGTGTTATGTTCATAGATCTCCTTTTGACAGAAAGTATGTGTCCTTGACTTGCAATTGATAGATGGATGGTCACTGCAGCAAAATCACCTTGTCCGGTTCCAACTGTGATTGACAACATTGGCTTTGCCACTGATGAGTTAAAAGGAAACAGTTCCAAGAATCTATGTCATTCCTTTTCTAAACAGGAGTCAAACTAAGGGGTTATGAAAAAATGTACCTTTGAAATGGCTTTTCCAAAACAAAAACAAAAAATACATGAAAAAATAAAGGGAGAAAACATGCTGTGACCTACATCCTATGCTAACCTTACCTAGTAAAAATTACTAATGGACTACAAAACCACTCATGTGATTGATAATAAAGATAACAGGCAAGGGTACCAACATAAATGCTCATTTAACAATATCTAATGCTATTCATCCATCTTTTGCAAAGTTTAAAGTTTCTTCATGGTAAGGATGGCCAAAATTTGGAATGGGTTTCCAAGGGAGGTGATGCTTTCCCCTACCTTGGGGGTCTTTAAGAGATGGCTGGATAGGCATCTGGCTGGGGTCATCTGACCCTAGCACTCTTTCCTGCCTAGGCAGGGGGTCGGACTCAATGATCTGTTGAGGTCCCTTCCGACCCTAACATCTATGAATCTATATGATCCATTACTTGAGACAAATCTTTAAGTCAATGTCAAAACTACCACCGAATTCCACGAGAGAATTCCATCAGGATCTTAAAGCAGTTGTTATTTTCTTTTTCTAAGGAGAATAAATGCATATACTCAGTTTTGGAGCAGTAATAATTGCTATATCTTGTTTGGAAAGCCCTAGTTATTTATCTGCATTATAACTAAATGGAACGTTGTGTATGAAGTTTTATTTGCTGAAACACATAGGTTGGGATTGACCTAAAATCTTTGTGAACTCGGGTCAATTCAGTGAACAGATTTGGCCAAAAATGGGGAAATTTTTAGAAAAAAGTGCAAGCATTTTATTTCATTAAAAAAAATAAAGTTTGAACTTTTGTTATTTCAAAGATCATTTCAAAATTTGCTTAAGTTTAGGGGTACAAAATAAAGATGAAGTCCTCTCCCAAAAATTTAAAGGAGTATTTTTTTATTTTAGTGAAACAATATGTTTCTATTGGCCCCAAAAGACACTTTAAATTTTTTGAATGAATGGCAGTATTTTTTGTTCAGCCAGAAAACAGAGAAATCACTTCTTCACACAGCTCTAATATCTCTCCTTGCTGCAGTTCAAATACCTCGTTAAATAACGCAAGTAGAAATTGGTGCCCTATTAAATTATGAATCCCAACAATTTGTGTCCTGGAGTGTCTGAGAATTAACTTGTTTTAGAACATATTGTGAGGAATGAATCTCTGTGCCCATTGAAGTCAGTGAGAGCAATCCTACTGTGTTTAATAGAAACTAGCTCAAACTCCCGTGTCAGGTTTAGACTACAAAGTTTTTCCTGTGTAACTATAACAGCAGAGGTTCTGTATTGTAGACAATCCCTAAATACAACTGCAGGGTGTGCAAATCAAGGTAAATCAATATATGTCTCCTCCCATCCAGAAATATTTATTTTTAAAGGACTGTGACTTTCCCTATAATAGCATTGGTGATGTTATAATGTGCTGCTATGAGAGAGTAAAGCAATGTCAAAGCTATGAGCAGCACTAAGGTCACCTGCTTCTGAGAACCAAGAGGAATGCATGAAATGACACCTCTCTCTCTACTTATTCATTCCAGGACTCTGTCTCAGAGTTTTTATCTCTGATTTCAAAACAATACAAATCCACTGTACACATTCAAATCCCTTTTTTACATTATAAAACTCCAAGGGAATGATTGCACAGAAGCATTTTTATCCTCACCATCTCTAAACTTAGTCTCAAGTCAGGAACTTGTAGAATAAACCGATCATCTCAGCTACCACATCTCACCTTCTGGTTTCTTTTTATTAGAAAGAACAACCAGCAAACTAACATTCTAGAGGTATTTACCTCCTGTTAAAGAGTAGGAGGGAAGCTCCACTGGTGACCTCCATTCTATAAAATGATTTTTCCCCTTCTTGTAAAATAATCTCATAACATTCCCTGTGGCTTTAATAGTAATAACCAATTACTCACTGATGGCAGCAATTGCTACGACTAGAAAGGGCAGGGATGACAAACTGCAAGCTACCCTGCTGAGCATCACCCCAGAGGAAAATGACAGCTCAGCAGAGTTCTACCAGCTCTAAAACTGACACTAAAAATCAGGAGCTAAGGAGCAGCACGCTAAGCATAGTCCAGTAAAAAGGCATTAGCTTGGGACTTGAGAGAACTGGGGTCCAGTGAATGACTCTGATTTGCTGAGATATTTTAGATAAGGCTTTATTTTTTCTCCCACTCTGGGCATGTCTACATGTGTGCATTTGCTGTGCAGTAACCAAAGTTACTGCACAGGACAGGCATGCCGTACTACTCAGTAAATATGGTGACTTATGCCGATTTGAATGTAAATTTGATACCTGCATTATGCAGATATCAGATTTACGCCCAATTACTTACTGCGCAGTAACACATACATAGATGCCTTACGGCGCAGTAATCCTGTGTGTGTGGACTAATTTGGGACTAAAATTATTCCCTAATTTTAGTCCCAAATCAGTCCACATGCAACGTTAATGCACCTTAACATGTACATGTGTTGATACTGGCCTATTCCTGTTTACTGCACAGTAATTTACTGTGCAGTAAATTTAAGCCAATGTAAATGCACATGTAGACATGTCCTCTTAGTCCCTTTAGGCTGTGAGCACTCTTTTGAGCAGGTGTATCTCTAAGGGTGCAAACAGATATTGTCTTTGTGGCAGGATGTGTCCTGCACAGCTAATCCAATAGATGGGCAGGAACAGATGTCATCTGGGACCATTGTCCTGCAAGATTCCTGGGTCTTCCAGGGCCCAATCCTGTACGATAACATCCTTAGGTACCTGGCCCTGGTGTGGAATGCACATATACAAGAGCAGGACAGGGAACCCCCTGGGCTTTCCTGCTCCAAGTTTGCAAACATGTGCCCCAGGAATTCCCCTGTAAGGAATTTTTATGGTAGCATAACAGCTTGTCTGTTTGCAGCTTCACTGTGTATACAATGCCTAGTACAGTGAGACCCCAATCTTGTAAACACTTCTGCAGTTCTATTACTAATAATGTATCCATCTGCCTAATCAATACCTCTCCGCTTTAAGGCTTAATCAGCTGTAATACACTCTGCTGAGAGTGGTTGTTGCTACACAGAATACCTCCCCCTCAGCTATATGGAAGTTTAAAATAAATTGCTAAATACAGGCCTTTTCAAATGAGGTGGCCTGAGGTGGCAGTAGTAGATGTGTAGAGACCTTCCGTTACTTTGAACAGGAGGATTCCTTCTTAACAGCCTGTCATGCACTGAACACCTCAGACATTTGATCTCTGTGATGAACAAAGGTTCACCTTTTAGTAATGGGCTAAGACATCCTCCAAAACAGGCAAAAATCAGAGCAAAATACATGGAATAACTAAAGCTGGTATTGTGTGGAGTTACTCTAGGGCAGACAGATGCTTGAATATAAGAAGTCTGCTAGCAACCATCTCACAATCCTGTTCCTGACTTCTGGCTCTTCTACACCCCATTTCCTATATCTACTCATCATTAGAGCAAAGCATGGAAGAATATTAGGGGGCAAAATGATTCCTCAAAGTACAATATGGCTTTCTTGGTGTAGGCTACAAGCTAGTAAGCAGACGGAGAGGCAGCTTATATGGCTTGGTCTGCCTTGAGGACAATCCTTCTAGGCAACCTTAAAGCTCAACATCCATCCTTTACATTTATGTTAGCCAGTTATATCAATGCTGGTTGCAAAATACACAGGGCTATGAATGACGCATGGCCCTGGCAGCTGTGGGGGGTACGGCTGTGCTGGCGGTGATGGGAGTGCAGTGGCGGTAAGTGTGGAGCTCCTGCAGATACTGCCAGTGCTCTGGTGGGGGGGTGGCAAGTGCCAACCAAGGGTCACCGACCACCCCAGGTGCTGGTGGCCAGCAGTGATCATGGGCTGCCCGCAGATACTGCCGACGGTGTCAGCGGCACCTTTTTGTAGGAGGTGCACCACTGCGCTCAGGGGGTGCATGTTTACCCCCTATGCATCGCCCCTGCACAGGGCAGAATGCAGCTTGTCCACAAAATAAATGGAATACCAATCTGCCAGTGGCACAGTGTCACTCTGTGCCCCCCTCTGCATGTTACATCTATACCATTATTAGCATGTTAATCAAGGCATAAATGGCAAAGATGCTATGCGTTCATCCAGTTGAAGATGGCAAACCAGCCACAAATGTTCCATGTATAATGTGGAACATGTCTATGGTTGGTTTGTACGGTGCCTTAAATTGACCATGTGGCAGATCTGGGACTGGGACCAGAACCAACTGACTGCCAGGACCAGCCCTGACCCCAGATCTGTAGGTTCCCAGCTTTCAATTTGCCAGTGCAGGGGGAGCTAGGGATCATGATATAGAAAGCATATAACTGAGATCTGATTCCCATGCACATGTGGCATGGCAGGAGGGGTGATTCTTGGAACTGGGAATCAGATGCCATGGCACCTTTAAATTAACATGTGCCAGGGGCCTGAGGAACACCACCATGTTGCAGTGTTGTGCAGAAGCTTGAGATCCACAGCTGATGTCCAAGTGACCCAAGAAGCTATGCTTGTTTACAATAGCTAAGAATCTGGCCTGTAATTTGAAAAAAAAAATTGATCCATTTCTCTCTTCTGCACCTACACATCTTACTCTTGATACCAAGCTTGGTCCTCCATATAAAGTATGTGTTTTTGGCTTAGTTATGCATTTTACTCCCCACACATCTTTATTTGGAAGTATGAAGGAAGAACCGACAAGCTAGTGGAGCATCTGTTAAACCGCTGTGTACCCAGCATGACTTGCTCTGACAGACAAGCTGGGAGCCTTTACTTTCTTTGCTGCAGTCAAGCATTTCCTTATTAATTCACACGTCCATGCTATCCTGTGAAAGCTGTGTCTTCAGCAGCTTGTTATAAGGGACAGAAATGGAAAGAAACTCCCAGAGGATGTGGAAACAGCTCAGTAATAGACTCTGGCAGATTCCGACTGGAAGGCAGGTTTTACTTTGAATGCTCTGCATTTCCTTCATCTGTGAGACATTTAGGAGGAAAAAAATAAAACAACTGTATTGTTTTAACTTCTGCTTCCTGGAGAATTTCATCCTTGCAGCAGGCACCAAGAGGCACAAGGATATTTAACGGGCAGCCATGCTGAGAGCAATGCTTGGCAAATCCTCCTAGGTGTGTGTGCCATCTATAGAGTAAGGTCAATTCTTTGCCTAAGGACTCTGCTGGCTAACACAGTCATGAAACCCATGATTTAGAAATGTGCAGTTTATTGGAGGAATTGTATTGTGCCTATGCCAGTCCCATGATGCCAGTTGCTGAGAGTTGCTGTCAATATCCCTTGATTTCATTGTAATGCTTCCAATAAAATACCTGAGTTTAACCCAGTTTGGTTATTGAAACTATGCAATCCCAGGTTCTTGCCTTCTATCTCATAATTGCTCTACAGTCTCTCCTGTATCGTTTCCCATCAACCTTGCAGACTTACAACAAAGGCACATGGGACAAGGAACGCTAGTAGAATTGCTTTAGATGAGAACTATGTTTTTGGTACATGCCTAATATTTTGGATCCCCATTCCCATCTGGAACTTCTAGGCCCTACTAGAATACAAATGATAATAACAGCATATGGCTCCATAAGGTAGATGGATGAAGCAGGCCAACGAAATTAAAGTCAGTCTGAATTATCACCCAAAACTGAAATGAAACTTTTTTTGCAGCTCATTATTTATTGTTGGTATTGTAATGACACCCCAGGGCCTAATAAATGATCAGAGTCCCTTTGTGGAGAGCCCCCAAACACATAAATAATAGAAGAGACAGCTGCTAACTCCAGAGAGGTTCAAACTTGTTCAAGTCACTTTGATTAGCTGTAGTTTTCCCAACTCACTTATTTTCTTTGCTCAACCTTGTGCTTCCTAATTTTGTACTGCCTGTAAGGACAGAAATATGGCAAGCAAAGTTCTTTGGGTAGATGCAATATCTTTTACTAGATGAACTAAAAAGTTGGAAAAAAGTTTTTTGCAAGATTTCGGGCACAAACACCCTTGTACAGGCATTGGGCACCCTTGTACACATAAGGAAATTTCCCCTTTTAGTGGCTTAATTGCCCTTTTTAATTATTTAATTGGATAACAGTGTACACATTCAGCGGCATATTACAATTAAATTGCATAACTGTACATGTTTGCATGTTCGGTAACATATTTCAATTTAAATGACATTTTTACGTAGGAAACTAAAACATATCCCATGTATTTTAGTTTGCTACATACATTACAGTGATGTTCTTCACATGTACACAGGCCCTATCCTGAGAAGGCAGTAGGGACGGTGCATGAGATACTGCAAGGCTGGGCATGCTTGGGGAAGCTCAGGCTTGGTGGGCTTCCTATGCCCCATGCACCATCCTTGCTGCCTTTTCTGGCTACCGGCACACCCAGCCATCCTCCTGACACCTTCCCAGGGCAGCCAGCCTGTTCCCAGGCAGTTCCAGGTGGCAGGAGGGCCCCGGGGATGGTGCATGGGGTGCTAGAAGCCTGCCAAGCCCAAGCTTCCTTGAGCATGCCCAGGCTTCCAGTGCCCCATGCACTGTTGGATCTGGCAGGTGCCGACTGCGAGCTGGGGTGCACCACCACCGTGGAGAGAAGCACTAGCTCCCCCCGGCAGATCAGGGGCTGCACGACCTGGTGGCAGCTTGTGTAGGCAGGCTCTGCTGAGGGGAAAAAAAA
>JAGPOW010003685.1:74437470-74482363 GCA_030014935.1 Caiman crocodilus
AAAAAAAAGCAACAAGGGACCTGATCTTTTTTTTCCCCCTTCCAGAGCCTGCTTGCATTTCCTGCACCCAGGGGTCAAGCTGCAGCTGGGTCGCACATCCACTGAGCTGTGGGGGTCCCTGGTGGTGGTACCCCCTGGGCAGCACCCACCTGCTGGCACCCCACCCAGGTGGTCCGAAGATGCACTATGCTGTAGAGGGAAGCACCAGCTCATGCTCTGGCCGTGGAAGAGACGGGCAGGCTCCAGGAAAAAAAAAAAGGGATCAGACCCTTCACCGCTTTTTTTTCCCCTTTGGTGGAATCTGTTTGCTCCATGGCAGGGGGTAGAGGGCGTGAGCTAATAGGGCCATCGCTTCTCTCATGGTAGCCAAAGTCCTTAAATTGAAATAGTGGGTTTTTAATTGACACAATTAAAAACCTCCATTTCAATTTAGGGGGAACTAGACCCCTGGCATGTGTACAAGTGGCCTGGGAGACTGCTGCTGTTATCAGTAGGAATCTAGTAGCACACTCTGTCTCCTGTGAAAACCTACTTATATATGATTTATAGACCTCTATGGAGACCCAGTAGGTTTTGCTATTGAGGCAAGTGGTATTGAGACATACCTATCTGTAATGTAAGGCAAGGTTCAGCTCAGCAGTAAACACCTAATCTTTCTGGTGGGGGAGACCAGACTTGTGCTGAAAGCTCAGGACTTGGAGCCAGGGCATCTAAATTCTATTCCCAACTCTGCAACAGGTTTCCTGTCCAACCTCTGCCATGCCATGTCCTGTGACATGACAGGGGATATAAAAACTTTGAGGCCTATAGTCCATCAACAGATGGAGCTAGGAAGCCACTTCCTTATCAAGACTCAAGTCTGTGAGGGCTGAACATCTTCAACTTCCATTGAAGGTACTGGGAGTCAAAGGAATCCACCCTTCTGCAAAACCAAGCCTATTACGGTAGTGCTAGTTGAATCCAGCTTTGTTGTGGAAGATTAATTTGATTTTTTAATTTTTTATAACCTTTTGTCATAATCATCATCATCTTCACTTTATGGGCTATGCATCATTGCCTGTTCCAACTTCAAAAGCTTTCAGACCATTGTTTCCATCTGCTTTCTTCTCTTGTAGACTGTAATTGAAATTTTTGACATCGGTAAGCTACCAACCCCCATGATCTGTCCTCTGGATCTGGCCACCAGAATAAAAAAAATAATTTATATAAATGTTTGCAATATAGGGTACTGGGGTGAAGAAGCTATTCTTCTGATCTGGGATGGCAAGTCCTACATTGCCACTGAACACTTTCTCTGTTGTATATGATTTGTGATGAGTTTCTAAAGCCTGTTGTGCTTCCTGGATAAACTGAGCTATTATTATGGGGTCTGTCTTCACTTTTGGCTCTTAAGGGTGCTCATTTGCTGCACTGCAATTAGCAGAGGTGGGCGAAGTCTGGACGATGGGCCGGATTGGACCCATGGCAGACTCCATTTCCCATCAGCCTCTGCCCACGTGGTTGGGGTGGTTTCCAGGGAGACCCCAGCAGCGACCATGCAGTAACAGCCTAGGGCCAGAGTTTCCATGGAGACCAGCCCCAGAAGTGCTGGCAGGGTGCATTCAGGGGCTGGGATCTTGCACCAGTGATAGCGTGGTTTGGAGCCAGGGCAGAGCTGCGATCCACTGTCTGCACACCCCAGCCCTGGTCCCAGAGCAGTTCCCAGCCCCTGCCACATGCCCTGCCAGAGCTGCTGGGGCTAGTGTCCATGGAAACTCCAGCCCTGTCATGACACTGCCCTGCTGGGATCTCCATCAAAACTGGCCCCAGAGATGCAGATAGGGGCTGCTGGGAAATGGAGTCTAGTCGTTGGCCAGATCTGCCATTTTGCCCAGCCCTGAATTAGGGCCTTAATGCTGGTTTAGTGATTTGAAAGGTAAAAGGAAACCAGATATGCCTACTTCAGGGATTCAGAAAAGCATGGAACTCTTGCTGGGGCAGACTGGAAGTCTTCTGCAAACTATTCTGGACCTTACCTTTTGCTGTGGTAGAATATTGGGGCCATAAACTGCTCACATGGGCCAGTTATAAGTGTGGGTATACTGGTCACAGCAAACCCTGGCTCAGAGTATGTGACAGAAGTGGGGTTAAATGGGGATAAATGGGGGTAGGAGTAGCTGGCTATTGAGTCAGCTCTTGGGAGGTGACTGCATATAACAGTAGCCCCCAACTGTTCCAATTTATGCTGAAGGCTACACTATCTCTCAGAGCAGCCCAGAATCCCAAGGGCATAAAGGAGAATTGAAGTCACTGTTCCTCTCCTTCGCTACTTGGGCTGTGACTTTTGCACTGCACCTGCTGGAAGCAAGAGGCAGAATGTCTGCCTCATTTTTATTATTTGTATGTGTCGGGTTGAGATCTGAGCTCTTGGCAAAGTAGAAAAGGGGTCAAAGCACCAGGATTTCAACCTCCCTGTCTCTCTCCTGTTCCCATCTCTGCTTTAGATCAGAGCAGCTGAGCAGGCTCTTTTCTTCTTGGGAGAGCAAAGGCAAAACAGCTGTGTATGCACTGGGCCAGAGCATGTGCATTCAGTTAGGGAAATCAGGGGCTGGCAAAACTGAGCTTATGCAAAGTGTAACCTATTTGTTTTCCACCTAAGCTTGATGCCCTGAGGTGCAATACTAATCTTTTTAAAGCATCCTAAAACAAGTTAGCCAAGAATAGAAGGGGGATGCAACAAAAACCCAGAGAACAGGTTGAAATAGAAGACTGTAGACAAAAAACAATTCCGCAGATGAAACCGATTTTGAAAAAAGCAGCAAGAAAGAGTCAAATGGAGGATATAAGGCAGAGAAAGACATGCAGACAAACCCTTTGACCCCAAGCAACCCCTTGGAGAAAGTTATACACAAGAGAAAAAAAAGCTCTACAGAGGGGAAAGAACCCTACAGTCTTATCCCATGAAAGCTATGCCCATCTGTAATGTGAGACACAGCCAGTGCTTGTTGATTCAAGTGCTGGGGGCCCATACAAATTATAGGCAATGTGTACACAGCTACTGCAGAAACATCTTCACTTAGGGCTCCAAGAGACCCAGAACACAGCAGATTGCCAGTATCCATAGCAACCAGCTCTGACATGAAAGGGATCTTGCATGCATAGGACCGTGATAGCCGATGGCACTGGCAAAGTTGGCAGAGAAGTAGTGCAAGCATGGAAAGCGAGTAGCCAATGGGAATGCAGTCCCAAATCTCATGGCAGATAACAACACACCAGGAGAGTATTCTGCCCTGTATAAAATGTCTCTCTCATAATTTTCCCTTAAAGCATACCATGGAAATCCTTCAATGGACAACAAGATAGTCAAACCTGATTCAACCAAACATTCATGGACGCCATTAGCAGAAGTGAGTTACAAAGACAGGATCTTTCAAAAGACAATAAAGTACAGTGCAATGGCCAACCTCCAACTTTGTGGTACAGATAGCACATGGATCTCTCTGGATTGGCAGTGTGATAGCAGATCATGGAAGAGCAATTGCTTAAATAACTGGATCCCAGAGCTTAGTTTAAAGGATTATCCCCCACACCTTGAATCACACCCAGAACTGAACAGGTATCCAGCAAAAAACAAGGGGCGCAGTTATGTGCTCCAAATAGCCCAACCCACTGTGGGAGCTAACAGAAGCACAAGGGTTCCTGTTTGCAAAGTACTGCAGCACAGATTCCCTATAGATTCTTTCATTTGTGCATCCCGAATATTGACTCCACATCTCTGAATCTCCTATATGTTCCTGGTGAACTCGTGCATCTGTTCCAGACTGAGCCAAATCCCTGTTGTTATTATTAACTGATAATAGTAGCACCAAGAAGACCCTAGAAAAGCTCAGGACTCCTTGCACTAGGTACTGTACAAACAGATGTGGCCACTACTTCAAAGAGTTTAGGATTCATGTAGACAAAGGACAGACTGGAGGGGAGGCAGATTCAGAGACTTACTTGAAGTGACATTAGTTGGTCAGTGGCAGAGCTAGAAAACGAGTCCAGGTTTTCTGGTCCCCATACCCTTTCCTTGACCCCAAACCCTGTTATTTTTCTTCTACTTAGGCAAGATTCCCACTGACGTTAATTCAAAATTTGATCCAGTAAAAACTGCAGAATTGGCCCTAATTGGTTGCAAGCACAGATGATACAAGCTCAAGAGCATACAGAAATCCTATAACCATATTTGTTTTCCAGAGAAGATATTAAACTGAAGCTTTGTGTCCACTGCAGACATTTCAGGGTTCAGGAGCAATTCCTGAAGCAATGTGAGGACCTAATCAAATTCTGCTCCCATACAATCTTGCCTTCCACCAATCCAGAATGGGAACAGGAACATTTGAGGCATGCATAATTGTCTTTAAAAGCTACCCTGGAGAAATACTTTCAGTTAAAAAGCAGAAGGTTAAAAATATGGGCCAGAAAGGATTTCCCTGGCTAGGAAACAAGATTTCTCACTGTGTCCTCTCTACATTCCCCCTCCAACCAGCCCCAAGACAGGAGACTAAAGGGAAGAGTGTGGATTTTGTTTAAGCATTCAGCATTGCTTCTTTTCTCCTAACCTATTTTATCACTGCATAAGTCATTCAGATCAGCCAGCACTTTAAAAGAAGCTTCAGGAAACTTGACATACTGAACTATCCTCCAATTCACTGAAATGCTACTGTGCAGGGGGAGGATATATAGAGTACATCGATAAAATCCTTTATTTAGGAAAACACAGTCTGACAAGGAGGTGAGAGGTGAAGGGGAAGCTATCAAAAACTTTGAGGAAATTAGGGACTTAAAGGGCCTGAAGAGAAATGCTTGGTTCTGGGAAAGGAAATGGTCTCTTTTTATGGTTGCTTACTGCTTATTGGGAATTTGGTAAGGAGGGCAGCTGTTCAAATCAGATTTAGAAGACATGGAGCATACATCCTGGAAGCAGAGAACGCCTAATCAAAATGGTAATGTGTTTCCAGGGTCTGACTGCTCACTGTACCTTTTGCAATCACTTTTGCCTATATAAAAAGGCTGTAAAATCTTGCCAAATCATTGCTCACACTGAGAGTGTTTTACACCCGCTTTGCACTGGAGTAAAGATCTGTATCAGGTACGCATCAGTGGAGAATCAAGCTCTTAAACCTATGAATGCTGGAAGCTGCAATGGGAAAGGAGCAGGGAGAGGGACATTTTTACATGCCCTGTCACCCTCTTCCTCAGCATATGCCACTGTGTGGGATAGGATGCTAGGCTTGATGGAGCTATGATCTGACCCAGTAAATGGCAGTTTGAATATTCTTATGATTACAGTATCTTCTGGGACCCCCAATTCTGCAGTGCAGGGGTGTCAAAGTTATGGCCTGCAGGTTCAGATCTAGCCCATAGAACAGTATCACAGAGCCTGTAAGGCTCCCTGTGGGCCTGGATATTTGGCAGCGGGATATAATTACCTGTCTCCTTGGTCCCACTAATAAAGCTGGGCAAAAAGCAGTACTAAATTTGCCCTAGTATCCAAGCTAGTTTATTCAGAGCTAGCTCAGGTATCTGCTCACAGCATTGTGTTGTGCTGTATAGACATATTTATAGTTGCAAAGATTAGGGTGGTTGCTGCCTAAGCTCCTGGGACAATGAATGAGGAATTTAGGCAGCAACCAGAAAACACTAAGTTATCTTTCACCCTCCCCAAAAAGCAGAAGGAACAAGAAATGTGTGTTTTCCATCATGAGCATTAACAGTCTCCAGTATTCCTTAGTATCCAAAATACATACCTTTCCTTTTCCTGAGTGCCAAAACCCTCCATGGTTGCACACCCAGCTATCCCCAACATTTTAACAATTCCTGCTAAACATTATCTGCCAACATTTTAGCAATTCCTGATTCTATAAAGATCTGAGAACTATTGGAGATTTAAGGGTATTGTAAAATCCAATGACTTCATTATCAAAATAAATGGTGTAAAACCCTTCTATTGCTCAGACACCTCTACAGCAGCAAGGATCACATCATGTCCCATCCGACACAGCTTGAACACATGAAGAGGCAGCAGACACACCCACAAGCTTTTTTGCAGCCTCTCTGGGTTCTGGCCCAAGATTCTGAGTGGTATAGGATGCACTGTGTGACCCTAACACCTGCATCTGTAAGCAAGTTTTGTCTGGTGTTCATCAATGTGATGGGCAGTGCAGCTGAGCAAGAGTAGGAAGGAAAGCTATCTGCTAAGGATCAAGGTCAGCAAGGGATAACTACTTTTGGAGCAAAAGAGGAGCAGGAAAAGAATTGTGGCTTTTTTGTGATGACTTCTTCCTTCACTGCCCCCAGGTTGGTGTACTACATGCCACATTTCACATAGGGGGGCTGCAGATGCCCCATATCGCTGCTCAGTTGTGTGATGCGAGTGCCCTGATCCTGGCTTTCCAAAACTCTAAAATGATAACCCTGTACAGCAGTGGTCAGCAACATTTTTGGGGAGAGTGCCAAAAACACCTACAACTTCAATTTGTAAGATGTTGGGGGTATATGGTGGGAGAGCTGCAAGGGGCCTGACCCTTTTTGTGGCAGTGCAGCCCAGACCCCTTGCTTTCTGTCCATGCTAAGGGTGCACACCAAGCAAAATGCCTTTGTGTGTGCCACATTCGGGCACCCATGCCAGAGGTTGCCTACCCCTGCTGTACAGCTTTTATAGTCTGCTTTCTTAAATGACCTCCAAAGCAGAGTATCACAGTCAGCGTACAATAGAAGTCAAATGCCTGCCTGGAAACCATGGAGTGATGCCCTCTGAATAGTTTCCAGGCAGGTGGCCAGAATCTTTGAACAGATCTTCACATCAAGGCTTACAGCCAAGTTCTGCTCTCCGCCACTATTTCTTCCGAAGTCACTGGGAGCTACATGACTGTGCCAATGCCAGAATCTGGCCTTTTGTAACAATATGGTCTTAGAGCATGCAAGCTTTCATCTGGTGTAAAACAGTTTAGCTCCAATCTGCAAGCAATCTTTTCAAGGAAGATGGGGGTGCAAATTTTGATTTAGATTCAACTCATCAAAATTCCTAACTGTAAGCAAACAGTAGGACAGTGGAACAAAAGGCCAACAGAAACTGTGAAATATTCTCTATTGGATCCTTCACCAGATAGTTCCTAAACCATCCCAGGTGGATGTCTATGAATCTTGCATCTGTGCAGGGGCTTGGTAAATTACTGAGGTACCTTCCAGCCCTATGATTCCTCAACGGCAGACAGGACAAGAAAGTCAAATTACTAGTTAGCATGTCAGAAGCACCTCCCATAAGGCCATCTATCAATAATGAATTACAAGCAAGAGCTTTGCAATAAATAAAAGTGCAATCTATCTCCAGGTTGTAAGGGCCAAATTCTGCCCCCTCTGCCTTTGACCAAAGCATATCTAGAGTAACTCTATAATAGATTTTCACCAATGGAAGTGAAACATACGTTTTGTCTTGAAAGCAGTGGAATCATTCTAGATTGGTATATGAAGGAAGAATTCTGTCTAAATGGAGACATACGCTAGAAGGATCCTCTCCTGCTTCTAGATAACACCAGAAATGACTACAGATTAGACAGTGAAAAAGGGGGAGTCTCTTAATTTTGGGGGTCCAAAAACTGCCTTGGTCATTATTAAAATTGTACATACAAGAACTTTAGGGCCACGTTTGACTCATGGCTGGAAGTGGAATAGAAAGGACTGTTTCAGCCCTAGGAATGCTAAAATCAGTAGGTAGAAATGAAGAGTTAAATAGCCTAAACCATATAAATTTGATACTCCATGTCTTCAGTGCCTTTAGGCAGGCCAAGAACTAACTTTTTTACTCTGAAATCATTTCAAAATGTGACCAAAGAGAAACATTTACTGAAACCTTTTTTTTTAAAGCCAGACTTCTGAGTAAGCTTCTGAGTGCAATGGCTGTGCTCCAAATCTCTCCTACCATATTGGACCTTGTTGACTCTGGTTCCAATTCCTGTTTTGTCCTTTGCTGTTTGGTCTTTACCTGATATGCCATTCAATGTGCTCAGGAAATCCATCACTATTCTAAGGAATTGAGGCATACTGGAAGTTGGTAACTTCTATCCTTAGAACACCTTTAGCACAGTGACAGGCAGTGCAAAGCTTTCCTCTCCTCTGCACCAGTGCTCTTTCATCCTTCTTCTGGAGGGCAAATTTATATATCTTATGTATGTATACGAGAAAGAACAGTTTACACTTCCCCTTTTTATCCATAGGCTTTTTGCTGAGCCTGCTATTAAAAGTACCAAATATAATGGCACTTTTAAGACACGTTACCTTTCCACCAGTAAATAGAGAAAGACATGCAATGCTTTTCACGCAGGCCTTTGAACAATCATCAAACAGTACCTCACTGTCACTGATGAACTATGTAAGCTGTGTTCAGATCACTCAACCAGAGGTGAAAGGCTGAGTATCCAGTTATCAGTCCCATGAACCATCCCACTATTTTTAAAAGCAAACTCCCAAACATAAAGCAACGTGTATTTTTGCAGTGCCAAGGACTTTTATTTTTATACAGTCCCCCCTAAGTGTGCGCGCGCACACACACACACACTCCCCCCCAATCTCTGTGGGTTATTATTGTAAGAATCCAAAGGAACGTTGCCCTCCGTAGTATGAAATGCTGGAATTTAACATGGAATCGGGTTTAAAAAAAAACCCTGTGGTCCCCACAACTGCTGTTGATCCTGTCCTGTTGCTTAACAACCAAAACCCAGCTCAGAAGGAGATAAAATGTACCCCAAATGAATTAACAGCAGACCACTTACTTTATCCTGTAACCTCAACTTCAGCTAAGTTTAAAGGGGCCATTCACTCAGCTCCACTGCCATCAGCAGCCAATTTAGCTGAGAATCTGACCTGTGGTAGAAGTAGGCGCTGGCTAAACTTGCACATCTACTTCACGCAAGGGCAGAAGAGCTGTAGTGCAACCCCTGGAAAGTCAGATGGCCTGACAGCACATGGCAGCATCTGCAGCCAACTTTGTTTATGCTGAGAACGGTCCAACTCACACATTTGACAGCCCACAGTAAAATGGCACTGGGGGGGGAGGGGGAGTCCTGCACACAGACAGCTGACCAGGTATGCCCCTTGCCAGGTATCTGATGGGGCACTTGGGTCCACTGAATCTCAGGCAGACAAAGAGAAAATATTTCTATTATGGGAAAAGCCCCATCATCTTTGAACGAGCCCCAACAGCTGGCTCCCTCCCAAAGCAGAAACATAGCTGTATGGCAACAATGTTGGGAAGGGCACCGACCATTTAAGGGCAGGCGGTTCATCAGCCCACCCAAAGTGGCAGGCGGAAGGAGTTGGAGGGGAACCTGGCTAGCAGCGATGCCCAGCCGTATGCTCTGGAGAAATGCTTACAGGCTTCAGAGCTGCTTGAGCATTTATGGAGATGCTGTGGCACCTCTTGCTTTGGGGAGGTCCCGGGCTGGGCACCAGGTGCCCAAACCTCCCAGGGCAGCCCATGCTGGAGGCGCCCCAACCTCAGCCCCTCCATCAGCCCTAGCAGCAGGGGCCGTGGGAAGGCAGGGGGCAGGGAGGGCACAACGGAGCGGTGGGCACGGCTCTGCAGACACGACATGGACGCGGAGGCTGGGCGCAGCCGAGCTGCCTCCTGCCCCGGGAGCTCTGGGCAGCGGGGCACAGTGAAAGCCTCCGGGCTCCTCACACAAGCCCCGGGCGGGCTGCGCAAGGCTCGGGACGGAGCTCCTTGCGCCCCGGCATCCCCCTGCTCGGAAGGGGCAACAGGAGGCTACAGGAGCCAGCAGCAGCCCAAGCGACATTACCCACACCTCATGCCTCCCCGGCAGCAGCGCGCCGCCGCCGCCCCTTATATAGCGCTCTAAAAATAGCTCGCTTTACACTGCCTTGTAAGGCAGCGGGGAGATCCGGCCCCCGCCAATCCCCGCGGCGCAGACGGGCCCGGCCCCGCCCCCGGCCCCTCATTGGGCGGCAGTGACTTCACGGGCGGCCCCCCCCGCCGGTTCTGCGCGCCGTACATGGGCACGCGCGGCCTTAATGGACAGCTTCCCACGGCTGCGCGCGGGAGAAGGGGAGAGGGGAGGGAGTGCTGTGGCGAAGGGGGATGGGGATGGGGATGGGATGAGGATGGGGGTGGGGGGAGAAAAAAAGCGATCGAGAGAGAGAGAGCGAGAGAGGGAAAAAAATGCAAGCTCCCCGAAATAAAGAGCAAATATTGCATTGAGCTGCGAGCAGCAGTGCAGAAATAGATGGTGGCAGTTTCGTGTCAGTGAGTTTGCTTTGCCCCTTCCTGGTCCACGAGCTGGAGAGAGTCGAAGGGAATTGCATTGACTACAAGTGGAGAAGTCCCCCCTGTTTGCCTGCACTGTACATGTTGGGTGCATCTCTCCATTCTCACCCTCTCTCTCCCTCTCTCTCTATTTTTTTCCTCCTCCCCTCTCTTTCTCTCCTGCATTGATTTTTTGTTTCTTTTTAAAGTGTGACTGAAACAAACCAAAACAAAAAGGGACGTTGGATTTATTCTGGTGGCTGCTGCTGCTGCTGCTTCTTCTTCTTTTTTTTTGGTCTTTTTTATGATCAGAAACAAAACCCCACAACAAACAAACAAACACAAAACAAAAAGAAAGGGTCTGGCTCAGCAACAGCATGGATGTGTTGGCTAGTTATAGTATATTCCAAGAACTACAGCTTGTCCACGACACCGGCTACTTCTCAGCTTTGCCATCCTTGGAGGAGAACTGGCAGCAGGTGAACCATTTAAATTACTCCTGTAAAGCTTTTTAGTGCAGGCAGTCAGTGTGTTCGGGGCTGCATTTCTGATTTTCTTTCTTTTTATCCCTGTAGTACTTAATTTAGGGGGCTTTGGGGGGGTTGTTTTGTTTGGGGGGGGGTTGGTTTTGTGTGTGTAGGTAACACCTTGTTAGATATATTTTTTTTTTCAATTACCAACTGAGCAGTTCATTCAAAGCCTTCAGCCATAACAGCACACCAGGCAGTATCTGAGATCCAGCGAAATTCTTCCGAGTTTGTTTTTATTCAGATGATTTTCAAAGCTTAGTGATTTTTTTGTTCTTTTAAACAAGGCTGATCCCTTCCAGCCAGTGTTGACAACTGGCAGCTGGTGGAAACGGAATAGATCATGCTTATTTTCAGGTAATTAGTATGTGTCCATAAAAAAAAAAGAACCTTCATTCAAGATTTTTGTTTTCAATCTTTCTTTTTCTTTTTTATTTTTTTCTCCTGCAGAGGGGATAGAATCAGTAGGCAAAGACTGTAGGTTAATTCTTCAGTCAGAGATTACTTCAATTTTAAATGTGGTGGGTGAATTTCTTGCTGTATCTGAAACCGGTTTAAAACAATGACACTTCAGGCTGGTTTCAACAACCAGTATGTAGTGAGACCCCATAGGGTTAATGTGCACTGGGAACTGGAATACTTCTAAAGGTGGAAATCAAGTGTTATGGATGCATTAAAATAATGATTAGTGACATGAATAAATAATATCAAGGGGAAGAGTAGCTTATGCAGAAATGGGTGAGTTGTGTAAAATTCACAATGAACCCAAATGCAGTAGTGGTGTGGGGGAGGAGCGTTGACCATAGATACCCATCAACTGGAATATCAGAGGAAAAAGACAGGACTCCTTAATATAGCTAAACCAAAGCCACTACCATCCCTTGATGTGATTCCAGGTTGGTAGGTCCAGGAACATTGTCAAAATTGTACAAACCAGTGCCCTTTTAAAAAATGGACTCATCTATAAGAATACTTGAGTGCATATAGGCATATAGAATGGCATGTGGTGCTAACGTGACTTAGGTACTCCATGACAGTAGCAGGTTAACGCTAATGAGCTGCTGGATTTCATCTTGCAGTGATCCAGAGGAATATTTGACAACACAAGACGTCTCTGTGTGTGTGTGTGCGTGCGCGCGCGTGCATGTATGCATGTGCGTGCATGTATGTGTGTGTGTTCTGTTGTAAGTAGGTGTTAGGATTTTTTTTTCTGGGGGCTATCTAGGGCTGGATAAATGGACTTAAAGAAAATCCTCTTACTGTGGCATTGTTACCCACTTGGATTGTGGTTAGATACTTGAAGATTTACACTAGTAAAATTATTTTGGCTTCAGATTTTTTTCCTTTCTTTTCTCAAAGGCTCCCTGGCAGCTACAATGCACACATTTTCAGGATTTCATTTACAAGTGGCTAGTCCCACTTTGCTTTAACCTCCAAGGAGGAAATGGTTTTTGTTATTAATATTCAGTTTCCACATCAGTGATGGTCACATCTAGTTTCTTTTATATTTTTAACATGCTAATTAAACTGAAGAGGTTAATATGGTTTCATTTTAAAATCCCCATTTAACTCCACAAAGTTGTGGCTGTTGAATCAATTGCATATTAATAATAGTCTAGACAGTTCAATGTGAGATAATCTGTTGACATAGCCAGCATGCCTAAGGCAGATACTGTATGTGATACTTTGTCTGCTGCTGCCTGCCTTAGTAGAAGGAAGGGGAGCAGTTTATTTTATGAGATACAGTGTATCAAAGCAAGCCTACTGTACACTATAAATTTTAAAGGAACCTCGTCCATTTTAAACCTGGCCATTTTTTGAAAAAAACCCTTAAATTAATTTAATGTGTAACATCTTCCCCTCTGTCTCCATGCCAGTTCTTGTTCTTTTATAATATATCCTGTATTTATAATGTGCTTTTCCTTCCCATGTTGCAATGTGAAGTCTCCACACAAACAACAGAGGGAAGCTGGGTGACAGTACAGAACTGTGAAGCTAACTGTACCCAAGATACTATCAAATGCACCAAGTGAAACAATTGAAAAAGAGACACACTATTTCCCCCATCCCCTTCTGTTGTAGTAATCTGAAGAATTACTTATTAAATCATATTAAAAACTTTCATACAAGTGTGTATATGAGCGAGTGAGTGTGTGCATGTTTCAATTGGTATCCCTTTAAAAGGAGACTGAAGTCCATGCTTCTGGGATAAAACTGACTATTAAAAACTCTCTTTTTTTGGGCACGATGGATCTTATAGAGACCTCAAGAATCTGAAGAAGCAGCCTTAATTTTAAGTGAAAGCACTTGAACCGATTACTTTTACCTTACAAACACCTCTTCAAGTAAAAACCTTGTTAAAATATGAACGCTACAGTACTGATCCACAATAGTACATATTCCAATGCAGCAACGCAGAAGTGTTTGGGGAGATTGCTCTAGTTACAGTGTGCTTGTGAGGATGAAAATGAAGGTCCCTTATCCCCAGGTCAGCTGGAGTTGTTTCTTGATTCACATGCTCATGAGGTGGGTAGGCTATTATGCACCAGTTCAAAAACTCCTTGGAGTGATATCTTTTTTTTCTACTTTATAGATACAGCTGAGCTGCTGAAAGTTTCATGCAGTGTTAGGGTGAAGTGTTGACACAATCTCCTTCCTTTTCCCCAAGTTTGGCCTGCTGTTCTGTGACCAAAGCATATAGCAGGGACAGCACACAACTGCTAGCATTTCCGATTATGAAATGTGCCTTACTAATGGCAGTGACAGCTCAAGCAGGTTGCTAAACACTTACATGCAATCAACTGATCTCCCCTCACATCCCCTTCCCCCCTCACCCAACCAAAGTAAGAGGAAGCTTAGGATCTGTGCTTCTGTTAATTAGTGTTCAAAATTAAAATAGGACAATCATTAGACAGTTGAACCTGGCAGTGCAAAGCGAACAGATTTTTGGTGGGAGGAAATAAAGATCCACACATGTAGATTCCTTTGTAAGAGGAAAAGTGGCTTAAATTGCACACATGGGAATGTTTGAAGTTTAAGTGGGAATACATTATTTTCAAATACATTTTGGGAGTGTGTGTGTAGGGGGGAGGAGGGTTACTCTCGGATTAACACAGGATTTAGTACTAAAGTTATAGCTCTTGAAATCCTGAGATTCCTCAGGAAAAAGCTCCTTTCAGGTCAATGGGGACTTTGCCTGAGTGAGGTGTACAGGATCATAAGCATAATACAGCATTATTGCATCAATAGATACAGACCTGATTATATTTTTTAGAAATATCGATCAACCAGAACCCTACAGGAAATCTATAAGAGTGGTGGATGCTCAACATCTTTAAAAACTGTATCTGAGATACAATCTGTAAATTTCTGTCTAGTGTGTCACTCTTGCTCAAATGTGAACCATCCTGGCTCATATCCTATGAGCTGACTACACATTTAAGAGCATCTTCAGAGAGAAAAGTCCAAGCTAACACAAATATTTCCTACTGTATAGCATAAAGAACACTGTGTTCAGATGGGCTATTATTTTGAGGTGTTACCTGATGTGGCACTCGTGATGGATGGACAGGAACTTTTTTAGTATGTGCAAAGGCAACAAAAGGCCCAGAGATTCAAAGTGTTAGCTCACAGAGGAGAGGAGGGAATAGCAGGGGCTGCCTGGTCATGTGAAAACACAGGACTGGGTAATAGAGGGGATCTTCCACATTATGTGTGCACCTTGGGAGACACATCAACTGCCCCTGCAAAGCCTCTTTCCTTGAGGCTTATGGATGGTGCTTCCCAGAAGACAGGCAGAGGCATGGAGTCTCCATGCCTTACATTATGGTCTAATGCACCTAGGAGGTCTATGAAATCAGTGGATTTTGGGTGCTAACCCTTGCTCCTTCCAGGTAATACTGCCCCCCTGCCCCTAACCCCAGATATTCCCATAGGAGCAGGCAGTCTGGTCTAGATCTTATTGGCTGGGAAGACTGGAAACAGTTCTACCACTTCTGATAAAAGAAATGTGATTCCAGGCATTGGTGCCAAAGCTTATACTCTGCTACCCTGATGTGCTTTCCTTCTGTTTAGGATGAGTCATTTGTTCTTATCTGAGCCAGCTTTGGTTCCTCTTTTGCTGGAATGGGGGGAAGGGTGAGTTTTCAGCTTAACCATAGGACTGGGAGGAGGAGTCCTGGTTTTTGTTTTTGGTGTTGCTATAGGCTCCCTACTCCTGCATGTCCTTAAGCAATTCTCTGTGCCTCAGGTCTTCTCTTGGTTAGATGAATGCTAACAATTATATTTAATAACACCTATTGGGGGACAATGAAGCCAAATGTATAAATGGCAGTAAAGTGCTTTGAGATCCTTATGCTATGTCCGTACAGAGTATTATGACATGCCTAATCTAGCAGAACTCTGTTAGCTCTTAATTCTGACTTCTTTTTGGCAGAGAAGGTCATTTTCAGGCCTGCAAGAAAAATTTCTACTGCTACTGGAAACGAATAAATCACCCTGTAGAACATTCCTTCCTCTCCACTGTCCCCATTGTTCTAGTTCAGTGGCATACTTGGCCATAAACTAAACTAAACCATAAACTAAACAATCACTTTAAATATTGCTATTTCATCTTGGTTCTAGTCACAGTGCAACACATTTCTAAGTGCTTATAGTACATCATGCCTCCTGAGGATAACTTGCAGAAATGGTTGACTTCTGAGAACAGGCACATGTGTGATGTAGTGTATTTTGGAGTGTGAGCCCTGGTCCATACCTATGTATAGACTCACTTTCCATTAAATGAACTAAAAGCAGCCTCCTGTCACCAAAAAGGAGACAAAGCAAACAGAGGCTGCTGTCGATGTTGTTTTGTGGGTCCCCTGCTTAGAGAAAGCCCTGTTAAAATGATCACTTCTTGGCTCTCAGTGTTGCTGAGATAAATGGGTAGACACAAAGGAGCCCTGCAAATGACATTATAAATGTAAAATGGCTGATTTTATATGAGCCTTGTGTGTGATCTTTAGATCAGTTAAAAGTATTTCTTTAGCCAAAGCACTGTAATAATGTAGGCACTAAATTAGAAAATATTCAGTTATTTAGTAGACTTTTAAAAAAGAGACATTTAGACAATACATTTATATAATGGAAGCTCATGGCCATGAAAGCACTTACATGTTTGTGCTTCTTCACAGAGTCTGCATATCCCATCACAATAAATAATACATAGAAAAACTGAGAATATATTGTGGACACACAAAAGTCACAATATGTATGTAGACTCTATGGAGAGAATACCATTTTGAAATAGTTGATTTTCTATTCTATAGAGTATAGCTTGTTCAAGATGGGAGTGAATTTTCTTTAATATTTTTCTGTATATTGTTGGATCCTTGGAAGCTTTGTTAAATGAGAATTATCTGCTTTATTGGTTCTCTATTTTATATAAGCACACATTTTACAAGGAAGTGAGGAGGAAACTACTTCTGTTTAAGCCTTTATCTACATAGAAAAGTGATTTTCAACCAGGGTGCCAAGGCACCCTTAGGGTGCTCTGAGATCCTTTCAAGGGTGTCACGGTGTGCTAGCATTGTTACATGTGAAAACATGATTGACAGGATAAATCCAAAGATTCCAAATAGGAATCCATAGTCTTAAAAAATATTCTGACCTGTTGTGGTCATTCTTGGTTCTTTGCAAAGAAAAATTGCTCTATTATTTTTCTGTAGTTAAAAATGAGAGGAAACTAAGAACTGACATTCTCCAAGAGGTGCCTCAAGTTTAAAAAAGGGTGCCTTGAATCTAAAAAGGGTGAGAGTCATTGACATACAACTATTTTAATGCTGTATTTACTATATGTTGTCTTTGTTATATAGAGAAGAAGATATACAACTCATTCTGGGTCAAGCTTATTGTAGGGCATGGGCAGAGGGAAGATCTTAGACTTGTGACCTTGCTCAACAAAATTACAGAGAAAATTAGTCAAAATTCACTGAGGGCTTTTCCACTGACTTCAATGCGACCATAAAACCAAATTAAGTGTGTTGTAATGGATCATTTAAGAGTGATGCTGAGCTCTCTAGTGACTTCTAACTGTTTTCCCTCCCGGGCCTCTTTGGTATCAGCCCATAAACTCATCTCACCTCCATCCCTTCCCAACAAAAGTAGATAGGATCATATTCCCAAAGCTAAAAGCATCCATTTTGTAATTACCCTCACCTTCAAAAGACCTTGGAAGAGACCATTTTCTAATTTTTATCTCTCCACAACTTGCATTCATTAACAATGATAAAGACTTGTCTTAGAATGAATTTGGATTTGGACTTGGCTAAAGGGTACAAATGGTCCCCATTGCAAAAATCCTTCTGGGAAGGATCACTTTCAATTTTCCTAGATTGTTCTTAGATTGAGAATGTATGCATTTAAGGCAAATGCTGTAAAGGTGTACTTGAATGTAATTCCAGAAACATCAAGTCAGTGGGAATTTTGTCGCTGGCTAAGTATTTTATTATTTGCATTATAGTAGCATTAATAGGTCACAGCTGAGTTCAGAGCCCCATGCTACTAGGTACTGGCCCAATACTGCTAACCCCAGATGTTCAAATTTCATAATTCCGTTTGATCCAGACTCTTAAGAATGCTTAGGACCCATGTTTTCTATCTTTCCTCTTCAGACTAGAATAATTTTTCAAGTGAAAATTGAGAAACTCAGATAATTACATGACTCCAGGAGTGGGAATTGTAAGAATAAACCCAAGCACAGTGAGAATTGCAGTAAAGACAGAGGGTATGATTCTTGTTGGTGGCAGCTTTTATTGGACCAATTGTATCATTGGTAGGTACATAGACAAGCTTTCAACCACAGCTCAAAAGCTTGTCTGTGTCCCTCATAACTGTATGGTTGTTCCAACAAAAGATATTATCCCCCAAATCTTTGCCTGATGCATTTTTCTTGAACCATCATGGGTACAACAGCACTCTGACACTACCACAATAAAGATAGAAATATCAGCCACATGTGCTGTACAAACACATAGTAAGAAATACATTGCAAGACCTGTGTGACCTTTTCAGTAGGAGATAATAAGACATATACCATCATATGTCAAATGTAAGAAAGGATAGTCTATTGGTTAGAGTGTCAGCCTGAGTGGTGAGAGATCAGGATTTGATTCCTGCTCTACTCTAAACCTGTGTGACCTTGGACAAAGCACTTTGGCCCAGAAATGTAGGCACCTAAATACTATTGACAGCCAAGGCCTTAGTCTCTCTTTGTCTCAGTTCCATGTTTGTCAAATGATACTACTTCCCTATCTCAGAGGAGTGCTATGAGAATAAATACATTAAGGACTGGGAGGTGTTCAAATACTACAGTGACATGAGCTATAAATGAAGCCATGATAAGCAGACAGTTTCTTCATAAGCTTACAGCAATGTGTTTTGTGGCGTTTTATTTCATATGTTAGTTGGACTGACATTTGCTGAAAGTGTGGGACAGCTCCCCAACTCCAACAGCTTTCAGCAGTGTTCGTGAACCAGTGTCTTCTTAAAAAATGTTCTTGAATGTAAACTTAATTCTTCACCTCAATCCCAAACACTCCACCTCCCAAAGTTTACAGAGTTGGCATCTTAGTGCCAACATGCTGGCAAAAATAATTTTGCTGAAGTAGCTATATTTTGAAGTGTAGGTTATTTTGGAGTTATATTTTGAAGTGTAGGTTAGAAAGGGAGGTCTTTGATGGAGACTGGTGAGTAGAAAACGTGGTTCAAACCCAAGCGGATAATAATGATTACTTAAAACATTTAATCTTTAGACATGCTATATACTGTGGCACTTAAAACTTCTTGTTTAGAACAAGTGCTCATTTTTCTCTCCCTCTGCTTTAAACTCAAGGTTCTCCTTCAAATCTAAACATTTCCATACCTTAGAACTTCCATGCAGTTGTCTTGGCAGTTTGCATGCTATTATTTAGAAGAGCTACAAAGGTGCATGTGACATTCTTTAAAGATATCATTTTCAAAGACACTTAAGTTACTTTGGTGCTTGGGAGCCTGATTTTCATTGTAAGTCAGTGGAACTGAGGCATATATGAATTAATTCCAAAGTCACTTTTGAAAGTAGATTTAGGCACTTTTGGCAACATTATCCCAACTCCATAGCTTGAAGACTTTAAAGCTTCAGACCTGTAGTCTAATGCCTTGTCTTTTATGTTGGTGTGTATCCAGTGACAAAACTTGGGGCCTAAATCTTACAATTGGGGCAGTAGCTCTGACATAAATGGGAAACAAAGAGGAGCCACAGACAGAAGAAGGCTTTGAAGGCAACTTGAGTAGTAAGAAGGGTTTGAGGGAGAAGGAGGCTGTCCCAAAATGTTCTAGTTAATATCCTGATTTATAAATTCTGTCTCTTGAACACACAAGTATGTTACATTTAGTCTTAAAGATACAATGCCATCAGGTAGATTTTGGCCGTGTAGTTAGAATTTGTAAATAAATATTGCTCTTACAAAGTGTATAATCAATAGAAATATGTCTAATATCTTTTTAAACTTTTAGTGGAAGCAAGATTTGGTTATTTTTAAATAAGTATCTCTACCCACCACCTGTGTTTGCAGCCTCACCACTGTTACATTTCATTAATGCAACTGAAAGCAGAAATGGCTAGTAAGAGAAGTGAACAGTGTTGGTTTTGATTGCCCAGCTTGGAGAAATGCTCAAAGTTTAACAAGTAAATTAAACTTCAAAAAATGCTTTGACTTGCAATGGCCTAGTGTGCTCTTACTTTGTGGGTTTTAATAATGAGTTTTAAATAGACAGAGTCTTTTTTCAAGTATAAGCAAAGCAAGCAACCTCTTGGAGCTCTGCCCTTGGGCCTTCCAATCCCTTGCAAGTTCTACAAGTCACTGACTGCTCCTGATTCCCAGATCAGATTATAGAGGAAACAACTTTTTGTCAGTTTCCATTCTGCTGTGGGGTAGCTAATTGCCTGCTTTTACTTCCTACCAGGCACATTTGGAAATTAATTTTTGTGTTGTTGTGAACATTTCTGAGGTTTCGATATTTTGTTGTTACTCCAATTCAAAATGAAACTGAGACTTTGGAAAAATTGTCATGAGAGGAGAGGAGAAACTGAGGGGAGAGGTAGGAGAAACTAGCTTTTCCTCAAAGTAGCTAAAAACTCAATGGTTAGGGCAATTGCTTATCACGTGGGAAACCCTATTCTGCCTGTTTCAGAGTAGAAACTTGAACTAGCCTCCCAAATTCTATTGTGATCTTTAGAAAATTTTGTGATGGTTGAAATCAGTATTTATGCACATAATATCTTTGTTCTGTTAACATGGTATTTTTTGGACAGAAAAATGTTCTGTTGAAAATACTGTGAGCAGCTCAGCTCACTTCATGTTGCCTTGTCCAAGGTGTTCAGGTCGATTGCTCTGCAGAGGACCTAAATGATGCCTTGGTGATTGGTAATTCCTTCTGGTCCTGCTGTCCTTTTAGAGGTTTGATGTTCTTTGTGTTTCCTTCTTTCATACATAGAGGAGATAAAAACATCCCTGTTTGTTCTTTCCCTGTGGTTTAAGCAGCAGTTCAGCAAGTATATTGGCCAATTCATGGGTATCCTTCCAAAGCTGAACTCCTCTCATAAACTGATTGAAACAGCTTTCTAATACGTTTTTGCTTTCCATGTCAGCCTGGAAAATCTACCCTGCTCTACAAGAACATTCCACTCCACTGTAGCTACTAAGAACCTCCATGTGAGTAATGATGGTATAGAAGGGATAGAGGCAAGGAAGAAGGGAGATGGAGTTGGTGTTTCATATGAAAACCATATGGAACCATTGAGTTTTTTCATTTTTAACATGTTGGCAGAGGAGAGGCTGCATTAACTCCTTAACAGAAAACCTGTATTAATGACAGCGAGGAGAAATTTTTCATGTGGTTGAATAGATTGGGTCAGTGGAAAACTTTAGTGTATACGACTTTTATGTTATTCTTTCTGAGCATTTAAAAATCAATAATTCATAGATTCATAGAGTGTAAGGCTGGAAGGGACCTCAGAAGATCATTGGGTCCAGCCCCCTGCATCAAGCAGGAATGATAACGGGGTTCAGGAGACCCCAGCGAGGTGACCATCCAGTCTTCTCTTGAAGATGTCCAGGATAGGTGATTGCACCATCTCTGGAGGGAGCTTATTCCATAGTCCGGCCACCCTAAGTATGAAGAAGTTTTTCCTAATGTTGAGCCTGAATTGATCTTCCAGGAACTTGTAGCCATTACTCTTTGTTTTCCCCTTGGGTGTCCTGGTGAACAGTTGCTTGCTGAGCCCTTGATGTACTCCCCTAGTCTAGTGTTAAGCTACTACCAGGTCCTCTCTCAGTCTTGTTTTCCTTGGGCTGAAGAGTCCCAGATCTCTCAGCCTTTCTTCACATAGCTTGCCTTTTGGGATTCTGATCATATGGATGGATCTTCTTTGGACTGTCTCAAGCTTGTCCATGTCCTTGTTAAAGTGCTGTGCCCAGAATTGAATGCAGTACTCCAGCTGTGGTCTCACCAGTGCTGAGTAGAGTGAAAGAATCACCTCCTTGGCTTTGGAGAAGGAAAGTGTGGTGGGTAGAATGGGTGAGATTGACCCTGCCTCAGGCTTAGAAAAGATTACTACCAGTTAAATCCAAATAACTCTGGCCCTTTATATCTCCACCAGCCACACATTTCCCACTCCAGTGTAGTATTGTCAACTTCAGGTAGTCAAAAATCATATGACAGAGCACCCCAAACTCATTTAAATATGGGGGTGTGTGGAATTGTTAGCTTTCTAGTTTCTGAGCCTTTTGGATGCACTTGGATCACATATGTGGGTTTTTTACACAGTCATGAAAGCTTAGAAGCTTACTTTTAATCAAACTGGAGATTCTCATGTAATCCCATGCTTCCAGGAGCTTGGGACTTTAAGAAATATATAAAATATTGTGAAACTTGCAATAAAATTGTGAAGCTTGGCAGGGCTTCGTGTCTGATCAATATCAGACAAATGAAGCAGCAGTACAGTGTGGAGGTGGCCTATGTCTTGGGTGGAGGGGTGGATAGAGATAGGGCTTAGTGTGACAGTGATATGTGTGCCTACTGAAATAGCTTATAAAAAACCCTTTTAATGGCTTCTGTGGCAAGGGCTCTTAGAGTAAGTGGATGCCACACAGTACTGTGCAAACTGTGTCTAAGGCAAAGTCCAACTTTTTTTCACAAGAAAACAATGCATATGGTTCCCTTCTAGGAAACTCCTGTACAGTTTAATTGGCTTTCTTTTTAAACCATCCTAATTGAATTGAATAGAGAATCATACTCTTGTTTCTCAAGCCATACTTATGGAAATCTTTTGGTGTCATCTCTGGTGTGGTTGTGTGAGGTTTACAGTTTCTGGCCCTTATTCTGCATATTTACAGTTAAAAGGAGCTTGGCCAATGAACTCAGTGAATATGGGATCAAGCCCTTAGGCCCAGATTCTGTAAAGTACTGAAGCATGTGCTTATCTAACCATATGCTGAAGTCCCTTTGATTTCAGTGAGAGTGAAACATGAGCTGAAATGCTTTCCTAAATAGGTTCCTTTTTCATAGCTCAGAGTCTCAGTAATTATGATACTTTAGGGCTATGGAATTCTGTTCACATAGCATAGTTTCTCCACACTGCTTTATCTGTGTACCTCAAATTAAGTTTTGTCTACTCTATAGCAATATATATTAGTCCTGAGTTGGCTTGGATAACTCATTCTCTATTTTCAATCACTCCTGATTTTTCCACTTAAGTGAGATGGCTTTGTGGTTTCAAAGAGTAACGACTATTGATATTTCTTGGATGATGGTAGATAGGTTTTAGGGTACCCCGTTTAAATGTTCCTTGTTAGATGTGCCTACTTGCAGTAGGTTTTTCTGTTTTTTATTTTATATCATGAAAAGCCACAATTGTTTGAGAAAAAACAGGTAAATCAAGATGCCAGTTCTTAGACTTAGAAAGCTGACTGCTTTCAAACATATTGGTTGTTTATATATGTGTTCCAGGGGAGGGGAGGGTGTGTTTTGATTTGAGTAACTTCAAGAACCACTTTAATTTAAGTGCACAGAGTGTCACATGTCTCAGTGTCCCCATGCTGAAAAATGGTGGTGGGGCACTTCAACTAAAGCTCATTGAATGAGCTTTAGTTAAAGATACCCCGCCACCATTTTTCAGCATGGGGATGCTGATACAGGTGACACTGGAGTCTGCTGGAGACTAGTAATTACCATGCTCCAAAAGACTCAATTAACTGAGTCTGCTCCACTGGAGCAGCCTCGCTGCACTTGTATAGGCACCCTAGTTTTTAGGTCAGTGATTCTTAAACTTTTTAGATACAAGGCACCCCTCAATAAACTTAAGGCACCCTTAGAAATGCCAGATCTTAGCTTTCACTCAGATAAATAAAGGAGCAATTCTTGTGTTGCAAAGAATTCGGAGTCCATATTAGGTCTGAATGGACATCTTTACAAGTGCACTGTGGTGTGTGGGTGGAGTGCTTTAATTAGAATGGCTTTCGAGAGATGCTTTAATTAAGACATTTGCAGTGTCTTGTGTATTCAGTGCCCCACATTTCAAAATGGGGTCAGGGTGCTTTAACTAAAGCTCATTTACCTCCCATCTCTATTTTGAAGCACTGAATAAATGTGATGCGGAGGCTGCTGGCATGTGCTAATTAGAACGCATTGAAACAGGTGTTGGGCATGTGTATAGGTGCCCAGTGTTTTTAACACTATGGAGTTCTACTCAAGATCTCTGAGTTTATCTTACGAATCATGTTGTACACCTAACAGTACTAACATTGCTTGGCACCCTGTGGCACCCTTGAAAGTATCTCAAGACACCTCAGGGTGCCATGGCACCCTAGTTGAGAGCTATCACTTTAGGTATTGAGGATAAAACAATAGATATATGTTGGTCTACATGATATTTTTCTCTAGTGCAGGCAAAACAAATGTGTGTTACCAACACCTTTGTAGAACGTTTGAGGGCTATAGGATCATGGACAGGGATTCTCACTCTGCCCAAGATCTTCAGAAAACTATTTCTGAAAATCAGATGCCTTTTACATTGGCTCCAGGTGACCACCCCAAAATCACTAATTATTTTGAAAATCTTAGTCCTAATGTTTGGGAGCTAGATGATATTGAAGACCCATTTTCAGTAGGACACCCAGGAATTATCCATAGGTCTGTTACCTCATTATCAATCTTGACGGTCGCTCTTTGGGATCCTCTACTCATGCTCTTTTCTCCTATGCAGATGATCTGCATTCAATTCTGGAGTCCCTCTAGTATGTAAGTTTCACTAGTTACAAAGGTGATGCATCTTGAGTTTGGACCATTAAACTGAATGCACATTGATCTTTACTTTTGAATTTGACTACAGTGGGCCTAAGGTGCAGGCAAAATGCCACTAACATGTTATCCATTATGCTTTCCAACCTCTCCACTAATATTATAAACTTAGTACCTTGTGACTTTGCAGGAAAATAGAGTTTGTAATAAAAGTCCCATTTTACTTTCTGAACTAATGTATTCTCAGGAGGTTTCATCACAGTGATTTGAAGGGAAGGAGCCAGGACCAGAGTAGCCAGTTATGCCTCATTTTCCCCTCTCTAAATGGAAGCAGAAATACCTGCCCCATGCTGGGTTTTTTTTCATTGTAAATCAGCTAGTTGATAATCAAAGGATGTAAACTAGGGTTTATATTAATGAGATTCTATCCTAATTCTGTAAAGAAGTGTGATGGTTTGAGAAGAATGTTCTCTAGGAATGCAAAGTGTTTCAGCCACTGTATAATGCCTTCATAACACTACACAAGGAATTGAGTAAAGAAACAGGGCAAAAATAACATGCAGATGTTAATTATTGTTGATAAAAATATAGCTACATTCAGTCACCCAAAATGATATTTCCACTGGTAATTCGGGGCAAGTAAATATGGTTAAGCACCATAATGAGAGAAAATAATTAAATATTGTCCACTAGTGCTCTAAGTCACAGTCAACTGTATTGTTTTATTTCTGTTTCCTATTGAGTGTAGGCTTAGGAGTTCTATAAATATCCTCCATCTCCACCGTCTGTTTAATAAATAATAAGAAAACAGAACAGAATTTTCTTTCCCTGAAAATGGGGGTCAAAGTGGTCTCTATTACCATAGACTTTTGATGTGAACAAAATATAGGCAAAAAGCAGACAGCCAAAAAAATCTAACCAGACTCTCTTACATTGAAATGGTCGGGTTAAGATAGGTTTCTAAATGCCCAGGATTTCACTTTCTACCTGGTAAGACCAGAAGTTGGATGCTGATTTATATTCCTTTATGACAGGTGTAAACAGGCCTGAAAGAGTGTTACTGCCTGGAAAGGAGCCTTAACATAATTTTTTGGCCTGTGTTAGGCAGGAAATAAGATTAGATGATCATAATAATTCATTCTGGCATGAAAGCCTGTTACCAATGAGCCAGACCAACTTTAAGGCTTCCCAACACTGACAGTCATGTAAAGAGGCCTTCGTATACATGAAAATCAGGATCTGAATTTATTCTGAGAAAATATATATGTGTACATGCCAATTCACACTCAAATATCATATAGTATTCAAAATGCTTTTGTGAAAAGAAAATCCGCTAAGGAACAGCCATTTTTATATAAAAGACAAGGGCTTAATCTGGACTCTTTGAAAGGCAAAACAGAGTTTTAATCCAAATTCTGTCTTGGGGTACCTCTTGGCTCCTATAGTTGATAGGCATCTGGAAAAGGCTGTTATTCAGCTGGACACTGCCTAATTTTGAAGGCAAATGAGCTTCATGAGCAGGCTGTGTGCAATGAATAGGCGGTATTGTCCACTGCCTTCAGCTGGAAATGGTAAACAGTATGCCCATTAGCGGGTCTTTTGAGTGGGGGCTCCAGGTTTGGGCCCATAGACACATGGACTCACATTTTTTTTTCTTCAAATCATAAAGGCAGAGATGGAAAATCCTCATTAATCATCCCGTCTTCCTACTAGTGTAGGAATTTGAAGTATAGTTAATGAGGTCTGACCACTTTCTTTGGCAAACTGCTCTAGAGCCTAATACTGTGATTTTCAACCAAGGAGCATTGGCACTCTGGGATGCCTAGAGATCTTTTCAAGAGTGCCATTGCATGGCATGCAATAGAATATTCTGACCTGCTGCGATCTTTCTGAGTTCTTTGCGGCAGAATTGCTCTATTAATTTTATGTAGTAAAAAATGAGTGAAAATGAAGAGCTGGCATTTTCTGAGGGGATCCTTGAGTCTAAAACATTTGAGAATGACTGGCATAATAGAATCAAACTCCTTCTCCTTATACTACTTTTATATCTCTCAATAATTCTACTCCCTTCTTACTGTTCAGACCCTTCAGCTCTCTATCTAGCTATCATGCTCCCCATCCCTTTAATTGTTTTATACATATATGAAGTCCTGAAAGAATCGATTTTCTTCTTGAATGCACATGCAAGTGCGGAGCAGAATGAAGGCCCTGCTTACAAACTGGAGACTCTAGTAGCTGCTTCAATACAAACAATAAATAATGATAATTATAAATGTTTTCTCTGGCTTCCTAATCATTCCTGTGATTTTTCACAGGCTTCTTCCCATTTGCCTATCTATCTGTCTTCTAATGTGGTTCACAAAACAGGGCAGGACTCCAGGTGATGTGGTACGACATAACAGACAAATAACTCCATATTATTATGACAATGAGAATTTATCCCAAAATTACATTGCCCTTTTTACCACTATTTCACATCTTCCTTCTACTGTGTTTCAGGGCTTTCAGTTCTCTCCATTCTATTTAGCGTGAGAGAGACTATATGTGATTATTTTTCCACAGATATATTAATATGCATTTTTCCAAACTGAATCGCATCTAATTGGTTTTCCCCTGTCTCTGATGACTCTGCAGGTCTTTTTATATGATCCCTCTGTCTCCACTGGCGTTGCTGAAAGACTGAATGTTTGCTTTAAGCTTTTTGCTCAGCTTTCCTTCACAATGAGCACTTTGTGTTTCCTTGTTTTTCTGATGTGTCTTTTATTAGGCAGTGGGTTCCCAAGTGTTTTTGTTTGGTTATCTGGTCAGCCAAGTAAATGCATATTTTGTAAATGCTAATTGTCTTTGGTTGGTTAGTTTAACAAGACAGAAAATATTACAAAAGGGACAAAGTCAAAATCAGCACTGATGAGTTAGCTTGTAAGTCTCTTGAAAGCAGCCTGTTTTGAATGATCAGTTGATAGCAGCTAGTGGAAAATCTCCAGACCTTATAGTAACCAAAGGTATATTACAGTATGAACCTTTTAGTATGTGGAGGAGCAGGAACCCTGGAGCTGGAATATCTGTCCCTAGCACACTAAAACCCACCATTTATATGTTAACATTGGACCTAGATCATTGATTTTCATGTTACTGCTTTACCTTTTTGACAAGTTTGCTACAGATATTTAAACCACCAAGTGTATGAGGCAAGTGTTTTTTGTGGTTATTTTTTCATAGTACTGTTCCTTTGTCACCTCTTAAATATTTTACACACAGGACTACTAAGCTTTAAATACTGGGCTATGCCAACAGAGTACTGTAAGGGCTCTGTTTCAGCCTTGCACGGTGGACGGCTTTGTTGAGTCAGTGCTATGGGCTTGCTCCCAAGGCCACTCATGTTAATGGAAATAATTTCACTGATTTCAGGTGTGCTTTGGATCAGATCCAGCAATGGCGTACTAAAACATCCGGCTGTGCCCATCTTAAGGAAATGCTTGTGCCTGGTGATAAAATAAGACAAAGGGGGCTGAAGGTGTAAAGTACTAGATATTTTGAGCCTTTTTGAGGTTGCCATTTAATCACAGGCCCGATGAGCTCTTGACACAGTAGTCTGCTGCTATTAATTGGCTTTAGGAGTTTGGGTGGGTTGCTGTGGAGATCTACAAAATAACATCCTTATTTTAAGGAAGATGCGTAGTACCAATCTATCCTCTGTCAGGTGCACCAGAGATCAGTGAGGCATCTTATGCTCATAAGAACTTAGTAAGGCCTCATTAGATAATAAATCTCTAATCTTTCATGCCTAGGTTAGATTGCTAGAGCTATGCCACATTATAACCTAAACGGTTTCTAAAAAGATTCTAAAAAGTTTGCGTGCATTTTCTCAAGAAAATGTTAAGAAAGAATACTTTGTGAAGGGAAATTTCAGTTTACAAATGATGTTAGTACATTGAGAAATATTCCCAGAATCAAAACTCCATCACAGTTGGCAAAATATATAGCTGTACATATTCACTTAGGAGCTTGCAAACTTCAATCTGTAATAGGTCTCCTGCCTGTGAGTGCTAATTAGTGAGGTTCTGCTGTTATAGTTGTGCCTTTCATGTACTGGTGCAGTATAAATGAGTTTGCATTTGCAGAGAGCATCTGCTTTGGGAGTTGTTGGGTTTTGTGGCATGGGTAGGAATCAAGAATTTTATTAAGACAATTCTTGAATGTCATGCTGTGGTCCTGCAGTCCAAGACTATCATGTCAGCATAAATGCTAGATAGCTTTTTATTGTAGATGGAGCAAAATAAGGAGAGCGTCTAAAATGCTGAGGGAACACATGCTACACTTATCACGTGGTGGTGTGACTCCCATTATTCACATAGTGGTGTTCCTTCCCTTTAATAACTTACTGGATGTAATGAAGACCCCACGACATGCTAACTATCCATAATCTATTTATTAGATCCCTTAATTAGAATGGCCAGATCCAGAGAAGAAAACAGTTGTGATTTAAAGTGGAGCTGCATTGTCCTGGGTACACGGCTCTGTTTACAGCACTTAGTGAGCCGTAGCCCAGGGGGATTTTATCTTCACTGTTCTGTTTGATTTATGATCTGGTTTAACAATGCAAGGCAGTGCAGTTATATGATCTCTTGTGACACTCTGGGATCTGGACAGCACAAAGAGCACCTTTTACCCTGCAGTCTTGCGAGTCATGGTTGGCTGGGCTGGTCTTGTTGGCAGGTTTGAAATCAGACTTTCCAGAACCAGAGTCAAACCAAACTGCTTTGAATGGAGAGCTCCCCTCTACCAGTTTGAAAATGGCTACTCCAAAGCCCAAGACTGACAACTTCAAATTAAATATTTGCTTGATTTGGTTATAGTCCTTAGCATTTAGAGCACGCTTTTTATTCGTGGATCTTATAGCACTGTGGCAAGCTTCAGTAGGCCCATTTAACAGGTGGGGATACTGGAAACGGGGGCCTCAGTGACATATCCTTACTTGCTGACAGAGCTAGAAACATCTTTGGTTTCTCAACTCCCATTTTAATTAAGTTATTTTTATAATTGTCTTTCCTAGCAATTTGGCTGCTGTAGTCCAGTGGACAAATTTTGGGTGTGGTGTCAGCAGAAATTTTTTATGGGCCAGATCCCCATGTAGAATAAATCAACATACCTTTGATGATTTGAGAGTGGAGTTCTGCTGATGTATTCCTCTAAGGATCTGGTCCTAGTTCACAAACTGTGGGCAGCTTTGCATAAATTGTGTTTTTAATTTTAGTCTGTCTAGACGCTTCTGAAGTACCCATCATTGGCATAGCTAGGTGCCAACAACTGCATAATGGCAGCAGATTGATATATTTATTATGCATCGTTCACCAGACCACATGAACGCAACTTTGTCTGAGGCCCAAACTAGGCTTTATACCTCTCTCATTTTGGATTGGCTTTTGGGCATTGTTTTGGTGAGGGAAGGATGAGAGAAAACTAGTTTCCTACAGGAAGCAAAACAAATCTACTGGAGCATTTGTTTAGTTGTTTTGATTGTTCAGATTAAATGTGTGCAGTACAGATGTAGCTTTTCTGATTTCTGTGGTGACTTACTCTTCCATACTCTCTCTTTTTTCCTTTGCCCTTTTTACCTTTAAAGCTCTTCACGAGGTGCAGTCTTATAATTTCTTACAATACCAAGTCCTGCCTTAGCTTTTCCAGTATTCCCAGCATTTATTACCGCCCAGTCAGCTGCTTCTTCAAATGCCTTTTGTACTTTCTCCCATGCTAACCCCTATGCTGAGAAAATACTCTCTGGTATAATCTATATAGCAACTACCTTACCTCCTTCAAAACTCCTCTTAAGACTCTTCTGTTCTAATGCCTAAAAAATCCTTGTGCCTGCTGGTTAGGGCTACCAGGGGTGATAAGCTATGATTGTTCCGCTTCTTCTTCCATACTATTACTAATTCCTCCATTATTCACCCTGCCTTATGTGTAAAACAACAGCAAGCTATCAGGGAACTCACAAAACAGGGCAGTTTTACACCAGATTCATTTGTGTGTTTTGTATGATGTATCCTTCCCTCCCACACCATCTGTTTTGTAGGCTGTAAGTCCTCTGGGACAAGAATTATTTCTTATCTATGTTTGTACAGATCCCAGCACAATAAGGTCCCAATCCTGATTGTGGCTGAAAGGTGCAGCCTTACTGTGAATGTTTACCACTATTACTACTAATAAAAAACCCAATTGCACTTGACTCATGACCTCCAGCCTAGTGGAAATTGCTGTTGACTCTTATGATCTTATCGTGAGTCCCATGATTTTTGGCCTCTTTTGCTAAAGCCCTGACTGCTTGAGTTGTTTGATTCCTTGAGTTCCCTAGCTTTCATGTTTTCTCCCACCCCAGAGAGAGTACATTCTTCATGGTTATAGAGAAAAACTTGACTCCCAAAGTCTTAGAAAACAGGAGGCAAATTAAAAAAGACAAACAAAAAAACCCTGCACGCACAACATTTATTTATTTATTCATGTAAATCATGATTTTTAAGCCAGTTCTGTGACGTTTCTGGGATCTGACTGATTTCTGAACCCATGGTGCTTGGCAATACTGGCAAAACAGGGCTCTCCCCAAAAACAACCCACGAATAGAGGGAAGATATTTTCACCAACAAACCTAACAGTTTCAAGAGAGAAATTCTCCTTTGTGAATTGCCCAAGTGATTTTATTCCCCTCCCCCATAGTCATCAAAGACAAGAAAGCACTCCTGTCTTCTCTTACGGTTTTCCAGTGTTAATGCTGCCGTATTGATTGAGTCAGGCTTTACTGTCACAGGACATTGTCTGTGGGGATTTGTTTTTAGTCCTAGTGCTATGTGCCCTCAACTGTATTTTCTTGCCTTCTGATAGCAAAAGGGCATTTTATGCTTTTTGTCTTAGGGGTTGGGAACATTGCTTTCACAGGACTTCAGGGTATTCAATTGTCCATTGCCAGCATCTCCCCTCTCGTGGGCTCTGTCTTCTTCCTGCAGTTACTCCCACTTTGAATTGGCCAAATCTCAAATTTAGGCACATTTCACAACCTGATCTGATTTTGTGACCTTGAAGGACTGCTCAAGGAGCCTCTTAGTAAGCACTGTCAGCTGCTGGAATGTGGATAAACACATAGTTACAGGAACAGGAGAGGTTTCCTCTTTGTTTAGAAAATGAGCAAAACATCAGTAAGAAAGCCATGTTGTAAGGAAAACATGCTCAGGATGGTTTTCCCCTAAAGCTGATATTCTCAGCCTTGTTAGGCAGATTGATCTGTTTCAGAAATTGCAGGTGGTAATATTAAAGTATCTGAAGAAACCGAGTGCAGCTTTTATTTTTCCATATGATAAATTGCCAGTTGAAGGTTTCACTTACAGAACATTTTGAGTAGTCTGTGGAGAATGCAATCACCTTGACAGTATATTTATGAGTAAAAAATTGTATCAGACAATTAAAGCTCTTAGCTTTCATGTAAAAAGAGTTTTATTGCAGTATCCTCTTCAGATCCAAGAACTGGCTTCCAGAAGTGGACAAATTTGTATGGCAGGAAGGGGACATCCAAGTGATTTAAGCATTATTTCTCAAGTTCTTAGACAAGTTCAAGCACAAGGAAGGTCAGCTTGACTTTATGTTTCTTTGGCAGATAAAGGGAGTTCTACATGGTTTGCTATGTGCATTGGGGGAGCTGTGGCTGAGACACTAAAAACAAAAGAGGCTCTACGTGTGTTGCATGTACACCAGGGGATCCCGAGCAGTTCTTAGAAGAAAATTCACTTTCCACCAATCTACCTGGTTTCCAGGTTCTCAGATACAATTTCCCATGAGATACATCCATTTATATATCGATTACAAATATATACATACATATTTAGATACATATTTCTGTGGTTTGTTTGGGTTTTTTGCTGAGGATATCATATTTTTTCAGAGATTGTGCCCCAGAATAAGCAACACAGTAGGGGTGTGCAAAACAGGCCATATTTGATTTGGATTCAGCCCAAATCGGGGACAGTGATTCGATTCGTTGATTTGGATTACTGCCTCCAATTTGATTCGGCCAAATCCAGATCTGAAGATTCAATGCTGATTTGGAGAATCAGTGATTCAACCATAGACACAGCTTTCAATGTTTTTTCTACATACCTCAAGGTACCGGGCGCAGTGTTAATGCTGCGATGGTGGGGCGGACGGAGTGTCCCACAGGAGTGCTGGGGGCCCCCCCCCATGTGCTCAGAGGTGAACCTGGAAGTGGACAGGAAGTTCTTCTGGTCCACTTCTGGGTCTGCCAGGGAGCACACCAGGGCCCCCCTCCAGATGATCGGCCATGGGGGGGACCCCGAGTGCCCCCAGACCCAGGAGGCACCAGTTACTGAGCTGGGAGGGTGTGTGGGGGGGGCCCCCAGCACATTTCCTGCAGACCTGTAAGTGGACCAGAAGTACTTGGGACACGCCATCCACCCCAGCATGACAGCATTCACAAGCTGCCTGGTACCTGGTACCTTGAGGTATGTAGAAAAAACATTTAAAGCTGTGTCTATGTCTGAATCGCCAAATCTTGCTGAACCTCTCCAAATTGATTTGGAGGGTTCCAATTCAATTTGGAGAGATTAAAGGGTCTCCTGATCTGCTTCAGATTTGGAGATTCAGTCATCGAATCGGACTAGATCTCCACTGAATTGAATCAGGAACCAAAGCTTCACACAGCCCTACTACACACCTTTTTTGAATGGCAGAAAGCAAAAGTAAAGATCTTTCAGTATAGTAACTGGGTGCATCTACACAAGACGTTTACTGCGGGGTTGACTGATTATCTCTGCAGTAAATATCATGCATCTACATGTGTGCCCCAATTCGGCTGGAATAAATTGATTAAGTCTACATCAGGGTAGTACTTGTACATACAGGTACTTTCCTACTGCATAGTTTTGTACTCCATAATGGTATGTGTGTAGATACTGTCCTGACTGGCTGGGGGATGAGGGTGCTTCAGTGCCAGAGCTGCCTCCTGGCTAGCCCCACACTGAAGCACCCTCATGTCCCAGCTAGCCCTTCTGCAGCACATTGAGCCAGGGGAAGCAGCCCCAGGCTGGCAGGCTGACCCCTGGTGCCCTCTGTCAGCTGCAGCTGGTCTGACCCAGCTCACTGTTTTGTGGTTCCAGGTACACGTTCAAATGGCACACCTGCGAGCAGTAAACTCTGGTTCAATAAGCCCTGGAGTTTATTGCTTCATATTAATTGCACATGTAGACATGCCCACTGAATAGCAGCATCTAGGGAGATGAGATTGTTCTGCTCCCTGTGGGTTGCATGTAGATTTTACTTTTGCTTTTGTTTGATAAGCAGATGAAACTGTTTTGCCATATTTCTTGCATATAACACACAGCACAATTTCCAGATTGCTGTTTTTTGGGGGAAAAGTTTGTGTTGCATATGAGAAAATATGGTATTACCAGATTGTTCCCTCACTATGTAGCCTCAAGGTTTTTCTATGGCTCTTAGTTCACAGTCCATGCTAAATACATTTCTGGGGAATACTTCACAGAAATATTCTACAGGAACAGAAACACCAGATCCCTTCCTGTGGTACAGCTCCCAGATGAGCAACTGCTCCTAAGGGAGTGGGCAGAATAGTTAGGGGGCCTGAGTTTTGTTCCACAGATGTTCTTGGATAAACCACTTATGTCAGCGTTTTCTAGTATCCACTAATCTTGAATGCCTCAAATTTTGTCCAACTTGAGGCATCTTGGGCTTGACTTTCAGAGAGGTGAACACTTACAATCCCACCTGGAGCCAAGGGAATTGCAGATGCTCAGTACAGCTGAAAACTGAGCTTTACTTAGTGCTTCAAGTTGATCACTCTAAAACAGAGACATTTAAAATGGGCTCACCCTATTCTTTCCAAATATGTGGCTATTGGTACACTTGCTCCACCTCAGATGCACTTTGACATCTATTACAAAGTATTACTGCTGTCATGAACTTCAGGAAAGATGTGAACTCTCCCTTGTGATACCCAGGAGTCCTAGTTAGAGACTACCCTTGGTTTCTAGCTCCCATCATAGGTATTTAAAATGGAATTGCTGGAGGTTCATTCATTCCCAGTCCAGCAGTTGCGGCACAGAGACTCCCCACTTGAGTAATGATATCCAGGATTGCACTCATTTAACTCCTACCAGATTCAATGTTTCAGGCTACCAACTCAATGCTGTTTCTTGGCTTGCTTTAGGAGACTGCATGAGCAGGAGACATGAGCCAAAAAGTCTGTCATTGAAAATAATAGCTCTAAGAGGTGGTGGATCAGGTACAGAGGGAACACTAGCATATACACTGACTAGAGGGTTACATGAGGAAGAAACAAGAAATTTGGTGTGTATTTATTATACATTTCAGTTCTTCTCTAATCTCCTGACATTATGTGTGTTTGGGGGAGCAGGACCTACCTACTGGAAAGCAACAAGTGCTCCAAAAAATATTACAGGCAAAGTACAGACTCTTGTCCCATGCTATTTGTGCAGCTATTCTTCCCCAGCATCAGGATAACCTTTCTGTATTCATCACCAAAATAAAATTGCAGCTCCTGAAAGCTATAATTTGTACTTGGGGGAATATCATGTTTGTGTTTAGCTGTTGCAGGGACTGTACTAAAGCTCAGCAACAGAGGTCTGCCAATATTTGTGGTGATGTCAGATGGCAAAAAACTGCTTTCAGGGGCTCCTAAAACAGCTTTAGTTGGGTAATATTGATGATGAAATTCAAGAGAGATGTATAATTGAATGTACCTTGAAAAAGAGAAAACCTCCTCAAAACAGCAGGCTAGACCTGTGAAGGAGGGGGAACTATATGGAGCAGAACATATGTAGGTGTGATTTGAATGAATACTCACTCTTTCCCTTATTGGTAAGTAGAGAGGCATATGTCATGTATACTCTTTCTGAAGGGTGGAAAAAGAGCACATTCCCATGCACTGAAGGGTCAACAGCTAGTGATGATGCTCTTACAAGTAAAATGAATTTGGTACCGAAAGGGAGGACTTAGTTGTCTAAGCAGCAACAACTGCAGTATCTGGGTTCCCAGGAACCTCAGGATCAGATTCCAACAGCATCAACTCAGCCTAAAGAAGACACATCTAGTCCCTTGCACTTTAGTGGGTGGGGATACTTACTGTGGAAATATACCAGCCAAGATTCCCTTGTTATACCTGGACTTTAAATATACCGGGACTTTATTCAAAGATATTCAAGTTTGCTTTTGCCCATGCTGCACTCATGTGTCTTTCTGAATGTGATGGTGGTGGGAAGTGTCTTGTGATCCTTTGAGATAAAAGGCACTTAGTGAATGTGGCATGCATCTATGCTATTCTGCTGTGTATGCCTATCTCAGGTGCTATCACAAAATACTTTTCAGGGATAATCTTCAATAAAGAGAAAGCAAGGCTAAAGGGTAAGACATAAAGAGAAACAGCTCCTTAGTGTGATGAGACAGCTTCTAATAAAAAAGGCAAAAGGGAAACGGCAAACACTGGAAGTGAATCAATATGAATGGATTGGTACAGTACTAGTGAAAAGGGATGATGGCACATAAGATCAGAGAAGTAGTAGAAGGGCACAATGTCTATAAGGGGTTTGGAAAACAAAGAAGAAAATATCCAGAAATGGGCAGACACCTTTGTTCATTTGGTTACCCTCAGTAGGAGAGAAATGTCTGACATCCTGATGGCAGATCTCCACTCATCCTGATGGTTCACCTTGTAGTCTTCTGTTCCCAAGTTTTGTCTCCTATGCCTCCTGTTTTCAATAACCCAATGACTCTAACACACATCTAACAAGAACCCCCTTGTGCACATTAATCTACACAATAATGGATTGAGTTGGAGTCTGTCTCTATTGGCTTGGTATGTATTATAGAGAGACTGGACAGTATTTCAAAGGAAGGCATGTAATACTGATTTGTATTATGTAGCTGCATAACCAAGCAAAGGACCAGTGAAAAAATGTATAGTTTTTATCATGGTAGCATATGCAACAAGATGCTTTGCCTTAGGACTTCCAATAATACTAAGACCTTGCATTCCTTCTATGCTCCATAAATAGTGATAACTTTGCACTGAAAAAGCATCTTTTCATTGGCATACCTCAAAATGCTCTATATAACTGTAAAGTAATGTCCTCACAACCATTTCACAAAGAAAGAAAGGACCAGTCTGACCTTAGCACCATCTCTAGAATTTAACAATTGGACAAAATTCAGCACTGGCCAAAACTCTGCTCAGTTTTTTAATGCAATTTAAAAAAATGCCTATTTGAGAAGATAACCTGTCCAACAACAAGTATGAACCAATACTAGTGAACAACAGTTAGAAAGCAGCAAGCACATGCTGTGGGAAAGTAGACAATAGAAATTTCATGCAGAGACCAGTTTGTTGCTGTGCACAGGAGATAAAAGCCATTACACCTAGAGCCAAACTACATTATATATGGCACAGGTACAACCAACCTTGTGAACACCTGGCTTTGTAAATCAGTCCCTGGGGCTGAAGGCACAGACAAGACACAATCCCCACATTTCAAGATTGTGCTGTTTATATAAACATCATTTTTCTTCCCTTTTTTGGTGAAACACAGTGGGAGATTTTCAAGTAAACAGAATAACTAACTCTTTCCTTTAGCAGTGTGCCAAATGTTGCCATCACTTAGATCCACCCAATCACACTGACTCTGCTGGGGTTATGCTGGTCTAAGCAGAGGCAGAAATTGTCTTGGTTTAGGCTACACCCTCAGATGGCGGAAATGGGAGCAATGACATCAGTGGAGTCATGTTAATTTACACCAGCTGAGAATCTGGTTGTGTTTTCCATCCTTTTATTTTTACTCCAACTTTGTTCTCTAATTGGAATGTTGAAACTGGAATCTCTCTTTCCTTCACTGGCATATTTATCTCCACGGTGCACACGTCATGTTGGTTTTGAAATTTGAGGTCAGCAGCAGATCTCTTAGAGCCCAAGGCTGAGTATGTTCCACCCACCAAAATCTGCTGACCTACTCGTGAGCCAAAAGTTCCTGCAGGAGGCTGCTGCAGATGTGAATAGCACCTTGGCACATGGAGGTTCAGAGAGAGGGTGCTGGGTTGAAGTCCAGAACAGCCTCACAGGCAAAATTCTGACTGTGGAGCACATAGGAGGGATTAGATGGGTGGGATAAGTTCAACTCCATTCTCCTCAGCACTGGCCACTAATGTGATAGAGACAAGGCCAAAGGTATTCAAGTGGTGATTTTCTTTTTTTAAAATAACTCAAACTACACAAGAGATTTTTTTAAAAGGCAAATATTTGGCTTTGTAGTAGTGAGACCTAATATTTGTGCTTTCTTTTTTATCATTAAACCTTGGGCAATTGCTCTCAGTGTAATTTGGATCATTCTTTGGCCCCATACATTTGATTTAGAAAAGGGAAATGCTATTTTATTCTTTTTGTCCTCACCTTAATCTCTAACACATTCCCCACCACTTCCCTGTTTCCTGTTTCTCAGACAGGTCCCACACCCTTTCCTCCCTGCAGCCAAAAATACTACACAAAGGAACATAAAAAAGGCTTTGGGGCAATAATGTCTAATGGTGAATGGGCATCATGGGCAACGTGACAGATACACTAAACCAGGCAAAATATTGTTCAGAATGCAGGATTAATATTGAGAAATCAAACACTTGGTTTAGAAATGTCAGTGTTATGCTGCCTGGTATTGGTACAACATCAAAGTAGAGAAAAGGAAATGATTCACAATTTATTTTAATTTCATCTTGTATCTCTTTTATAACCCAATGTCTTCTTGAGTTTTTACTTTACAGATTAATTGGAAAATGTTGTGCTTTTGAATAGAGATTCATAGATAGATTTTGATATGGTTGGTGTATGATCACAGCTGACACTTGTACATGTATATCATATTTGGTGGACCTGAAATTTAACCTAGCTGTGAATGTTAAGAAGTATTTATCATGTTAGTCTGTATTCCAATCCAAGGCAGTGCGCAAAGATTCCCACCCTCCTGTAGAACTCACTTCAGCACCCCGTGTGGGTGGAACTTGCTGCAGAATCAAGACCTAAAATATTGTTTTACTTTGTAAATTGCAGAGCCATCAGCATTTTTTTCTCATACGCACTTCCTGGAGCAGTTTGCCATGCTCTTGGGTACTCTTGGAACCTGAGCCATTGATTGCATTGGGAGCTGGATCTGGCAATTGGAGAAGTTAATTATCTCCTCTTACTATTTATAACTCACAACTAGAGGTGGATCCAAATCAGATACACTCATTCACCAGTTTGGAGAAAAGTTTATAGTTAGGCACACACTTTGAAGCTTAAGTACTTCATTTCTATTTCAAAGCACTCTTCAGAGATATTCTGAAAACTTCTACTATTATTTTTCTTATCTCTCAAACTATCATTACCTGCAAAGTCTATCACAATGGACTATGTAAGATTGTATAAGAAACTAGTGTGTATTATATGTTTTTGCTGCTATTTGACAAATACATAATGATGCTTTTTGAAGCTATTACATGAGGGTTGAAAGATGAGGCGTGAATTTTGGAACTTCTTGGCCTCTGAATGCTTGATTGCCTATTCCAAATGTTACATTAGCATTGCTAGTATTTTTGTTGTTGTGGCTGGTTGATTTTATATGCAGTTTTTCATGGTGTCTTTAAAAAAATCAATAACGACAAAAAAACCCTTTAGCTATTCAATTTGGAATTTGTATGTGTCTTTTATCTGAAGTTATTTATCAAGATGCTTCTGGAACCCAATCATCCTTAGCCACTGCCCCTTTATTTGCTTCCTCCAAAAGTAGTATACTATAATTTACTATGCTTGGTCAGAGCCCAAAAGTAAGAGTTGTTGATTTATTTTTTTTTAAAGCAAGCAACTTTGGATTAGAAATGTGTAACAGTGGACACATCCTCACATGTGCTGTAATGTGTATTAGCCTATTTTAATGTGCATTAAAGCATCACAAAATAACTGTGTGCTTTTGCTAATGCGTGTCAAAACAGGCTAATGCACCTTTTTCTAATATCTGACAATGGAGGTGCTAAATTGAATGCGTATTACCAAAAGCGCATTAATGAACATGTAGATGCATTCACTGTTATGTCACATTATGGCTATACTTACTTAACAATGGGGATGACCACTGAAAAACTTGGGGTCTTTGTTTATGATTACATGTATTGCAAAAGACTTGGGTTTTGACTTTCTATTTGAAACACTTGGAACACTTTCTCCCTTGTGTAAATCGAAATAGTCCCATTTCAATCAATAGAATTTTGCCATTGTATGCAACTGGAATTTCTGATTATTAGAATTCATTAGAATGCCTGAATTCTGAAATAATTTCAGGATGCAATGAAAGTCATTTCTTCAAAATAATAGAAAAATTGTATTGTGCATGTCTGAAAATGGTGAATTTCAACAATAATTAAATACATAGAAGTGTTCTGACATTTAGCTTTATTGCACTGAGTCTCTAGAAGACCAACAAAACAGGCAAGTTTGAAATTCATGACTTCAGCATCTTTTACATTCTCATCCAAAACATGACTAAAGTGCACGGAGCTAACACAAGAAATGGGTTTGACATTTGAACAAGTGGACAAATCTGCATTGCTAAATGAGTATCCTTAAAAGTCAATCTTTTTGGCTGTAGTCAAAACAGGGAAAATTTGACCCAAAAGGAATTTTTGTGGAGTATTTATGAACAAAGAATAAGTGTGTTCATTTGCTCATTAGAACTAAGTTATTCTGGAGAAGTCACAAACTTGTATACTATTGCCTGCCCCCATATCATGTTGCTATCTAAACCAGTTCAAGCTAAGCAATGTTGTGCAAGGGCATAGCCATATGTGGATGAGAGCCTACCCAGTTAACACCCTGGCCCATATCTGCGCCTGGATAAATGCCAAGTTTAAATGCATTAACAGGCCTTTTTTGCGCATGTATCCTGAAGGCATGATGCACAGGGATGATATTTAATGTGTTTAGCATTTAGATTGTTTTAAAGCATTTGCAGTAGAGCAGACTTTCTGGGACATCAGACTTTGGTCGTTACCAGTCATCATAGGTCAGGGCCCACCCATATGTCCATTTCAAAATATATCAGTGAAGTGGTGTGCTCCATGTAACTTATTTTAATATTACATGTAGTCCATTTTTATGCTGTCCCAAATACTAAACATTATGGGCACTTTTACATGTGCTCTGGAGGTGGGGGTGGCGGTGGCGGTAGTGGTGGTGGGGTCACTGCATCTTGTATATCAGCATTCCTGAACTTCAAAATGGTGGCAGAGGCACTTGAACTAAAGGTCGTTCAATGAATTTTAGCTCTAGTTCCCCCACCACACTTTTGAAGCACCGGGATGCTGATACATGAGATGCAGGAGGCTGCTGGAGCTCAGTAATTGCCAGGCTCCAGCAGACTTGATTAATCAAGGCTGCTCCCACGTGCTGGAATTCCAGCATGTTGAAGCATTCTCTGCACTCATGTACAGGCACCCACAGTGTGCTGAAACTTTTTGTACTGGAAATTAGCAGCTGCATTGTAGAAGTTGCTGAGAGGAAAAACTGGAGATTTTTGCAGTTGGGTGTGAGGCAGGAAAAGATTTTGGAATCCATGGGTGCTTGTGTCATGGGATTTTCAGGGGCAAGTTTTGTTCTGGTACTGATTTTTTATTCAGGAAGTAGATAACCTTTGGTAGCAGGAAGATGTATCAGCATCTTAGTTCACTTGTGGACTTTGGATTAGCTTCAAATCTCACATTCTCTACTCTAGCAACTGTCTGCCCAACTAGACCCCACCACAGTATCCATTACTGTGTTCAGGAATGAGAAAGCTATCATGCCTCTGCCAGTGTGCTCAGCAGCGAAGAAACAAATGATGATGCCACTTCATCAGCCATCAGCCTTCATGTTACAATTGAGAGGAAAGTGGGTAGCTTACATCTCTCCATACAATTGTTTCAGGCCATCTGCAGATACAGGCTAATGTTACTGCACACATGTTTACAAGCCACCTTTGTAATCATGAGACTTTTACAATAATTTACATTATAGATGAGGTCTTTTTATGTGCATCTGGAAAATAGTGGTTGAAATGGAAGGTGGATCTTGACTTTGCCATAGCAGGAATAGCTAATGCTGGCTCTAACAAACTGCCTTATAGGGAGACTCTTTAACTAGACTATAGTGAGTAGTCCAGTCATCATATCAGGTGCAGGCAATTATTTCAGGCAGAGGGCCACTTACCCAGTATTGGCAAGCTGTTGAGGGCTGCATGGGTAGCCTCACCCTTTGACAGGTGGGTTGCCTGTAACCAGGGTGGTGGGTCCACCCCCTGGTTGCCATCTTGTGACTGGAAGTCCCACCCCCTAACTCCTACCTTTTCCACCAGAAGTCCCTCCCCTTGCCCCTTGAAATACTCCTTTCAGCAAGGGGTTTTGCCATCTTGGAACCAGAAAAATACCAAATTATATTCTAAAAAGCTACAACATTCATTAGTTTGATTTAAAAAAAAATTGTTCTGGTTTACATGTGTTTGTGTAGTGTATGTAGAGGTGATTGTATATAAAAGCTTAAAATTAAGTCTTACTCTTGTATAATGTGGGGGGTGGGTATAGGTTTGTGGGGGGCTGTGAATGTGTGGATATGTGGGGTGTGGGGGAGGGTATGGGTGTGTCTGTGGGGGTGGATAGATGTAGGAGGTGTGGAGTGAGGGGGCATGTGGTTGCGTGTGTGGATATGTGGGGTGTGAGTGGGTTTGGGGCTTGTGGGAGATGTATGTGGGGGGAGGGTGGCTAGAGTGTGTGAGGGGGTGTGGGTACATGTGTATGGTGGGGTGTGCATGTAGAACTCACCCTACAAACACACACACACACACACACACACACACACACACACACACCCTCCCTACATACAACCCCCCATCCCTACATACACACAGCCCCAGGGTATTGGTGCAACCCTGTGCTCCCGCAATCCATCGATGCAGCTGGGAGCCACATGGTTCTGAAGCAGTGTGGGGGGAAGAAAGACAGGGAAATGGCTGGGGGTGGGAAGGGGCTGGGCTGCTGCATCTTGCTGATGGCTCCCCCTGGGTCCTACTGCCCCTGGCTCCTTTCATCTTTGACAGGCAGCCAGGAGCAGAAAAAGATTTTCTAATTTTTTTTAGGGGCTTCACGGGCTGGATAGAATGGTCTGGCTTGCTGGATCTGGCCCACAGGCCATATTTTGCTTGCCCCTGCTGTAGATCATGCCAGCCTGTAGAACATAGTCACCATTTTCATTCTCTGTCACAACTCAATCAAAGCACCAAGCTTCTTAATTAGATTCTGGATTGCTTCCAAGATTGGTGTTTGATTTCCCATTATATCTGCAGTAAAATGGCACTTAAAGTAAGTAGCACATTTCAGATGAAAACTTCCTATAGATTGCTAGGAAAATCAAGATATAAATTCAAAATCAAGATATAATAAAATATCTCAGTATCAATGAAGGATTGAAGTTAACTGAAAATGTTGATTAGGTCCTTTCCTGAGTTTCTGTCTTTAGTTCAGTTTAAGTATTTGAGTTTTGGTTAACCCACTATTGATCTTCAGGAAATAAGTACCATGATGATTCCCTGGAGAAATGGGCTACAACTTCTTTCTATAGGGGCCTGTATAGATGGGCCAGTTTTGAAGTATTACATGGATGTGAATGTCAGGGATAACCCCACTAACTTCATTAGAGAGATCTGAGATTGACAGTGTTGTCCCTGAGACTGCAGCCTGAGCCATAGGGTAAGATATGAAAGTGTACTATGTTGACCATCACCTACTCCTATTGAAGTCAGTGGTTAAACTTCCCTTATCTGCAGTGGGTAGGGGTAGGTCAGCAAGTCTTTTGAAAATTAGATCTGTTTCGCTTTTGACTCCAAGAGGAAAACACTGAAGCTTCAGTCTCTTTGTATTGTACAGAGCAGAGCATGTTGATGATGTTCAATACATTATAATTACTTTCAACAGAAAGAGTGTTGGAGGGAAGAAGGCATGTGGATTACATGGCATGCTTTTCTGAACAGACATGTGCTAAACTCTGAATCGCACTGGATCAGTGCTAGCACAGGCTCTGGTGGTAGCAACATAGTATACCAGCCATATGTTCAGTTGATATAACATAGATCAATTGAAGTAAATGAAACTACACTGGTTTATTCCATCTGAGGCTCTGACTTTTCATATTCAACTTTAGTATGAAAGTATCTGCATTCACCCAGATGCTCAACAGTCCACATAATATTGTAGGATAGACCAGGCCTGGCTGGTAAACTCAGACTGGTGGGGTGGGTGGAGCATCACACAGGAGTGGGGTGGGGTTTGGAGCCTCCCCGCTCCTGACCAGAGTGCCTGACCAGCTGCAAACCGGCTAGTTTGAGTTCACCAGCCACGCCTGGGATAGACTGTTACATAAGAAGCCAAAAATGCTTAGTTACCTATGGGGGCATTGGGGTTACCTTCTATTCAGTGTCCTGAGAACTTGATGCAATACAGATGCTTGCTGTGAAAGTGGCTCTTTTGCAATTGTATTTGGACATTAGAAATCAATCCAGCTGAAGCCTTTTAGGAAGGGTCCACATGCAAGACTGCAAGCCCTTTGCGTGAGCATAGAGCCTAGTGCAGTCACATCCTATTATTTGTCAGCTGTGAATCATCCTTACTTTTAGCTGCTGAATCAAAAAGCAATATACAAAGAAAATGACCTCTATTAATCGGGGCAGGTGGGTTGAAGCATCTGGTCACTTTTGATGCCTAGCCTGAAAAAAACAGCCTGACTGCAACCAATAGCCTCATGTATGTTATCATGTACTTGACACAAGCCATTTACCTCTTCCAGTTGGAATCTTTACTACTCTAAATTATATAAAGACTGGACTGGAATTGTCCATAGACATCCAATAGAGTTCCTACATTACACCAACCTAAAGAACAATAAGCATATTCTTCAGTTCACATTGCTTAGGGACTGTCCTTCATTCAAGATCCAAATTCTCCCTCAGTCCATCACAAACACATTGTTACCATTTAGAGCAAGGGTGCTCAACCCCCAGCACTCAGGCCAGATCCAGTCCCCAAAGTGATGTCATCTGACCTGAAGGGTCCCCAAAAGTCCAAAAATTTGGCGGTAGGGGAGTGGTGGCAGGAGTTGCTGCACTTCTGCAGCCAAATTTCCAGACTCGTGGGGGCCCCTGTGGGCTGGATTACATGCTAGATTGGTACACAGAGGTGGCCTGGACCTAATCTGGGTATGCTGAGATTGGCTCAAGGCAGCATGGGCTCCAGGGAGGTAGCTCTGGGCTGCAATCTGGCTGTGTCATAGTTGTACACTGGCCTCCACCCCAGCTGGCAGTAATGGATGCACTTGCCACCATAGCATCCAATGACCCCAGGGTGGGGAGGGGGATGGAGGAGGTTGGAGACAGATGTGTCATCCTATCCCTCAAAATGGGCAGTATAATGGAAGTCAGATGTCTACTGGTATATGTCTCAGACAATCCCACTGTCTCTGATTGAGGGCTTGAGGCTGAGGGTGACTTATGTGATGATGTGTTCATAGTGTCATAGTATCTAGGGTCAGAAGGGACCTAGAGCAGGCCATCTAGTCTGACCCCCCGCCAATGGCAGGAACGAGTGCCAGGGTCACAGGACCTCAGCCAAGTACCTATCTAATCTACTCTTAAAG
>JAGPOW010003685.1:74482463-74498357 GCA_030014935.1 Caiman crocodilus
TGGTTGCCCTTCAGCATATAGTCCCCTGCCGGTCCCTCACAGATGTGGGACTTGAGAATTTTCTCAAAGATCTTTCCTGGAACCGAGGTGAGACTGACAAGCCTGTAGTTCTCCAGGTCCTTTTTCCTCCCCTTCTTAAAGATGGGGACCACACTGGCCACCTTCCAGTCCTCCGGCACTTGTCCAGAGCTCCAAGAGAGCTCATATAATCAAGCCAAGGGCTCAGCAATCACCCCTGCCAGCTCCCTCAACACGCTTGAGTGTAGGTCGTCTGGGCCCACCAACTTAAAGACATCTAGCCCTTCCAGAAGCCCCTCCACCAGGTCAACCCTCACCCCCGGCCTAGCAGTGATTCCTGAGGGGGAATATAGGCTTCCAACGGGAGGGAAGTCCCGGTCCCCCCTCAGGAAGACCAAGGCAAAGAACCCATTGAAGATCTCTGCCTTCCCATCGGCTGTGAGCACTGGGTTGCCCAATGAGTCCCTCAGGGGCCCGACATTTCCTGGGGCTCTCTTTTTGCTCCCCACATACTTGAAAAAGGACTTCCTGTTGTTCTTGATCCTAGTTGCCAAGTGGAGCTCTACTCCCGCCTTGGCCTTCCTAATAGCCTCCTGCACTCCCGAGCACAAGAGGAGTACTCCTCTTTGGAGACTGCTCATCTCTTCCAAAGATAGTGTTGAGAGGTGCTGAAGAAAACTGGCGGCTCCTATAGAAATACAAAGCAGCCCAGCAACCAGAGTCTGCTTCCTCTTGTGACTTGGGATGGAGAGAGGAAGGTCATGTAAGGTACTGAGCCCAAGCATGGGCGTGTCCATGAGGAAAGAAGCTTTGTTCCTTCGTGTAAGTGCCAGCTCTTAGTCAACACAGCAGCACGTGGGACTGGGGTTGGGGGTAAAGGAAGGCGAGCAGCGGTGTTAACTCCGTCAGGCGTTTCCCTTTTGTTTTGTGGCTTTGTCTGCAATGCTGATTAGACGAAAGGCTTTCCTGGCTCAATGTTGTTTTCCTATGGGTTTGGTGGAGAGATTGGGGGGGAAAGTGGGCAGGGAGGGGGAAGATGGTGTTCGTTATATTGTTTCTTTTGCTTTTGGTCGTTTTCTTTCCCACTGTGGGGAGATGGACTTGATCTGCTGGTTTTGGATTTCAGAGGCAGAAGGCAAGACATGACCAGCTGGTGTCTTGAACTGACACAGGTGCAAAGACTGTGGGGGGTGGGGAACCAAGAATAATTACAGGTTTCTGAAGCATCAGGACTTGCCTGAAAAGGGCTCGTTGAGAAACTGCTCTTTATGGAAAATTAATGGTGAAGCTGAAAAACTGTCAGGACTACTATTGTTGTCGTAGGGGTAGTTATGCCTTAAAGGGACAGTGCCTCCCTGCTCCTTCTATGGTAAATGAGGAGACAGAACACAGACCTTCTAATGTGAGAGCAATTGAAATGTCATGTGACTGTCACCAGATTTAATGGCACTGTGTCTCTGCCTGTCTCTTTTTGCCCTAACCTAGGATTATGCTTTCTCTCCCTCAGGAGCTTTTTATTTATTAAGCCCCAAATCTCTGTTTCTTTCCCAGCAGACAAAGGGTAACTGGATGAGAAGGCCAAAATTAAATGAGCAGGGGGAGCTGAAAAGCTTCATCCTTTTCATGATGGGCGGAGGGGGGATTTTCATAGATTGCCACCTCACTGCAGATCAAGGGGAATGTGTGCTACCTCTTATTTGCACCTTTAAACATCTCTCCACCAACTCCATTGTGACATATGTTGTGATGCCCCAGGAGAGATTTGTGATCCCAGGTTGGACCTGTTTTCCTTGCTGTGTCAGGGTCCTTGCTTACATAGAAAAGGAGCCTTTTCTTTCTTCAAGAGCATCTTGCCTTATATCACTATCTAGCATAGGTAGCCCAGGCACCATGGCTCACGTGGTACACATCCCTTGGTGCTAAGTGCCATTTTTGGTACCTAAGCAGCAGTGATTTTGGTGTTGCTCATTTGCTGAGATGAGTGAGTGACTGACAGGCTTATGAAGTCATTACTGGCACCCACAGGAGCAATATCCGTGGGATTCGTAACTAGTTCAGGAAACAGTTGTTCATCTTACAGCTGATCAGTGTGTTCTCACTAGTGGTGGGCCCTGATGTGGCTCCTTGGGAGTTTTGTTAGTGAGGGAGAGAGAAAGTTTCTAAGCAAATGTTGAAAGAACTTGCCTCCCTCACAAAGCAAATGCACAGCATTCATTTAAAGCAGAGGTAGGGGGTTATTTCAGGGTATAAAGCTTCTCCTATCCTCACACACACATTCCCTGCTAGGTTCGGCAGCAGTAACATGTGAAGCGGTGACAACTTGCTTGAATATTTAATGCCAATTCCAGTTGTTTCACCAGCTTCCTCTTCTAAGCAGCAAATGGGGAATGAAATGGGCGGCTGTTCCCAGGGCTGATTTGCATTGTGCAGGAGGAAATGGGAGCTGTTCCAAAACAACTAATGAAAAAGGAAAAAAATACAAATAAGCAATTTCTCTCGACTTCCGAAACAGGACTGTCAGCTACAGAAACATTTCAGGAACTCGGACAGGGATCTCAAGTCCTTAACTTTAATTTGTATTGAATTAGTTTTCACAATATTGTTCTTGGAATTTGAAATTTACTAAGAGGGGAACAGTGGAAAAAATAACCTGCTATCTTGGTTTTGGTTTTTACCAGAGACTTCATTTGAAATACTAACTGAAAAAGAAAAGGATCCTCTGCTGGCTGCAGTCTCTATTTCCTTGTGAAACAGAGCAGTTCTAGCGGTTTCTTTGTGAAATAGCAGTTCTAGGTACAGACATTCAAAGAGCCTGAGGCAGAATAGATCTAAGATGCACAGTTTTCTGTAAACAGCATAGTTTAGATCGGTAGTGAACAGAACACACATTTTCCCTTTGGTGGAAGGGGAAAATCTTAGACTGGGATCTGCCATTTTTAAACCAGTCTGTATCAAGCGTCTATTCTGTTATGGGTATAGACTGGAATCCAATCATTTATATCAATAAAAGTGTAATGTCTATACCTGGCCATAGAGAGAAAAGGTAGGACTGGCAGTATAGGACATGAGAAACTTGGTTTCAAATCCTTGTTCTGCCACAGACTTCCGTAGTGATGTCAAACAAGCCATTCATCTTGTGTCCAAGTTTTCGCTGTGATGAAGAGTAACAGTGCTTTCCTGCCTAGGGGAGCAGTTGTGAGAAGAAAAGCCACTGAGCATTCAGGTGCTAGCATAATGCAGGTCATATGAATTGATAAAAACATAATGGGGATTAGCTCTCGTTTCAATATCCAGAGTACCTTCACCACTGTGTACCCTTGTGTCAAATCCAGATGTGTGTGGATGTTTGTTTCCCTGGGGACAACTAGTACTGGCACACCTTGCGCTGCTGCTGGTCGTCCTGGGGGAATGCCTATACCATGTGTGCTCCCTTGCACCGTGAAGAACAACTGATTGTGCACTATGTGGTGCTGCAGACATCTGAGTTTGTCTGGACACAGCCTTGGTAAAGATAAGGGGTTGTTGAATTGATACTCATCCTGAAAGAGCAAGCTCACGAGAGTTTTATGAATAATATTGTTTTGCTGATCCCATAATACCCCATGTTAAGCAAGTTGGTATAAATTAAGTGGTCTCTGAGCCATGGTTAAAGTGCCAGGGATCAGAAGCAGCCTGAAGGTGCAGCAGTGCTCTTACAGTACCTTCAGCGGGGCAACCAGAATCAGTACATTTTTAAAAATCTTGGTCTTCTTGTTGGGGGAAGGCCAAAGAATAAGAATGTCATCTCTAAAGTGCTTTCCAAAATTAGTTACTCAGTGGTGGATTAGCAACAACTTCACTGGACTGTTGGGAAACTAAAGTAGAGAAAATATAAGTGACTTGCTCAAGGCTAAGGTAATCAATGTTGGAACTAATATGGGTTTGATCTGCTGAGCTCCTAGCTTCAGGCTTGGCATGGATAGACATGTAATATATAAAATTACATACCTGAGAATGGTATCTTTGAGGTAAACTGCTGTGCTGCTCTCAGTTGCATTTCTCACTGCTTTGTCTGTGCTCTACCATGGACTCTATCTCCATGCCATCATTCCAGAGCAGGGAGCAAATTCTAACACTTATCATTAAAAAAAAAAAAAAATTAAATGAATTGCTTGCCAAATGTTTCCTTCTGTCTCTAAACATAAAATTACTCCTACAAGATTACGCAAGGCAAAGGCAATACTCAATCCTACATCAGTGATGAGCTTAAAGGAATTCTCTTAACACCTTCCAAATCTATGAATGGGAATCATTTATACACCTGCTGATGAAACCTGTATACTCTATTCCGGATAATATAGATGTTTGTTTCTAGCCAGAGTGCTGGGATGTATTGGAATTTCAGGTTGAGATTTAACTGGGCAATGAAATCCCACCAGCTGCTTTGGAAATCAGACTCAGATGTGAATCTTATTATCTATTGAAGTGCTGTCTTGGGGGTAAGTTTCAGGGGTTCTTAAAAATATATGTATTAGAACTTTTGTCTCCCTTCAAGACCTATTGGATTACAGTCATCTTGCCAAATCAGCCAGGCTTTTCAGATAGCAGGATATGAAAAATGGAGTTTTGAAAAAACTCCCTCAACTATTTCTAGCTGTTTTCTGTAAATACTAATGCTGTGGGTTACGGAAAATAGTTGAAGATACACTGCCAGAAAGTGTAATTGACTTGTTGAGGATGGCTTACATCAACCTACATGTAAGTAATGTGGTTCATCCCACACTAATGCAAATGAAACCTTTATGATAGAGAGGGGATGGTAGCATTTGTGTTGCAGAAACTTATTCCAGATCTGTGCAAACAACATGTGCATGTAAGACAAGTGTCTGGCATACAGAGCCCCATGCCCACAGTGTCATAAAAAGCTCTAAAATGATGATGTTTTCCATTCTCTTAGGCCTTTTCAGGTTCCAGTAGCAGGAACTGGTTATCTGGAAATCTCTATATTTAGTCCCAAAGAGCTTCATCAAAACTGTGCCATTTTTAAGTGTAGACTTGAGCCCCTGCCAACCTGTGCTTTGGATTCAGGTGATCTTGAAATTAAATTCCTTTTATTGGAAACGTTTATGCCCAGTGACTAATTGCTTTACAGGAGAAGATCCATCCATGTCTGTACCTTCTCTAGAAGTGTTTTGTGTGTACCAGGGTTATCTTTGAACTGTTGTGGACACAGAGAGATTACTGTGCTGGTTCCCCTGCCCTAGGCAGTGGTTAATTCCACAATTGGTTTCTGATGTTGGTTTCTTTCCTTTCCCACCTTCTGCAGACATGCCTTGAGTTGGAACGTTATCTTCAGACAGAGCCAAGGAAGATCTCAGAGAGCTTTGGTGAGGATTTGGACTGCTTTCTTCATGCTGCCTCCGTTCCAGACACAGAAGACAGTATCCGACGGCTGGACCCCATTCTGTTACCTGTGGAGACGAGTACATGTGACAAAAGCACCAACATGGACATTATTCTTTCACGGGACAAACTGCTGTCTGAGACATGCCTCAGCCTGCAGCCCACCAGCTCTTCCATAGAGGGCTACACCGCCGTCAACCAGGCCCAACTCAACGCAGTGACCTCATTAACACCCCCTTCCTCTCCTGAGCTCAGCCGCCATTTGGTAAAAACCTCACAAACTCTCTCAGCAGTGGATGGCACAGTAACATTAAAATTGGTGGCAAAGAAAGCCTCGCTGAGTTCAGTGAAGGTGGGAGTGGCAACAGCAACAGCAGGCACAGTAAAGAGTGGGCAGAGCGACAGTGAACAAGGAGGGGCAGGGGGTGAGGCATCCCCAGAAAATAAGAAGAGGGTTCATCGTTGTCAGTTTAATGGGTGCCGGAAGGTTTATACAAAGAGCTCCCATTTAAAGGCTCACCAGAGGACTCACACAGGTACTTGTGTAGGGTGATTCTCTCTTCTTGTCCCCCTACTGCCTCGCTATAATTATATCATTTATTTTTTATTTAAAGGCTTCCACTTCTCAGAGTTGATGCTACTAGCTATGAAATGATGGTGTAAGTGATGGAAAAAAGTGGGTCAGTTTCTGTGCCCTTGTTTCAAGGGAAGGGGGAATTAACTATCTACAATCAACCTGTTGTTTCATGCGCTATCAAGATCTTTTGGTTTACAATCTGTTTGGGCTACCTTAGGGACTTGGATACCCAATTCCTATTAAAAGTATCATCATTAAAATACAGCATTTGGCTTCACAATTCCTAAAGGGAGCTTTGAACATTTTTAATTTTAGTCGAGTCTTAATTGCTTGAAACTGAAACTACTGTCAGTAAATTGTATGTTCTTGTTTGAAGAAAAAAGATTTATTCCAAGTCTGATCTATGTGGTTTGGGAGTAGTGAGTGTGTGTGTGTAACTATATATGTGTATGTGTATGCACCACGCATATCCTCAGCCTGATGAAGGGTGTTTGTGTTCAAAAGCTTGCTAAGAAGAATTTTTCCAACTATTTGAATTGATCTAATAAAAAGATATTGGATTTGTCCAAAGAACTTTATCTGTATATATATATTTATGCACACATGCAGAGTATAATGGCATGTATGTGTATGTATATGTATACATATGTGCTCTTAAATTCAAGTTACTTTGGGCCATGCTGGTGACAAAGAACAGCCAGAGCATAGTAGTGGATCACTATCAGCTCTGAAAGAGAGAGAGTGTGTATGTGTGTGTGTGTGTAAAGGAAGATTAGCGTATGTGCAGAGAAAGTAATTTACATTGGTTAAATTAATGCTATTGTATGTGATTTTTGTTCCTTAAGTTGTTTGCAGCATACAGATTGGCTTGGATTTGGTTATTCAGAATCCCTAACCCTCAGTCATTTGTTTAGAGTCCCCAGTAGTCTTTTGGTTGGAACAGTCATCTCCAATAATAACTGTGCAGTTCACTAGTGTCACTGCTTTCTCTAAGCTTCACATGTGATGAAGAGATGATAAATTCCCATTAGCACTGTCTTATCATGTGATTATTCTTGTTTCCAAAGGGATGGTTGTAATCAGTTTCCTCAATTTTACTGTGAAATGTGTGGTCTCTTACAATAACTGCACATTACATTCATGATCTTATCACACAAGCCGATTCCTGGAAGCAATGGTGATCTTGCAGAGTAGAAAATAATGTATTAAAGCAGGGCAGTAAATCAAACAAATTTGTATGTGATTAAAAGAGCAAAACCCATCATGTTCCAGACAGCATTATAAAAGTTACCATGCATAAAGGCATTGCTTTTAATCTTTCAATACAGGCATTTTACTAAAGGCAGCCATCCTGCCAACAGTGACATCACCTCTGACCCCACAATCTGCCAGTTGATAAGGGAGTACCCCAGTAATTTTTAAGTCTGTGTGCATTTGATTAGGAAGAGAATTGTTTGACTCCCTCTGTCATTTATTCTCCATTTTGAAGATGTCTTTCAGGAAGACAGCTGCCACAATTGCTGGCAGACTATACGTTTCAGTAATAGCCTTTAAACTGGATGTAGACCCCAAACCAGTATATCTGATGTTGAACATGAGTGTTTCAGATTCAAAACCCTCCTTACTCCAGGTCTGAACCTACTTCAGAATCTGACTGAAAAACAGAAATGACATATCTTATGAATCCATTTCAGACGTGACAGAAGTTGGCAGAGAATGTGGAATGTTTCCCAAGAATGGTTGACCTAATAGAATTCTTGTTGTTCAAGGGCAGAGGGGGTTGCAAAAGCTCATGCTCTTACAAAATATTCACCATTAGGCACAGAAATCTTGCAAAAACATCCCACTATGCTTTGATGGTTTTGAACTCCGGAGTGCCTTGATGGTTCTGCCATGCTGTGTGCCCAGCTCCTCTCTGGGAGCCACAGCCAAGCTCCATTCTGGGCGGGTACATGGCATTGATAAGTTTGTTCATGGCATGGTTTTAAAGCGTGCATGACCATGCACGTGTGCAACTTGGAGGGAACCTTGCTCCAGACCCCCTCCAGTGTCTAGCTCAGACTGACACCTAAACTCTCAACCTTTTGTCTAGAATCTTCTTACCTTCATTGCCTGGGCTTATCTTTGTTTCAAATATGTTTCACACTTTATATACAATGAGAAGTATTTTTGATTGATCTGGAGAGCTTTATTCTGAGACCTTTCTTGAAACTGAATAGCAAATAGTTCAGTTTGTCCACTCATGGACTAAGATAGGGGTAAGCAACCTGTAGCACAGGTCCACAACTGTCAAGGGCAGCTTCTTTGTATGTGACACATGGCAAACTGGGAAAGGGAGAGGCAGCGTAGTGGCAGATATTGCAGGGAGCATAACGCAGAGCAGATTAGGCAGGGAGCACAGGACAGGGAGCAGAAAGCATAGTGGCTCATCAGGCAGGGAAAGGGAATTAGAGTGGGGTATGGGGAGAGTTTACAGCTAATTTGTGGCACACCTGCCAAAAAGGTTGGCCCTCACTGCACTAAGGCACTAAACATTGTGAGTGAAGATATACAAAGAAGGCTAGAATGATTATTTCTTGGCAGTTGAAAAGTGTCCTTCACAGAGAGAAAACAGAGGATAAAGGCTGTGCAGAAAGCATAAAGATTACCCAGCAGTGGAACACTTTCCACTCCGATCTTGTCTCTGCTAGCAGTACATCCATATTGAGGGACCCAGCTATGCAGTGGCTTGTCCCTGAAAATAGTTTGCCAGCACAGTTTCATTTTGCAGTGTTGATAGAACTAAGCTTCATTTTAAGAACTGTGCCAGAGCCTTGGGCCTGTTTTGAATCAGACGTGTGTTGTAACAGATTCTCCTTACATGGTTGCAAGCAGAGTTGAGTCAGGAACTTAAGTGTGATCACTCTGAACAACAAAGCTGGCTGTTCTAATGTAAAGAAAGAGTCAAGCTGCTTCCAAAAGAGAGACCAGCTGTGTAATAGTACAACTTCGGCATTTCTGGGGTCTATTGTACATGGCATGAGCCACCTCCTTCTCCCTGAAGATTATAGACTAGACATCTTGCTTGGTTCTTTGTTTTTCATGCAGCCTGGTTGGAACTGTCATTAGTATAATGTGTTGTTGGTTGTAAATGCATCCGACAGTGCCAATGGCCAATAGCCACTTGGCTTAGTTGGTCCATGAACTGGAGGGTCTGAAATGATTGTGAGATATTTTTCTTTGGCTTGTAGCTTGCAAGTGTGTAATTCAAGAGCAGTTTGCCAGTGTAAAAAGGTCAAGATTGCATTTATGGACAAAGAGCTCTCAGTCTGGGGTTCAGACGGAGTGAGACAGCCGCAGGAGGATCACCCATCTTGTGTTCAAAGACTGCCAAATCAAATGGATTCACTCTTTTCTGTGAAATTCAGGCACCGTTTTTTTCAGGGGGAAGGCGTACATTCTTTACGTTCATATGTAACAGTTACCAGAAATTGGCTGGCTGGCTTTACCATGGGATAAACTGAGACTATTGTCTCCAAACTGAGTTGGAGACAATAATAAATGATAGTAGCCCACTAGATTTGAGCTGGTCTTCTGTAGCTCCTTACATTAATAGGATATCCAAAGGCTCCAGAACAGGGTCAGAACTGCAGTGTGCCAGGAGCTACACAGACTGTCCTTATTGTTCTTATGCATTATATGGAGACAATCAGGAAAGCATTACATGCCACACATAATGCACGGTTAATGCAACAGGCTGGTTATGAGATGATCTTCTGGGTGACATTTGGAAAGGGAAAAACAATTATCTGTAAGGGAGAGAATTTAATCTGGAAGTGAAAGGAAAAAATGGCTAAATGGAAGGAAATGAGAAATATTTAACTGAAGCCAAAGTAAAATTGGGAAATTTAAAATAGAGTTTGTGTAAATAAGCTAATGATAAAGACATGACTGAATTTCATTTTGACTGAAATGGGGAAGTAAAGAAGTAGGTAGAGAGAAGTGTGTGAAAAGGAGCTGTGAATGGCAGAAAAAGGTTGAGTGTTTGGGAGACATGCAGCTCATCTGGGAATGAGGTAAATAATTCAGACAGAATAGACAGTCATGATGGCTCGAGATGCAGCCTTAATACATACACTCACACTTAATCACACAGCAAAAGTGGGTGCAAACAGTGACAATTTGTCTTTCTGAGAAATGGAAATTTTTGTCCAGACTTAACAAATGCCTGGAGAGAAATTACGAATGAAGCAGGCAACAGAGGGGGAAGTAATTGAAATGGGGGGGAAAAAAGGGTAGTCATCAGCCACCTCCTAATTTAGAAGGCAGGAGACTGCTGGTAACTGCCCATGTACAAGCATATCTAAAAATGATCTGACACATGACCTAAGAAAGGGTTAGTCACCAAGATTCACTTTGTCCACAACATCAAAGGCCACTGGAACAGATTTATATAGTCTGATGAAGCTTGTCACATTGAGTTTCCTCATATTAATGTGGGGGGAAACATATGGCAGGCTAGATGCTTTCTGGCCAGAAACAAAGAACTGCCTCTGTGGTGTGTTTTGTGATGATCTGGAGACCTTGGGATTTCTTTTTGTAAATTAGGGTCTGATCAGACCTAGTTACTGATGCAGATTCACAAAGTATTTAGGTACCTCATTTCCCTAGCCATCTTTGTGAATTTGGTCTTTTGTGCTTTCATTTTTGCAAATACCTTATGGACTTCAGGTTGTTGCCCACATGCATATATTGTACATTGCAGGATGTAGTCTCCTTGGTTCAAAGTATCAGTAAAAATAACAAAACCAAACAGTCCATAATAAAAGCAATCACAGTTATACAAAAAAAAATTTACTGGATCGCTAGAGGCAGCATTAAATAATAGGAAAGGAGAGTGGTTCTGAAATGGAGGAAGAGATTTGTTAAGAGTTAGGGCTGGAAGAGGGAGAGCATTGTATTTAGAAATGGCATGAGAAGTGAAGGTGAAATCAAGGTGAAAATGCTGGGAGATTAAAATGAAGGAATAGGAAGTAGGAGAATAGTAGAGGGAATAAGGCTGTTTGGCCTAATTATGGTGTTAGTCTGTGATGTTATTTTTCTATAATATATTCAGGGGATAGTGCAAATGAATAGATGACCAACTTAGTGAATCAGATTCACAGCTTCATGAGATGGTTAGAAGATAATTTGCAGGGTTTAGCAACATGAGAAGTAGGAAAGGTGTGTAAGAGCTGTTCGTCACAGATATTTGCAAGGTTCCTGCTGATGACAACTGAAATAGCAGAAGTGTTTTTTTTCTACAGAAACAGAATAATGGAATTGAAGGAGAGTAGAGCAGGAGGAGATTATTTTGTTTTTGGCTATGTTTATTTCCATATAGATGTCTGTTCTGTTGCATTGATAAACTTGAAGGAATTTGTTATAATTTGATTAGAAATGGATGAGAAGTAATATAAACCAAACTGGCCAACCTGCAGCATGTGTACCACAAGTGACATGGGCAGCCACTGTGTTTGTCACATGAGCTCTGGGTGCCAAGTTAAAGGAGGTGCTGGTGATGGGAATAAGAGAGAGCAAGGGGATCACAGCAGCACTTGGGAAGGGGACAAGGATCAGAGCAGCATTTGAGGTGGGAAAGGTGATTGGAGTGGCAGTCGGGAAGGGGATGGGAGTTGGGAGGTCTGTGCTGGCTTGAGTATTGGCCTTGCAGGAGCCACAAAAATGGGTGCCGCTGAATTCAGTGTTGCTATGTCCCAATTGCAGCAGGATTCAGCAGCAGTGAGTGAAAGTGATGGTTTATTATTGGAGTGGTACTGTGCCATCCTTTGGACTTTACTTGTGGCATTCTTGCCATAAAGGATGGCCACCATAGACAGAGTTTGGCTATGAGCCCTTTAAAACTTGCTCTTTCTGAGGCTGTTTAAGAAACTTGGCTAGTTTTGGAAAAAAAAACCTTGTCATTTCACTTTAGAGAACATACCTCCTTATTCCAGTGAGAGTTTTATGTATGGGAAGAGGCCCTTCAAAGGTCCTTGTTCCTTGGAGAGCATATACACTGGATCACTTTCCTATCAAAACCTTGAATATTAAGCATTGTGTTTTTGCTCAGTCATTGCTGGCTTCACCAGGTAAAAAGGAGAAGTTAATTTTCATAGTATTATTTTTAAAAAGTAAATAGACATTTTTTTCTACTCCTCTTTGTGAGTGAATGTATTCCTTGTGAGTCTCACTGAGTTGAACACCATAAAAGTGATGTTCTTTATCTCCCAAGGAGCTGGAGTGCTGGTGACAATACTAAAAATTCCTTGTGTACCATGACACTGCCTCAATAAAGACACCTCTAGTGTCACTGGAAGACTATCTCCATGTACCATTCAGACATTGGTGCTCCCTCAAACAGCAGGCAAAGCTGCCAATTATGTGTATAACTGTTCACAAGTGACTAGGTTAAGACTTTAATGATAAAACATTCAACTCCTTTCACTTAAATTTCTGTTTGACTACCAACTGGTGGTCAGTTTCGAGTTGAGTCAGAAATGGAGGCTTATGAGTGAAAGAACTCTCTCCTCACTCTCATTCTCCTAAGTCATTGAATGTCCTGAATCATTTAAGTCTGACATATACATCATGATGTGACCATATCCAACATCTTTTTGGCAGAGGGCTGCCAAAGGAACATAAGGGGCTTTCTTTACAAAAGAAAGAAGAAGGAGATGTCTCCAGTGCTGAGATCTAGATTAGAAAGAAAATCCTCTTGCCCATCACCATGCATTCAGAGCACTGTGCTGAAGGAGATACTGACTTATAAGAAATGTGAAGTGGTGCCTTCCATGGTGACAAGTTCCCACAATACTTTTAGAAAAGTGGGGATTTTAAGCCTGGGTTTCCTACCATGTTCTAGTTCAGGCAATTGGTTTTGGCTTGCCTAAATTTTCCTTGCAGTTTCAGTTCACTTCCTGTCCTATAGTGGTACGTTGCCTTTTTGAAAATCTGTTGTGTTTCAGCTTCAGTGTAGCTACACTTCACTTTTGGTGAAGCGAGCCATTGTGTCTACATGCATATTTTACAGAGGGGATGTGAAGCTCAACATGTGAAAAGTGCTTTGAGATTATTAAATAGATGAATGAGCACTTTGGAAGTAAAAACGAGTTTTATAACCTTAAGGTCTTCAGAGATTATTCCGAATAGTAGCCAGGGGAGAGACCCTAGTGTGTAAATGGGAAATGAGGACTGTTTGGAAAGAACAACCTTTAGGTCAGTCTGACATCTGCTGTTGTCTGTGTGGGAAAATATTCCTCACCCAAGCTGTACTCTACAGCTGCATGAGAATGTGGAGAAGAAATTATTGGCTGTCATCATCAGTAATGGTAGACACCCACTATTACTTGGGAAAGTTTACTAAAGCTACATGCCGAGCAGGAGGAGATCATAGTGTTTTGGAAAAGGAAGAGCTGGTGTTGGAAATCAAAAACAAAGCATTGTAGGAGAAATAAGGTAAAAATAAGGACATGGAAATATTATCACAACTGGAAACTAAAGATGCCTAAAAACCAGCTGGGGCTGCTTAAGATCAGGTACAAGTAAGCTGGGATGCTTTGGTAATGAGAGAAGGCCTGTATAGAAAAAGCATCCTGAAACCTAACTGAAGAATAACCTTTGGGATGCAATAACTTACACCTATAAAATAAAATATATGGTAAAGGGAGGTCATGCACTGCTTTAGTGTCGTGTTTCTCAGTCCCTGGGTCACGACCCAAAAGAAGGTCATAAGAATGTACGAAAGGATCATAAACTAACTTTAAAAATGGATTCTACTTTAAAGGAGAAAAATGTGGGAAACTGGCTTTTCCCTTGTGCGCTGGCAGGGCTCTAGCCTGTGAGGGGCTGCTTGGGGAGTCCTCCCTGCCCCCCCGCCCCACACACTGGTGGGCTGAGGCCTGGGGGTGGGGGACAACAGGTCAGGAGTGACGGGCACTGGGTCGGGACTGGCCATCAATGTTTTCAGATGGATCCTGGTACAAAAAGGGTTGGGAAACACTGGTCTAGTGCTTTCAATGCTGGGAGCACGGGGGAACAAATACACACAGCAATTATACAACCATGAAAGAGTTCATTCACACCAAAGCAATGTCTTTGACAAAGTCATATTCTGGCCCTGGAGATGTTAAGGGCTGAGCTGTAGCTGATTCTTGTGCTGCAGGGAGGAATTAAGGGACCTTCTCCCTCATCCCGCTCCCTAAGAGTGCCACAAATAAAGGCCAAGGACAGTGGCATTCAGAGACAATCTACAAGGATGTGGTGTTGAAGCCTACACAGTCAGATGGGTCACTAACTGGCTGGAGGGCTGCCCCCAGAGAGTGGTGGTGGACGGGTCTTATTCGACCCGGAGGGATGTGGGCAGTGGGGTCCCCCAGGGCTCCGTCCTCGGGCCTGCACTGTTCAACATCTTCATCAGCGACTTGGACAAGGGGTAAAATAGACCCTGTTCAAATTTGCAGATGACACTAAGATGTGGGGTGAAGTGGGTATGCTAGAAGGGAGGAATAGGCTGCAATTGGATCTGGACAGGCTACAGAGGTGGGCAGATGAGAACAGGGTGGGTTTCAACACTGACAAGTGCTGGGTACTGCACCTGCAGAGGAGGAACTGGCAGCAGACCTACAGGCTGGGGAATTCCTTTCTTGTCAGTGCAGAGGCAGAGAAGGATCTTGGAGTTATTACTGAGGCCAATATGAACTTGGGCTGCCAGTATGGGAAGGCGGTCAGGAAGGCCAACTGTACCTTGTCATGCATCCACAGATGCATCTCAGGCAGGTCCAAGGAGGTGATCCTTCCCCTCTATTTGGCACTGGTCAGGCCACAGTTGGAGCACTGCATCCAGTTCTGGGTGCCGCACTTCAGGAGGGATATGGACAACATGGAGAGGGTCCAGAGAGGGCCACCTACATCATCAGGGGCAGCAGGGCAGATCTTACGAGGAATGGCTAAGGGACCTGAACCTGTTCAGCCTCCACAAGAGAAGGCTGAGAGGAGATCTAATGGCAGTCTACAAACTAGTCAGAGGTAATCAGTAGGCATTGGGGGAGTCCCTGCTCCCCTGAGCACTACCAGGAGTGACAAGAAATAACAGTCACAAGCTGGCAGAGGGTAGATTCAGGTTAAATATCAGGCAGCACTACTTCACAGTCAGGACAGCTAGGACCTGGAACCAACTTCCAAGAAAAGTGGTACTGGCTCCTATCCTGGGGCTCCAAAAGGAGGCTGGATGAACACCTGGCTGGGGTCATTTGACCCCAGTGCTCTTTCCTGACTTGATCAGGGAGTTGGACTTGATGATCTGCTCAGGTTCCTTCTGACCCTACCTACTATGAAACTAGGAAACTATTATGCAACAGCCTGTGCATCTGTCTCCTAGACTAGCCTTGTGCTCTAGGGCAAGGGTGGGCAAAATGCAGCCTGTGGGCTAGATACAGTCTACCAGGCCATTCTATCCGGCCCAAGGGGCCCCTAAAAATATAGAAAATTAATATTGCCTGTCATGCAGCCCTCAATGACTTGCCAAGACTCAATAAGCAACCCTCTGCGCAAAATAATTGCCTGCCCCTGCTCTAGGGAGTCCAGGCAAAGCCTGTGCATCCCTCCCTGGGGAGTATCTGCAGCAGGGCCCTTTGCTCAAACACAATCTACCCTTAATAGAAAGGAATTTGTTTGGGGAGATAACATGGAAATTTGTACAAATAGCCAAAACGAAAACCATTAAGATCCTTTAATATATTTATAAATCAGAAGCCTGGACTGGAAAAGGGCCAGTGTGGTTCCCATTTTCAAAAAACGGGGGAAGGAGGACCCAGGGAACTATAGGCCAGTTAGTCTTACCTCAGTCCTGGGTAAGCTTTTTGAGAGAATTATCCTGGCGCATGTCCACGAGGGGCCAG
>JAGPOW010003685.1:74498457-74508973 GCA_030014935.1 Caiman crocodilus
AGCTGGCAGAGGGTAGATTCAGACTAGACATCAGGAGGCGCTACTTCACTGTCAGGGCAGCTAGGATCTGGAGCCAACTTCCAAGAGAAGTGGTGCTGGCTCCTACCCTGGGGGTCTTTAAAAGGAGGCTGGATGAACACCTTGCCGGCGCTGTTTGACTCCAGTACTCTTTCCTGCCATGGCAGAGGGTCGGGCTTGATGCTCAGGTCCCTTCCAAGTATGAAACTATGAAGCCCACAGAGAGTGCTGGTTAGGGCCCCACAGTGTGAAGGGTCTAGATACACAGGAAAGACTAGAAAGCAATGGCAACACAGCTAAGTGGCAGATTTTCCTGTTTTTACTCCCAGGGAATTGTCGTTTATCCCAGGAACAGTCCCACTAAAATCCAAGACACTACTTGCAGAGTAAAGAAGTAGTAAGCAGAGATAAAGGCAACAGAATCTGTTCCTAAATTGTTTCTTTGCATCATTTTTTTTCAACAGAGGGTGATGGAGAAATATTTCCCCCGAAGATGCTCTTCACATATAGCAAAGGTGAGGACCAGTCAGATATGGAACCAGTTCTAGATGTTAAATTGCAGTCTCTGGGATTGGATGTGACTAATCTGAGTATTTTTGAACAAGTCATGGCCATAGTATCTGAGCTTCTAACAAAAATATGTACTCCAAAATTAAAAACATGTTTATCCCTGGGGAATGAATGGTGTTCAAGTATTGTGCCTACACTAAAATATTAAGCTAAGAGTGCTTATGTATAATAGAGATATGTGATCCGTAAGGTAACATGAGGAAAAGCAGATTGGAAAATTAATTTAAAGAGAGATAAAGGACAGGGATGGGAGGGAGGTGAGCTAGTATTGTTGTGTAAGTTAAAATTGTGCCTTTCTAACCTACTGCAATTCTTGGAGAGCACAGGAGAAGGCTTGTTAACTTTTTCAAAAGGCTTTTAGTTTGAGGCCACTCACAAAAAGATGTGAAGGAAATTTGGTAACCATGTGGTAAGCTTTAATATGTTGTGATAGATTTAAAAATGATTGAGACAAAGACTTCCAAATAAGGAGGTCTTTGAAAGGATAGCCTACTTAGTTTGGAATGGAGAAAACACGAGTACATAGTAGAATTCAGATTATCCACATATCTCAAAGGGCATCCAGAAATCTTTGTATAATCAGGGAATCAAGCCCAGCAAGCTTAGGTCCATTGTCTGCTCACAGGCCAGCTTTATACATTATAATGATACCCAAGAGAGCACAAACCCAATTGCTTTGCTTTGCAAGTCTTCTTTAAAACAGAAAAGGGGGAGCATTTTTTTCAACACTTAATTAAAAGGGCATGTAAACAACTAGAAGATATGAAGGCAAATGTCTTAAAAAGAATGAAATGATTAAACAGTTGTGATTCATGTTTCAAACTGGGGTGGCAAATCTGTAGATAGGCATGCAACTATGAAACCACTACTTCAATAATCTTAACCCAGTTAGAGGCCAAATTTTTGAAACCCACATTTGAAGTTTAGGCCCTTACCATAAAATATCTGCAGCTATATTAGCTACGCTAACATTTAAAAGGACTCAAGTTTCAAGATAAAAGTGATCACAAGCCGAGCTTTGAAAGGAAGATCTTCTCATTGTATAGTACTGAATAATTCCAAGTTTAATCAGGAATTTTACACCTTGCTCTGAAACGTGGTCATGTACCTCTGACAAAGACAAGAGTTGGAATGAGATGGACATTTTGGCAATCTCGCTATGGCAATTCCTGTGTTCATTAAAACAGCATTAATGCACCAGAGGCTCTGAAGCATAAACATTTCTATTTAAAGTGGATGATAAATATTTGTCTGTGTACTTAATAATAATTTGTCTGCATACATTTTGTTAGCACATGAAATCAGAAGTGCACACGGTAGTTAATTTTGCATACATTTTCTACTTTTGTCATCTGGTTAAGTCATCTATAACTTTTCAGAACTTTCACTTTTGTAGACCTAAGAAATCTGAAAAGGGAAAGGGGTAGGGAGGCAGGAAAACACTTTAGCTTTAGAAAACCATTTGAAAAAAAAATAACACTAATAACTGGGAATGGAAAGATGGCATTTGTTATGGAAAATAGCCCTTGCCCAGAATACTTATCAGTGAACTTTCTAGTGAAAACTTTTGGATGGATTAAGTTCTGAAAACAGCGCCTTGCACAAGTGTGATATAACTGCCATATTTTTGTCTGTTTTTTCAGTACCATTTAGTGTACAGAGAGTCTTTCCATTGGCTTTGGTGGACTTTAGATCAAGCAAGAGAAATCTATTACATAGATTACTTGGTCAGCAGATGGTGGATATTGTTGATGAACGTGTGTCCGTTTACGAACATAGAGTAACTTTACATGATAGAGTTTGTTGTCCCAGATGGTTTCTGAGCTGGGGTTTTCATCTCAAATAAAAGTAAAACAAGATAATGTCTAAGCCTGCTTCCAAAATCCCAACAAAACAACCAGTTTGCATAATATTCCCTGGTAAAAGAGATGCAACAGGGCATCACTGGCAGAACTTGCATTTTAACAAACTATTTATCTTGGAAAAGGCCGTTTTATTTTTAAAATTGGAAACCTTTGTAAAACTATTTGGAATAGATTATGCCCCTTATTTTTTACAAAACTGTAAAATGAAAAAAATATGAGTTTATATTTTCACTTTCATTTTTTCCTTTACTCCCTTGTTAACTCTCCCCTTTTTCTCCTTCCATCTTTCTCCCCTTTCTTCAGTAGCAAATTGGGAGGAGGTGAGAGAGAAAATGAATGCTAAGCAATTTCAAAATAGAAAAAATTGTGAATAAACAACAACAAATCATTGCAGAACTTGTGGAACAGAACGATTTCAAATGTTAATACAGTTTTGTGCAAATATTTGTCATTGTTTTCACCAGCTCTAATAACTGATACTGAACCTTTATATATTGCCTGTAATTTATTAAGAATCTGTGGGCATAGACCGCAAATGCACAAACAACAGATCTTTGCCACAATGCTGTGTTATATACATTTATGCTGAGACCTCTAAATAGTCATTTTCATTTCTTGTACTTCAGTTTAAACTTGCAAAATATATATATATTGTGGGATCCCAGAAAAATCTGACACAATGGGCTGAGATTCATCTGTGGATTTTCTCCCCCTTTTATGTGTTTATTTTGGTGCCAGTGCCTTTTCTTGGATCCTGCATTTTAGAGCTCAACTGAATTTGAAACTAAAAGCTCTTATTAGAGATTTTTTTTAAGTTCTTTTTGCCTCTGGGGACAAAAATAATGGCAGCTTGAAGCAGCAGAGAATCAGTAATTAGGGCAAACAGCAATGCCTTGCATGACTGGGGGAAAATATGAGGATAGGAGGAGAAGAGTGCAACAGACAGACTTGTACAGCCTGTTACTAGGAAACCACATCAGCATTAAATACACTGTGCTAATTGGCTAGCCTGTGACTGCCTGGGTACCAGCCTGGGCCTGCTACACAGCTGTTTCTGCTCTCTCGTTGCTAGGTAACTACATCTCTCCTCCCCACACACCACTTTCCAATCCCCCCCTCCCCCCCCCCAGCACACACCACTTATTCTGGAGGCTAATTGGCTACTTTTGCTGCTGGTGTTGCTGCTGGGTACCAGCCTGGGCCTGCTGCTCTGCTGTTCTCCCGAGGGGTCGGAGGTGGGGGAAGATATGTCGGCAATTAATGGAGCATAAGTGCAGATTCTACACAATGTCTCTGGCACCTGTGCCCCCCAATCCGGCTCCCAAAACTAAACCTTTCTGCTCTGAGTGCACATCAGGAGCTTGGAGCATTTTTCTCAGCTGAGTTTATAAGAATATGTTAAAAAGGAAATCAGAATTTAGAAGGCTTTATCATTCTTGATGGGAGTCTTACTCAGCAAGGACAGTAAATGGGTATTCCTCAGCATGCCTGGTGTTTGGCATAGTGACAATGGGTGTTTATTATTATTACTCTGTATCCTTGGAAGTAGAGCAGAGAATGGACTATTTCAGCTGCTTTGAATTTAGTCACACACTTGCTCTTTTAAGTGCTGTAAGCTATACCCAATGTAGTCTGCCTGTGATGTGTGCCTGTTAGAAATAGGATGGAATGACAGTCCTATATTCTTGTGTACTGAGTGACTCCCACAGGCTTTGTATGCAACATGAGCAAGATCATTAGAGCCTGAGCCAAAGACACTGAAGTGCCTGGAAAAACTCCCATTGGCCATTGGATCAAGCCCTTACCATTTTGTCCCCACTTCTAAAATGGACATGATAATTGCTACTGCAAGAAGAGCTGTGCTTTGTACATGTATAGGAACTAATTTTGCAGCTGATCATCCTTTTCATTTAAAAACAGTTACAATTTTCTCACATTTTATTTTATAATCTTAGTGTGCCCCTTTCCCTCTGTTTACCATGTTGTGTCTGTTTCTTCTGTGCTCTTAATGCCTTTGTGGGGAGGTTGTCCTCCATTCTGGCACATGCTAAAACTGTGACTAAAACACTGCCCTATTTTTTTTCTCCAGAAAAAACCCCAGAGATTTTAAATACTCTCCACTACCCTCCAATCCTTTATGAAAAAATAGTGCTTTCCATTTCTCAGAAAAAAAATCAATTAGTGGTGTGTATGTATAGGAATGAAAAGTATCTGAGATTGATTTTATAATTAGTTCTACTGGTTGCAGAGTCCAGTACAAGTTGCAGGAGGACACTAAGGTTGTATCTTTGACCTCCAGAGGATGTGTATATTTAATGGTTCTGGCTGTTCTCTCCTTCTCATAAAGGAATGAACTTATTATTAATGTTAGAGAGTTGTGATGTATTGTGGCTAACAGAAGGTGCTATAAATCAGTGGCTTTTCACTTAACTGTACTGGCAGAGCAGAAGATGGTCTCAGCTGCCTGAGCCATGTGAGTGCAACTTGCACTTCTCTGCTGAACCTGGCCTGATACTGTGGTCATTTGGTAGCAAAGGATTTTGGACCGCAACAGCTTTGAGTGTCCAGAGGAGAGGGGCTGCAAGAGACAAGTCCTTGTGGTGCAGTGAGGGCCAAAAACCCTATTATTAAGATGCTGCTATTTTAGAGGAGCCCAATTGAATTGTCATTCTTTTGGAAACATGCTGCTATCAGAAGTCACGTGCCAATTTTCATAGAAATGGAGGTCTTATCTAATGACCTTGGCTAATAAGGTTTCCTGTTGCAGTGTGTCTGTGTACTAGTACTCTTCTGCTAATTAGTAAAACTGGCTACATTTCACCGGTATAACATGTATAGTTCATAAAAGTACTCTTGAACCGTTTGGGATGAAATGGTCATAAATATAAAGTATCATAAATATAAAATATCATTCATGTAATGCATCATGTTGAGACTCCTACTGTAATATGGCAGGCTTTTTTTATCAAAAGAACTGCAAAGCTAGGTATCAATGCATTTATTGCATATTTCAGCAAGCCACCCTAGGTGGGGAAGCGTATATTGTAGAAATCCCCACCTCCATCTGAAATGTTTGCGTTATTTCCTATTTCTCTAATGATGTCTCATATTACATTATTCTGTGAAATATGCCATGGATTGCACAGGTTTCAGCAACACAGATCGTTCTCCTGTGCATAATGGCACATTAGGTTGCCATCTCTGAAACAGCAAGCATCAAAGGATTTTGCAGAAAAGGTGGCAAAGAAAAATATTAAAAGGTTCTTTTAAAAAGTGCATTGGATTACTAGATTGCAGTCACAAATCTCTTTGCTCTTGGCCTCCACACTTTGTTTAGAAGAGGAATTCAGGAATTGAATCCTGCATTTCAGTCCATTTTCATTTGCGCTTTACAGTTCTCCTTTGTTTCCACAAGAAAGGAGTTGGAACACAAGTTCTGAGGCCTGACTTTCAGTACAAATAATTTGACTGGCATTTGAATCTCTTTTGAACTGGTTTTCTGTCAAATAATTATTTTATCGCCATTTCGAAGAAAGGATAGAAAAAGAGTTTTGTAGATGTGTTTCATGAAACCTTTTCTTGGGGCAATGAATCCCCAAGCCAAGTGCAGTAGATCATTGTGGTGGAACAGGTATTGATTTTTGGGGTGTGTGGGGGGTTCTTATTTGGTTTGTCAAAGCTACTTGTACACTGTGTATCGAGGGACTTAAATAGAAAGGGCTCCTAAGGCTAAATTTTTTAGTTCAGATTTGTAGAGTGCAAGTCTATCAGGATCTATTTCCCCCCCTCTCTTAAACTCCTTCACCTAAATCAACACTTACAAAGACTTTTTTACTGGGTCATAAGGCAACAGTGAGAGAAATCAGACAGACCAGAAGCTGATATCCTGGAACGAGCTTGGTGAGAGCAGTTTGCTTGCACGGAGCTCCTTTGTAGCATGGGGCTTGGAGCTTCTTCACTGTTTCACTTACAGCCGTAGCAAATGAAATATTTTGACTGATGCTGTGCTTGTGGGGAGGGGTATATACATGCCCTCAGGGCATGTTTATTTTTGATTGTATAAAGAGATAGTGTGAAATCCTGACCCTTTGAAGTTGGTGGGCATTTTGCCACTGATACAAAGGGAGCCAGGCTTTCACTTGCGGCATTGCTAACTTTCATAATTGTATCATACACATCGCAGTAGTCAATGGTTTGTTTGGGTTTGGTTTTTTTTTCTGGAAGTCCCAGCTCCTGGAATCCTGTGGGGAAGAAGCACTTAGCTTACTAGGTTTTTTGTTCAAGTGTCTAGCCCTGCTTAAAAGCCTGACCTGGATGTATCTTACAAGCTCAAAACCCAAAAGACAGGCACCCAACATTTATTATTTTTACTTTAAAATCTCATAATTTTGGGGGGGAAGACCTCAAGAGTGTGTAAGATGAAGAGGAAAGTCCTCCCAGACTTTGGGGATGGGAGTGGGAGGAAGGACCTCTACAATCTGGAGTGAAGAGATGGAGCAAGTCTTGATGTTGGCCACTCCTGTTTTGACATGTACAGTTTTTGGAAGAGAACCCTTCTGGGTTTCTCTTGTATTTAATGTGGGTGCTTTTGTGTGGCGGGAATGTCAGTGCTACATTTCACATTCAGTGAAATGTAAATGAAAAAATTACACTGGTGTTATCAGCACTACTCCAGTGTAAAAAAGTAGCAGACTGGGTAGAATACTGTGCAGTAATACAGACAGTAATGTTTCCCTGCATCCCACATCTACACATCTGCCCATTGGGAGCAAATTTTCTCCCAAGAGGAGCAATTCAAAGCAGAGCTACTGATGTCCTGCTCTGCCCCATTGCAGCAGCCAGAAGGAGCTCTAGGCTCCCTCAGGTGCCAGCCTCATGTTGATATGGGGCACTGACGTCAGGCCTGTGCTCCGGGGGGAGGATGGGGGCAGCTGTTTCCCAGTCCCCTGCCCAGTCGGCCAGTGGGGCAGCTGGGAGTGAGACCGTGGCTGGGTGGGAAATCCCTGATCAGCCAGGGGCTGGACAGAAGCTGTCCTACCAGTGGGGCAGCTGGCAGCAAGCTCCCGGCTCAGCAGGGATTCCTCACCCAGCTGGGGGCTTAGTGCCAGCTGCCCCACTGATGGGACAGCTCCCATCCAGCCCCTGGCTGAGCAGAGAAGCAAGAGCTCCCCAGTCCTGGTGCTGCGTTTCTCAGTTCCTCGCTTCTGTGAGGAGGCGAGAGCCCTGCAGCACCAAGACAGGGGGGGCAAAGAGGGACCCAGTCTCCATGATTATTAGCTACCAGCTCCTGGCAGGAGCTGAGAGTTGAGTAGCATCACCACTGGCCCCCCTGCTGGTGTGCCTAACCAGGAGCAAATTAGCTCCCTGTCAATGTCTGCCCGAGTCCTCCTGGGCAGTTATTATTGCACAGTTAATCTAGCACCTGTATTTGCTAGAGGCTAGTGCAGTGTAGTGCCTCATGTAGGCACACCCAAGAAGAAGGAATCACATGGGTACATGAGGTTCCAAATCATCATGTTCACTAAATATACACAAACCACATGAGCACTTGCTACTTTCATGCCACTATTGGGTGGGTTCTGAGACTTGGAACATGGCACGCACCCTTTAGACACCGTTCAGGAGTCTTCCTACAGATCACTGAATCTGGCAAATTAAATTAATGAGCTCAGAATAAAAAGCAAGGATCATGTACCATTAGTCATCATACAAGGTTGACCATGGATATTGGCAGTTGGGTGTTGTGAGATGACTTGGTGGCATTTCATATTGATTGCACTGGACTTCTGTAAAATGAAATAATTCTTAGTAATACTGTCAAAGCTCACCAGATTGCAGGATCTCTTTGAGGGGTTTGCTGTGAACTGGGAAGAGCCTGGGCTTTTAGTGCAAACAATAATGGGCTGGCTTCCTTTGAATCACTGGCAAAATGTTATGGCATGTTGTCTATGTGTCCCTGCTGTGGTTGTGAGCGGAAATTAAACTCGTAAAGTTATTTGTTCTCCAGTTACCAGAGTGAACCAAGATGTGCCCTAGAAAAGAATTAATAGAACCAAAGACTTCTGCGCAGGAGGCCACTTCTAAGATCTCTGCCTAGGCATGTGGAGAATGGTGTGCATCTGCTCATACTACAGTCCCCAGCCTTTGAAGATCTACCCTTTAGGCATATATTTATTACTTTCAAGCATGTGTTTATATGCTTTCCTCAGCTGGGTTGGACTGGTGAATCAGGGCCATAGCACTCACTACTAATAACAGCTGAGCAACAGAACCATTTGCATGTATGTTTTACTACAACAGTGACAATGCCATCCCACTTGCAAGTTGTGTGTAGAATCTTTGATGCCCTAGGAACTCTTTCTATATTTAAGCAAGTACAGTGCCTTGAGGCCCCAGTCTGGGCCACATTGTATACATACAAGTGAAATAAAGACAGTCCCTTCTCCATTGAGCTCATAGTCTAGAAGTCCAACAAGGTATTCTGCTACAGATAGAGAAAAGAAATATTTGCAGGTGGCTGAGACCCCTTACTTTGGCACCAGTAATTTTTCCAAGAAATATGTTGCATTATGGGGCATGCAAAGGTTTCACTAGCACTCATTTTAGGAGACCTGCATGACTTGAATCATGCATGGCCACTCTAAATTCATGTTAATAAGCCATTATCTGCCTATCTAATCTGGCTATTTATATTGTATATGCATGTGTAATCTAAAATGAAAGACAATATACCTCATAGACTTTGTAGGGCACCATCTGTGGGACATGTTAGACACTGGCAAGACAGAATGACTCAGTTTATATTTGGGTAGCAAATTTTTGACACTGGTATGATTAGGGGCCTGGAGGATAGGCCATATGAGGAGAGACTCCGGGAATGGGGTTTGTTCACTCTGAATAAGAAAAAACTGAGAGGTGACTTGATAGATACCTACACGTATGATGAAGTATACCACCTACACGTATGGTGTTCATCAGGGGTGAACACCAAGATCTAAGGGAACAATTCTTCAGTAAGGCACCCCTTGGGAGGACAAGGAACAATGGACACAAGCTAGTTCAGGAAAAATGTAGGCTGGACATAGAGAAAAACTTCTTTTCCATGAGGGTCTCAAGAATCTGGAACACACTCCCAGCAGAGGTGGTATAGTCCCCATCCCTGGAGGCATTCAAGAGGAGGCTGGAGAGGCACCTCGTTGAGCTCATTTGAGCCCAATTACCTCCTGCCCATGGCAAGGGACCGGACTTAATGATCTTACAGGTCTCTTCCGATCCTTGTATTCTATGATTCTATGATTTATGTGGGTGTGTGTTTGCCTAAATGTATAGACTTGTTAAAACACATGTGCAGCATGTCAGGCCCTGATCATTCCACAAAGGAGTTTGAAAGACTCTTCACATGTTCACTAATCTGAGGCACTGGAGGCAGAATCAATAAAACCACAGTCCAAAAAAATTCACCATGCTCTTCATTCGCCCTTCTGAAAGCAGCTCTCAGAAATGTGTGAGGTACAGCCCTGCAATGTTTCTATTTCTCATTGGATTTAGAAGCTCTTAATTTATTAATTAAGAGGGTGAATCCCAGCCCTGTTGGAGTCAATGGGAGTTTTGCCATTGCCTTCTGTAAAGCCAGAATTTTACCATATATCCTTTTATTCATACTACTCCTCTACTGAAATAGAAGAGTGTCATAACTAAGTCAGTTAAGTGACCCTGCCACAACAGAACCACCCTAAGCAACTGCCGCTATCTCCAAATTTGGTCACGTTCCGCCTTATTGGCTGTTCCCACCTGGCAGTCTGTCATTGGCCGCCCCAAACATATAAAAGTCCGTGCAGCTTCCGCCCAAGTCGGAGACCTCTGAGCACACTGCAGAGTAACCTTGGAGAACTCTGGACACGTGACAGAGTGAATTGGCAGCCTGATCAACCACCAACTTCCCTCCGTCATCGACCGGCCCTGACGTACCCCTTTCCCTCGCATGCTCATTTCGTCCACGGACTCATCTCATCGACTCGTTGCGTTACCTCTGTTATTCATAACTACATAAACAACCTCATAGC
>JAGPOW010003685.1:74509073-74545128 GCA_030014935.1 Caiman crocodilus
CCCTTTCCCTCGCATGCTCATTTCGTCCACGGACTCATCTCATCGACTCGTTGCGTTACCTCTGTTATTCATAACTACATAAACAACCTCATAGCCTGCGTCATGACCACCAGTAGCGTAAGTAAAATAATCTTTGAAACCGATACTCTGTCTCGCCTCTCTAGCCACCAGCCTGCCTGATGACCGATTAATTCATACCCCTCAAGTCGGCTCTAGCCATCTGAGACAAAAAGCAAGCAAGACATTGTGGAAATTATCCTGCATAAATCTTTCCCACCACTGCCATTACTGAGATAAGAAGGAACACCTCATTCAAATGCCTTTTTGGGACCACTAGAGATGAGCTCCCACCAAGTGAGAATTAAGTAATAATTAAAAGATGCAGTTAGCGCTTGCTCTCTGTGCACAGAGTTGCTCTCCCTACCTTACCTCCCCCTTCTTCCCTCTCCCCCCTCCCTCCCTGAGCTTTGAACAGGAGAGGGAGAAGGGCAGGTAATCCAAACACTTGGAGTCTATGGGCCAAGGATGCCTTTTGACATGGCTTTAAAGGTCACAGGCTTCTTTGCTTTTATGCCATGGAGTACAGTAAGCAAGCACACTGCCTGGGAGCACAAAGCAGCACAGTCTGACATTTATTTGGCAATGCATGGCTTCTGTTCCAGAGGAGAAGAGTGAAAACACAACAAGGCTTATTGCTTGCATTTGGCAAAGCCAAATGGGGGATGTTTGAGAGAGCGACCCTGGAGCACAAAGAACGTAGATATGTAACATCCCTTGGGTCTAACAGTAATAATGTTTGGCCTTTTTATCTAAAATAACCTATATATAGACTTTACATTTTCAGGCCTCTTGACAAATGTTAATTAACCAAATCCTGCTTCTGTCACAAGGCTCATTGATTTCAGGGAACAGCTGCAGCATTTGTCCCTAACCCATCTATCCTGTATGAGACTTTCTGTCTCAACTGATGTGGGAAGAGAGTCAGCTTCTTGCACTCCCTTCATAGTGTATGTAGCAAAGATATGGTCGTAGACCAACATGTCTGCCTTCCTATCCATTTTCACAATGAAGTAGGTGTGGGAGAGCTTCTCTTTCTTCTTCAGTAAGGCAAGGAGCATGATTGGCAATATGCATTGCACATCAATCTATTCCTACCAGATACTACTTTTAAAAATGAAGCATAAGATGTCCCAGCAGAGTAGCTGCTGACTGGCACCATGATGAGCAAGATCAAAAGCTGGGGAGTCATTGTTGGATGCCCAGTTTCTAGGTAAACTTTGTTAGACTCAAGGCACCCCTCTATGCAAATACCAGCTCTGAACTTTCACCCATTTTCTGACAATAGAAAAAAAAGAGCAATTTTTCTGTTGCCAGTAACTCAGATAAACCACAGCAGGTCAGAATGTTTTTGACACTACGGATTCATACTGAAATCTCTGGGTTTATCTTGAGATCGGGTAGGTGTTTGTACACCTAATCTTGCACAGTACTCCACAGTACCCTTTAAAGGATCTCACAGCAACCTGGTTGAGCATCACTAACATTATAATAGAGTATGCTATATGAAATACAGTGTTTTGGGAGCTATCACATTGGCAAAGCCAGAGCCACAGCACATTGACGGGAAAAGGTACTAGTGTGGGAATGAAAAGCAAGCACTTAGCTCACAGTGTAGTGTCTGCTGGAAAGAAAAACACCTAATAGCTCTTTGAGCTAAAAAAAACCCCATTTTTAACAAAGCTTTACATATTTCTAGATTTGAATAATCTGTTCTGTGTTGTGTTTTATTGGGCTATTCTATTTTCTTATTAGGTAGGGCTACAGAGCAGACTACACTGCAGTGTTGAGATCAGCCTGGGGTATAGGAAGCTGTCTCCTCATGGCAGCAGCAGAGCTCAACAAGGGCTTATTTACTCCGCTTCCCAGTGAATGATCCTCCAAGGAGTTCTTGCTGTCATGGCTAGATTGGTTCCCATACACAGGTCAGCTCATTTAAAGCTAGCATGGGTATCTCTCCTCTGGACTGCAATCTGCAACATAGACAGATGTATTGTTATAAGCCATTGGTTTTCTTATTGTTCATTTAATTTTTACAGTCCTCTCTGTTTCCCTAGATCTTGCAATCTACATGAGATTTTCTGTTCTGGGATCTTCTGATCTAGGACCACATTGTAAAGTGTGGTGAATTTTTGTAATTGAATTAAATGTCTGTATTAAAAAAAAAGAGCCAAACGTTGCAAAGTTCCATGTAGGTTTCAGGAGAAAACCCATTTATGATGCTGAAAACAACTGTATGTGAGTAGACTGAGAAAGCCTGGTTTGAAATTAAAATCCTTCTAGCTCTTTTTCCTGCCTCCTACCCTTTCCCACTATGTAGCTTTTGTTCTTTAAGGCCTGTAGACTTTAGTTTCTTGATTGGTGGACCCATATCTGCCTTGGCATTTATCTGCTTGCTGCAGCTTCATGTAAGGTTTCCTTTCTGCACTGCTTTGGTCCTAGGAACCCTTTTATTTAGTTAGTTTGCTTTTTAAAGCCCTCAGAGTTGAGGCTGAAAGGCTTGAATTGCTGGATTACAGGAGGTATGGCAATTCATTCTCCTCCCCTGTCAGTGCCAGCTTTCCATTTTATCTTTGGGGCGGCAGAGCCAAGCTTGTAATCAATAATGTTTGGAGAATGACTAACCACAAAGAAGCTTTCTCTAAGCAGATTTGGCCAAATCAATTCCTGATGTAATCCTGTTGCTGCAAACAGATTTACACCAGAGATGAATATGGCCTATGCACTCTTCTGACCTGTACAATTTGCTTTCCCTGAAATATATGGTCTTCCTGTTTTGGACTATAAAGTAATGAGATCTTTCTCGATTACCTGAGGAGTATACTCTGTGGCAAATGAAATGTAGACACCTGACACTGTATTTGAGATTTAAATCTGTTATGGTTGAGCAATTGTTTTTTCTAGGCAGGAGGCATTATGGACTGTCATTTTTGGTTTGTTTTTTAAAGTCAGCCTCTTAGCAGTATTCAGAATTTTTATAAAAAAAGAAAAAAATCCCTCCCTGTTATATCCCTCCATATTTAAAATTCTTTGTTGGAAGCTTGAGAGTGAAATTGGTTTCGTGTCCTCTCATGCCCTGCCTCCTCTGATGCATCCTCACTCTGTTTATTGCTGGGCTGCTTTTGAGTGCTGGGAATACTGACATTGATTTTGTGTAAGAGAAAAGCATTTATTCTGATGGGAGGTGGAAAGTGCACACACAGATTTTGCAATCCTTTAAAGAAATGGGAGTAAACAATAAAGGGGTCAAGTTTTAGACCTAAAGGGTATCCATTTTAAGATGGCAATGGCCTTGGAGTAATATCAGTGATTTCATTGGTGGTATACCAGTGCTGAATTTGGCCCCCAAAGCCTGTTTTATAGTACAGAATGAAGAAACATGAACACCGCTGACAAGATTGTGTACTGACATCCAATTGTGCGACCCTGGCTGCTTCAATATAACTGTATGAGAGAGAGTTCTAGTGGCTGCTGGAATAACACCTGATAAATACAGTCCAAAAGACTGAAGGTTGCAGTAGCGTGTCACATTAAGGGATAAAATATTTTCTTCTAGCGCTTACTATACTGAAATGTAATGTCTTGAATCAAAGAGCAGACTTCACTTTATAAATTAACTATGTAGGAGATATGGCATCCGGTCTTGGTTGGCATGGATATGAATGCTATCTACTTATGTGAAAACCAGAACAGATGACTTCTTTTTAGTCAAAAGGCATTTTAAGAACGTTCGGTCTGTTTGTACCAACAACCATGTGCCTAACTTTACACGTACACTTTTTGTCAATATGTTGTACAGGGGTCAGCAACCTACAAGAGATTTTATCCAGCCCAGCCAAGCACTTGTGCACAAGAATGTGCCATCTAGTGGCTGCCTGTGACTTGAGGAAGACCGAATTATCTTAATTTAGCATGACATTAGTAAAAGATTGCTGACCCCTGAGCTAATACCTAGCAAGTATTCACAGTGTTGATTCAGGGAGCTGAAAATTACCCTCTGGTGATATAAGGAGGCACAGGAATGAAAAGGTTAGTTAGGAGTAATTTCCCTGCAGTCATGATTGTTTTCTCATTCCCTCTGCAGGTGAGAAACCATACAAGTGCTCATGGGAAGGGTGCGAGTGGCGTTTTGCACGAAGCGATGAGCTCACGAGGCACTACAGGAAACATACAGGTGCAAAACCCTTTAAATGCAACCATTGTGACAGGTAATGCAGACTTCTAAAAATGATGTTCAGATAAATATAGTAGTTGTGAAAGGCACTGCACTGCCAGCTCACCAAGGACCAAAGCCTCTGGTTTTCCATACAAAACATCTGGCAGCAGATAGTAGGGCCTTGAGCTACCTTGCCAATGTGCCTTTATCCCCTGATCTATAAGGAGGAAACCCCGTTCTGTAGGATTTACCATATATATTTCAATTGCTAGCTAGTTAGGCTGCCAGGCAGTTGTGGTGATGACTTAAGCTACCGTGGGTGTGCATCTGGGAGGCAGAATGGGGAGGAAAGAGGAGTTCTGAATCAGGATGCTTATGTGCTGGGGACTGAACTAAGATTCAACATTAATTCCTACACTTTTTTTCTCTTTATTGCTGCTTAAAGCAGAAACAGCTATACGGCCAGATCTTGGTCCCAACAAAGTCAGTGGGAACTCGTATCATTGACTTTAATGGGAGCAGTATTTGAGACAAAGTACAATGTTGCTCTTTAAAGGATTCTCAAGTGCTATATTTCTAAGCATAGAAAAATTATCTATAAAGCCCCAAACATAGCCTATGAAGCTCTTTGTTGCCCTGTATAACCCACCAGCAGCTCAGCACTATAGCTTTCCTTCTCTGTGGATCCTACCTGACTTTGACAGCAAAGACTGAGCCCTCTTGCTATCCTCCCTGCTTACAAAATTTTTTCTTAAGCTGCACCTCTTTGCTTCCTGGTCCATGTAATGGATGTTTCCAAGGGGCTGTTGAACTTCAGAAACCTCTGGGAGAGGTGATTCATCACAGCAAGTAGGTGAGAGGGAGAAGTCACAGATTCAAGTGTATGTCTAAGGTACCCAAAAGTTTAGACAATTCTGGGACTGATAGCATTTTCCTATCCCTATGCAGTCAATTTATCATTAACCTTCTATTTAAGTTAACTTAGCATCTTCCCCTGTATAATTGCTTTTCTCTCCTTCTAGAAGCTTAAAAGACAGTTCCTAGAAACAAAAAGCAACCTTTGTAGAACTGCCTACATGATTAGGTATACTTGAAAAGGTTTACCCCAAGGTTTTTAAAACAAGAATGATGGATCTACATAATTCACACTAGTTGAGAGTCTCTCTCTTGATCCCACACTTGAGATCATTTTAGATAAAGGAGGTGCTCTGTATTTCATATTCTGTTGTCTCTCTTTTAAAGTTTAGTAAGTTTCCAGAGCCAGGTTCCCCAGTGAGCTCCAGACACAACAGCTCTTATATGGGAACCTGATTTTCAGTTGGCCACATTTTCTTGCAGGGCTGCGTGCTCAGCAGCTGTTATCGAGAACAGTAGGAGCTTCTGGGTGCCGATTGTACCAGCTTGAATGGAAGTTGGGCTCATCTAAAAATCTGATCCTAAATGTAGGTGCTAAGTATTTCTGAAAATCTGGCCTAGCCAGTTTAAAATACTACTATTACTACTACTACCACTACTAGTAATAATAAACATAATTTTGATGGAACCAAAAGAGACTAGCCCAGTAATTGCATCTAACAGCACTGACATTATCCAACAGTAAAAAGTGTCTGGAGTGGAGACTGACATTGCCCACAGTGAAACCTGGATCCAGTTTAGGCACAACCAAATGATGTGCTTGAATCTGAATAGGTTATCTAGCTAAGTTTATTTTTATATAAAATATTTTTCCTATTTCAAAAAGAAATAGGATTAGCTGGATAACCTGTTCAGATATAAGCACATTGTTTGATTATGCCTAAACTGGATCCAGGTATGTATGTGAGATATGTATAACATACATTTAAAGAAGCTTAAGAAAATCACCTTTCTAATGCAGCACAAAGGTGTCTCCATTAGGGTAAGAAGATGCTTTGTAAGATAATAACTGCCCTAGAAAGCCTCTAGGCAAGTCTGACTGGCAAAAACCATGCATGGACAAAGGACACACAGGACATAAACAGGGAACCCATCTTTGGATAGGAAGGAAATTTGATCATTTTCACATCCTGTCTTTCCAAGATCTTCGTCTGATCAAGTTTGCCCCCCTCCCAAGGGCTTCCTCTTGGATTCGCTTTTGATTTATCCCTGGATTATCTTTTGTTTGTTCAGAATGAGGGACAGGACAAATGAAGTACAGGCCTCTGGAATCTTGTGTTTTATAAGCATCTCTACCAAGTTGAAGACCATTTCTGTTCTCTAATTTTAGCATAGGACTGCTTTCCTTTTAAGAAAGTAGCATTTCACCCCTTGACCCTGCTCCCCACATGAACTCCTGGTTTCTGTGGTGGAATGGCAACCTTCTTATGAGAAATCAAGGAGAACTTGTGTAATGGACAAGGACCTAGAAGATCCCAATGGTTAGGGCCAAGGTCTGGGAACAGGAATGAGGAAGCAGACCAAGGACTAAGGAAAGGATTAGAGCAGTGGCTGGAGATCTCTGTATTGACCAGGCTGAGCACTAGTGCCAGGTGCAGCCCCACCAACTGAGTTGCTGTTCTCAGCAATCAAATCCTCAGGTAGTCTCAGTTACCTCAGACGTAGCTGCAAAGGCTAACTCATCCAGCCAGTGCTTCAACAGCCCCATTTGAGCCAGACCTGCGTTCAGGCTGGCTGCCTGATAATGTAGACACGGTAGGTCTCGACTTCCCCACCCTTTCCCAGGGTGTCCCCTCTTTTCCTATTCATCAATTTTACATCAATTCTGACTTGGGTTACAACAGGGTTACCACCCCTTCTCTCCTGGATGGGCTGAGGCTGAATACCTTGACTAGAATGCTAACTGGAACTCAATAAAACTTGAAATGAAGCTCAAACTGGTCCTGGGGAAAGAGAGAAAGAAAGATGGAATGACTGGAACTTGGAACTTGAACTGGAGGCTTAGAACAGGCATTAAGAATTAACTGGTGCTTTGGAGTTCAGATCTTGAACAAGAATTGCAGGAGTCAGACTGATATTCTGGAATTTGGATCTCAAATTCAGGCACTCTGGAAATGTGGCACTCTAGATCTCTCTTGGCACCCCAGATCTCTGGAACTTGAAATAAACCCCTAGCACTCAGACAGGTATTCTGGAGCTCAGGCCTCAGAATATTTGGACCTCTGGAATTTGTTATGTGGGAGTTCCGGACTCTGAGATGTAGATCTTAGAACTGGTAGTCAGAGGCTTGGACCTCTGGAACCGGGACTGGAATTCTGGAGCTTAGATCCTGGAACTGGTATCTGGAGCTCAGTACTTGTACTGCAGACCTGGCTCTTGGGAACTCAGAGTGGTACTCAAGAGCTTAGACTTCTGGAACTCAAAGTGGAATGGTGATGCTTTGACTGGTACTCTTGAACTCAGATAAGTACTCTGACTGGAACTCCAAATTTTAGACTTTGAAATAGAACTCTTGATTGAACTGGTACTTGTGTCCAGACTGGAACTAAGATTTTGCAGCATAAATTGAACTCTGATTGGCACGCTGGAATGCTGATCTATGGAACCTGGACCTCTGGGATTCTGTATTCTGCCTGAAACTCAGAACTTGTACTCAGGAGCTTAAAGCAGAGCTCTTGAACAGGAGCATTGTTGGAACACAGTGTGGTACTTGGGAGCATTGACCCCTGGGACTCAGACCTCTGGACTGCGATTCAGAAGCTTGGATCGATATTCTGGAACTAAGAGGTATTCAAAGTAGAACTCGGTCCTTGAAGCAGAACTCTGGTACTTGGACTCTGACAAAACTGTTACTCAGGACTTTGGATCTCTGCGACTTGGAGCTGGAACTCAGTACACTCAGCAATTCAGCACTCTGGAACTTACACTGGTACTCTGGAGATCAGCAGCGTTCAGACTGGTGCACTGAAGAGCAGACCTCTGGAACTCAGCATAGAAGTCTAGATCTTAAAACTTGAACTCTTACTAGCACTCAAACCCTGAAGCAGAACTCTTTAACTCTTATCTGGACTTTGGAAACTGAAGTGGTACGTGAACCAGTACTCTGGAACAGACTCTCTGGAACCCAAAGTTTCAGAAGCAGAGCTTGAACTCAGACTTGTTTTCTGGAACTCATATCAGTTGTCTGAAGAACTCAGACTTCTGGTTTTCAAAAGCAAAAAACTCTCTGGAGCTTGGAACTCAAACTGCTATTCAGAGTGGACTTCTGGAACTTAATACTTCACCTGGCAAAGGTACCGTAATGCTCTGCAACTCAAAGTGGAATTTAAACCCAGACTGTTACTTGGACTTTGGAAATCTGGAACTCTGAGACTTAGGATTAGGATCAGTACTTTGGAGCTCTGGCCTTGAGAACTTGGATCTCTGGAACTGGCTCTCTGACTTCTGGAGTTTAAAGATGAACTTTGGCACTTGGATTGATACTCTGGAAATTATCGTGGCCATTGATGCACTGAAACTCAGATCTTGGAGCAAACCCCTGGAGCCCAAACTTCTAGAGCTCAAAGTAGAACTGTGGGACTTGGACTGGTACTCTTGAACTCAGACCTTGAAGCAGACCTCAAGATACTGGAAACTAAACTTGTATTTAGACTGGTACTTAGACTGGAAACAAGACTTCGAAGCTGAATTTGAAAGCAGACTGGTACTCTGAAGCTTTGGAACTCAGACCTCAGAATGGTTATCCAGGTCTTTGGATCTCTGGAACTTGTTTACTCAGACTTCGGGAACGTGAAGCAGAACTCTGGAGCTCAGACCTCAAGATCTTGGGCTGGTACTCCAGAACTCAGCATGCAGCCCTGGTCCTCAGATTTCTGAAACCCCAAGCAAAACTCTGACACATAGGCCAGTCCTCTTGAATATGAAACAGTACTTTGACTGGAAGGAAGTCAGCTTGGTATTCTGGAGCTCAGATATATGAAACTCTGGAGATTGAACTGGTACTCCAATTAGAGTTCTGAAGCTTAAACTTGTGCTTTGGAGATCTGATTTCTGGAACTCAAAATAGATCTCTGGCACTTGGACTGTCACTTTACACCTTTGAACTCCGCCTGCCACTTGAAGCAGACCACTGGAACTTTGTACCTCAGAGTTGGAGCCTTCTTATCTCTGACTGAGTTCTGGCTCAAGAACTGGCAGAGGCCTTGAGCTGTGGCTGGTGTTTGGAATGGTACCCAAGAGCTTAAAGGAGAACTCTGGAACTTGCATCTTGAGCAGAAACTTTGGAGACTGGCAGTTGAAACATTGTCTGCTACTCTCAAGCACTGGCTTTTTGGGATTTAGACTTCAGAACTTGGATTGATACTTTAGACCTCAGACATCTGGAATCTGGATCAATGTTCTGTAACTCTGAGAAGTACTCAGCCTGGTATTCTGGAAATCAAAGTGCAATTACAGATCTCAGATCTTGAAGCAGAACTCTTGCACCTGGACCTCAGTACAGGTACTCAGGAATCTGGACTGGTGCTTTGGAGCTGTGGCACCTGAACTGGGACTCTGATGCTTGGAGCGCTGGAACTCAGATCTCAGAATTGGTATTTGAAATCTCAGGCTGGTATGCAGGATCTCAAAGCAGAACTCGGTGTTCAGACTTCTGAAACGGGATTCAAGCTGACATGCTGAACCTTGGAGCAGAACTGTGAAATTCTGACCTCTGGAATCCAAGTTGAAATGCTGACATTTGAACTGGAGTTTGAAACTTGGAATTCAAACTGGTACTTAAAGTAGACCTCTGGAACTTGGTATGGTGCTCAGGCATTAGAAGTGGTACTCAGGAACTTAAAGCAGAACTGTGGCGTGAAGAATCATGGAATGCTGGACTCAAACTGGGACTTGAACAGATACTCTGGAATTCAGGCACTGAAGCAGAAGCCTACAACTCAGACCAGTACTCTGTCACTTCTTCAGCAAAATTCTTCTTCGCCTCATTTACAAATGGGCATCTCAGGAAGGTTTCTGTCTCTGTGGTGTGCTCAGATGAAGTGGTGGTAAACCAAAGCTGGTCAAGCTGTAAGGAATTAGGGCATGGAAATCCATTCCAATGTATAGAGCCACAATCTGGAACTAGGAACTAAGATAAAAAGCCAAAGGTTAGGAGTCAAAGTCAGAGATCCAAAAATGAGCCAAGAACTTAAAAGTGACTCAGAACAACAGCCAAAGGCTCCCATGCTGAGCAGCTTAAATGCCATTTCCAAAGTGCTTTCCTAAATACCTGGGTCGCTATCAGCAGCCAATCCCTGAGAGAGACTGATCCTAGTCACTCCAGGCACAGCTGCAAAGGCTTACTCATGCAGCCAGTGCTTAACCAGCCCCAGCTGGGGCAGGCTTCCATCCAGGCTGCCTGCCTGCCTGCCTGAGACTGCTATCTTTTCCCTCACTCTTAACCCTACAGCCTCCCTTAAGCCTATGGTAGGTGTTATTTTTCCATATTCACATATATCTCCCCCTAGCTAAGATTTTCTCTAGCAGCGATCCCTATAATACCTATTTGTTGCTTTGTTCAAATAATTTGTTCCTTTAATAGTGCCAAATACTTTTTCCACTGGTTAACTTAATATTCACAACTTGATCACATCTGTTTTTAATCCATCCATGGTCAAATAATTTTCCTACTCTCTCATTGGATCTAGTTATAAGAGTCATATTTTTCTTCTGTACTCAGAAACTCACTGTGGCAGATGGATGCTCCAGAAGTTTAACTATGCCTGCTTTGACTGTAACACTTCCTTTTGGTTCTTCACAGCTGTAGTCATTTTATCACCAAATTGTTCCAGGACTTGATTCCAGCAAGCACTTTTTTACCATATACTTAAGTTCATCTGTAGTCAGAAAAGTATTTAAGGATGGGCTTATACTTGAACAGGTACTTCTCTGTGTCAGGGTCTGAAAGAGAAGAAGCCTCACCTCTAACCCACTGCCTTTACTTAATAAGCTTCTTCAGAAAGAACTCAGGGAAAAGAAAAACTAGCATTTGCCATCTTCAAGTTTCCCCCATTTACAGACACATTCATGTTGTCTCTTTTTGTTTGAATCAGTGTCAGCTACTTCTGTTTAAAGCATTATGATTTTAGGCTCACAGAGTTTGGTGTAAAAGCATTTAAAGCACAACCAACCCAAGTCCAAAGAAGTCAACAGGAGACATTAGGGAGATTTCCATGTCTTTGGAGCAGTCCTTTATTCTTGGTGTAAACTATCTACAATGTAATAAATGATGATAAACTCTTCTTTTTTGACAAATAGGCTATCTTTAAATAAAGTGTTTAGTTTTATCTCCATGTCTTGCAGTATAGAGCTCATTGTTAGTTTTCAATGGCAAACCCCTACCACTTTGAGTAGGAGTAGATGGACTGAGAATGTGTATAGTTTAGAGGTAGCAAGGGAGAAAGGAAGGGAACTAAAGTAGCTCAGAAAGAGTTCAAAAAGTCTTGCGTGCCTGAGGTACCATGAATATGTTAGTTATCACCAGTATTCCTGAGGAATTAGAGATGAGATGCTCTTCAAACAATAGGTGATTTTGCTTTTTTTAGGTAATGGAATTCATTAGAACATCAGAATAAGCAAAGGACTAGGCAGCGGCCACAAATGTCTTGTGGGGTATATGTATGTTTAACTGAAGGAAACTTGGTGTCATACTCTTTCCTATATATAATATTTTGGTTTCCTTGGACTGCAAGATGAGGGTCATGTGCTCCCTCCTTCCCCCACTTAGCTGTAGGGCTAGAGAGCTTAGAGGAACAAATCCCACAGAGGAAGATCTATGCAGAACTAAAAAGACAGCTGAACATTAAGTTTTTTTCCCACTACAGGTGTCTTTTCTCTGTAGATGCCGAGTTGTGGTAGAGGAGAAGGAACAGAGGAACTGGGTATACTTAGGAGCATACAATTGTCCCTCTCTCTCCTGCCTCCTCCCGACCCTATCAGGAATTAGGACGCTTTAAAGCATTGTAAGTTGCCCCTACTAGGGAGAGCCATAGCACTGTGTGTAAACACACATAGCATTACTGCATCTTGGAGATAGAGCATAATGGGCCAAGGTACAGCCTGCAGCTGTGTTGCAGAACACAGCTGGGAACTGGAAAAGGTATGTAGATGAAGGCCTACTCCAAAAATAACCAGGGATCCATAGGGCTCTCCGGCTTGGATTCCTGTCTCCACGGCCTTTGTAGGCAACTCCTTCTTTTGGGTCATCTCCATTACTGGCTCTAATTCCAAGAAGGGACAATATGGGCAGACCGTAGTGGCTCCACAGCTCACTTCCTGACATTATTTTTGATGGTAGGGTTGAGGTATAAAATTATGCAGGGACTTTCTTTTATGTTAAATCTATGTGCCCTCTGGCAGCAGTCTCAAGGAGAAAAAAAGAAAGAAAAGGAAAAAAAATCTAACCAAATTAGAATCAATGAGAGAACCTTCAGAATTAGTCAGGTACTAGTTTAGCAGATATAAAAATATACTGTAGCAGTCTGTGAGATTATTGCTATGAAAGGAAATGTTGATTCTGTTATTAACAAATCTTGCCATGTTAGTGACTCAGCAGGCCCCTGATCAGGGCAGCCTCCACCAGAGGAGAAGCACTGTTTGGGTGCAGTCCTGTGATTACCCATAGTCTAAAATGCCAGCTGGTGTCCATCGTCTTGGCACTCGTTCAAGCTGTTGCTTTGTTTTTGGCAGCCCTGGTACCCAGAACATACTGCTCTTCTAGTTTGTACTGATGGAAAAATGTCTGTCCAAGAATCCATTTGGGACCCTAATGCTAGAAAATTCTAACTGTGCTAAATTAGAAGCCAACGGCCCTATGGAAGGCATCCCTGTTTCTAATCAGGTTTAATGCATTACTTTATCTGGGCACTGGAAAGAGTGCAGGAGTCCACCCCTCCATATCATTATACATTGTTTCTTTTAATTTTTCTTTCTCTGATTTATGAAGATGCACGGGACAGATTTTCAGTCTATGTTAATCCCTAGAGCACTGTTGACTTCAGTAGAAATCTGCTGCTTTATACTGGCTGAAGACTACTAAATGCAAATTGGCTTCTTGCAGGGTTTTCTTTTTTTCCCCCTGGTCTTATAAATGCATATTTGTAAGGGGAGTGAATATGATAAATACTGGCACCCACACAGGGAATACTGGCAGAACAGCCTAAATGCACTAACAGGTCTTTGCCCTCTTTAATTTTTATGTTTCTTCTCTTTCTCTGACTCATGTTCACAAAGCCTGTGGGACCTATTTATCAGAATGGCTTCCGTTAAACAGAGTGCAATTTTTTTTAACAGTAGTTGTGTTAATTTTCTTACTTGCTTCTTCTTGAGAAATGCAGGCCATTCAAATGTTGTTTTTATGGAAATATATTTGTTATAAATTGGTATGTATGCATTACACAGATTCTCACGAGCTTTTTTATAAAACATTTGTTAGCATTTGTTTTGCAGTGTAGCTTTGTATGGCATGAGAGAATTTCCAAAGCAATGGAACAGGTTAATTCTGAAAGTGGTCTCTGCTACAATATCTGTTGAGCTGTAGGTTTTGAAGAACACACAATCCCATCAAAAGTAGCAAATGTCATGTATGATAGGGTGTTTTTTCTTTTATATTAGTCAGTGTGATCATCCTACTAGCCGACTTCCATTTAGGTTCCAATTCAATCCCCATTTTTTTAATGTGGGTGACCAGAATTATATACAGTATTTCAGATGAAGATATATGGTATTCCACAGTATGTAATAGTGCTAGTACTTCTCTATCACTACTAGAAATACCTTGACTGATGCATCTTACAGTTGCATTTACCTTTTTCATGGATGCATCTCATTGGCAGTTCTTAGTCATCTTGTCATTAACTTCTTCACTTCAGTCATTTACAACTGATGAGCTCCCACTTTACTGCATTATTACATTTCATCCCTTTCCTGTTATTTCAATCCACAAGATTTTCCATTTATTTCTTTATGACTGCCTGTGGATGCCCCATGATTCCATATGATACCAGAATTAGGCACAGTTGTTCTGGAATCAGAGTCTATACAGGGAATAAAGTAATCAAAAATAGCTGTTCCATTTTAAATTCACATCTTGCCTTAATCCAGATTAACTGGCCTACATAGACATGCCCTCAAAGGGTAAAAAGAAGTTTCTGCTCTCTACACTGGGCATTTTGTGACCCTTTAATAAGCACTAACAACCATCTATACTTTTCGCAAATGCAAAGCTATTTTGTTGAGGTGAGGTAGAACAGAGAAAAAATAGAGCACAGAAGCTGGAATCCAAAGACTTGGGGTTTCATTATTTATGTTGCCAGACTTCTTATGTTGATTGGGAGAAATTGCTTACACTCTTTGTGCCTTTTCTCTCAGAGGTACTTCTGTGGCTGTCTTCACCAATATTGACATAGTGCCCTGACACCCTCAGAGACAGCATTATGGCCATATTTTCAAAGATGCTGTGCTTCCGTATAAGTACCAAAATAAGGAGCTCAGCACTCATATTTGGCCTCTTTGGTGCCAAAGCAAGTGCTGAATTCTTTTGAAAATGTGACACCATCTTCTGGTGGAAAGCTTTTGAAAATCTTACTTTCTATGTATGTATTTTATTGTTATTTTTATGACTATGTTAACTTGCCTATTTGCCAGGCTCTGACAGAATGAATCTGTGGGGCAGAGAGAAGATTAGTGTATTTACAAATATAGCAGTCAAAGATCTAGTGCAGCTACTCACTGGTATAGATGAAGTCATCATGGCTTCATGGCTTTATGTGGCATGTCCTAGAGAATGGCTACAAATCTGGAAGGACACTGTACATATGGACCATGTACATAAATGAAAAAGTAGCAGATAATCTCATTTGCAGCATTCTTATTTACTTCTGGCTTTTGTTTAATTTGCAGGTGTTTCTCCAGGTCTGATCACCTTGCCCTCCACATGAAGAGACACATCTAAGTATTTAAAAGTCAGCATCACATAAATGCTGTCTGAGCTAAGTCACAGAGTAAAGATGGAACTCAGCTATAACCCGCTGCCTTGCAGGAGAAGAGAACTTAATCACATATAATCCTCTGTACCCAGACCACGTGCTCACACTGTCATGCACCCAACTATACTTATGTTCTTTATGCCTTGCCCCAGCTGAATGGGAGAAAATACAGGAAAGGAAATGGGGTAGAGGTAATGATGTCAGTAAGGCAGAACAATTGCTTACAGTGCTTCTGTCACACTTGGATTTGTTTCCTGCTGTTGCCAGTGGAAAAACAAAGAAAACAAAGAAGGCTTCCCTGCAGGAGGACAGCAGTAAGAGGGGCTTATTTAACTTGCTTCTCAGTGCAACTACATAGGAAAACACGTTGTCTTGAAGTTGCATATTCGTAGCACTAACTTTTCTTTTTAAATAGATGGGGGGAAAATAATGACCTAGAAAACCAAATCCCAGTTTGGTAGCCAAAATTAACCTCTTGGTTCATTTGTTCTTTGTCTGAGAATTCCTAACGTTCAATGTGTCCAACTTTTCATAGACACTTTGATCTGTCTTGGTATTGGTTCTTCTTCCTAGAACTGAGCTATTAAGATCCTTTTAAGTCCATACCAATAGCCTTAATGGCAGTAGACTGTGGAGTGACACCTGTGACACGTACATCCTCTTTTTGGCCTGAGTTTATGTAGACTACATGGAGGACTGCATTTTTGTTTGTTGTTTTTGTTTTGATTTTTTTTGGCTACTGTACACCATATGCACTAGGGACTCTGGAAGCTGCTGACATGACTGCATAGTGGCCAAGAAAAAGTCCCTGCAAAACACCATGTAATACCGCCATAGGCATCATCTTATTGCCATAACTAGGACTTCTTGTTTGTCTAATGAAAACTTGAAAAGCTTATTTGGAAGCTTAAGCATTTTATCTTTTCTCCATGAACAACTGATCTTCAGAACTCCTTTTCTTCACAAGGATAACTGTCTTGGACCGGCCACTCAGGCATGACTACAGGTTTCCTTCAGCACCACGTGAGCATGTTAGCCACAACCCACAGTGATTGATTGACAAATTGTGTTGCTTGTTCTTGCTGTTCTATTAACCAGTTGAACACATTGACTTTTATTTGTGTAAAGACCACCTGAAAATAGTTTTTAAAGAGACAACCTAACGTTTTGGTTGAGTATCATTAAAAAAACAAACCAAAAATACTACTTCAGTTCCCAAGAGGGAAAGGGGAAACAGCTTCCAAGTAAAGTGGCTTCATTCACCATAATCTTTTAGAGAAAATTTCAAAGTCCTCCTTTCCCATTCATCAAGGTGACTCTATGGCCCACTCCTATAAAAAAATGTAAGAATAAATGAAGGGTCAGCTTTGGTACACAACACTGAGTTTTTATCCAAACGATTAGTCTAAAGTAACCCATGAGGTGGATAGGAACTATCATCAAGGATCAATGGAGACCTCACGCTCACCCTTGAATCCTGTACATTTTTTTTACCTCCTTGGCTCAAGTGGATTAAATCCTTCATTTAAAAAGAACAACAAAAAGTAGTATATTAACATAAGTTGCATTTGTAGCTATTTGGTACTGGCCCCGACTCCAAAGACTGCCGTTAGGACCATATGAAATGGCCTATGCAAGCAGGTGGGGTGGTTATTAGGACAGGTTGTATATTTTGTATATTCTGGGACCATCCCTGCAAGGTGCGTCTAGAAATGAAACAACATGGCATGTGGTCCACAAATGGCTGCTGTTCTTTTATACTGTACTAGCCAACTGCCCTCATGACTGTTTTGACTCACTGACTGTTAAAATGCATCCCTAATTTATGTTTTGGGATGTAGAACTGAACTATTAAAACAAATCTATCCATGTAAAATGTAAGAGCAGTCACCAGGATCCCTTGGTACTTGAGTTCTCAGTCTTTTTTGCAACCTTTGGCTCCAGTGAGAGATTGAATCTTCTCAAAAGATGCTGTTTTTTCCTCACAGTTTGCATACACACTGTGATTGTCAATTGAACATTGGGTGGGTGGGGGCATGGGGATGGAATATGATGTCTGGCCCATATGGCATGGAATATGGACCAAAATCTAACCATCTTTTGAAGGCAATGACATAACATTAATAACAAAAACAAGAGAGAGAGAGAGAAACCAATTTTTATTCCAAAGATTTAAAACTAACTATACTCTATGTATTAAAACACAACTGGAGCACTGCTTGCAGACAATCTCCTAGTTCTCTGCTTCTATCATTGCATACTTTTAATGGCCATTCCATTAGGCTTTTCAACTGAGTTTTGAGGGCCCTAACATTCAACTTGCATTAGAATATGTGGATTATCTTACCAGAATGTCTAGTGGAAGTATAAGGACACTGGAACCTCACCTGCGTGAAATTGTAAACTATCCAGTCAGAGCATTAGATAAAAAATAGAAAACTGTAGAGTTTCATTACTGTAGCATCCAACAGTATGTGCTGACATACCCACCATTACAATATTCATTGGCTATGAATCTGCATAAGTGTCCTCTTCTAAGCTCTAAGTGCACCCGCCTTTACAAATGCTATTAATAGCCTACAAGACTTAATATTTAAGTGACAATTTAAGTGCAAGACTATTTAAAAAAGAAAAAATATTAAGAGACAATATTTATTTACTTCGTATTGTCATTTGTACTCTTGTTGACATCTCATTTAAATATGGTAGAACAAGGGCCCCTTTGATGTCCATTGACATTTCTGAAATATGTGGTAAATTTTTTGCATCTAGAGATAGGCCTAAATCAAAATCTTGGATCCAAACAACAAAACTATGGGAAAAGGGATGAGAAGGTGAACCAGAATTTGGATTGCTCAGTTAGGCCCTGTGTATAATGAGCCTCTAGCTTTGAAATTTTGTATTTCAGGACCATTTCTGCTATGTTTAATGGGAAAAAAATATAAAGTGGTTATTCTGTGTCTCAGATCAGTGCATTTGGTCAGTCACTTGTTGTACATTGTTATAGGATCATGGATAAACAAGCATTGTGGGTAAAAATTGTAAAAAGGGAGCGGCGCCTTCATTTTTGAGCACCCAGTTTGAGATACAATGGCCTTGTCTACACGTTGCCGTGCCTTTTGGAAGTACTAAAGCATGGCACAGTATGGATGGTTATTGTGCTGCGTGCATGGTGCACGGGTAGATTTTGCCGCTACATTGCCATAGTGCAATATACCCAGGGAGCGTGTTGCTATGGTGACATAGCTGGCAATCACGTGATTGCTACATCACCATAGCACACCATACAGTTATGTAGCATGCCTCTGTGTTCCCATAGGGCAATGCATAGACACGCCCTGTAGGTGGGACTGTTTTTCATAGTAACACTGTACTAAACATTAGGTCCCTTTTAAGGTGTTTCAAACTGAGTGCTTGAAATTTGAGGTGTACAGAATAAGTAGTCATTTTTTTTTTTTTTTAAATCTTGCCCATGTCTTTATGCTGCAGCTATTTTCACTTCATCTGACTGCAGGTCATGAAGATGGGGGAAAAGTTGGTCCTTTCTATAAGGCTGCTTTAGAATCAGAAGCTTAATGGGTGCTTTAGGTTTAGTAAGAGGTGTCATTGTTGAGAATCCAGTTATCTAGCAACAGCATAGGAGGATCTTAATGAAAAAAAGCTTTACTCTCTTTCCCTTCGTGTTGAATTCATGCCCCCTACAGAACAGAAGCCATCATTCAAGGGCCAAATATAGCTTCCAAGGTCATGAGAAAAATAGTATTGTATGAAAACAGTGAGACAAAGGATACAGAAAAGATGGGGGGGGGGGGAGTGAGAGACCTACAAATCAACAGAGCAGCAGTACAGAAAAGGAATATTTGATTTGCTATGAACGTATGCATAATGTCTGGAGAAGAGCAATCAGGACACACTTCATATATTAGGACACAGACCCCTTAAAGAGGTATGGCTTTGAAAAGTGACTATTGGCAATATCTGACTATGAAACTCAGTAGTTTTCCTTTCAATGACTCTGCCTCAGTTTTGCCCGATTTTGGAGTAGCAACATGTTTTCTGCTAACTCAGCTTACATACAAGTGGGGCTCTTCCTGACACATCACCATTTTAATGCAAGGCAAGCAAATGCATAGTTTCCCCCTTACTGTACCAAGCAGGAGGTACAAGTCTGGAGTGTCACATTTTAGTCACTTCTCAAAGTATTTAAAAGCAGGGCAACAGTTCAGTGGGATTTTCATTTTTTTAAAATAAAAATCAAAAACAAATTTCATAGTCTCTGTCAAAGAGTTACAAGACCTTGTCTATTATTTTCTATTAAATTCTATAGATAAAATCTGGGTTCCATTGCATTCATTATCAAAACTCTCCCAAACATTGCTGGGGCCCAGAGTTCACCCTGGGCTTCTGCTTCTTTGCTATATTGCTGTAGCATTGTAGCACATAGGATTAGACCTATAGGTTTTCTTACAGGACTCTATTAGATCCGTATTTTTAAAATTCTATAGAATTTTTCCACACGGAAAAACATCTTTGAAAGTAGGACAGTTATGGAACCCCCACTGTGAACCTGTTCCCAGGCATAGCTGTCCCAGGAGGCCTGTTGCTCTCTCTCAAGTTCCTGCCAAACACGCAGGAATCAAATGACTTTAGATCTAAACCAATTTACATCTCTGTGAATATGCATACTAACATATATTTTTTTCCCCATGAGCATCAGGCTTCTTGGAATCTGATGAGACTTTTCTTTAGACAAATGTTTAGTGAATACCCTGAAATCACTGACCATATCACATGGGACAGGAGTCAGAATATAAGAGGGGGACTTCCTTGCTTTTAGGGCTCTGTTAAAAACAACTAATTCATGTGTCATCCAGCACAGAAGTGAAACAACTGATGAGTATGGTGGTTAGAGTGACCAAGTGCATCTTATCTGTGACTTGACCATTATTGGAAAACTCATGAGGCTTTGTCTCTTGTGACTTTCTGAACCTGGACATTTGGGATTCTTTAGCTGTTTCTAATACTGTTTTATCTGTTAGGGTCTTTGCTTATCTACAGACTGAAAAGCTCATAGCTGGTGCTTGCAGTATAACAAGAAATAATTACATAATTGTTTTGCCCTCTCTCTCCTATTTTACGTGTCAGCATATAAGAAACATTTTTAAAAAAGGAAAAGAATTGTAAATAATTTACTTCTGTAAGGCCAACAGCCAGTGGCTCAAGGGCTTTTACTTTTGATTTTATTTCTGCTCAACACATCTTGGCATCCCTATCCAATAGGATTTTATTGTTTAAGCTTTCATACTTGTAGGTGAAACCTCTAGTCCAACACCCCCTTCAAGTTCATTTAGCTGATTTCAGGTAGGTAAAAATTTTAGGAAAAAATACTAAAAAATTACTCCATTTTGATGTGGATTGAAAACCACCACCAACAAAAAGCCCTCTTTCTCAGATTGTCCAGCCATTCATTGGCAAGGCTTGCTGTCTCTTACTAGCATTATATCTAGTCCCTCAAATGGGCAATTTCAAGGTCAATCTCATGTGGATTTCTTCCAAGTGTTGCATTCTCATGTATTTGTATTAATGACACAGAGACATATTCTACAATTGCATTTAGCCATATTTGCGAGCTTTGGCTTTAGTGGCAGGTGTTGCCTAAGGATTGCAGGATTTAGCCCATAGAATCCAAGATCTCTTTTAAAAAGGCAGAGCTTTCCTCCCTTCTTAGAGAAAGGAGTTAAAATATGTATATTATATGTATAGTTATATATTTATATATATTATATATATAAATTATATACATATAATCTTGGAAGAATGTGGAATGGGAAGGAAAGGTTTCCTCTGCCACCTCAAGAACAGATCTAGCCAACTGAAAATATTCAGAAGCAGCTGTTGTTTTCAAACAGGGTTTTTTCTTAATTTTCCTAAAAGCTTATTAAATGGCAATTTTTAATGTAAAAATTATAGATGGTATTCACAATTTTCCAAATGAAAGCTTTGATTTTTTTAAAAAGTGCTTTGATTCTGATTTCTGTATACAGCCAGAAAACAGGTTCTACACCATATCTCTGTTTGGGTATGGAAGTACAGCAATATACAGCATATACCCACACAGAAATAGAAAATGAGCTACTGACTTTCATCATAGTAGCCAATGGTGCCTATTGCCTTTGTTTTGGGGGAGGGTGTTTACAGTTGCCACTGCATTTTAGAGATAGTATTGGCTTACATAGGAGAGTTTTCAGCTGTGTTGGAAAATATATGTTGCTGTGTACTGTGAATAAATAGGCTGCAAACTAGGAATGGGGGAAGAGGGTTTATAAAGTACCTACCAAGAGTGAAAAAGAACAGAGGGAGAGATAGAGACAGAGAGGGGTGTCCATTTTAGCCTTTATCTTTGGGCTCTTGGGGAAAATAAAATCAACAGTCCCTGAAAGGCCTGCTGGCTGAAGGGCTGACCATTGCTCGTATTTTAAAGCATGTATTTTGCCCATCTCTCCTGTATTTTGGAACCCAAGCCCATCAGACCCCAAAAGTCAATTTGAAACACTGGTTCAAACACTATTTTGTTATCAAGGCCTTGTCTCTACCAGAGAAGTTTCACAAGTTCTCTTACACCAATCTAGTTAAACACATTAGCGTATATCAGTTTGCTTTTCATTGACAGCCTTTCCAACTCAGCTAAATTAACATCAGAAATGGGAAAGCCAGAAGCTAATGTAACACCTATATTAATTAGTTTGCACCAGTTTAACTAATTTGACTTAAAATCAGTCCCAATAAATCACAATAACTTCTCTCATATAAACAAGGCCTTAGCTTTTCTGCTCATTTAGCAGGGAAAAATATTAAAACCAAGATCTTTTATTCTTTGCATAGTAAAATTTATTTCCCACCCCCACTTTTAAGCCCTTTCTTGCTCTCCACTTAATAGGAATTTCCTTTTGAAAATGTTCTCCATGGGGACAGGGGTAGGGAAGGAAAAACAAACAGCATTGCTTGAAGGACTTTCATTTTGCACTATTTTTTTCTTTTGCCAGATGTGTCTAACAAGTGCATTGGAGATGCCCTCAGTCACATCCTCTCAGGCCTAGACTGGTATTTCTAATATATCACAGAAATACCCAATCTTGTAGCCCTCAGTTCTGCCTTTTTTTGACATTTTATTTTTTTTAAGCTTTTTTTATATATATATATATATATATATATATAAATATATATAAATATATTACTTTGTCAGTTTTTTTGCTGTAAAAAAGTCTTAAGATTTAAAAAATATTATTTGTATTATATGATGGTGGTATGTTAATGTTACAAAATTATTAATGAAGAAAAAAATTTATTTTTGTTACTGGTCTGTTTCATAATTCTTTTTTAAATTGGTATATTGTAAGATATCTATGCAAAAATGTTATGTGACGCATTTTTATTTAAGAATGTAATGTGTAATAAACAGTAGAATGTGTTTGGCCTGAAAACATTCCATGTGTCCTGTATGTTGTTTCTTTTCAATAATTGCCCTAATGTCAATAACTTTTCTAGTTAATGAACCTCTGGAATATGACAAATATGACAAATATACTTAACCTAATTTCTGGCACACAAAATGGCACACCTATAGCAAAGGAGAAATTGTCTTCCAAGTATTCACCTAGTCTCCCATTTTTGTGGCTGCACAAGCACACTTTTGTTCACAGGCGGTGCATCTACACAAGAATTAATGCAAAGCAATAAACTCTGGCACTTATCACACCACATTTACACGTGCACCCAGAACCGCAGCACGCTGAGCCAGGTTGGAGCAGCCCCAGCTGGCAGGGAACCAGGGGAGTGGGAGGGGGGGTGTCAGCCTGCCAGTCCAGGGCTGCTGTGACCTGGCTCAACGTGCAGTGGAGGGGCTGGGCATGCAGGTGCTCTATTGCAGGGTTAGCCAGCAGGTAAGCCCCTGTACTGAACCACCCTCAAGCCCCAGCCAGCTGTGTCAGCATCTGCACATGCTGTGCTGTGAAGTAAAAAACTCTGCAGCAGGATAGTACTTGTATTTACAAGTACTGCAGTACTGCATTATCTACTGCAGTTAATTAGTTTCCTGTGGCCTAATTGAGCCACACATGTAGATGCGAGATGTTTACTGCAGAGCAAATTAGTCTACCCCAGAGTAAACATCTCATATAGACATGCCCAGGAACATACAAATACCATACTCTACTAACAGATCAAGTATGTAGATAATTAACAACAGTAGCTGTGGGGAAAAAATAATCAGGGATGGAAAAGGGTAAAAGTAAGCGGTCAACTTTTTAAAAGTCTGCTCCATAGCAATTTGGGATTACCTTGATGGTTGTTCACATGCATTCCTACTGACCTTAATAGGAATTGCATATACACACCTAATGGGCAAAATGGGCCATTATAATGAAATCTATCTGTTTCTGGCCCCCCAAGACACTATGACTCACTACCCCAAAATGATTGCTAATCGGAACCTGATCATTCAGGGAATTTCTTGTTAAAAATTCCCATTGATTTGCATTAAAGCATAATCAGACTGTAAATATTGGTAGTACTTTCATGGTTTATTTTGGAACTAAAGTCACAGACAGAAGTGACAATTTTCATCCATTCTGGCCCCCAAAAGTGCTCTACAGCTGTGACCACATAGAAGTACATAGCTGCAGACTGCTTTAAAAAGGCCCAACCCCATAACAATCTGAACCCTCACTGCATGTCATTGCATGAAGGTTCAGATGAAGATGTTCCAAAGCAAAGCACCTTCAGTAACTTGTGTCTGTGTGCTTGGCTGGGCTGATTGCAGCTCAGCCCTGTTGCAGCACTATCTTCAGAATGGGAGGGGGAAAAGGGAGCAAAGAGAGTTTGATCTGGTCTTTTTCAGCAGATGCTAGAGGGTGGATTAGAGCTCCCCTGCCTTGGAGGGACTCCAATCCACCCACCCCACCCTCCAGCACTGGTTAAGGAACCCATTCCTCTGTTCCCTTTCCCGCCTCCCATTTTGAAAACAGCATCAAGGCTGGGAGGGGCACTGCTAAAGGGTAAGTAGCTCCAGGCTTGCAGCTGCCTCTAGGCAACAGTTAGATTCCCCAACCCCTGGGACCCAACAGCAAAATGTTGTTGGGTCTGGGAGATTGTTGTAACTCACAACACTTCCTGCAGAGTGCCATGAATAACAACAGGGAGTTGCTCTTCTGTCTGTACCTTAAGTTATCATTACATAAAATAACTATCACATTGTTCCAAGGACGTATGACCAGAGTGGGTAAACTACATTATTTCACTTAGTACATTATACTAACTGTTGGTTAAGGCTGAACTTGAAGTGAGGGTTACCTTTTTAAAACAGGGTTTCTGGTGAAACATAATATGGCATTTTTGATTAATCAAATGCTTTTACTGTCTTTATAAAATTTTAAAATGACAGCTTTTCCTCTATAGTCAAAGTTCATTATAATTTATATACAGAATGTATAGGTATTGAAAAAGAAGGGAATAGAGGTAGGAACCCAAGACTGAATGAATTATTCTACCATTGAGGTCAAAGGTAAGACCCCCAAGTTACCTGAATGGAAGGAGAGTAATGTCAACAGTGAGCCCTTCTGCAGGGCGTGAGAGGGGCAGGAACTCACACTATAGGCAACAGACAACACTGCCAACTGTGTGGATAAAAACATAGATCAGTGCTGAGTAGTAATCTATGGTAACCACTGTATGTTCTGTTTTGGGTGTGTTACCTTCACTTGAGTGCTAACAAAGAACTCAGCACTGAATTTGTTCTAAGGATATGTCCAGAACAGTCTAATCACCACACTTCCTTGTTTCATTCAGATAAGAGTCACTAAATTTCCTAAAAAATAGTCACTATATTTTAATGCAATGTTTCTCATCATAGTATGTGTGAAACAATCATAGATAACAGTTCTTGACATCAGAACATACAAACACAAGGCTGAAAAAAGCTTGTCCATGTGGTGTATGTAAAAATATTTGTATAATGTGGTTATAATTATACCTATGTAACATATATAATTATTTGAGCAGCTGAAATAGATGGAATTACTATCATTATAATAAGCATATTTTAAAGCCTCTTTCCTATAAACTCTGCACTCCAACTCCCTTGCTTTTTTCTCTCTCCCTGAAAGCTCAAGACACTCAGTGGGTGTCTCTACATGTGCATTTATGACCACTTAAATTTAGCATGAATAGGCCAACGTCTATACACGCAGGCATTAATGCACATTAATGCTGTCAGTGGACTGATTAGGGACTAGACTTAGTCCCAAGTCAATCTCCACACACAGTGTTACTGTGCAGTAAGGTGTCTACATGTGCATTACTGTGCAGTAATTAATTGGTGTCTACTCAAGTCAGCATAAATCACCATATTTACTGAGCAGTATGGGTATGTACGTGTAGACATGCACTTGTAATTTAGGTTACTGCTTGTAAATGTGCACAGGTAGATGCGCCCTGTATATACTGTATACAGTATATATAGTATATACTGGTACTGGAGCAGCCCTCATTGCTAAGATTTTTGTTGTAACTTGATTCACTCTTCTGCTTCCTAGAACATGATCTAGGATGACCCAAGCCTTTTATTTGCATGTCTGAGACGCAGAAGTAACATTTGCATGTAATGATTTGTACATTTGGTTCTCTAGGATCCTTCAGAAAATCCCATCCTTTATTACCACACTTTGGGTGTGTCTACATGAGATGTGTCAATGCATATTAGCCTAATCTACATGTGCGTGCCCTTAATATACATTAAAAATGGCAAAATTAGGCTAATCAAATTTAATCATGATTAGTTAAAGCACATTAACACATGTGTAGACATAACCCAGCACTAACTTTAGTGCCAAGTCTGCCAAGCCACTAGGGGCACATGGCAGGGTTGCAAGGATGTGGCACTAACTTTAGTGCCAAGTGCACTAACTTTAGTGCCATATCTTTCCATGAGTAGACACCTGCCAAAAATCACTTAATGTACATTCACTTTAGTCACACCTAAATGCATGTGTAGACATGTCCTTTGTTTCCTCTTACTAGCAGCCTCATTGTTAGTCTGCAAAAATAGCTGTCAGACGTGACCCTGAGCTTAATGCCAAGAAAACTGATGAAGTATAGAAACAGCTTCTTCCATCCAAATCAACAAGTGAAAAAAGAAAACCCACAAGCTGTGGACAGGTTCCTCTGTCCAAAAGTTCCTCTATCCATCCTCTTTCCCCAGCAGCCATTGATGATGAGACAGCATCCCCTTATTTCTCACCCAGGTTACACCTTTTCTTAAATGCAGAGCTGGAATGGGGCATGGCAGAAGCAGAGCTGCTAAGGCAGGGGCAAGCAATTATTTTGGGTGGGGGGGCCACTTACTGAGTTTTGGCAAGCCATCAAGAGCCGCATGACAGGCAGCCAGGGGCAGATTAATATTAATTTTCTAAATTTTTAAGGGGCCCTGCAGGCCACATGGAATGTCCTGGCAGGCTGCATCCAGCCTGTGGGCTGCATTTTGCCCACCCCTGAGCTAAGGCTATTCCTCATCTTTAGGCGAAAGAAAGCTGAAGAACTCCCAGATAAGCTCAATCTCTTTGTAGCCCTGACTTCAGCAAAACATAGTTATATGCTGAGCGATGCAATGTATCCTGAAAGGCTGCCAGCATATATTACTAATTTTTGTCAAGAACCGGATGGAAGATGTTAGAGTAGTTTGTAAATGAGTTTCTCTTCCCTGTTTTCCCCTTACATTTTTCTACACTTCCCCTTCTCCATGTGGACAAGTAAGAGAGAGGAGATTTTTTTTAAATCTGTGGAAGCAGGGGTTTCTACACCAAAGCAATGCAATTTTTCATGAGTTTTTAAAATAATATTGCCTGCTTTTTAAAGAGAGAGAGAGAAAAAAAACTTCTTGTTAAAAAAGAGTTTGATATTGAGTGAATTGTCTTTGAACAATTTTGAAGCAGCTCTCCCCATACTTTTCTAAAAGGCCTTTGTATAGTGAATAAAGTTGGTTCCCTCTTAAACCATTCCTGGTGCCCTGCACTAATAACATGTTATCTTCTTCTGCATCAAGAACCATTTCTCAGGTTCTTGACGATCCTCTTTTTCCTATAGCATTGTAGGAGGTTTCCCATTTTCAGAGATTCTTCCATGGCAGCCAACAAAGTGAATTTAAATTCTTTTTACTAACCAGGACTCTGGCTGGTTAGTGGCTATACTACAGGAGCATGTGCACAGTGAGTGAACACTGTGTTTTAACTGGATTCCTAGCTCTTCAGCGCTTTGGATTTCTTTCTTAAAATAAACCCTAAACTTCCAGAAACTCGCTTAAAGTTCCCAAATCTTACTTGTAACTATCTCCTTACCACCTGGGAAGGGAAGAGAGTAGGAAGGCATTTCTCCAAAATTTAAGTTCATTTTTCCTAAGTGTTGACTTTAAGCTGAAAGCCAAACCCATGCAAATTTATCTGGTCTTGGTTCTTAGCATTTATGATCTACTTAGGTATCCACAATGCATTCACCTTTTAGTATCCAATCCCATCCAGCGGTCCCAAGAGAAACAAAGCCCTGTCTACTTCATGGAATTCACATCAATGTTGTACATGCACTGATAGGGATTTCCATAATGGAGACAAGGCATACATTTACCAGCTTGATTTTCCTCTCACTCACCACTGTAAATCAGGGATAGCTTTTTAAATCAATGGAGCTATGCCAACATAGGTCTGATATATGCAAGAAAAGAATCAGGTACCATGATTTTAGCCACATAGAAAATTAGGGTTGGACAGGATCTCAAGGGGTCATCTAGTTGAACCCCCTGCTCAAAGCAGGACAGCTGCCAACCGTATCTTCCCAGCCAAGGCTTTGTCTACCCTGGATATTGAAAATTCCAAGGATTGAAAACCTGTCTGGAATAAGGTAGCTTTTTCCAGTGCTTTACAACCCTCCTCATAGTGAGAAAGTTTTTCCTAATATCTAACCTAAACTTCCCTTGCTGCTACTTGAGACCATTGCTCCTCCTTCTGTCACCAAGAGCAGTCTAGCTCCATCCTCTTTGGAACCACCCTTTAGGTAATTGAAGGCTGGTATTAAATCCCCTCTTCTCCAGGCTAAATAAGTCCAGTTCTCTCAGCCTTTCCTCAGTCATGTGCCCCGATCCCCTCACCATTTTTGTTGTCCTCTGCTGGACCCTCTCCAATTTGTCTACACCCTTTCTGTGGTGGGGCCCCCAAAACTAGACACAGTACTCCAGATGTGGCCTCACCAATGCAGAATAGAAGGAAATAAGCACTTTACTCAATCTGCTGGCAACACCCCTACTAATGCAGTTTAGTATGCCATTAGCCTTCTTTACAAGGGAATACAGCTGACTCATATTCAGCTTATTGTCTACTGTAACCCCCAGGTCCTTTTCTGCAGAGTTGCTTCTTAGCTAATTGGTCCCTGGCCTGGACCAGTACATGGGATTGTTCCAGCCTAAGTGCAGGATTTTGCACTTGTCCTAACTGAACCTCGTGAAATTTCTTTTAGTCCTATCCTCCAATTTGTTGAGGTCTCTCTGAATCCCAGCCCTACCCTCCAATGTATGTACTACTCCTCCCAGCTTGGTGTCATCTGCAAACCTGCTGAGGGTACACTCCCTTTCATCTTCCACACAATGCTACTGTGCAGCAGTATTGGGTAACTGCACAGCCAGCATCTTGTGTAGACGTGGCCACTAAGTGGTACTATTTCAGAAGTATTTTCAGTTGTTCAGGAAGGATCTCTGAAAATAGGGATCCTCCAACTGTTCAGCCAAGCTCTCTTATTTTTTGGCAGAAAGCTGCCAAGAAATTTGCTCTATTTACTCTGTTTCTCTTTTTAAAAAATCCAGTAAAAAGGCTTTTGCAACTCATTAAAGAGTACCTCAGACTCTCTCAGAAACATTGTAGTGACCCAGATACAAATTCTTCTTCAGCTTCTTCCTGTGGCCCTGAAATGATACAGTTAACAGAGGGCACAGGAAAAGATTCACTACAGCAGCTAATTTGGAAACAGATAATGCAGTCCTACTAATCAGAGCAACAATAGAAAATGTTTATGATCTTCATTGCTGCAATATAACCCAGTTTAACATGGAAAGTAGTAGAGAATATAAACACTGTTTATTTTTCCATGTAAATCCATGCCACTAGGTCCCAGACAATGCTACCGACATTCTTAACCATCCTTAACAACCTGAACCATCAGCATATTCTGAAGTGATATTAGGCCATAATGCCTTTGCTTTCATATGTTTGGTCTTCTAAATGTTTCTCTAATTCATCTCAGTATGCTTTTGAACCTGTTCATCCCTTCCTGACATTGAGTAGATTGGAGGTTAGGTTGTCAGATCATGGACTCTGTGCTTAAGTAAAGATTATTTCAGCACTTTTTATCTTCCTTATTAAATCTGCTGTTTCCTATAAGAGGGGGAGCAGCATGGGAAAGTGAGAAACAATGAATTTGGTGTCTCCTTCCACATCTAAATAAAGATAATGATGCTTCAGGGAGAAGAGATACATAGAAGGTATGTACATGTCAAAAAAAACAAGAGACCTTTAGCTACTTTGATCTAAAAATAAACCATAAAAAGAAAGCAGATTTTCAACATACATGCACTGTACCAGTAGACCCCTAAGGAATGGTGAGTTTTTCTGGATTCCTGAATAATTATACATAACTAAAAGTAGCTTCCTTGTCCTTCGGGCTCAGCTACTTGTTCAGCTTTCATCATCATAGTCACTGGGAGGCAGTCAGGTATAACAAGGTGCTTGTACATGTGAGCTGACTAACAGCTGCCATGTTTCAAGTTGCAATGTTGCAAACTGTACTATATCAGGATGTAGTTTAGTTTGCAGCAATGCAAATTCATTTAAAACCCTACAAAACTTGCATGCATGCAAGTGGTGCCATTAAGCCACACAAAGGGAAATATTTGTCATGTGTACAAGTGCCCATATATTTTATCTTCATAACAGACCTGTGAGGCATGGAAGCATCATTTAACAGATATAGAGAAAGGCAGTTAGCTATTCCAGTCTGAAGTCAGGCAAGAAGGCAGGGCAGGGTAGCACCTTAGGCTGTGTCCACACATGCAGGCACATGCAATTTGTGCCTCCACAAATCTTTTTGTGGTGCCGCAAACCACACACCTTGCACATTAAACTGTGGATCGCACTGCTAATTTGCAGTGTGGTGCCAAAATTTGCTACCAGGATTTTCCAATAGCAAAAAAAAGCCCCAATAAAAAAAGCAGGGCAAAGCATGAGAAAGTAATGTGCACAGAGACAACTGCAGAGACAGACAGCATAATGGAGATAGGACTTCCCTGTCTCCACGTGCTGTTCCCTGCCTGGCTAGAGAGCAAGCTGCCTCAGCGCAGGGCCTGCCTGCTGGGTAGCTCTGTGATGAACTACCCTGTGCCCCAGGCAGCCCTCCCTGCAGCACCTGGAGCCTGGCCAGGAGCCGGAAGGAGCTGGGCAAAATGGGACAATTTGTCCCTCAACAAAGCACATGTGCAAGGGCATATGCTGCAGCACAAAGTAGCAGCACAAATTTGCACCGCTACTATTTCTGCTGCTGCAAGCACACACCCATGTCCAGCTGAACCCAGACTTGGAGTCCATTCATAACACCTGACAAAGTAGGCAGCTGCCTATGAAAGCTTATGCCTTTCTATGAGTCTCTAAGGGCCACCTTGCCCTGCATTTTACAGATGGGGAAATGTAGACATAGAGTAGGCTGAGTAACCTCCTCAAGGTCATACAGGAAATACACAGCTGCCTCAGGAATTGAGCATATTTCTCCATAGCCTCAAACCAGTGCTGTATCTATTGGATTGTCTTTTCTACCTTATGCAGGGGGTAGAATTTCTACCCTATGGAACTTATGGCACCGCTGTAAATTTTCCTTCTCTTTTCTTTCTACTCTTCTCTCCCTCCTCCTCTTCTTCCTTGCAGAATAACTAGAGCTCAGTTTAGTGGGTAAAATTCTCTAATTGCTCAGAGCTCCTATCCCTAAAAATAGTTAACTGAGGTTTTCTCAGCAAGCTCAAGCATAGCCTCTCCTGGGTGGAAATGTTTATAATTTTCTTTGCTAAGTGTTGGAGGCTTTTTTACAGCAGAATTCTAATTTCCTGCAATTCTTGGAGAGTATGGGCAGGAAGAGGGATCAGGAAGCTCAACAAAGAGTGAGACAGTGATTACAAGAGGACTTATTTCCTTCCCTTTTCTGCACAGTAGTTGGAGGGATCTTTGTACGTTCCTAATCCAGTCTCACTGAGAATTCCCCCAGCTTATGGCATCACATAATAAGGCCTGTGCTATGACAGGAAAACAAAATACTGTTTCATATCTCCCCCAAAAAAGAGGCAAGATGTGGGAGAAGGGAAGCATTATCATCCTTGTTTTACAGGTAGGGGACTGAGGCACCAAGGTTTCATTTGAAGTGGGACTTCTGCATTGTTTCCTATACTCTAGCTCCTGAAGAAGCTCTACACTCAGCACCACACCCCTGACTGAGGGGCCTGACTTTCCTATAACACATATAGGGAGAGACAGGTGGCTAAGAATGGAGTCACACAAACCACAATACTTACCAGTAGGAGTGTGCAAATCAGGTCCCAGCATCACAGCATTCACGAACCCTACTTGGTACCTCAAAGTAGATAGAATAACATTTAAAGCTGTGTCTATATCCGAGTTGCCGAATCTCTCTGACTTGACTTGGAGGCTTCCGATTTGATTCAGAGAGATTAAAGGATCTCCTGATTCAATTTGAATTTGGAGATTCAGCCGCCGAATTGGGCCAAATCTCTGCCAAATCAAATCAGGGACCAAAGCTTCGCACATCCCTACTGACTAGCAATCTATGTGAGCTACCCAGGAAATAATGATAACTCTCTCTTCTGGAGCCAGATGTCTAAGCCACGTAAGCCCTTCCTTAAAAAAGGGCAGAGAAAGAAAGAGAAGCCTACCTTTTCATTCAGAAGCCCAGTGGTTGGGACATTTACCTACTTTTAAATCCTTGACTCAACCATATTTGGAAGAGAGACTTTATCCCAGGAAAGTACCCTAGCCAGCAGGCATTCCAGGGTGATTCTCTAGCAAGCTTTCCTGATGAAATTGCTCCACTTTGTCTAAACTATTACAAGTACATTGCCACTGGAGGAAAGGCTTGAGAAACCCCCATAAGCCAGGTAGGTAGGGTCAATTTCCTATTTGTGCTTTCTCCCCTCCCTGTGGCCAATGAATATTTAATTATTTAATGCAAGGCAGAACTGCTTCACTAAGAGAAGTAGGGACATACTCAGACCAATTGCATTTTGGTTAGATGTGGACCAGTTAGCTTCAAGTTTCTGCTCTATATTAGGCAGAGAGGGGATTTGAAAACAGGTAAGTCCTTACCTTGAAATCACCAAGGTAAGTACTTAAATTCCTGAGTTATGTAGCAAAAACAGGCATTTGCAAGCAAACTTTAGTCTCACCCCTAGCTGCAATGTGTTTAATCCAGTATGTGTGTACTAAGAACAGCTACTGAATTACACCCTGCAGGCCAGCTCTGAGAAGCCTGTAGAGGCAAAGTGGTGCAGACACTTTGAACAGTCTCACAACCGTGAGACTTAACGTTGCGTTGCATGTATCCATAGGCAAATGGAAGACACTTGGATGCCAAGAGAATGTAGACACCTACAGGGCTAGGTGGCAGCTCAGCATCTCAGCGTTGCCTACATGATAGACTTTGACAACTACAGCAGCAGGTAGGTGCTTGTTTTAACCACAAGACCATGCTCCACCCCTCCAGTTTGAAGAAAACTGGGCAGAGGGAAATGACTTTAGTTTGATATAGTTAACACAGTCCTGAAATAACCAACAATCCCTATTCCCTTCAAAAGTAAGACTGGCCTTTATTTTGCCAGCTGATGCTGGCTGTGCAGAAGATGGACAAAGAGCATTTAATCTCTCCTCTAAGCAACTGAAACTGACTGAGGAGGCAACAAGAGCTTTAATGGGCAAGGGGAAAGGTGACAGGAAATGTAATCCTCATGTTAGGTCAGTCTTTACACAGCATATGGAAATCAAGTGATTCTCTCCCTGTGCATCTATTTGATGACCTTGCCGCCCCCTCAATTTCTTGTGGTCTGTTTCCGCGGCAAAGCTGACCATGCTTTTTGCTGAGTCCTTAGTAACCAGTACTGTGAGAAAAACTAAACAATTATAAAAATGCTGCAGTCTGAAATATTCGTCTTAGTGGCAACTGGTATTAACCCCTTGGCTCTTGCTCTCGCTGAAACAGAAAGAGACCCATCTTTGCTGTGCTGATCGTCTACACTGGGATGTGGCATCTCACAGCGGACACTGACCTATCCAGCAGCACACCCGACATGCCTTACAAAGGCTAGCACTGGCAGAAACAGACTATGCAGGCAGTCTCGAAGCTCCCACTGAATTTCCCTTGTTGTGAGGATAAGAATTTTTCCCTTATGTGAGGAAATATACAAATGGTTAAATAATGGGGGGAGGCTAACCACAGTGAGCAGGTGCTACCGTAAATAAACGAAGCTCTGGGGTTAAGTGTAATCCTGCCATATCCCCAGCACAACCATGCATAACACTTAGCGAGGCTGCGTTAAATGTCCATACATGGAGCCTTCTACAAGGCAGCTGTGCCAGAGGGTAGCAGGCAGGCTGGGAATGACCTCTTCCCTGGGACCTGCCAGTTGTTGTGCTTTGAGTTACTAGGCACAGAAGAGGAAGATAAGTGTTCTCTCCAGAAGAAAGTGTGGGAAAGACTGGGACCCTGACAATGGGCAGGCAAGCAAAACATCCGGTGATCTAGCAATCTGCTTTTACGAGACAGAAGCAGCCCCAGGGCAGTTCCTATTCTGCAAGCCTAAGGGGCTGCTCTCCCTTTGATGCGAGTGGGAATTACATTGTGCACATACCAGGGGGAGAACATACCCCTAATTAATCAGTAATCGCTGGCAGCAAGTCCATGTGTCAAAAGGGTTTTGGCTCTCCCCCCACTACATGGCTTAATCTCCAGTTAGAAGATGAATTGAGAGGAAGCTGTTTTGAACAGATTAAAAGAAATCAACAGCTACAAGTAAATTGCCTATATACTTTTGTCAAAACAGGTTGTCCAGCATGCTTTCAACACTGAAATCTTTGTTATTTTAATAGAAGATGTACACAGCTCATGCGTGCTTGACTTCGGGACTTTTTTTTTTACAGCTGTTTACTCAAGGGGAAAAAAAGGAAGAGAAAATTAAAGGGAAAAGGCACAGAGAAAATTTCAAGGATGGTTAGAGATGATAACACATTTGCAAAGTTTTGTGGTCAGGAACTGGCCTAAGATTTATGGGACCTCAGCATAATTCCTTGCTCCACTATCACAAATTCTTGCGTGACCTTCCGCAAGTCACTTTGAACAAGATTGTATTCAACCAATTAGGCACTTACGTTCATTTAGGGGCAGGGCCCTATTCAAACCTGCTTGAGTTCCTGAAAAACTAGGCGGGTGAGTTGTTTTAAGGCTAAGAGAACAGTGTAGATAGATGCATTCATGGCATTTTCAGGGACTCAATAAGAGTGGAAGAGGATTACACTAAGAAGCGTAAGTCCACTTATGAATAAATGGAAATGGATCTGGACCTTAAGCTTTCATTGCTGTAGTTCTCATCAGCAAAATGCACCCCATTGTCCTTTGTGTTCTCATGCATAGATGAATGGAATCATGTCCGTGAAAATCAGGTACCACCACATATCCCTTAGTTATATCATAAGCTGGTCGTGCTTACCTAAGACACCTGATCCTACTGATCCTGGTGGGAAAGGATTAGTCAGATGTGGTTTGTTGCCATCTGGTACTTTAGTAGCCTGTTGTTTCAATAGAATGTAAAGGAGGTGGGGGAACTAGAAAGAGGGGAACTAGGATGTAGGCTGAACAGAGGGAAGAGAGGACCTCTAAGACCAGCTAAGCCTGGGAAGAAGTTTTGAGCTGTTATTTAAATAAAACTCCAGGAACCAAAAGGCTTGGAGTCTCATCACTTTAAATGCACCCAAATAAACAGCTCTAAAACATTTGTTAACCCCTGTTTATTATTTAGGTGGCTACTTCAGACAAATATTTTAGGAGAAATGATTTGCATCATTCGTGTACGTGTCAGGATTTCTGGAAAGACCCTGAAAATCATGTCAGAGAATTCACTGTTCCAATGAGAGGATTTGCTTCCACAGGCACCACTATTGTTGATCTTGTTTTAATGACACTGCTAAGTATCTTATGATGAAAAGGCAGGAAAAAATAATGGTCTAATGCCAATGCCACCTCTCACTTGTGGGGTTTTGTTTTTGTGAATTTATGGCTAGTGAAAATGCCAGAGGAATAGTTTAGGAAACTGAAGTCAACTCCCAGGACATAACTCACACCTATCCAGTCTGTAACTTGTCTGCTTTATCTGACAACTGGGATGATTATTTCCAACTGTCTACATGGATACATTCATGAAGAACTTAACTAACTTTGCATGCAGTAAGTCACCATCCACCTATCAGGTAGTAGTAGGCACACAGTTGCTATCAATTTATTAGGGGAGGTCAACAGGGAATAGGGGAAGCGCTGTTTACTAAGGTGCCCCAGGGAGTGACTAGGAATAACGGGTGTGAATTAGTCGAGAGTGGATTAGGTTAGCTATTAGGAAGACATTTTTCACAGTAAGGGTGGCCAGATCTGCAATGGGCTTCCAAGAGAGGTGGTGCTATCACCTAGCTTGGAGGTTTTCAAGAGGAGGCTAGATAGTCACCTGGCTGGGGGTCATCTGACCTCAGTCCTCTTTCCTGCCAGGGGCAGGGGGTCG